>OY288291.1:56713048-57913048 GCA_958450335.1 Hibiscus tridactylites | reverse complement strand
TATTTTTCTTTTGAAGTTCATTGAAAATCAAATCTTTTTCCTTCTTAAGATCATCAACTTCTTTTTGATGATCTTTTTCAATCGTTTGAAGCAAGTTTTGTAAGTCTAAAACTTTAAGCTCAAAATCTTTAATTTTTGCTTCAAACTCTAAATTAGTTTTAGAAAGAAAATCATTTTCGGTTTTTAACTTTGAAATCAATTTCTTGTTTTTCAAAAATGAAGCCTTGAACTCAAAAACCAATTCATCATAGGCTTCTTGCAACTCATCAAAAGAATATGGATTTGAACTAGATGAGTTAGAAGTTACCTCCCCCTCATTGAGAGCCATCAAGCATAGGTTGGCTACCTCATCATCGGTGGAGTCTTCATCACTCCATGTGGCCACATATGCTTGCTTTGAAGATGATCCATTCTTGTTGGACTTGTGGGATTCCTTCATCTTCTTCCTCGATTCATGCTTGGATTTTTCCATTTTGCTCTTCATGAACCGGACAAATTTATTGAAGAGATAGTCCATCTCTTCATCTTCGCTTTCCTCCTCACTTAGTTCTACATGATGGCATGTGGAGGATTTGAGAGCAACGACACTTGCGTTAATGCCTAGCTCCATGATCTTCTTCTTCCCCATCTTTCTTATCTCTTCCTTCTTCTTCTCCTCTTCTTTTTCTTTCTTCATAATTTGGTGAGTGAGAAGTGACCCCATGAGTTCATCAAGCTTCAAGGTCTTCAAATTCTTAGCTTCGATGATGGCGGTTTTCTTTGAGTCCCATCGCTCGGGAAGAGAATAAATAAGCTTTCGAACAAGCTTTTCCTTCGGAATGACTTCTCCATAACCTTTGAGTCCATTGGTGATGGTGGAGAATCGATGGCACATCTTCTCAATGTCCTCTTCCGGGTCCATCTTGAAGTTTTCATACTCTAGGTTGAGGAGCCCGATCTTGGTCTCCTTTACTTCATTTGTCCCCTCGTATGTAACTTCGAGCTTGTCCCAAACTTCCTTGGCACTCTCACAAGAAGACATCTGCTCATAGATGTTGGGGCCAAATGCACAAAATAGGATGTGCAAGGCTTTGCAATTTAGCTCCATCTTCTTGCAATCGTCGACACTCCAATCCGCCTTGCTTTGTTGAGGTACGAACAAACCATCTTCTACTATGTCCCAAAGCTTGTAGTCCTTTGACTTTATGAAGAACTTCATCCTTGTCTTCCAATGGGCATAGTGTGTTCCGTCGAAGAAGTGTGGTTTGTCGATGGATTGCGCCATTGAGTCGGTTGTTTGAAAAGTTGATCGAGCTTGCCGGATCTTCTCAATAGGATGTTAATCATCTTCAATTGAGTCAAGCTATGATACCAATTGGTAGGTTTTCCGATGCTCGATTCCTTCAATCGTTCTTGCTGGCCAAGTGGTGGAGAAGTAGAATTTTGGGTGATAGAGGTGTGGAAGCTAAAATTGATAAAGACAAGATGATTTATAGTGGTTCAACCTTCTAACCAAGGTCTACATCCACTACTAGGGGTGTTCATATTCGGGTACCTAAAACTCGGCCCGTGACCTGGCCCATAAAAATCATGTACCCGGTTTACTTTTTTTTAATTTTTTTTTTAATTTTTTTTAAATACATAGGAAACACATAAAATTTCATAATATATATTTCAAACACAAAAATTATTGATTTGAGGTTAGTTTTAAGAGAAAAATATTTCGATATATATATATATATATTAAAGTTTATCGACAAAAAATATTAGAAATATTAATCTCGATCATGATTTTTCTTTCGACTCTCATATTGACAAATTAATATAAATATTTTTGAAAAATTGTAAACTTAAAAGTATATAATACAAGTATAAAAAGAAGTTAGGGATTTAAAATTAATTTTAAGGAAAAATAATAAGAAACATAAAATGAAAATAGAATATAAAATATAAAATATATAAATATTAAAATTAGCGGGTCAAGTCGAGTACCCGGTTATAAAAAAAATTTGGCCCTGACCCGACCCAACTACCTGGAGAAAATTGCGGGTCGGGTACCCGACCCGAAAAAATCGGGTACTTAAGTATAAATACCCGGTAAATTTTATTCGGGTAGGCGAGTCGGGTAGTTCGGGTCGAGTATTTTTGAACACCCCTATCTACTACCTTAGCTTCCCACTAAGGATTTCCAACCAATCCACTATTGATTCGTCCCTTTTTCTAGGCTTAAGAGGAAACCCTTACAAACCGATCAAGCTTTCTACCCAAAGCCTTGATCAAACCCTCTTTACAAAGAGATAAAGATAAGCAAACTCAAATCCCTCTAATAGGTATTTGTTTTCACAATTAAGCTCTCACCCAATCCTAAAACACTTGAGCAAATCTAACAATTTTGGCTCACTAGTGTTTGTCTATACAAAGAATTGACACTTAAGCACTAAGACACATTTTGATCATATATTGTATTACAATTGAAGCATTAACCATTACTAGATGCTTGGAGGTCCCTTTTATACTCCTATTAGAGTTTGTAGCCGTTACTAGCCGTTGAGGTTGAATTGGAGCCGTTGGAGCCTTTATTTCCCACCATAAATGCAGTTCTGCAACTTAGCGTATCGATACCCTTCAAACTGTATCGATACGGTCCCCATTAGAAAGTAGACGTTGTGCACTTCAGCTGATGAGTATCGATACGCTTACCTAGCGTATCGGTACGGTCCTGCAGTTTAAAAGACTGTTGAGAAATATGACCATTGGGGTAGTTTGGCGAATCGGTACGCGATACAACCGTATCGGTACGCGACTAGCCGTTGGGCTGTTTCAAAACACACCGTATCGATACGGCTAAGCGTATCGGTACCGGTTTTGGCTACTGGAAAAATTCTGTAGTTGAAACCCTAAGGCGTATCGGTACGGTACCAGACCGTATCAGTATGGGCACTTGAAAAGCTTGGTTTTGACTACTTTGAATGTACTTTAAATCATTCCAAAGCCTTTTAAACCCCTTAAACATATTTTCAATTTGTTTTTGACTAAAAACATATTTTAAATTCTTTTCAATTTAGTCCAAAACATTTTTCAAATATTATATCAAAACACTTAGTTCTACATATCTTTATTCACATAAAAAAAACTTACAATTATTGAAATACTCAATAGATATGTTTTATCCATATTGAATCTTCTTTAAGATTCTTTCAACTTATGTTCATTCATAGACAAAAATGCATATTTAAGTGCTCGATCTTTAGGTCGAGACAAAACCACATCTCAAGATTATTTTCTCAAATCCTTTCCTTAAATAACCAAATGCTTTGAAAACTCTTCAGGAGTTCTAATAATATTTAAATTATCATAATGAATCTTGATCCAAACTCATTTTACAAAAGAATAAGGAAATATGATCATTCTTATAATATTTCCTCAATTAGTACTCACTAAGGCGATTATACCAAATGCGCCAAAATATTCAACGAGACATGTCTAAATAAATTTCCTCAGAAATTTTCAAATGCTTCTAGCATTTTAAATCCTTTAAGGATAAATATGGATCCACAAAATAATTGGGCGCATATAAAATATTTTATAACTGCCAAAGTAATTGCATCCACCATGAAGTAATTAAAACTCTTCACAAATCATAATTCAAGTCAAATTTATGACTCCTTATTTGTGCCTCATTTGCATTACACCTTTAGGTGTTTGGACTGTTGGTCTAAATACTTCTCTTTTAGAAGTTCAAAGAGTCTTTCTACATTGACCAATTCAATATCTATACTTCTGGATAGATTTCTATACAAGATCCTCATTTCATTCTTTACTTCTATAGAAGTATTCTATGTAAAACTATTGTCGACAACTTTTCAATTTTCTGGTTATATTCTCGTAATAACATAACTCATCGAGATCTCTTCAAGATTTCAATCTTTATTTCATGTATCTGAAACTCTTCAAGAGTTTTATTAATAGTTATGTCTTGGGTCTCTTCAGGAGCACTCACCTCCAATATATGACCATCTCATACTACTTTTCATTTACGAGAATTTTGATAATTGGAACCATTTCAACTATCATGCTTCAGGCATGATTTACATTCTCTCGCTCTAACATGTAATTTAAACTTAGAGCATTTCAGTTGTTATATGAGACTTGATTACTCTCATTAGGTCAGTAAATATGCCTGACAATTGACATACAATAACTTCAATTATCTTATGAACTTTTAGTTCATATTTGATGATCTAAATAATGATAATTCATTTCTTTCTTTATCCCGCTGGTTATTCTCTTCCCCTGATGTTGAGAAAAATCATTTCATAAATGATTCTTCAATTAATGTTTAAGAATTTAAACATAAAAGGAGACTCGTACTCTATAAATATTCTCAACCCTTTTTATGTACCCATTTTGTGCATTATGGTGGAGCAATTCAAAAATATATCGCACATTTAAAATTCTAAAACGGGAAATATGACTTCTAACCAAAAGTCAAATCATAATGAGGGGTTTATTATAACTCGTTGGCTTGATGTGTATAAGTGTTGCTATATGAAAATACCATATAAATAATAACTGTATTTTTTTCATAACCAATAGGTTTTGTAACTACTAATATAGCCTAAAATATAAACCTACAAGCTTTTGCAAGACGAATAGTCTAATTGCATAATCTAAATCCTTTTAGAATCAATCTCACAAACTTCTAATTGTAAGTTGATAAAACAATGTAGATGCATCTACTAAAATCATATAAAACTTTCCACATTTGTGGATATATGGGCACATATTTCATTCAGATATGCAAGACATGCAGTCTCAACTTCAGCACAAGAACTTCAAGTTCTAATTCTTTTGGTAAGTGGGATCAACTATATCCTTTGAGAACAAACAACACAATAACTTCAGGTTCTTTTAGTAGATGGAATTTAAGCAATTCCTTTAAACGGCACAAGAACTTCATGTTCTTTAATAAGTAAAATTTAATCAATTCCTTTGAGAATAAGCACCACAAGAACTATAAGTTCCTTTAATACATGTGCATGTAAATCTCAATAATTTTTGCACCATTATTGATCAGAATGGTCTAACCGATCATGCCAACTATATATATGTGTATATATCTCTAAATTTGTAAACTTTTTGTTTACCATAACATATAATTCAATCTCACTCGTACATGTCTAGTACGACCATCAAAATTGTTCCTTTGAATAGGAATATGTTTAGCTCTTTCGAAGCTTTCAATGGAAATTATCTTTTGATAGCAATATATAACTCTTCTAGAGCTTTCAACTGACTTTTGGCTATCAGAACTTATATCAACATTGGCTTATTTCAAATGCCAATTGATAACATATGTTATCTATAATTCCCGAAGAATTATTTTGCGAATTCATATTGCCCTTCTTAAAAATTTTCACTTCTAGTGGTGATGATATTATTACCATCAACAATAATTATTGCAATATTCGCAATTATGCACTTTTCATAGCGTGTTTTCTCTCAAAAATTTATTGTTCTTTAGTGAATAACCACATGAAGTCTCTTTGTGACTTTGGCGAGTATAACACATTGTGAATATGGAATAGAGTTTCATTTGGCAATAACATATTTGTTGTTCTTGAGCTTTCTATGATATTAGTACTCCAGATATAGTACTCGCATTATTCCCTTGTATTGTTAAATGGGAAAAATATGCATTATTATGCACCTTTCACTATGTGCTTTGTTTCATTAACTTCAGGGAATGAAAAATATTAAATATAACACATATCAAATCAATCATCTATCAAAGATAATGTCACAAGAACTTATTACTCTTCTGGAGTATTGATATTCTAGTACTTTGAGATATAGTACTCACATTTTCCCCTTACATATAAATGGGAAAATATTTCTTATGCTCAAGTATAATATGAGTACTTGCATTGTTTGCTAAGCATAAATCCCCGCATATGAAGAATTTTTACTTCATTAGAACGATCTTTATCACTCTTGTCATCATTTTAATCTCACTACCAGTGGGTAAAAGTATCATTAAAATGATCATATTTTCCATGTCTATATTCATGGTTTCAATCACGACCACGACTTCTAATGTGGCTTTTATTCTTTCCATAATATATCATATTCACTTCAGGGAATGGAGTAGAGCCAGTGGGCCTTTGAAACCTTTTTCACAAATCCTTATCACAGAGAACACAGATTTAATCCTCGTACGCGGCATTGTTAAACCAGTCCACAAGGTCATTTAAAAACCTCATTTGAGACCAGTAGCCTCGCAGAACGAGATGTCCAGCCAATATACTTGAATTATATCGAAATTATGTCTCAAATTGAATAATAATTTGCCATGTTTGCATTCACTTCAGAGAATGAAACAATTTCAATAATCGCATGGAATAAACATCATGCTTGCATTCACTTCAGGGAATGCCGCATCGTTGATAATCGCAAGGAATAAACATCATGCTTTGCATTCACTTCAGGGAATGCCTCCCTAAAAACTTTTCGGATCAAGACAAATTTTTGTAACTTGAAATTGGGAGAAGTCTATGGTCGAGTTTTTCGACGAAGAAGAAATATTGCTTTCGAGAAAATATAGACTTTATAACAATCTTTTTATAGATTGAAATTCACCATGATTTATCACACTTTCAAATTATAATTTAAAGAATAAAAATAAAATCAAAATTTACCGATATTGATTTTCCTCTCGAGGACAATGAAGACATAGCAAATGACCGAGACAACTTCCCATAATAATTGCGTCTCTTTCCAAGCTATTATATCTATGTAAAACTCAAAACGCGGTTAAAAATATCAAATCTCATCATTATGATAATCGTAAATAAATATCAATATTCAAATATAAGCTAAAGAAATAAAAAATTCTTTGAAAAAAAAAGAAAAACGTGATCTTCCCAGAATATTTACGGGTGCATTGAAGTCCTCTTTTTTGTAATGGAACATTGGTTCACATTATTTTTGTTGTAGATCACAAATTGTAGTCACTAATATGAAATTGAATTCCATTAGGGAAGCCACCAATATGAATCATGAATCGAGTGAGGTCGTGCTTCAAAGTCATGACTCGCTCAAACCTTCAAAACATGCTACCATGTTTTTTCAAAAATTAAAGACCAATTTAAAATATCAAGATAAATGCAATCAATAATTAAAAAATAAGGGAAAAATCTTATCTTCGGTTCAATGTAGATTCAAACGAAGAGCACCAAAATCTTTTGGTGAACTTGTGCTGATAACGTGTGAATAAAATAATGTAGAACAGCGAACAAGAGTGAAAGAATAAAGAGATGAGAGAAAGAGCGAGATTTGTATTATTCTCAAATATAGACTTATGTACAATGCCTTCATCAAATCATCTATTTATAGGCACAAGAAGTATATAATACACTAAACTCTAATTAATGAAGATAATACTCTTAATAATAAAGTAAATCAAATATCCTTGATAAAGTTCTTATCATGATAGATATTCACATAGATAAATATTCATAACATTTAATTATTTTATAATAAATAAAGCCTTTTTTTATTAGATTGATATCTACATGTTAAAAGAAAAGAGTGAGATTTCAACATTTTCTGAAGGCAACCCCAATGGGATCACATTAAAATAATTCAAGAATTATGTTATTCTTTTCACCTCCACTTGTGTAATACCTGTATTTTGTCCGGGGATAATTCTATATTAATAGTTCGATACACATAAAACAAAAATATATAATAAATAGATATAAAATAGTCCATATATAGTCTATAAATGTCCATGTACATACTTAGAACCCATTTACATCACAAAAAATCCCAAAAGCCCAATAAGAGCTCAAATTCCTAATCTACAAGCTATTAATACCCAAACAAACACAAAAAGAGTCTTAAATTCGGTTTCCCACCCAAATCCGGCTCTCAAGGGACACGTGGCGCTCCTCTATTGGTCCAGGAGCCTTCACATTTCTTCATTTCGCAGCAGGTGCTCGGGTAAGCTGGAAGCAAATTTGCAAAACTAAATCTTAAGGTGAACTTGGATTGGAAGACCTTTACTGTTGGAACAGAACATGTAGCCTGCACCTCTTGAAACAAATTTTGGCAGCTGAGGGCTCGCTCTGGGTCGCTTGGATTCATGTATACACATTTAGAGGAGTCAACTTTTGGGATACAGAAATTAAGTCTCATTATAGTTGGACCCTAAAGCGTATTCTCAAACTAAGACCTATGGCTGCGGGGCTTTTCTCCACTGGTTTGACTAATAAAATAGAAAACTGGTGGATTTGGGAGAACACCCGTGAGACCCATGAAAAGGTTCAATGGCAGAAATTGGTATGGTTCCCTCAACACTTTCCTAAGTTCTCTATCATTTCTTGGATGGCCATCTTGGATAAGCTTCCCACTAAAGATCGCCTTATGCGGTGGGGAGTGGTCACAAATGACAATTGTGTATTGTGTGAAGCTGTCGTGGAAAGTCGAGATCATATTTTCTCGGATTGTCACTTCTTGAGTTTGCTGTGGAAGCAAATTCTCCAAGCCTGTGGACTATATTATTATGCGCGCTCTTGGGGTGAGACCATGCAATGGGCGACTGATAATTGGAAGGGTAAATCCCTTCTTACTTTAATCTTGAAGCTAGCTTGGACTGAATTCATTTACTGCATATGGGAGGAACGAAATGTCAGAATATTCCGTGATACCCGATGTTCTAGTGATATTCTTTTTGATAGATTGAAAAATATTATTGGTCTACGTTTGTATAGATACCGTATAGATAGTAATGACAGGGTTAATATGCAACTTTGTATAGATTGGGGGGTCAATTACCTGGGTTGATCTTTTGTTTGGACTACACAAGTCTGATTCTTTTACACTTCGGATAAATACAAACTAACAATTTATCCAAAAAAACAACTAAAATCTTAGATCAAATCAAAAGTAATATAAAAAACAGTAAATTAAAATAAATTCGGGTTGGTGTCTGTCCTGAATCGGTGGCCGGAGAGTGTCGATAATGACGGAGTGGAGGAGAGAGCCTTGGTTTTGAGTAGCCTAGACCTAGATCAAAAGAACTTGGGCGGATTCTTTCGAATCCGGGTAGATTTAGGATGATTTGGGGAAATGTGGGTTAGATCCAGTCAGATCTAGGGATGGGCACGGAACCCGGACCCGACGGGTTCCGACCTGACCTGATTGGGTCGGATATTTTTATAAAAAAATCGGGTTCGGGTCGGGTTTTTGTGTAGGGTGAGGTTGGGTCGGGTCGGGTCGGGTTCAGGTTTTAGGGTGAAAAAATTCGACCCGACCCGACCCGGGACTAATAGTGTAATTTCCCCTAAATTTTTTAGGGATATTTGTAATAATACCCCTTTTTATATATTTTTTTATAATTAGGTCCTTAAAATTGATTTTTTTATTTACAATTTAGTCCTTAAATTTATTATTTTTTACAATTAAGTCTCTTAAAATTATTTTTTTACAATTTAGTCCCTAAAATTGATTTTTTTTTATATAGGTCGGGTCGGGTCGGAGTCGGGTTTAAGGTATTTATTTTCGGGTCGGGTTCGGGTGGGCCAAAAACCCAGCCCGACCCGACTCGTGCCCATCCCTAGTCAGATCAGAGTAGATTTAGAGTTTAGGATCGAATTTGGAGAAATTTTTTGGCGATTTTAGGTTTCTGGCACGGTGGCCAAAAACTGCAGAGCGGCGGCCGGCGAAAGACGTGGTGGTCGACGAACAACAAGGGTGATCGAAGCTCAACGAAGATGGATTGCATGGCGGAGGAGAAGGCGGTTTATGGCCGGGATATTTGAGTCTCGGTTGAGTTGTGAAGAACATGATGAATGTTCATCCGAAAAGGGAATATTTTGATCCATTTTGAATCATATTTTTCTGGAAAATTCTGTTTGTTAGAGAGAATTTGAGTGGTGACCGAGTCAGAGAGTGAGTGGAGAAGGGAAAAGTGACTGAGTTGAACTCGGGTAGGGCCTTATATGGGCATACCAATACTGCATCGTTTTGAGCCGGGTATATAGAAAATCTGCGCATGTGTTCGGGTCGGGTTAGATGACATGTGCCCTACTTTGGGCTCTTATCACTTTGGGATGCTCTATTTTACATTTTTCACAATTCAGTCACCAATCCTTTGTAATTTGGACTTTCCGAGTTTGAATTGAATTCAATTTAGTCCTTTTAGCTTTGTTCTAAGTTTTAATTCTTTTTAATTTGGTCATTTACATCTTTGAATAATTAATAGCAATTATTTAATTTATTTGTATGATTGCATGATTTCAAACTAAGCATGTAGTATACTTGTTTAGGAGATTTTAATTCACCTAGTATATTAAAAATAGAGTCTTTTAGGGTTAAGATCTTTAATTAAATTCAATTAATTTGATAGGAAATGACATTATAGAAAATAAATGAATATTGAATGAAAGCTTAAATATCCTAAGTTGATTAGTATCACATTGCAAATATACATGTTCCGTTTTCGAACCGAATCCGTTCCCAAACGTTTGAGAAATCATTTTGCAGGATGGGAGGATCAACTACGATGAATTTGTTGCAATGATGAGGAAAGGAAACCCCGAAGCAGTCCCGAAGAAGCGGCGCGACGATATATTCGTCTGATTTCCGAGGCAACCGAAGGAACTGGATCGAATCCGAGAAGGGAAGGCATTGTGAATATTTCGCAGCACAGGGGGAATTCTTGAGATCAAGGGCAATGCAGAATATGTACATTTAAGCTAACACAAAAGCAAGACAACATGTGGAGATATGAACATTGTTGTGAGTTAAGGAGATGGTTTAGTTGTCTTTTCCTCTTGTTCATTTTTTATTAACATTGTAATTTTCTTACTAATATATAGTTAGGAGATTCAACACAATTCATCTTGTCCAGAAATCTCTGCATTCTTTTGGGTTGCTTAGTATTTATATGAAAATTCAAATTTTTTCACCTGAGATATTTTTTCAATATATCTGGTTTCATAAACAAGTAGGGATATAAGATTTTACGTTAAAAGTACGAACATTTTATTCGATTAATTTGATTAAAATCAAATAATGAATGACCAATAGTCCAATACATCAATAAAAGAAAATTAATAAAACAGTTGCTATTGATGTAAAATTTGTTTACACTCCTATTGACATCTTCAGCTGCGCGCGGTGGCGGACGGCAGAGTTTATCGTAGAATAGTGGCGGTGATACCGCTATTTCACCAATGACAACTTCATCCGATGAGATGTTTTGTGGCCGCCGAGTGCCTGACCGGTTCCGAACATCTTGCCACAAATCTCACATTGGTGCACACTTTTCACCGTCTTTCCAGGTCTGGGGTTCTTCAATATTCTTCCATGTCTGGAGACGGATTTGCACCCGTTATCAGCCGGTTCAGAGAACGCCGATACCACACCTTGTTTCGGCATTGTATCTTCTGTCTTTGGCCTCTTTCCCGTCGACAAACTCCGGGTCGAACTCGAATCTTCTTCTTCTTCTTCTAGCTTCGTCTTCATCTGCAAGACCACTAAAGCTCCATGGTAGACGCTCAAAAACTCACAACCTGCAGTCTGTCTCCGCCCTCTCTTACCAGTTAGAGAGCACTTGGGGATAGCTTTCGTCTCCGTTTCACTTCGAATACCATCGGAGTTCATCTGCCGGTGCCGATGGTTTCGCTTCATATGCTGGCAAAACAGTTTCATCGTTGGGAAACGCTCTTTGCAGCCGAAACAAGCGAAGCTGTCGTCGTCTTCGCAGGGAAAGCAAGTGAAACGAATTCTATCGTCTTCTACCGGAGAGTGTTTCATGGCAGCGAGTTTCGCTCTTTTTTGCAGCTATGGCTGATTCTTATGAACCCTAAAAGATGATCCGTACGCGAGGAAGAAAGGAAGGTGATGAACAACGAACAAGCAGCAACTCTATCAAAGCACAATGAATTAGGGTTTGGTTTAGGTAAGCTAAAAGCCTCTATATATATGTGTGTGTGAGAAAGAATTCCTGAGTAGTATAGGATTCAATCCTCAGAAATATATTGTTTATTAACTCGTAAGCTAAATGTCTGAGTATGTAAGTGAGGGATTTTAATTAATTTTTGTAGCAAAAGAATTAATTCAAGGATTTATATTCAATACGTAGTCAGGTTCTTGTGATAGTAATTTAATAATAGATTTATATTCAACGTACAGTCGGGTGAAAACAAAAAGTTTCCACAAAAGCTTTAATTTTATGGTTTATGGTTATATTTAGGGTTTATATGTTAGGTTTAGGGTTTTTGAATTAGGGATTATTGTTAGAATTTAGGGTTTAGAGTTTAATGTAATATGGTTAGAGATTCAAGTTTTAACATATAAACCCTAAATTATAACCCCAATTGCTAAATTCTAACCACAATATGTCAATTCTAAATCACTAAACCTAAACTTCTAACCTTTAAACTCTAAAATCTAACATTAAACCTTAATTGTAAGGCACTTGTAGAAATTCTTTGTTTCCACCACCAGCGTATTGAATAATTACCCTTTAATAATTAAGAACATTATATTTATAATAATTATTTGTGCATACGAACGGAGAATATAAATACCTTGCCTCCTTTTTGGTATCCTTATTATTTATGTTCCGCACTAAAAAATTAAGTTTAAAGTTTAGAGGTTAATATTAGGGTTTAGAGTATAATGTTTAGGGTTTAAAATTTAAAATTTATAATTAGAACTTAAAAATTAATTTTTTAATGTTGCAGCATGAAAAGGGGAAAAAATAATAAGGTTTTTGTTCAGTTTCGTTATATATATATATATATATATATATATATATATATATATATATATATATATATATATATATATATATATATATATATATATATATATATATATATATATATATATGATAATTAAAATTAAAGTACAAATAGTTGATTGAGATGAACTCAAGAAATTGTTCCATATAGTAAGAGATTTAAGTTTATAAGTGAGCTTTATTGAGAGTTAAAAATTAAGTAGATATTATAATGAGAATTCATCAAAAATGTCAAAAGAAAATAGTTGATTGAGATTAGAATAAAAGGATTTAGTCGTTTTTTGTGTCTTTCTTCATGTTCTAACCTAAAAAAATTAATTATAATTAGACTTTTATTAATGAGAATAAAGTACATTTTATAGTCAACGTTTATTTTTTAGTGAGAGTACTTGCGGTGAGGGAATTAATTATTACTATCGGCGGTGGATACCTTGACTCAAAAAAAATTATAAATCTTAACTATAAATTTTAAATCATAAATAATAAACCCTAAGAATACATCTTACACTATAAAACATTAATTCTAAACTATAATCTTAAACCTTAGTTTTAAATATTAAAAAATAAATAAAAGCACTAAAAAAGAATAATAAATTTCTATTCATTGAGACTATAGTGCACTAGAAGAAAATTTATATAATGATAAATTTAATCTTTAACATTTATAATTTTTATCATTTTAATCTTTATTTAAAAAAACAAAATCCAATCTCGATTTTGAAGTTTGGCTCTCAATCTTTTAAAAAGAATAAAACTATTACTTTTTAAACAAAAATGCTTATTAAAATTACTAAAATTTTAATGAGATTGACATGACATCTCACAAGAAAATTATGTATACTTTATACATTTTTTTTGAATTTTTAATATTTTTAAACATTTATTGATGTAATATATAAGACATCATAAAATATTTACGACATAATTAGGCTACCACATAAAACTATCAGAAATTTAATGTTTTAATTAAATATTTTTGTTAATAATTTGATTTAGATAAGTTGAGTTCCAGAGCAAATATATTTGGCAAAATTATTTATCTTTATTTCTTCATATCCTGTTAAATTATGAGTTTTAGACCCACTAAAAGTATCTTTTTTTCTTTAAAGTCTCATTTCTCTTTCCTCTATGATTAAGAATAAAATTAAAATTTATCAAAAAAAAATAATCTTTATTTTACGATGACTAAAACTGTTATTTTTCTAGTCGATACAGATGACCAGGGTTTAATTTGTAATCATGTTTAGGTTGTCGTTAAAAAATAATTATTTTTTATGGATGAATTTTTAATCCGGATCACCTGGATAAATTACATCATCATTTATCACTAGAACAATAAAAGATGAGCATCTCTGAAATTTTTTTCTTTTTTACTTAGTTCGTCGACACAAACAATATTAAAATATTTTGGAACTAATTACCCATTTTTTACAAAGATTAGTTTTCACAATCAAGATAAATATTTCACTTAGAATTTTTCTATTTCCAAAAAGAAAAATCATTAATAAAAATTGATACATCAAAAATAGATTAGTTCTCAAAATCAAAATTTGATTTCTCAAAAATGAACCATCTTTTAAATTTCCCTTGTTTTATCCGTTTAATCCCATTGAAAATCAGATGA
Organism: Hibiscus tridactylites; assembly: GCA_958450335.1. Taxonomy (NCBI): domain Eukaryota; kingdom Viridiplantae; phylum Streptophyta; class Magnoliopsida; order Malvales; family Malvaceae; genus Hibiscus; species Hibiscus tridactylites. The sequence continues at coordinate 57,898,631 of OY288291.1, read as the reverse complement.
GAGAAAAATAAAAAGATGATTGAAATAAATTTGACGAATGACTTGAAAGTAGCTATAAAATGAAACTTAAATATCTATTTCACCAAAAAAATTAAATACCTAAAATAAAAAATAATAAATTTATGTACTTATTTTATAATAAATAAAGGCAACCCAAATGGGATGACATTATAATAATTCAAGAATTCTGTTATTCTTTTCACCTCCACTTGCATACAAAGGAACCAAACATTTTACAACAAAGAAGATTATATAACTACAAAAATCCGCATTTCCTCTTACCATAATTCAGACAATCGGAGGGCCAGGCTTGCTCTGGTTTTCCTTTCATATGATTTTATTGAAGAAATGGCAATAGGCGATAACGATCGGTAAATTATCACACATTCTATCTAGAGGGCGAGGGCAACGCCGTGGTTGAACCAGATGGTGACCATGCATAAATAAGCAACCCCATGACTAGGATGATTGCTCCTGCTACAAAACCGGTCGGAAGTGATGACGCAACACCGAGATACGGCAGCGGCAACGTGAAAACGTAGACTGAAATTGGCACTGCAATTATATAAAAGGATAGCAGATTATGAGAAACTTAATTATGTACTCTTAACGTCTAGCACTTAACACTATCAAAATGATAGGCATGGTATGCATGCATGTTAAGTAGAGCTTTAGATCAGTTCAGTTCATTGAAACGGACGTTGAAAAGGATACCACGACACGTACCCGAAAAAGTGGATGCAAGTGAAGAAACCACAGCAGAAGAGATCTTGAGAAGATGTAGCAATGATATGTTGAAACCCATGTTGACAATAATAAACAGCAAGGGCAGCAGTGGTGCACCGTCGCATCCTGCAGTGACCGAAATGTCGATGAAACTAAATCAATCGCTTGCTCCATTCAAGACGCAATCCAGTCACACCATAAGGCGTTATGTAAAAAAAAACAGAATGGTTAATCTTGATAGCAAGACAAATAAGGACCTAACCTTTTAGGGTTTGCTCGTATAAGGGCTTAACCTTTCAAGATGGTCAAATAAAGGCCAAACGTTTCATAAAGGTCGAATAAAGATCTAAACTTTATTTGAGCAAATTCAAAAACATTAGGCCCTTATTCGACCGTTTTGAAAGGTTAGACCCTTATGTGAGCAACCCCCTAAAAGGTTAGGCCCTTATTTGAGCATTTAGCTTTTTTGCATGATGTATTAGATATACAGTTTCTGTGAAGATTCATGGAAACTATGCCTTTCACCATTTGAAATGCAATCACTACCGACATTACTCGGAATAGAATCGGCTTACCTTACAACAGATAGCAGAAAATGAAACAATCATGACTTACCGCTAGATAAAGTGCCACCAATGTTCAAGAAGCAAGCTGCACCATCTTTAAGATAGTTTGGAAGCTGGCTAAATGGGATGCCCCAAAGTTTTGATAAAAAGGGTAGAAGTAGGCAAATGAACAATGCCTGCACTATACAAGATATAATCACATCAACATTCAACCAAGATCCACAATAGAAAAAGAACATTAAAGAGGAGAGTGCGAATAAAAATTTCCTCAGAACCTAACACTATACAGTACACGGTACTTACTTGAAATGCAGATCCATAGGAATTTACAACAAATAGATCTACAGAACCACCCTGCAACAAATATGAGAAAATGATCTTTAATGCAACGCAGAAACTCGCAGAAATATCTCACGGCTTCCTATGTTCAATTTCACCAACAAGATACAGGAAACTTTGCAACAGTAAACATCATACTTTTAATCGCTTTGCAGCATCCAAAAAAATTACTTCCTGCAAATGAATAAAATCACCTTTAGATGAATTCAATATATTAGAACTTGGAAATGATTAGATAGATTTCAATAAGAAAGCCAACAACCTTCAGAACAGTATCAGCTGCTTGCAATAAAAAAGAAACTATCATCAATAAACTCCAAAATATGCTAGCTTCCTTCAATGAATAACCGGTGCTGGATCCACTGCAGAAGTAAACACAGGCAATAAACCAAATTCTCAATATTTGGTATAGGAATTAGGAACAACCATTATGAGAAAATTGTTACACCAAACGTTATAAAAAGATAGCTAATGTGTATCAAATCACCATGACAGAAACTAATAAAAATATTTCTAAGTCATTTGAATTAAATCTAAATTATGCTGCAACTGCAATGTAGCTTTGCCTTCAAAATTATAAGATTCGTAAGGAAGATGACAGTAGACTAATATGACATGTTGGGATTCTGAAAGAAAGACTATTGACAAGTTCATCTGGCCTTACAAATGGAGGAAGCAGGCAATCAACAGTGACACTATCAGGAGATAGTCATTTACATAGCTCAAATGGTTCGACTGCAAGCTAAAACAGAGGCCTGATACTCCCAAAGTGGCCATACAAGAAGATAATGAGAATGTTCATATGTCTCAGTTTTCACTTCTAAAAATGGTTTTATCATTCTATTCTAATCATCTTATAGGAGCTTTGAAGGCTCAAGCTTTTATAGTGATCTCTCTCCATGCAGAGAGACCAGAAAGATCATCCTACTTTCATAAGATTTACTGTAATAAAGATCCACTAGAAACAGCAATATCACGGTTTAAGTTTGGGGAATACAACCAAGTTCTCTTTCCTAGAGATCTTTGCTTTCATTCAGTTTCAGGGTTCTCTACAAACCAGGATGTTTGGGAGGCATCTAGAAGTTTCACCACCAAAATTCATAGATATATCAATAGAAGATTAGAATTCAAAACAGTCAAGGGTTACCTTGCGACGGTTATGATTACACCAATAGCTACAAGAAAGCATCCAAGTAGTTGATTTACTCTATATCTTCTCCCAAGAAAGATCGTGGACAGGAGAATTTGCCACACGAGAAATGTCTGTAAAAGTCATAGACAAAAGTAACTTTTCAATGCTTATACATAAGAATGGTTGGCGTCACGATCTCTAATGAGCATGATAATAATCACTAAATAAAAATTTGTAACAAGAAACTTATTGATTAATATAATTACATCTAGTATTGTTTCAGATGAATATAAAATATTAATATGCACTTATTCATTCAAAGCATTTCTGGCCAATAACTTTGGACATGTATTGAATTGTGTGATGGTTGAGCTCATCCAGTTAATGTTCTTTACAAAATCCATACATAAATTTTGGAGCCTAAAAAGTCATTACAACTCAACCCAAATAGAAAGAAAAGGCAATCAGCAGAACCGTGTTCCGTCTTTTTACACGTGTAAATATATTTGGTTGTTTTCAAGAATAAAGACTATTTAAATATCATTTCTCTCAAAAGGCTTTCCATTTAAAATCTTCCAGTCTTCCCTTTTTATGTCATGAAGTTATAGAGGTAAAATCAGCCTTCAGATCAAGAACTTTTGGCAATATCAATTCATGCTTGAAACAGAAAAGGGGGACAAATTGGCCTAATACAGACACTATTGCAGTTATATTTAATGTTGAACGATAGCAATAAGTGTTTCTTACCTGAGATAAAATTGGAATAGAAGCCCCGGATAGAATTGCTGAACAAAAATGGAGAAAACTGTATTGGATTTAAAAAAAATAAACAGTGACGGTGCTGGTGGTCATTTTATACAGAAAAAACATATTTTAGAACCACCGTGCAAGGTTGACCTAGAAATATCAGTGTGTGAAGGAGAAAACATTCAAAGACGTCTGAGTATGAGCTAACCTCCAGCTGCCATTCCAGTGGCAGCACCAAGAGCCTCCAAAAGGCCAACAGCAAGAAATGGACCTTTTGGCAAGGAAAGCATCTCATCTGTAACTATTCCAGCATGATACCGGAGATATAATACAGAAAAGTATACAAGTACATACCTGGAAAACAACAAATCAAGAGTGAGAGAGGTACTGGCTAGAACAAAATTCCTAACCAACAAGTATTTTTGCACTCTTGTGTTAACAGAATAAAATGGTATCAAAATTCAGCAGCTTTAATCCATTTAGCATATAAGAAACAAGCAACATTTGAGAAATGTACATTTATAGATATTAGCATTTAGCAACTACCATTTCCTTTTAAACAATTGGTTAACATTGTTGATTATCTAGGGTTTAAGGTTTTAACAACAATTCCAAAATTTTAAGATCCAATCTGTAACAACTAACAATCATCAAACTCTAAGGCTTTTCACATAACTTAAACCATTTTCAAAATTCTAGCACAGTAGCATTTACTTGAACCAATTTCTATAATGGAAATCAAAGAGTGATGTTGCACAACCCTTTTTCGATTCCCTCCATATCTGTTTTTGACTAATTATTATTCCTTCTATCATATATGGATTTTGTTTCATTTGCCTACCACATGTAAAGATCAAAATGACCTAATCATTTCCTTGTAAATTCTATTTTGTTCTTCTCAATTTATGGATTCCTTTTATCCCATCAGCTTCAATATTTACACACAATCAGAAGACTAAGAATAAGAAACTTTGAATAATGCACAAAAAGATGCTATCTAACACTCATATTCTAAAATAATAAAGAATCACAGACCGTCTTATGAAATTCACATATAAATATAAATCACATCAGTTTCACAAGATTAAAAGATTTTCAAGCTTAGACAACCAGCAAAAAGTAGTAAGAGTTCCAGTAACATTTTCTTTACGAATAAACCAAAGGTCCAAAGCACAAGCGGGTCAATCATGCAACCCTTTGTAGCCCTACACATAATTTATATTCCAAAGATAAATTCATCATTGATCTTAAAAAGAATATTCCCTAATCAATTTAAGTGGTTATAATTAAAAGGCCACATCTCAATGATTTACCAGTTGAGTATTCAAGTCACTAATGATGGTCACTGAAAAAGCATTCTAGATTATACAATTTGACAATATGCCTTAAGGATTTAGTCAATAATATAAGAACCAACAGGATTGATCCAAGTGGTAAGCAGCTTGGTATCGTTTAAGCAGGTCTCAAGTTCGAGGCCTTACGTATGCAGAAATTTCTCACTAGGATACTCACCCACCAAAATCAGGTGTGCGACACATATCGTATAAAGCCAGCTCAAACAGTTTTCTTTTGTCCCACCAAAGAAATTTACACTAAGATTTTCTATACAACATTTCAATGTGTATGTCACATTTTCTCATATATAATTAAAATATCTTGGAAAAAGTATATATAACTAAAATATTAAATATTATTCTAAGGGTATGTTCGATAAATCATTGAAATTTTTTTACTTGTTTAGTAAATGAAAATTTTTACATTTAATATTTTAATGTTGAAAAAATTAAGTTGATTTTATTTTTCTAATTTATATTTAAAATAAATTCTTTTACAAAATTAAATTATTAAAATTGACTTTTATAAAAATAATCCAAAAATTTTAACAACTCCACGCGAATTTTATAAACTCGACTTAAATTTTTTTAAAATAAAATATTAATTATAAAATATAACTTAGTAAACTAAATTTTCTTAAAACTTTTTAACTCTCACCAATCAAAACATTGAATAGCTGATGCATCGGGAACATTGATTTGGGCACGGCACGCTTTACTATATGACACTCCTATTATAGCTTTTGGCCGCCTCTCACGGAGCACAAGCCAAAAGCAACCCCGTTTTGGGCATAAAATATTCGTTATAAGATTCCACAATTCTTTTTTATTAAATTTAAAGGTTCTTTACAGGTTTTAAAATTTATCAAAAAAATTTAAAATATTAGACAATTAAGTTTTGATATTTGTTAAAAAATACGAAAAAATCAACTTAAATTATTATCAAAAAGTTTTACTAACATTTTAAATTTGTAGATAAATATAAAATTTATACTCTTTTAGGCGTACCAGTTGTACTTAGACTCGCCCGTTCTTTTCCTACGGTTGCTATATGAATATAAATATACAAACAAATAATAAAAAAATTGAAACAACCTGAAACAGGTAGCGCTAAAGAAACTAACATAATTTTTCTAAAACAGTTTAAAAAAACCTATCACACTGGAAAACGGCAGGCGACAGTAGTAAAACTTTAAAAAGAAATACTCCACAAAATAAGATAAAAAGTAAAAATAGAAGGCTAAAGCAGTAATAATGAGAGTGTTTTTTTTGGTACCCGAATGTAGCGAGCTGAGCCAGAAAGAAAGGGTAATGCTTGAGAGGTACTAAAGCCAGCTTATACAGCACTCGATTCCCTACTCCCAACACCACCGTCACCGCCGCTGCAACCACCACCTCCACCTTCCGATTCCTCTCTATCTCCGTCGTCTGATCTCCCACTCTCTGATCCCCCAATGAATACGAGCACGGGCCTGGGCCTGGGCCTGGGCCCACTCCCGCCTTCCTCGCGCCATCTCCGCCCTCCGATCTCCCTACCGCCTCCACTCTCCAGTACTTTCTCGGCCTCAGAGCGATTCCTAGTGACCGCTGGTTATTATCGTAAGGCTGCAGAGGGAAGGCAGGAATCTGGACCGTCGGTTGAAACTTCTGGTGTTGAATTGGAACGTCGGGTGTCGTCGGACCGGCCGTTAAACGGCGTAAACACAAAGTCATGTCGACTGATTTTTAAGGAAAACAAGAAATAAATGTAAAAAGAATTACAATAAAAAACAGATTTTAGTGAGTTTTAGGAGAGTTTGATTTGGTGAGATTTTGAGAGCTCTAGTTTATTGCTAACAGAGAGGGGGAGAAATGTTAATATGTAAAGCTTTTATTAGAATATTTTATAGCAGCTATGAAAATAACGTATTCTTGTCGAAATTGTAATTTTCTTCCACCTCTCTTTTTATTTTAAATTTTTTTTGATAATTTTTATTTTTGGATCTATTTCATTTAGCTTTTAATTTTTTAATATATTATATTTTTACGATAAAAGTAAAATCGATCAGACTACATGTCAACTTCAAGAAAATAAATGTAAAGTCAATTAGATTACATATCGACTTCTGATGTCACTTCAGCAAAAATTATTGGTTGTCTCATTGATATGATGAAGATCACCATAAATCGTAAAATAAAATAAAACCATATCAAATCTTAAAATAAAAAACTCAACAATAGTATCCTAACAATTATATCATATTTAATAATAATATAAGTTTTTAATAGTATTTAAGAAGATACGAATTAAATATAAAAAATCTTACTTAAAAGACATTTAATCATTCAATCCAACAATTACCGATATTTCTATATAAAGGTACCATAGTAATGTAATAAAAAGTCAAATAAGAATTCCATTAAAAAATAATTCTTTTGATAAATTACAACAGATGTCATTCAATTATAGGTAAGGTTACAGTTGGTCACTCAATTATAGGTAAAGTTATAATTTGGTCACTTAATTATGAATAAGGTTACATTTGGATCACCTAATCATTAAAGTTACACTTAGGTCACTCAATTATGGATAAGGTTACATTTGAGTCACCCTTCATATTTAAAAAATATATATCAATTTGTGTATTAGATTAATTAATAATTTCAAATGAAGTGTTTTAATGTTAACGAGGGTATACAAGTGACTTGGAAGAAAAAAATGACTAAGTTGATGTATTTTGTTTAATATGAAGGGTGACCCAAATATAACATTACCCATAACTGAGTGACCTAAGTGTAACATTTAATAATTGAGTGACCCAAATGTAACTTTATACATAATTGAGTGACCCAAATATAACTTTTTTTTCATAATTAAGTGACATATGTTGTAGTTTATCCAATTCTTTTTTGGTAAAAAACTGATAAAAACAGAGTTGCAATCTTCAAATACCTTCCTACTAATATCCGCAAGTAACAGGGGAATTAAGCTCTCTATCCATTCTTTATCGACAATCAATTGGTCTAGGAAATGAGACATTAGGTCTTTTAAAGAAGGTCAATGATTCAAATATTATTATTGTAAATAAAAAAATGAAGTGGAACATCGCCTCATATTAGATTTATACAAAACTCGATCTGAATTAATAATAATAAATTGTATACTGATAATTAAATAAAAAAACTCTTTAGTGACTCTTTGAGAATTAACAAATTCATTTTACCATAAATTCTTTTAATTTTTTAGGGACATTGCCCCACTCTTCTCTCTAGTGTTCCGCCTCTACAACACTATCTTCTTAGCAATAGTACAGTGGGAAGTATCAGTTATTAATTAAGGTTTTAATTTTTGGATGTATTTCATAATTTGAGTTTACATTAAAAAACAAATACATAACTATTAAAAAAATAATTTTTTTAGTAATATGCATGTTCGACTTACAATCCATATTGAGCGCATTAATAACACACATTACATTTTTAAGAAGAAGAACCTCGCGCCCCGAACATGTACCGTAAAACGAATACATAAAATAATGAGTTTATTTGCAGAGAATTTCAACATGCATGCATGTTAGGGTTGGACTTGGTAGTGTATATTTATTTGAATTCTCCAGCTCCACTTGGTTTTATCTTATTAATTAATTACTTCTTTTTATTTTACTATATAATAAAATAATAATTAAATAGATGGATTTGGAAGACGTCAGCGCAATCAGATAGCAATGAAAGGAAATAAATATATTTATTCTTTAACGTCATCAAATATTAAAATAAAAATTAAATAAAATCCAAATCCAAGAAAACTCTTTACTCGAATATGCTATAAAGGTAAATTGCATAAATGGTCTCTAAACTTTTAGTATGTTTATATTTTGATCACCAAAATTTTGAACTTGCAATTAAATTTTTTTTCACGATTAAAATTTTTCGAGTGACATTTAACTAGAAAAACAGATTTTTCTTTCATTTTATCTCTCCCTTCCATTTATTCATGGTTTTTGCATACTTACTCACCTAAGAGACCGAAAATTAGGTGCTCGAACCCGGGCCACCTAAAATGAACATCATCCTCTTTTCTACGGAACTAGATATCATATTTATAGATGACAAGAAAAAAAGGAAATCAATGCAATTCATGTTTAATAAAAGTGTAAAACAAAATTGATACATCCCTTTGTTAACTTGTAAGCATGCCCTTTTCTCTACGTATACTGGTTTATCAGCTACCTCTATTCCGCGCTGATAACTCTCGGTGGGAGGAGATCGATATCAGCACTGGAATGGATGCACAAACTAATAAGATTAGGTCTCGGCCATGGCTTAAAGTGCGTCCCAATTGGGAATATTTGCCGTAGCCTCGTTCACCATCTGCACAAGTCTCACCTGCAGAAATTGCAAATGCCACATTTCAAACTGTTTGCAATTCAAAGTTTATGTCAAGAAACTACAAGTCTACAACGGCCATCTGATTAACCTGACTATTACCGAGATTCACTCTCGGGTGTGGTTTGAGTTCTTTTAACTCAATGAATCAGTCTATCAACTCCTATATTTACCACATCGCCCGTATGGATGAACTTACCACACTTTCAGGAACACCTGGAGGGGGCAAAGAGAGATTCCTTGGAGGAGGCTCACTAATATGTGATCTCTTGTCGAAACGCCATTCTCCAATCTTTCCAGGTGTAAATTCCCCCTGTAATGCCAACTCGGAGTGAAGAAATTGTAGGCAAAATAACATCTTAATATAGACTCAAAAAACAATAAATTACATAGAGAGATACTCTTTTATGGTTTTACCTTTAAATTGAAGTCACATCCGTACGTATAATGAAGTATAAACTTCTTCCCAACTACCCCATCCCACGGCGGCTGATAACAAACAGCAACAAGAGTTGAATATCAAATTGTAGCTAAAGGTCATTAAGAGCAAAGAAAAAACAATTGAATATTAAAACCTGGAGCATGAAGTCTTCACGAAGTATATGCCGCACATCATGCAGTGCTGATGCCACAGCATATGCATACCTAAGTTTCAATCGACAGGTCACACGTGTCAAAGGGCCTTATCAGCAAAAGAGAATACAATTAAAACGTTATTTAAAAAAAAATGAGACGTGTATCTTACATTTCTAGCACCCATCCAAATGCTTGATCAGTTGCTGGATCATCTTTCATCCTTAATGAAATATTCATCCATGTCGGTGAAATTTTCTCCAGCTCAGACTGTTTTAAAACAAGAAATCATGCTTTTAAATTTGCATAAAAATTAATGTGAACAAAACTGAAAGGTGATTTATGCTCAGATCAAACATGTCACAAAACCTATGACGATCTTAAAGGGCTACCTTTCTAATAATCACGGGAGAATTGCCAGTGGGATCAATGTTCACCAGAGGACCCTTCTCCTCGGGATAATACTTCCTAATAATAGTCTCGTGCTCAGATGGCTTAATGTAAAAGAAAGGGAACCCTGCTGGATATTGTCCACGAGCCAAGTTAGGCAAAGGATTTACGAATATATGGTCAGGTTCTGCCATTAGAATGTATCTGCATCAGTCATAAAATGCAGTAACTTTTCAGATAAAATAAAGGAAGAGCATACACCATGAATGGTCTTATCGGTTAAATGAAAACTCACTCTTCGTCAATTGTTGCTTTTTCCAACCATTGCACGAAAGCCCACGGTCTATTCAAGACAACATAACCCTGAAGATGGCATTGAGACAAAACAATAATACTTAAAACATGTTTTTAGTTCAAGTTATGTCTTGCAATGACACCTACTGGATTAAGCTTGGTCTATATTTATGGATTTGATAAAATATATATCTATATATATTGTATATCTATTGGTTTAATTGCTTGTTCACTGAGTTACATGTTCAAAAATACAAGGGGAAATGAAGAACAAAAATACTAAACGGCAAACGACTCACCCGATCTAAACCCTCTGGAAGAGGATCAACAACAAAAGTTGGAATCTCCTCCATCAAACTATCAGACTTCCCCGAATGCAAAATTCGAGTGAACCCTCCCATCTCTGATCCAGGCATATCTTTTACCTTCTTATACCAATAATACATAATCCGACACTGCCATTGGCTATACAGAGCATCAGTTGCCGTGAGAGCAACATGGTACTTCGACTTCGAACCCCCAAATTCATTCAAATTTCCCGGCAGTAGAAAAGGATCGTCCCACTCCTCTGAAGATGTCTTATAGTGTATGATCATAGTCAACAAATTATATGTTGCAAAGAAAAACCCCAGGACTAAAAGTACCAAAAAGAGCGGCGAAACGCGCTTCATCTTTCACCACACAATACAAAACCCCGCCTTTCTCACAGCCACAACGCTTAGTTCAAACACTATCTAGAGCAACATTTGAAAGAACAAAAATTCACAACAATTCGATTGAACCGTGCAAATTTGATGCTATACAGTGTAGAATTGCAGCAAGTAAGAAAACCCTTTGTTGCAATATCTCAGACAATTGAGCACAAAACCTCAAAAATCCATAGAATTGAATCTGCATCAATGCATTGCAAGCAACATGACAGTAATACATGAGTCAATGCTGCATCAAAACGGCAATGTTCAAAGCAAAAGAATACAAAACAATGACGAAACAATCTAAAAACAACAAAATGAAAATCTGGGTATTAATCAGAATTCACAATTGGCAAATATCGGATCTGATATTCTACTTTTCTAAATTAAAAAGAAGCAAATGAAACAAAACCCAGAAATCAAAGAATTACAGAAGCAACAAAAAACCAAGAAATATTAATAAAAAATGAATTGAGAGATGAGTGTAGTAGAAGTACCTGGAATTTCTTCTGTTCAACGCCAATGGAGGAAAACGCGGAAGTTTTGGAAAGGGTTGAATCCTTCTAATTAAGTTATAAAAAAAACCATATTTAATTAAAAATGGGTTCTTTTCTGCTTGGTGGACGACTGATGTGGTTTATGTTCAAACCGAGACAATACGATCATTAAGAGAAAGTGTTTTTATCATTAATTGCTCATTTATTAGTATTAATTGTCGCTATTTTTATTATTAATTGTCCATTTATTATGAAAGTATTTTTATTAAGAGAAAGTGTTTTTAACTTACAATTTCATACCATACTTATATTATTTAAAATTTCATACCATACTCATTTATTATGAAAGTAGTTAAAACTTTCATTTGATATCCCTACTTTCCCCCTTAAATTGCAGGTTCAAAATTTATTAGGACAAATTTCTCTTTCTCTTGAAACAACATAAGCATTTTTAACCACTCGAATAATTAGTGAATCTCAAAAAATAAAGTATAGTTAAGATTAATTCCTTACTTTTTTTCCCATACAACAATTCAAAAAACACGTGTTTGATCATCGATTGAATTTCTAATAAATTGAGACATATTACGTGTGTTGAGGGATCTTTGGTTTTTTGAAAGTTTCGCTTGTTTGATCGTCGATCGAAATTCTAATAATTTGTGCGTTCCTAAAGTGTTTTTGTTCAGTTTCAAGCCCCGTTTTCAGATGTTGTTGTCTCCTACTCTCGTTTACCGACCATTTTTTCGTCAAACGACCACCGGTTTAGTCCTATCGGACTTTGCTCACTATTTTTAACGCCTAAACGAACGTGATGACAACTAAAAAATTTAACTTTTGACCGACGAACGTCAAAACAGCAACTCAAAAAAGACTTAGTCTTAAAATTATTTCTCGTACTTCATTAAAGGGTGTTGTGAGTGTCTCAGACAGTTCACACAATCTAAACGAAAAATTGCAGAAGATTCACACAATGTGCTGAGAGCCATGAGCCCAAGTCATACTCTATTCCCCAAGAAATGCTTTCTATGTATTAGGGCTAGGGATGACAATGGATCAAACTTTATAAAGTTTAAGTTCAATTCAATTAATAATTAAACTTAAAAAAGTTCAAGTTTGATTCAATAAAATATCCAAAATTCAAATTCAAAAGTCCGAATCCAATTAATTTTTTTTAAAGTAACAATTCAAACAAATATCTTTAAATAAAAAATAATTTTTATCAAACAAATATATTTAAATTAATAGCACAAACAAATTTCAACAAATATTACAATTCAATATAAGACAAATTAAACTAGTTTCATCTTATATATATTAAATATACATAATTCCAATTTAATTTAATTAAACTAGTTTAAATATATTTAAATATATTACAATCCTATTCAACTTAATTAGGATTTGAGAACACAAGAAAGAATGCTAACATGGTGAAAACAACAGCGATGAAGAGATAAGTTTTGAGTGTAATCTAGTTTTTAGAGACAGTGAGGTTGAAATCGTGTTAGGTTGTTAGCTGATCGTTTGAAGAGTGTTTCTTTTTTTAAGCATATAAAAATAGAAGCATACAAGGTGTTTGATGAATGTCCCCAGTAAAGATTATTGAAGCTAAATAAAGATTGTTGAATCGGTTATAGGTTTAACAGATTTTGTAACGGCATGGCCCACTTGCAGCTGTAAACAAACTGATCTGTTATATCAGTTTTGTGAGCTGTATTGGGCTATAAAAACCACTGGTGTGGTACTGGCCCAGATTCAACTTTTGGCCTACATCTCTTAAAAATAATAGAAAACTTTATTTTCCTTTATTTCTTTTTCTCTGTTTTCCACCACCGTTCACCGTGTTTCTTCCCCTCTTTCTTCTCCGTTCTTCCACCTAGGGTTCCATCGTTCTCAATAATTACAAAATTGACTGCCGTTCTAGCTTTATCAACATGGTATCAGAGCCTTTCTCCTCCGTTTCCGTTGCCGGTGTTGTTCGTAGTGCTTAATTTCGTCTCTGTCGTGTGGTTGTGGTTGTTCCTGTTCCGAGCAATTTGAGCTTCTTCCTCAAATTTCTGTTGCTGCGTTGTTCGTTGAGGTAGCTTTTCTCTTCGTCAAGCTCAAGAAGTTGTGATTTCTGCAAGTTTGTAAGTATGCCTTCTCCTGTAAATGATTCGAGCACTCCGGTAGAGCCGGCAGTCGATTTCCAGTCCTCCGATGATCAGGAAACATCATTTTTTGCTAACAAACAAGTAAACGTGAAATTGGATGACTATAATTTTTTGCTTTGGAAGCAACATGTCGTCTTGATGATAAGAGGTCATGAACTCGAACATTATTTGGATGAGACGCATCCGATACCTTCTAAGGTTATCAAAAATTCCAGTGGTGAGCTCGTTGTTAATCCAGCCTATCGACGATATCGCAAGCAAGATAGCTCGCTTGCCTCATGGCTCCTCTCCACTATCGGGCCTATAGTTCTACCGCAACTAGTTGGAGCAGAGACTACAGCAGGCATATGGAGTTCAGTTGTCAAGTTATATTCAACGTTGTCTACAACAAAGATCATGAACTTACATTGCCGGCTGCGTGCGATGAAGAAAGGAACCTCTACGATTAGTGAGTATACTACCTTTATAAAGGAGATTTGTGATCTTTTAGCTACTAGTGGTAGTCCAGTGTCTGAGATTGAACAGATAGCTACTGTTCTTAATGGTTTGTCAGCTGAGTATGAGTCTTTTATTGCTGCTGTTACTGTCAGTCGTGAGCCGCATACCTTTGAGTCTATTACTTCAATGCTTAAGGATGCTGAATCCAGATTATTAGATCCTCTGCGTGTACCAGTGGGCATTAACGTAACTCGTTATAGTGGTGATAAGACTCGTGAATTGTTGCATAATGATAAGAATGTATCCAGGCCTTCTATCGAGTCACGTCCTCAGGATCAACGACTGATTAATCAATCTGGTAATAGATCGTTTAGTAGGCCACGTTTTCAGTGTCAAATATGTGGGAAATTAGGGCACCTGGCAGATAGGTGCTGGCATAGGTATAACAAGGATTTTAAGAGCACACAGCCACAGCAGTCAAGGCAGTCTGATGATGATCGTCCGGTTAATACTCAGGCTAATGTTTGTCGTTATGTAGACCAATCCTCTACTGAGTGCTATGATCCTTTTATAAGTCCTAATGCAGGCTCTGCTGATGAAGTAAATGAAGGAAATGCAGATACTGCTCATATCAATTCTTTGATTGCTAGAGGTGCTATTTTAGTTGCTGATAAGTGGTATCCAGACTCCGGAGCCACTCATCATGTCACATTTGAACAACCAACTGGACAGAAGGTTCAACCCTATTCAGGTAATGGCAGAGTTTACCTTGGTGATGATTCTGTTTTAAAAATTTCACATATTGATAAGTCTGTTATCACTACTGCTGCAAGGTCTCTTACTCTTACACACTTGCTCTGTGTGCCACAAATCACACATAACCTTATGTCTGTTTCACGCTTTGCTCATGATAATTCTGTGTTTTTTAAGTTTCATGCAACTAAGTGTTTTGTTAAGGACAGTGTTTCCAAGGCAGTTCTGATGCAAGGGCAACTTGAAGATGGTTTGTACTGTTTTCAGCTTGGTTCATGTGTTCAGTCTTCACAAATGTTGTGTCACAACACTACATCATCTGCTCCTGTGGATACCTCAGAAGCTTCAGCATCTGGTACTTCTAATTCTGCAAATAAGACTAGTCAGCACTCTAATTTCTGGCTTTGGCATCAGAGGCTTGGCCATCCAATCTCTAAAGTTGTTGTTTCTGTTTTGAATAAACTTGTTTCTGTAGATAAATTGAACTTGTGTACTACATGTCAGTTAGGGAAGAGTCACCAATTGCCTTTTGAGTCTTCTACTACTGTTTACAACAAGCCATTTGAGCTTGTAGAAGTTGATGTTTAAGGACCAGCACCTCTTAAATCTTTAGGGTGGCAATATTATGTTTCGTTCGTTGACATGTATAGTCGAAATTGCTGGCTGTTTTTACTAAGGAATAAAGCTGAGGTTGCTGCTGCTTTTAAAGCCTTTGTTGCTCTTGTTAGTAATCAGTTTTCCACTTCAATTAAAGCTCTCCAAACAGATGGAGGTGGTGAGTTTAGAGCTTTAGTACCTGAACTTATCTCTATGGGTATACAACATAGGATAACTTGCCCACATACTTCACAGCAAAACGGTGTCGTAGAAAGGAAGCACCGTCACATTATTGATACAGCTTTAACCTTGTTAGCTCAGGCTAGTGTCCCCTTTCAATATTGGTCTTTTGCTGTGTTGAGTGTTGTATACCTTATTAACATACTGCCAACAGAGGTTTTGGGAGGTGTTTCACCACATCAAAAACTGTATGGTCGATGCCCAGACTACAAAATTTTAAGAGTCTTTGGTTCTGAGTGTTTTCCTTGTATCACTGCTTATAACACACATAAATTTGACTTTCGTTCACGAGCATGTGTCTTCTTGGGTTACTCACCCAAATACCATGGTTACCAATGTATGGATGCTAGTGGAAGGATTTTATATCTCGGCATGTTAAGTTTAATGAACATGTCTTTCCATTTGCCTTGGGGGTCACTTTTAAGTCTTCTACTGTTAAAGACAAGTCATTTATGTCTCCAACATTTCCTTTATCCCATGATTGCTCTTCTTTGGATAATCCACAAAATCCTACTCATACTCATCATGTTGCTACTACTGCTGAGTTACCTGTTGCACAAAATGTACCTCCTAACACAAGTACACAACAACGCTCACCCTCTACTGTTGGTAGAATGGCTACTGAAACTTCAGGATCTTCTTTGCCTACTGTACAATGTGATGCATCTGTTGATACGTCACAAATTGATCAAGTTGTCACTGATAATCCAGGAAGTTCTTTGCCTTCTGAACAATATTTGGCTGCTGAGACTTCAGGACACTCTTTGCCTACTGTACAATGTGATGCATCTGTTGATACATCAAAAATTGATCAAGTGGTCACTGACATTCCAGGAAGTCCTATGCCTTCTGAACAACATGGTGTGCCATTCAAGTCCACCGGCAACCATTGTGATGCTAGTGGACAAAAGGTTGGTGAAATTGGAAGAAGTCTTTTGTCCACTGAATTAAATCCTGATTTAGTAGCATCTGTTGTTCCTACTTCTGGTTGCTGTGCTGGTCTACATGACAGAAATAGTTCTCCTTTGATTTCTGATTCTTTAGTATCTGAACATCATCATAATAATATGGGTGCTGTGCCTAAAATTGCTGCAAGTTTAGTTCCTCCATGTGAGTTCCAAGGTTTGGTTGTGTCAGACGATGCAGTTAGTAATGATCTGCCAGCTCAAACTGCTACTACTACACCTCAAGTCAGCATTGTCAACCAGCATCCTATGGTTACACGCAGTAAAATGGGCATACACAAACCTAAAGTGTATACTGTTACATGTCCAGAAGTTCCTTGAAATGTGCAACTTGCTCTTGAAAGTTCACAGTGGCGTGAGGCTGTTTACTCTGAGTACAATGCTCTTATTAACAATAACACTTAGGATTTGGTGAAGTTACCGTCAGATCGAAAGGCCATAGGGTGCAAGTGGATTTTTCGTGTCAAACACAATTCAGATGGTACAATAAGTCGTTATAAAGCTCGACTTGTAGAAAAAGGGTTCTCTCAAGTTCCAGGTTGTGATTTTGGTGAAATTTTCAGTCCGGTTGTCAGGTTCTTTACAGTTAACATCCTCTTCTCTTTGGCAGTTTCTAAAAAATGGAAGATTCGACAAGTTGATGTAAATAATGCCTTCTTGAAAGGCGATTTACATGAGGATGTATATATGAGGCAACCAGAAGGCTTTGAACAATATGCCAATGATGGTTCTCCTCTAGTTTGTAAGCTGAAAAAGGCCCTTTACGGGTTACGACAAGCTCCTCGGAACTGGTTTAGTAAGTTGAAAGATTTTCTTCTCAGTCTTGGTTTTATAGCTTCTTATGCAGATCCTTCTTTGTTTGTCTCAAAAGTTGATGCACATGTGACATATATTGCGGTCTATGTAGATGATATCTTGTTAACTGGTTCAGATTCTAATCAAGTTGATGCTGTGATTTGTGTTTTACATGATAGATTTTCTTTAAAAGATCTGGGGTTAGTACATTATTTTCTTGGAATAGAGGCTGTTCATACTGAATAAGGCTTGTTCTTAAGTCAACGGAAGTTTGTTGAAGAGTTTTTGACAAAGAATAATATGACTGCACCTAGAGCTGTTGATACTCCTATGGTATCTTCACCTAAACTCAGTAAAGAGGATGGAGCTGCCGATACTGATGCTCAGGTATATCGAAGTACTGTTGGTGCACTTCTTTATATCTGTCACACACGTCCAGATGTGTCGTTTGCTGTGAACAAGGTGGCTCAATATATGCAAGCACCTAAGGATATTCACTGGTCTGCAGTTAAGAGGATTCTCCGTTACTTGAGTGGGACTTCCAATTACGGGCTGTTATTTTCTTCTAAAGATGACTCGACTGATTTGCAAGTATTTTCCGACGCTGATTGGGCAGGTGATGTAGACGATCGTCGTTCAATATCATGTTATTGTGTGTTTCGTGGCTCTCATTTAGTTGCGTGGAGTTCTAAAAAGCAGCGCTCTGTCTCTCGATCGACTGCTGAAGCAGAATATAGGAGTTTGGCATATGCTGCGTTAGAGGTTCTTTGGGTTAAAGCTGTTCTTGGTGACATGGGTGTTGTTTATGAGGAACCGTTAAAAATATGGTGTGACAATACAAGTACTGTTGCAATGGCAGCTAATCCAGTCCTACATGCAAAGACAAAACATGTTGAATTGGATCTTCATTTCGTTAGGGAAAGAGTTATGACAAGACATCTTGAAGTTAATTACATTCCAGCACAATTTCAAACTGCTGATATTCTCACTAAACCTTTGCCCGTTTCTCGGTTTCTAGAACTCCGGAATCAGTTGTGCATTTGGTCTCTCAAGCAGCTGCGGAAGGTTGAAAAAGTAGAGTGAATATTGAAGCTAAATAAAGATTATTGAATCGGTTATAGGTTTAACAGATTTTGTAACGGCATGGCCCACTTGCAGCTGTAAACAAACTGATCTGTTATATCAGTTTTGTGAGCTATATTGGGCTATAAAAACCACTGGTGTGGTACTGGCCCAGATTCAACTTTTGGCCTACATCTCTTAAAAATAATAGAAAACTGTATTTTTCTTTATTTCTTTTTCTCTGTTTTCCACCACCGTTCACCGTGTTTCTTCCCCTCTTTCTTCTCTGTTCTTCCACCTAGGGTTCACTACAAGAAATTTATATTGTTGTGACAAATTTAAATTTAACAAAATTATTTTTGTCACTATTAGTAACTTTATTGTGACAAAATAAGTAAGTGTCACTTTAAATTAGAAAACATATACAATTGTGACGAAAACTAAAATTGTCGTAATATTTTGTCACAATTAGCAAGCTTGTGTAACATATGGTGACAAAATATATTTTGTTATAATTTTTTGTCACAAAACGTTTCCCTCCATTTTTTGGCGCAAAAAAAGTCAAAATAATGACAAATTTTGTTACTATAAGTTTTAATAATTATTATAGGAAAAATTATCATAATAAATAATGAGATTATTTGGATAATAAATAATGAGATTTAATTTTTTTGTGACAATATGTTTTTAGCTATATATTTTAATTATAGTGACAAAATGTAGTCACAAATATTTCCCTCCATATTTTGGCGCAAAAAAACAATCATATAGTGGCAAGTTTTGTAACTATAAGTTATAATTATTGTTATAGAAAAAAAATTGTCACAACAAATAATAAGATTCAACTTTTGTGACAAATTATGTTTGCAGATATGCATTTTAATTATAGTGACAAAACATAGTCACAAATATTTTTCCTCCATATTTTGGTGCAAAAAAAGCCATATAGTGACAAATTTTGTAACTATAAGTTATAATTATTGTTTTAGAAAAAAAATTGTCACAACAAATAATGAGATTCAAGTTTCTTGTGATAAATTTTGTTTGTAGTTATATATTTTAATTATAGTGACAAAATGTATTGTCACAAATGTTTTCCTCCATTTTTTTGACACAAAAAATTATATAGTAACAAGTTTTGTAACTATAAGTTATAATTATTGTTACAAAAAAATTGTCACAACAAATAATGAGATTCAAGGTTTTTTTTTGACAATTTATGTTTGCAGTTATATATTTTAATTATAGTGTCAAAATATTGTCACAAATATTTCCCTCCATTTTTTTGTTCCAAAAAGTTATATAGTGATAAGTTTTGTAACTATAAGTTATAGTCATTGCTACAGAAAAATTGTCACAACAAATAATAAAACTTAATTTTTTATGATAAATTATGTTTGCAGTTATATATTTTAACTATAGTTAAAAAAATATATTGTCACAAGTATTTTCCTTTATAATGATGATCAAAACGATCCACACATTTCCAACATACTTTGGAGTGCTCACAATATTAAACAACCTATCAATATGCACAATTGAACAAATCTAAAGTAATTTCATTTAGAAGCATATAAACAATCATAATTAATTGAAATAAATAACATATTTAAAAAAACAAAGAAAAACTTTAATACATATGTGATGTGTAAAAATCATTATATATATATATATATATACATATTAAAAAAAGGGAAATAAAAATCAATATAGTAAAAAGTATATACATATGGTATGTGCGCATATATAAATATATGATAGAATATATAAAAATAATATAATTAATACATCACATTACATATATACAAATATTACCATATAAATAATTATACATACTAAAAAATATCATATATAGATATTATTATATAATAAAATACCATATGAGTGTCAACAAACTTTAGAGCATGTGGTTAAAGCTCTCAGTTGACATCACCCTTGCCCTAGATTGTAGGTTCATGACTTAGTAGGAGCAAAATTTTCTTTTCCCTTACCTGAGTAGAAATTGTTCAAAAAATACGATATGTGTGTTATTACATATATTGATATAGTTATAAAAAGGGTAATAATAATTAATATGGAAAAAAATAATAAAGGTGCAAACAATTATACCATAAATATACAATCACAATAACTATAGCTACATATACCATACAAATTCTTTTTTATTAAATATACCATACAAATATTAAATCCAAACAATCAATTAAATTAATTAAGGTAAGAAACAAGGACCAAACTAATAGAAAATAAAACACAAAGGCCTACAATTGAAAAATATATTTGAAATTGGGATTAAATTGAATGACCGGTACAAACTAAAAGGACTAACAACACAATAAATTACTAGCTTAAAAAACACGAGAACCAAAGTATTTAAGCCACAATTTCTTTTAATTTTCAATCATTTACTCATTTTCCAGAATACACCTTCCCCACTCTCTCTAGTTCTCTTATGCCTCCTCGAACCTTTCTAAAGAACCTAGACTCCGACTGTACCGCCGTGTCGATGTCCCAGTCACTGTCGTCGATGGCCGGCGAACAATAAAAACACCAGTAAAGTCTTTTTTTCCATATCATATTTCTATCTTCGATTTCCACTAAAAAATCCCAAATACATAGATCTAGGAACAACACTTAGAAAGAATACATCCCTTGTTTAAAATATGACCATCTGATGAAGTCGATTTTGAGGTATGTTTTTCTCCTCGTAACGACAACTCTTTCACCCTACGTCTGCGAGCAGTGGTATAAATCTCCTCTGCGGTAAGCTTTCTTTCTCGACTCTCTACTTTTTGTTATCTTCTTCTTCCTTTCGAATCTCTGCTCGAAATATTCCCTTAGAATCTGCGATTTTTATGCTTTCTCTCTTATTTTTTTCTCTAGAAATCCATGTCTTTGTTACTTCTAAAATGTTCTAACTAGTTCTTTTTATTATTTTGTGCTCAGTTATTCATGCAAAGATACCTACGGGAAGGGAGCATGGACGCAAATGGTTCTTCTCGTGACAGGCGTTGGATGAAGTTGATGTGGAGTGCCATGGTTGGTTCATTGTTGATGAGAAGGGACGCATGAGATTCTCGTGCTGCATTTACGAGAGTAATTGAACAGTAACAAACGGTTGAAGACTGACGGCTAGGGTTAAAAAACTTAGCTAAGTTTGTAGGTTTTAGGGTTTGGATCATATTGTTACCGGGCTTTGGGTATCTATAATGCTAAACGGTTGTAGTTGCACTTTATTATAATATATTATAGTATTTAATTGTTTGGGCTTATAAATATATATGGTATTTACTTATTCAAAGAAATATTATTAAATAATAATAATAATAATAATAATAATAATTTTTCACAAATATTGTTGAGAAAATAAAATTTCACAAAATACGTTTTAATTTGTCATTATAAATAGTTTGTGAGAAAAAAAAACTTTGTTGTTATTTTTTGTTACAAAAATAATTTTTCGGTGTTATAATCCAAATTAATTGTGACAAAATGTATATTTTGTGATGAAATAAATATTTTATTTTAACAAATATTTTGTCCTTATAAATAACATTTTGTGACGAAGTGAAGGTAGTGAAAAATTATTTTTTGTTGCCATATGTATTTTTGTCACAAAAACCTTTTATATTTGATGTTAAAATATAAGTTAGTTGTGACAAAATACAATTCTTGTGATAAAATAGTTAATTTATTGTGACAAATATTTTGTTTTGATAAGTTAATTATAGTAACGAAATTTTATTGTCACGATAAATAGTATAAAATTGTAGCAAACACAAATTCGTCACAATATACTTTACATGACGGGGTTGTTCTAACAAACATGGTAACAAATAAAATTTGTCAAAATAAATATGTGGTGACAAATTTAGTACTTTTAGTGATAAATAATTTTGTTACAATATTATAAATTTCTTGTAGTGGTTCCATCGTTCTCAATAACTACAAAATTGACCGCCGTTCTAGCTTTATCAACAAAGATCACATTGCGGTAGCGAGTGGGTGATTTGGTGAAACAACGATAGGCAGTGAAGCAAAGTAAACGCTGAAGATAGACATTTCTTTAAACATAAAAAGTACATTCTCAGTGGGGAGAGTAATCTATGGCGGCGCAAAATTATGAGAAATGGACGATGACGAAGGGTAACCGTGTGGATTGGAAAAGAAAAAGGCGGTGTTGGACCGTATTCGTGGCTAATTTGCCACCAAAATTGCATTGGAAGGGCCTATGGTTTATTTTTGTGCGATATAGAAACGTGATTGATTCATTCATCCCAACAAAGAAGGTTGCTGATGGGTCGCGGTTTGGCTTTATTCGTATGAAAAAAGAAAATAATACAAGGTGGGTCATTCAACGATTAAATGAAAGATAGATATATGGATAAAAAATTTGAGTCTCCATGGCACAATATGGAGGTAGAGATTCATATTGGAGACGGTTGAGAAAAGATAAAGTGAAAGAAAATGGGGCAAAAGAGACGAAAAAAGAGATACATTTTCAGTGGATAGATAAAAAATGAGAAGGTTTCATGGTGTAGTGGATCAAGACAAAGTTAAGACATTTCAACGTTGTGCAATTGGATGGTGTCGAAAATCAATATCATTAGAAGATTTAGCGGAGAAAATGTCTATGAAAAACCTCAAGGATCTCTCGCTTATGTGAATTGAGGGTTCGAAAGTGTTGATGATGTTTGATGATGTTGAGAAACGTAGAGAGACAATGGCTCTAGCGGCGCTGGAGAAATGGTTTGTTCAAGTTAAAGAATAGTCAACAAAAATGGAGAGCATTTCCCGAAGGATATGACTGGTGATATGTGATTATCCAATTCATGCGTGGACTAGAGAGTCATTTAGAAATTTGGGAAATGGATGGGGATACCTTGTGAGAATTGATGATGCGACTAACGCACCAACATCGTTTGGAAGGGCAAGACTTTTGATTGAAACAGAGTGTTGGCTGAATATAGATGAGGTAGTAGAGAAATAGATTGAGGGTAAGATTTTTATCGTTAGAATTAGGGAGACAAAAATTATATCGGAGGATAGTTTCAGGTGTCCATATATGAAAGAAGATGACAATCTACGTAAGGACATCAAGAGTAAGGACGTAGTTGAGGGTTGCTTTATAAAAGAAGACTTGATAAAACAAGGAAAGACAATCAATGATGGATTTACGAGTGAGGCTGTTGAGTTGTGTGGGGGCTCGATTCGATCAACCAATTTAGCTCACCAAGTGGTGGAGAGGTGGATTTTTGGGTGGAAGGGTTGAGGAAGCTAAAATGAAAATAGACACAATGATTTATAGTGGTTCGGCCTTCTAACAAGCACCTACATCCACTACCTTAGCTCCCCACTAAGGATTTCTCAATCAATCCACTAATTGATTCGTCCCCTTTTCTAGGATTAGGAGGAAACCCTTACAACCGATCAAGCTTCTACCCAAAGACTTGATCAAAACCCTCTTTACAAGAGATAAACAAAGCAAACTTAAAACCCTCTAATAGGTGTTTGTTTGCACAATTAAGCACTCACCCAAAACCTAAAACACTTGAGCAAATTTGACAATTTTGGCTCACTAGTGTTTGTCTATACAAGAAATGACAATTTAAGTGCTAAGACAATTTCTTGATCATTTGATGTTTGACAATATGAGCATTAGTATTCTCTTGATGCTTGGAGGTCCCTTTTGTACTCCCAATTGAGTTTGTAGCCGTTACTAGCCGTTGGGGATGAATTGGAGCCGTTGAGGACTTTATTTCCCTTCATAAATGCTGTCCTGCAGCTACCAGTATCGATACACGTGGAACGGTATCGATACGACCTTCTTGAGGAAATAACCGTTGGGCTCTTGCCAACATAGGCGCATCGATACGCTTGAGGGCGTATCGGTACGGGTCCATATTTGAATAGCCGTTGGGAAATAGCCGTTGGGGTAGTTGAAATGGGATCGGTACGCTGACGTGGCGTATCGAAACGACCCCACTCCGTATCGATACACTAAACCCTTGTTTCGATACAGGTTTTGACAGTGGCCAAACTGAGGCAAAATGGTATCGGTACGGGTACAACCGTATCGATACTGGTCACGTGAAAATACTAGTTTGGCTGTTTAAAACATGAAAAATCTTTGCCAAAAACCTTTTAAAATACCTCAAACATAAATTCAAGTTGTTTGGACTTAAAAACAAGTTTTAAGTTCTTTTCAAATTAGTCCAAAACATTTTTCAATTATTATATCAAAACATTAGTTTTACAATCTCCCCATTTTTGATATAATAAAACTAACTTGAAAAATTGTTTGGGATTCTCCCCCTTTAAATTTAAAAATGTAAATAAGAGATTAAGAATATGAAATCAAATAAAGCTCCCCCTTATTCATTTGAAAATTCAATTTTTCAAACCATACAATTTCTCCCCCTTTTTGTTATATCAAAAAGAATTTAAGACATTAAGTTCAAAATAAAAATAGAGGTAAAAAGTTTTGACACAAATAGGAATTTGGTTTTAAAAATGGCTCCCCCTTACTCAAAGCATTATTGAAATGTTAGTCCAACATTTATGATCATCTAGTTGAATAAACTAAGAATAAAACAAATAAATGCTAAAACAACTAGATTGTTTTTTTACCAACACTTGAACCCAAGAGAGGATGTGAAGCCTTCCTTCTTCAAGTGTTCTTCCTTGTGTGCATGGAGCTCCCCCTCAATGTTTGACTTGTTGAACATCTCCATCACACCTAGCAATAGACAATCAAGTAATTTTTGGTATCCAAATTGCTTTGGATCCATAAACATTAGTTGCAAAAATTTTAGTCCCCTTAGGAATCCATTTTTCAATGTCATCCTTTTTAATTGAAGTGGTTAGTCCTTTTAGGACCCAAACACTTCTAAAACATTTGCCTTTTATAAATCTAGGGGCACTAGATTGCCTAAAATAAAAATTTGATTTTCCAAAATTGTTTTTCTTTTCAAGCTCTTTGGAAATCAAATCCTTTTCTCCTTGAACTTTTTGAAGCAATTTTTGTAAATCAAGACATTTTAATTCAAACTCTTCAAGTTTTGCTTCAAGTTCAAGTTTGGTTTTAGAAAGCAAATCATTTTGAATTTTTAACTTGGAAATCAATTTATTGTTTTTCAAAATGTGGCTTTTAAAATCTAAAACCAAATCATCATAGGTATCTTGTAATTCATCAAAGGAATAAGAACATGAAGTAGATGAATTATAAGTTACCCTTGAATCTTCTTCGATGGCCATAAGGCAAAGGTTGGCTTGTTCATCATCGGTGGAGTCTTCATCACTCCAAGTAGCCACATATGCCTTCTTCTTATGGCTAGAAGTGCTTGCCCTCTCCTTTCTTTTATGTTCTCGTTCAAGCTCTCTCAAGGCTTTCTTCATGAACGGGGCACACTTCTTGAAGAGATGAACTATCTCTTCATCTTCATCCTCCTCTTCACTTGAGTAGGCATGATGGCAAGTGGAGGATTTGAGAGCCATGACACTAGCATTGATGCCAAGCCCTTTGATTTTCTTCTCTCCCATAGCTCTAATTTCTTCCCTCTTCTTCTCATCCTCTTTATTCTTCTTTATGATTTGATGAGTAAGGAGTGACCCCATGAGTTCATCAAGCTTCAAAGTCTTCAAATTTTTGGCTTCGATGATGGCGGTCCTCTTTGAGTCCCAAGACTCGGGAAGTGAGTAGATGAGCTTTCGAACAAGCTTTTCTTCCGGGATGGCTTCTCCAAAACCTTTAAGACCGTTGGTGATGGCGGAGAACCTATCAAACATCTTCTCGATGTTCTCTTCCGGATCCATTTTGAAGTTCTCATACTCCAAGGTTAGGAGCCCAATCTTGGTCTCCTTGACTTCATTTGTCCCCTCGTATGTGACTTCAAGCTTGTCCCATACCTCCTTGGCACTCTCACAAGAAGACATCTTCTCATAGATGGATGGACCAAATGCACAAAATAGAATGTGCAAGGCTTTGCAATTTAGCTCCATCTTCTTGCGATCGTCGGCACTCCACTCCGCTTTACTTCTTTGAGGCACGAACGGACCATCTTCAACTATATCCCATAGCTTGTAATCTCTTGACTTCAAGAAGAATTTCATCTTTGTCTTCCAATGGGCATAGTGATCTCCGTCAAAGAAAGGCGGTTTGTCGATTGATTGTGCCATTTGAGCCGGTTGATGAAATAATGATCGAGCTTGCCGGATCTTCTCAATAGGATGTTAATCCTCTTCGATTGAGCCAAGCTCTGATACCAATTGTTGAGTTGTGTTGGGGCTCGATTCGATCAACCAATTTAGCTCACCAAGTGGTGGAGAGGTGAATTTTTGGGTGGAAGGGTTGAGGAAGCTAAAATGAAAATAGACACAATGATTTATAGTGGTTCGGCCTTCTAACAAGCACCTACATCCACTACCTTAGCTCCCCACTAAGGATTTCTCAATCAATCCACTAATTGATTCGTCCCCTTTTCTAGGATTAGGAGGAAACTCTTACAACCGATCAAGCTTCTACCCAAAGACTTGATCAAAACCCTCTTTACAAGAGATAAACAAAGCAAACTTAAAACCCTCTAATAGGTGTTTGTTTGCACAATTAAGCACTCACCCAAAACCTAAAACACTTGAGCAAATTTGACAATTTTGGCTCACTAGTGTTTGTCTATACAAGAAATGACAATTTAAGTGCTAAGACAATTTCTTGATCATTTGATGTTTGACAATATGAGCATTAGTATTCTCTTGATGCTTGGAGGTCCCTTTTGTACTCCCAATTGAGTTTGTAGCCGTTACTAGCCGTTGGGGATGAATTGGAGCCGTTGAGGACTTTATTTCCCTTCATAAATGCTGTCCTGCAGCTACCAGTATCGATACACGTGGAACGGTATCGATACGACCTTCTTGAGGAAATAGCTGTTGGGCTCTTGCCAACATAGGCGTATCGATACGCTTGAGGGCGTATCGGTACGGGTCCATATTTGAATAGCCGTTGGGAAATAGCCGTTGGGGTAGTTGAAATGGGATCGGTACGCTGACGTGGCGTATTGAAACGACCCCACTCCGTATCGATACACTAAACCCTTGTTTCGATACGGGTTTTGACAGTGGCCAAACTGAGGCAAAATGGTATCGATACGGGTACAACCGTATCGATACTGGTCACGTGAAAATACTAGTTTGGCTGTTTAAAACATGAAAAATCTTTGCCAAAAACCTTTTAAAATCCCTCAAACATAAATTCAAGTTGTTTGGACTTAAAAACAAGTTTTAAATTCTTTTCAAATTAGTCCAAAACATTTTTCAATTATTATATCAAAACATTAGTTTTACAGAGGATCCGAAAACACAAACAAGAGCAATTGAATGCAATATCATTATAGTGCGGAGATAGAATCCAATATGGGAAGATAACAATAGGGATGAGGTAAGAGAAAACAATAATGCTCAGGTTAGTGAGGGTTGGTTGCTAGATGAGTAGGTGAGTAAGATTGATCGTGAAGAGAAATCACAATGCGGACTTGATATTTTGATGTATGAAGTGCATCAGGATGTACTCGAGAACCCAATGTTGATGTTGAAAGAAAATTTGTCACTTCCAATATGTACAGAGATTGTTAAGATTATACAAGCTAAAGAATGTGCAGTAACAGAAGTTAAGCAAAACAAGAGAGGTCGTGGAAAACCTAAAAAAATACGGAAGCAAAAAATAAAGAATCATTTGAGGCGCTACATGATAGAAGACAAGTGATACTTCGCGAAGCGAATGGGACTTTGGAGTTTAGTAAACTCCTCGGAGTGAGTACTATTGGTAGAGAAGATGATGTCATAGATGATATCACAAAAATTATTGAAAAAAAAATTGTAGTCGATAGGTGTGGGCTGGATGCGGATGTTGTCGTGGAAGGTACAAAAATTAAGTTTGGCGTCAAAAATGAAGTCGGTTCGACTCTATTGTTGCTATTTGTGTTGTGTAAGAAGAGTGGAACAAATTCATGGACAAATTTTCTTGAGTTGGTTTGATATGTTGGTGCGTGTGTGCAGGTATGTGCGTGCCAAGTGATGTTGTGCTGATATTAGCTGGCGGTGTTTATGTGATGCCTGGTTTAATTTGGATTTGTTTATTTAACTCGTTTGTGGGCGTTGTTTTGAGGTTTTGTTTCGAGTCATTTTGTGATGTCTTGTTTCGTTTCTAGGCATTGTTTTCCTCTATTCCATGGTAATGTTGTACTCTTTTCCTCCATTTAAGATTAGAAGGGTTTTTAACGATGCACGTGATCATGATATAGTGTGTATGATGCTCTATCAATAAAATCATACTACTTTGTCGATAAAAAATTTAATTAGAATTTTAATATATATATATATTAAATATATATAGTCCTGATTTAACTTAATTAGAATTTTAATATATATCTATATTAATATACACAATTCTAATTCAACTTAATTAGAATTTCAATATATATCTATATTTTTTTAAATTTAAGAGTTTTAAATATTTTTATTCAGATTCATATATAGATCGAACTCGGATAAAATATGAATTTGGATCGGATTCGGATCAGATCTGATAATGACAATGTCTATATCTGATCCACCTTCTATTAGGAGTCGAACCTTTTTCAGATTCGAATTCGGACTCTTTTTGATCGAATTTATATCAAATCGAATTCGAATTATATTATATTTTTATATTAGGGCAAGGATTCGAACCCACCAAAAAAATCAATTTCTTTGATAGCTCTCGTGAATATGGACCGTGTGAATTACTAGAAACGCTTCCAATATGACAATATCCTCCAATGGAGCTTGGATGATAAAACCGAACACAAACGCTTAGTAAAATATAATTAATTGTTAAATAATTGACATTGTAAAAAATTATTCAAAAAAATAACATAAATAAATAAAAACATAATAATCTTATTCCACTATATGGCCGATCACATAACATTTACCTACGAAATCCTACATACACTCCTATAATTTTATATTGTCGTTGTCGAAGCCTTCCGAGCAAGAATGATCCAACAAAGCACACGATACAACACAAAAAAACCGAACATGATCCCAACATTCATCCACCTCGAATCCTCGTCAAGCCCTCTGCTCTTCAGAACATCGTTCCCCGACATCGAACAACCGGAAAATCCCCACAAGAAGCACTCCTTCCTCATGCTCCAGTACTCGTTCGTAAGCAACGCGTCCAGCGGATACCGGTAAAGCGACACATAGTACATGAAAAGCCAGTACTTCGGGATGTTATCTTTGGGGATGAAGTAGCCAGAGAAGAGAAAAAATGACCCGAGGACCGTGCAAATGAGCGAATTCCCCGATATGAAATCGGGCGAGATCGCGCTGAGGAAGAGCACTAGGGAGCTGGCCATTAGGATTATGAGCCAAACGATGAATACGAAGAACAAAAAAGCCGGAATGGAAGGGTTGAGGCCTACGATCCAATACACCGGGACGGCGAAAAGGATCGAGACGACGAATAAGAAGGGCATGAAGACAATGGTGTTGGCGATCATGTAGGAGGAGATTTTGTAGGCTCCCCTGGAGGCTTCTTTCATTAGGACTCGACGCTCTTGGAGAAATATCGGTAGCGCTTCGACCGTCGACGAAAGGAGGAAGCTTAGACTAAATGCGAATAAGCCTAATCGTTCGGCGATCCCGTCTTCGTCTCGCCGTACTTTTATATAAACGCTTCCCAATCCAAATCCTCCTACGATCGCTTGCATTGTTCGTGCTAAGAACAACTGCTTCGTTCTGTAAATGATCTTCCAGAATCTAGAGCAGAGGAACATGATTTCAAGCAAGTTTGATGAGAACCAAAAGTTCATCATTCGTCTATTGTTGTCGTTGTCGTCGTCGTCGCGAATGTGTTGGATTCTATTACATTCTTCTTCGGACCATACATATGAGTCCTTATGTTCTACAATATCGAATTTCGAACTCGAAGCTTCAATCGCAGGCATGATTTCCATTGCAAACTCAAGTGCATTCAACTGAATCGGGATTCGAAATCCTAACCTTTGTATGTTTTCCTCGAGCAATTCAAGACTCCCGTTATGAACAACGGATCCACGAGAAAGAAGTAAGAATTTAGAAACATAGCCGAGGATTCTATAGCTCGGTTGATGGATCGAAAGCAGAACCGTTCTTCCCCTACCTCTGGCCATCGAAGCAATAAGTTCGATCACCTGCAGAGCCGAAGAACTATCGAGACCGGAAGTCGGTTCATCGAGGAGTAAAATCGGAGGATCGTGAATCATATCGACACCGATCGAAACCCTTTTTCTTTCTCCACCGGAAATCCCCCGGTGCTCATGATCGCCGACGAAACTATCCGCCACATGTAAAAGGCCAAGCTCATGCATCAAGCTTTCAACCCTTTCTTCCTTCTCTTTCGAGCTCATGTCTTTAAGCCTGAACTTGGCACTGAAATTCAACGTTTCTTTTACAGTAAGTAAAGGAAGCAAATCATCCTCTTGTGCCACAAATCCACATATCTTCCTCAACTGAGCCGGACTGGTAATCAAACGATCGTCAATGGAGATGCTACACGGATCAAAGTCCTTATCATGTACCCTCCCGGATATTATCCGAAGAAGACTCGATTTCCCGGTGCCACTCGGACCGACGATGCCGACGATATCGGAACTTCTCGCAACGAATCCGACCGATTTAAGTACTTCAACAGGCTTAGGCCGCTTGTGTAGTAAGTGAAAGAACGAATCTTTGGCGTGAATTGTGTAGGAAAGGTTTCTCACTGTTAGTTTGTGTGAAGCTTTTGAAGGGTGGTGGTGGGTTGAAAGTGACGGTGGCGGCGAGTGGTGAGAGGAAGAGGAAGGGCTGGTGGTGGATCCTTCCGGGGAATTGGAAGTTGAGAAGAGAATGACTGAGTCATCTTCTCCGGTGAGGCTGCGTTTCTGGTGGAAGCAACTCGCCATTGTTGGAGCCTAGAGCTAGAGCTTGAGCGTTGGCTGCATTTTGTTGAAGGTGGCTGAGGGGTTTCTTGTGTGAATTAGTAGAAATGGAGGTTGGAACAACCGAGTTTAATTGTAGGACAAGTTTTTCTCTGGTGCTGGTGAAATATTTGGCCGTGTTTGGTGAACGGAGATGCTGACTTTTTACATATATCTGGTCAAATTTCATACAAGGTATTGTACTGTTCAATTGTTTTGAATTTAGTCCCTCTACTAGTCTATATAATTTTTTTATGTCCTCTCTGTTCCCAGGTCTTTCTGCATACACATGGACTTAAACTCAAGACATGCTTAAGCAATATTAATTGGACATATATAGTAGAGTCTAGAGGTGGCAAACGGGTCAATCGGTCCGGGTTCGGTTCCGATCATTTTGATTTTGGTTATTTCAAGTCTAATGTCATTCGGTTCAGATTCGGCTCGGTTCAGTTTGGTTTTATTGTGCTTTGGGTCATTTCGGGTCGGTTGTTTCCGGTTCGGGTCAATTTCGGATCAACGGAAGATCGGTCGATTTTAATCAAGTTTTTAGGTTGGTCAGTTTTTTACACCCTTTATATGGCTTTATAAAGTCAATATATTTGACTATTTAGTGAGTTGTGAGGTTGTTCATGTCTCACCTTTCTTTATTTCTGTTAATATCTTTTATTTATTTCGGGTTGTCTTCGGTTCAGGTCTATCAGTTCGGGTTCATTTCGGTTCAACTAAAAATCAGTTTATTTTCGGTTCGATTTCGGATCAGCATGTTCTGTTCAGTTTTGGGTTTAGTTCAAATAAATCGGTTCGAAACTCGGGTCTCGGGTCAAATTTTCCGGATCTAAATAGAGACTAAATTCAATAAGTTGGACAAAATTATAGAGTTATGGAATGGACCTTTTATATCAGTTGGACAATTTTTTTTTAGTCTTTTCTTTAATTTGTAAAATATTTGTTGATTCGGTATAAAAATATCAATGTGTAAATATCATATCTTCGCATGTTTAGCGCATCAAATTATTTAATGAAATCAATAAAGAAACTGATTAAATTATAATAGAAAATTAAATTCCACACAATAGGATAGACACCTTCTATATAATTCAACCCATGTTTATATATTTTTATATTTATATAAGATCAGGAATGGATTAAGGCTGTCAGTTGTCACCCCTAAAAATTTAGAATTCGTATATAATTTAATTTTTGTTTTTAATTATATATTTTTTGTTTAAAATTTATTTTTACCCCTGCAATTTATAATTTTGTCGTATAAAATTTTATAAATTTACATCTCACGTAAAGTCATCTGTATAAAATTAATTAATATTGTTTCTTGAAGACATGACTCATTCCATTCAATAAGTCTAGTCTTTTAGTGAAGTTGTTCCCTATATGGATTGCCGAACTTAATCTAAGTTTTACCTAAACGATGCTTGCATTACCAGCAGGTTTGAAATTTTGGGCAGAGCAAAGAAAAATATTAAAGAAATTAACATATATTTCAACTATTACAAAAATTATTAATTTATATTTTTCCTAATTATAACTTTTTTAATATTTATTTTAAAATATAAAAATTGAACTTTATTTCACGCTATAGTATATAGATTTTTACCATGCTTTTACCAACGTAACGAACACGTTTATAATGATTTTCATTACTTTCACTTTATCTATAAAAAAAAGATAATGACATACTTACCTTTTGTACTATATAAAATTTATCAATGTGAATTTTGTATTTTAAAAATGTTCAATTAACATCTGGTATTTATTTTTCCGTCATACAAAGTGCTTCTTGTCCCTAACGCCGTTAGGGGTGAGAGATATTTTGTATGTCAAAAGAAAAATACAAAGGCTGATTGAACGTTTACAAAGTACATACCCTATATTAAAATTTTTTGTATAGTACATGGGGGCATTTGTAATATTATCCCTTTTTCTTTTACATGTAAAAAAAATAAAATAACATAAACTAGAGGGCATGCGTATAATTTTTCTTTTTTCATTTCTAGATTAAATTAGACGATATTTTTTCATTCATTTTCTTAAAAAAGCCTGCAACTCTTCTTTTTTACTATTGTTGTCTTCGCCATCAAGGATTCTTCTTATCATTCGGCCAATAACCACCTCCAATCTGAAGCGTTTTTCTCCTTCATCGCATTAATTTTCTCTAAAACATCCGAAAACCTATTGAAATCAAATCTAAATTTTTTAAAAAATATATCGACGAATCTTTGTGCATCACCGTTGCAGTGATTCACAGTTGAGTATGTTCTTCGCCACGAGCTTTTTTTCACTTCACATTGTCCGATTGAGTGAAACAACCTTAAACTCAATGAATTGAGATGGGTAAAAATAAAAATTTAATTCGTATTTCTTTCAATTTCGTCTTCTTCTTTTTTTGGGTTTAAAATAATAAAATATTTAATTTGATTTTCCTATGCTTTTCTTATTGATGCAAGGCGGTCCACTTTTTCTTGGTTTAGAAGTGGATTCGAACCACTAACACAAGGATTTTCTTAATCTAGTGTTTGGTTGTTGCGACTCTTACTTATTTTTCTTAGTCCGAATTCAGATTGAAAAAACCTTGAGAATCTGGTTTGTGTTTTGTGTTTCCTCTAGGTCGCATCTTGGACAAATTATGTGGGTACAAAAGTTTCATCCCTGTAGAATTTTTACCAATATCATTGATGCTAAATTTCGTATTAGAAGTTTAAGGTCGTTAGAACTTAGAAATGAGGGTAATGGATGACGACTCTAAATTTTGCGGTTGGGAAAAGGGAAAGAGAAAAAAATATTATTATTATTATTGGCGACTATGGCAGCAGTGGAGGTGGAGAAGAGTCACAAATCTCACTGGAAAGAGATAAATAAAAAAGAAACATTTAACTTTATTCGGACAAAAAAATAGACTTATTGTTGTGAAGCTCATGAACTTCCTAATTATTTTTTTAGGATAATGGCACAAATGTCCATGTACTATACAAAATTTACCAATATAGAGTTTGTACTTCTAAAATGTACAATCAACCACTTGTACTTTCCTTTTGTCATACAAAATATCCCACACCCTTAACAGCGTTAGGAGCAAAGGACACTTTGTATGACAGAAAAAAGTACATGGGACTGATTAAACATTTTCAAAGTATAAACCCCACATTGATAAACTTTGTATAGTACATGAGGCAAATGTGTCATTATCCCTAAAAAAATAGATTCAGTTTAGACATATGATAATTTAGCTTCACCAACCCTTAACAAAAATATAATTAACACAATTTAGGGGTAACCAAAATTTGACTCAACTCGTCAACAACTTCTAGAGCAAGTGGTTAAAGCTCTTAGTTGACACCCTCTTCTCTCCCCTAGGTTGTGGGTTCAATACTCATTAGGAGCAAAATTTTATCTTCCCCTCCCTTAGGTAGAAATTGTTCAGAACTCGACTCGACTTGAAAAATTGAATTATTTAATTCTATTCAATGCAAAAATATTCTACTCGTCTTAATTCGATTCGAGCAAAGTTTAAGTTATAAAATAAATGTTCAAACCTTGGAGACGATATTGTTCGGAGGGGCAGCCTCGCACCTTGAATATTGACCGTAAGAGAGACAAGTATATTACCAAAAAAATTAAAATAACTACACTAATAGAATTAAAGAGTTAAAACAAACATACTATTAATAAAATATGATAAGTATATTGTTGAGTTGAGAGGTGCTAGATTCGTTCAACCGATGTTGCTCACCAAGTGGTGGAGAGGTGGATTTTTGGGTGGATGTGGTGTGGAAGCTTAAATGTAAATGACACAATGATTTTAGAGTGGTTCAACCTTCTAACCAATGTCTACATCCACTACCTTAGCTTCCCACTAAGGATTTCCAATCAATCCACTATTGATTCGTCCCCTTTTCTAGGCTTATGAGGAAACCTTTATACACCGATCAAGCTTTCTACCCAAAGCCTTGATCAAACCCTCTTTTACAAAGAGATAAATAAAGCAAACACAAATCCCTCTTTTGGTGTTTGTTTGCACAATTAAAACACTCACCCAAAACCTAAGACACTTGAGCAAATTTGACAATTTTGGCTCACTAGTGTTTGTCTATACAAGAATTGACAATTTAAGTACAAAGATAATATTTGATCATTTGTTGATTGACAATTGAAGCATTAACCATATCTTGATGCTTGGAGGTCCCTTTTATACTCCTTGATGAGTTTATAGCCATTGCTAGCCGTTGAGGTTGATCTGGAGCCGTTGAGGACTTTATTTCCCACCATAAATGCACTTATGCAGCTCATCGTTTCGAAACAGTCGTGCCCATTTTGAAACACCCTTTAAGTAGAAAGAGACGTTGCAGTCTGATGTGGCACCCGTATCGGAACGCCCTTGGCCGTTTCAGAACACGTATCGAAACGCCTAGTCCCGTATCGAAACGACCTGCATTTAAATGTTAGTTGGGAAATAGCCATTGGGGTTTATGACCGTTGTGGTTGATGCCACGTAGGCATATCGAAACGGCATAGTCCGTTTCGAAACGCTGGGCAAAATTCACATCCAGGGAAAGCATGTTTCGATACTAGTATTGAAACGTTTTAGCTACTAGAATACACCGTATCGAAACGCCCTAAGGTGTTTCGAAACGCCTGGAAGGTTTTGTGAAATTTGACTTTGAAAAACATGTTAAACCCTTTTAAAACATCCCTAAACATAGTTTCAAGTTATTTGGACTTTGGAAATAGTTTCGAATCCTTTTTAAATTAGTCCAAAATATTTTTCAATTATTATATCAAAACATTAGTTCTACATATATGATAGTTGAACTATTAAAATATTAATAGTGCAAGCACAAATTGTAACAAAAGGGTTTAGGGAGAGTCTCTTTGCCTTCTCTCTACTCTTAGGGGTTTTTTTCTCTGCCATGGGTGGCGCCACTAGCTTCTGTTGCCGCGGTAGCCACCCCTACCTCTCCCTTTCTTATTTGCTCCGCTCATCTACTCGTCTTTCTCTTTTTTTTTATGCATGTTTTCTCTTCTCACCGTTTCTCACTTTTGTTTCGGTCATTTTTGTGGAGACCTTCGGTTTCTCGTTGGGAGTTTCATCTCCCCGACGTCAGTTGTGCTACTCTTGAAGGTCAGCTTCGATGAAAATAGGTTATCTTTTTGGACTTTTTGCTCTTTTTTTCAGGTTTAAAGATATGCCCTGACTCTCAGCATCTTTACCAGGTGCTTTTTGCTGCTTCGATGGTCTCACCGTCGCGAAAAAGAGGAGTGCGGATTCGTGTGGCCATTATGACCTTCCTTTACCGTCTCTGTAAGCTCGGCCCCTTGGATCACCTATCGGTTTATCCGACCACCAAGGAACTACCATTTGGTGAACCAAATGTTGGTTCAGAGTTACGGCGTTGCTCTTCTTTCTTCGGAGATTCTCTGTTGCTTGTTGTTGGGAAACGCCAGTACACCCTATGGAACAACGAAAAAATTATCAGGCGAATTTCGCCAGTGATCCATGTACAATGGACAAAGTCGGGGTGATTAGAGATGAAATATTACCTTAATACATCTGATATCTTGATATCCTTAGGGAGCTAGGATAAACCAAATCGAATCCGAGTCATCACGATAGCGCTCCGACCTCTACGCAGTCCACCCGAATGAAACGAACAATATTTTCTCTTCTCTAATTGTTAGAGAGGTTTTCAGAAAAATCATACTTTGGCTGCTAGACCTTATGCCTTTGTATAGCATTCAAAAACCTAATTTTAATTAAATTCGGATTCATTAAATATACAATATATTTAACCGAATATAATTAATTAAGTAGAATCTAATTTTACTTTAATTCGAATTCATTAAAAATACAATATATTTAACCGGATACAATTAAATATGTAGAATCGTCTATTTTAATTAGGTTTCTTTAAGGATATATATA
Organism: Hibiscus tridactylites; assembly: GCA_958450335.1. NCBI lineage: Eukaryota > Viridiplantae > Streptophyta > Magnoliopsida > Malvales > Malvaceae > Hibiscus > Hibiscus tridactylites. Next base: position 57,861,061 of record OY288291.1, on the reverse strand, counting down.
TAGTGTTTGATAATTACAATAATTATCTAATTATTAATATATATATATATATATGAGATTATCTATAATTACAATAATTATAATAATTTTGTCTTTAATAATTATTACGTGTACAACAAGTTTGTACGCATGCTATCTAGTCGATATTTGTTCGTTTCAATCATAGGGTGTGGCCCTTGTAGGGTCATGTAACGTTAGTAGTAATATCTAATATTATAAACAACGAGTGACATCTAGTAATACATCATTGCTACCTAAGTTACATGAAGTTGTGGTTCGACTTTACCTTTTTCCGTGATTAACTTCTTTATGTATTACATCATTTTGTCCTTATATCTAAATCAAACACAAGCCAAGGATTAATCACACTTGTATAGTCCATCTGATATTTCTTAATATCTTGACTAGACTATGATAAACGAATAACTATGATATCTCATATCAATTTATTCGAACATGACCATGCATTTTCTAGTCTCACTCAATCAAGTGGACAACACTATTACTCCTATTATGTAAGAGGGACAAATCCTATCTTGATCAACAATATTTCGCTATATATAATGTGACATATCCAATATCAGTCTTTATAGTGTAGTCTGTTACAACACACATTTGATTGCATCAAAATATGTCTCTCTCGATATTGAAATAATGATGATCTCAAGTCTGAGGATCATACACTCAGTTATCACCATGAGCAATGTTGTGACTGTCACATAATAATTCAAGAAACATGCTCATAGCGGGTCAGTTCAGTATGTCGTTCTCTAACACATATGTTAAGTGTAACACCCGGGTTTAGGGGTCGGGAGAAAATAATATTTTAATATTACTCCAGGTTCGGTTTTATAATTTAAATAATAAAATATTTTCATAGGCCTCGGGATTTCAAAATATTTAAGACCATGTTGGACCTATCTCTTAAGTCCAAATCCATAGACTTTAAGAGAAGTGGGTTTTGGCCATTCTTTAATGGCATTTTAGTAAATAGTTGGTCTTCCAACTAAAACCCATTTTAGTTTTATTTCATTACTATTCAAATAAACAAATATCCCATTTTCTTCTCCAAACTCAAACCAACGACAAAGGGGGAGAGTTTCTCCATTTCACTATTCCATTCCCTTGCTCCTTCATTTCAACTCGGTTTTGAAAGGTAATTACGTTTTCGACTTGCTCTCAACTTGCTCTCTTCAAAAGTACAAGTAGTTTTCATTTTCATCCAAGTTTTAGAATTTGAGTTTTTGGAGGATTTGAATAAAAATGGCAACTTTATTGTTTTTGACTTGAGGTTTTGATTTAATAATGTTAGATATGATGTTTGTGAATCAAATGGTTCAACATATATGATTTTTACATGGTTTTATTTACATTCCCGGATTTGGGTTTAATGAGGATTTTTGAAGGGTTTTAGAAGAGTTTTGGGGGTTGTTTTAGGTTGGAATTTGTGGGATGAGGTTAGTACTATAGTTGGGGGTCGTTTTGGAATCATTTGGATGTAGTAAAAATGTTGGAAACATGAGTTTTGGTTGAGGTTTATGGGCTGCTCGAGTTTGGTAATTTTGGGGGTTGTCCATGGCTTGAATTGTTGTGTTTGATGTTTGAATTGTATTCCGGGTTAGCTACTTTGACGTTTGAGCTGATTTGGGGTTGTTTGGATTGTGTTGAGTTGTTTAGAGACAAGGACGTGTGTTGGTGAAGCATCAGGAGTGAATCCGGAAGCTTGAAGGTTTGGTTGCTTGATAGTTGAGCTCGGAAGTGAAGGTGAGTGGTTTAATGTTTTCAAAATGGTTTTAAGTGTTTGGTTCAAGCATGTGGACTAGGTTGGGCTTGGTAGACCCACCTAAAGTTAGGATTAGAGTGGTAACCTAATCCTAAGCTTTAATTAGAGACATTGGTTGAACTCTTAAATTGATGTTTATGCCTCATGATGAATTGTGTTATGATGATTATGTATAATGTGTTATACATGTATGATGATGCATGGTTGTGATGCATTATGATATGCAAGTGGATTGTTCATGATTGTAATCATGGTGAGTACGTGCTAAGCACGAAAGTTGATATTAAATGATATTGTGGATTGAGTTGAATGTTGTCACTAGCATGCTTGGGTACAAATGATCGATCATTAGGATGTTAGTGTGCACACGTGAGTCAAATGCGCGCGTGGTCTTGATGATGGTAGTCATCAAGATGGAGTACGGGTTCGCCCGAAAATTCTTCTTATGTATATATTAGTCGGTGATGAGTGGAATCCCATCGACGGGGCGTGAGGATGAGTGGAATCGTCTCCGCGAGACCGGTGATGAGTGTAATCCCACCGTTAGGTAAAGTTGTTGTTGGATGTGAGTTCCAACGTGTTTATCCACGTATTTGAGTCATAGCTAGGTGCCAATGTGAGTTGATATGTGTATCAATGTGATTTGGAATGTGATCCCTATTTTGATTATTATATGTGTTTACATATGATGTGGATTGAGCTTGTTGAGCGTGGCATTAGATTGTATAAATGTTCATGCATCATTGTACTTTTAGCTCATGTGGATCGAAGGTAAGAACATGCATTCTACCTTGTTGTGCTCGTGCTTGGACCCTGCATTGTCGAGGTTTGTTTTTAAAGAGCTTACCCTCACTAAGCTTTATGCTTACGCTCTCTTCTGTTCGATGATGCAGATCCTTAGTTCGTGGGTTGCTAGTGTAAGAAGGGGCCTCCAAGTGTGCCTTGTAGTGCTAGCTTAGCTATCAAGTATGGACATTTTAATTTAAGGATGTAATGATCAAGCAATGGGACATGTATATGTTGATGTGGTTTGTTTAGGAGCATGATTTGACTTCTTTCATATGTTACGTTAATTGGCTTTTGGATGTATTCCTAACTTGTAAACCATGTTGGTTTTTACCCATCTTATTTTGCCTAAGTGTTGACCTTGTTGAAGCATGATACCTTTAATGCTATGCATGGATGTGTGATTCTTGATGTTGGTTCCTTTAATGTATAGCCTTGTTGTGTTTGAAGTGTTAAGCATGCTTGTTATGTTTGGTTTTGCCTTAGGGTTGATGTTAGTGTGTTGTTTGAGGTTTCAGAGGGGGTTTAGGGACATCCTTGTGCCATAAACCAGCTAAAACCAATCTGCAGATAGAGGGCGTTTCGAAACGGTCGACCCCGTTCCGATACTGTCCCTTGTTTTTGGCCAGGCGTTTCGATACACCTAGGGGCCGTTTTGATACATTTTTGCTACTGGAAATCTGAGAAATTGGCGATAAGTTAACGTATCGAAACGAGCTTTAGCGTTTCGGAACGACCTTCATCTCGTTGACCACGAGATGTTTACCGTTGGGGTCGTTTCGATACGGGTCACCCCTGTTTCGAAACGGTCTCATCAGGTTGACCCTGGCCTGTTGACCAAGACAGGGCGTTTCAATACGGCCTGCTGTAAAGAACTAAAATGGACTCTTTCGGTGAGCTGTTTGGTTGATTGTCTTATATGTTCTTCCACGGTTGCCTTCCTCACATAGGATTCATTATTACATCTAGAAAAGATAATATAAATAAAAAGAAATTTTTAGGGTTGCTAACCGAGGTGGAACCTTAACGGGTTTCGCATCGGTTTTCCCCATGTAGCCTACTCGAACTGGTCAATCGACCAGACCGGGGTGAGGGGGTTACATTAAGTGTGTAAAAGTCCTATATTTATGTCCTAGTTTAGCTCAATTATTGTTGTTCTTAAGTATAATTTAGTTGCTTTTATTAGGAAAACATACACAAAACTGCATATATTAGATGATCTGCCTTATTTGATGAACTTAATTGTTTTTTACATAAAAGATACTGCTCAGGTGCATTTTCTCTCTGTGCGCAGGTACCCGCCCAAGGAGATGCTGCCGAGGCAGCAGAGAGGGCAGAAGAAGAGAACCTGGAAATTGATGGAGAAAGCTATTGAACCATCTGGAGAGCTGATCGAGAACTGTCAAAGAGAAGTGGCCTAGAATGAAGAGTTGTGCCAACCCCTGCACACCAACCCAGACCTCTGCCGAGACAAACAACAGTATGTCGCCGAGGCAACAACTCGAGGAATGGTGGAAATATGTAAAGTGGTATGCGACTGAAAGAGCTCGTCAAGCCTCATTTTTGGAGACCACTTGCACGTGCATTGGAGCCCACCAGATAAAGAAAAGCAATGGTCAAAGTCAAGGTGAAAAAAGTCAAACGGGAATCTAGGAAGATTTAATGTTAGATTTGTTCTTTTAATGAGTTGTAATTAGACTCTAACTAGGATTCCTGCCCTAAACCGACATAGACCTAGGCTCCTCCCCTATAAATATAAATCAAATTGAATGAGAAAAAACATAATTGAGATTAGAGAGAAACCCTCATTCTTGTCGAACAAACCCTAGTGCCGCCATCTCTATTATGTTCTAAACCTTCTCTAGGGCTAAGGGTTGGTTGCCTAGTAGTGTAAAGTGCTTATAAGTCCTATATTTCATATGCATTCCATCTCATATTATTGTTATTCTCAAGTACATTTTAGGCATAATTAGGTGCATGCATGCATTATTTACAGTATTCTTTGTTTTGCTTTGTTCTTGTTGAATACCTTTGATTTGGTGAGAAAAGATACTATTTTAGTTTGGTTTTAGTTTCAGGTGCTAGTAGTTGTCAGATGGAGAGAGGAGTTGAGGAGCTGATGCTGAGGCATCAAGCCAAGGAGCTGTACTGAAGCAGCTCAACACAAAGAGAGATGCTGCTGAGTAACCGCCGCCGCCATATCGGCCGCCCATGAAAGCAACTTAAAGAATTGGTGAATTGGAGTGCGATTGGAAAAGCGTAATTTTTTTTATTCCAATGAGCCCATCCACGCAAATTATTGATGCCAGCAACAACACACTGAGCTGCCCAAGAGGAAATCATCCAAGGCGGCTTAAGCTTACTTGTGGCACAAAGAGTCTAACTTCAAGTCAAAGAAGTCTGATTTAAAGGATGCATTCAATGCAAAAGCTACTTTATCATGAAGAAGACTTATCCTCCAAGGAGGACTTACCCTAGGCCATGCCCTATATATATCTGATCATACCTTGTATTTTAGACAACTCATAGTCGGCATAGCTTAGGTTTCTCTTGTGTTTTCTTGTCGCCATTATGTTCTAAATTCTCTAGGGTTTGGGTTATGTTGTAAAGTAGTTGAGAGAACGGTTGTTTTAGGTTTAAGTTTGTTTTTGCAATAAACTCAAGGTTTGCTTAGTTCATGTTCTTCATTGTTTTCAATTGAGTCAAGAGATCGATTGTGAGCAATTCATTTGTTTGGCATCGAGAGAGTCAAACTCACGAAAGAAGTAAGCACGGTCTCATCAATACCAGGTGATAACCAATCCAGCCTAGACATAGGTTAGAGTTTAAGGCGGCTAAAAGAGGACAAACCAAAGGTTGTTGTTTATTGCAAGATTCACGCCGACGGGTATTATCTACAGCGGGAAATAACATCATTCAGACTTAGACATAAGCTGAATCATTATCGAAGCGTTTTTTCGAGCCTTGAAGGTTTGCCGAGTTTGTCGCCAAGCCAATCGCCCGTTCCGCCTGCCGAGGCAACGGAAGCGTCGAAACATCAATCTGCCATCTTCCGCCAAGGCAGCAAAGTCTGGCAGCACAATACTATTTAACCTATTCAACGCAGTTTCACACTACGGAACAACATAACCTGACCCATTATATCACTCTGATCTATTCTACTATTTACTTGTGTTTATTTATTTTTCTATTAAAACAATTAAAATTAACTTGTGCATTTATTTTCTGTGCATGAATTGACATTCGAATAAGCTGTCCAATCCTCGTGGGAGACGATATCTTTTATACTATAACTTGACAAGAGTGTGCACTTGCGCTCATATTTAGAGAACACCCAAACGTTCTACAAGTAGTTGCTAGAGTTTTGCTTGTATTTGTTTAGGTTTCAGTTTTTGCAATAAAATTCAAGGTTTGTTTACTCTTGGTTCTTCATTGTGTGCAATCTTTATACGGAGAGAATAGAGCATCAATCTATTTGTTCAATATCGGGAGAGTTAGACTCACGAAATAAGTAAACATGGTTTTATCCAACCATAGGATAAAGCTACTTCGGCTTAGGGATAAGTTAGAAGTTCAACGGCTAAGAGAGGCTTCATAATCGATTGGTGTTCATTCTTAGATTCGCGTCGGGAGGTATTATCCAAGACGTGTTCGCCAATAGTACTTCAAGCTTAGGGATAATAGGAAGTCATTGAAAGTAGCCATACTAAACCTTGAATCATCGCTTAACTACTCAGGCAGTCATATTGGTCTCTGCCAATGCGGGCTTTTGCCGAGGCATACTCGTGGGCGGCTACCAAAAGTTGTTAAGTCGATATGCAAAATTGTACCGAGATAGTGCATCCAATCTCCACACTACGAAGCATTCTAATATCGGCTAATTCTCTCACTCTGATTTCTCAATTTATTTTATTTGCTTTAATCTTAGTTTTAATCAAACCAACTCTCAATATTTGTGTTTTTACTTTTATTTTGTGCAGAAAAGTGAATTCTAAAGGTTGTCACATTCCCTGTAGAGACGATATCTTAAATACTATAACTTGGCACCGTGTATACTTGCACACAATTTGCGCGTCACTTTTGCACACAACAACATACTTATGTATTGGTTTTGACATCTTTATGTCAATAACAACACTTTGTCATCAATCAACTGCATATTAGTCTTAATATATTATTGTTGTTCATGCCCACAATAATTCTCGACTAAGGACATTTAAGAATAACTATATTATTCTAAGGACTTTATTATAATTCAGTTTATTTATAGATGCACAGAATAAGACTGAAATAATAATAATGACTTATTAATAAATAAGATAAAATAAATTTGTCTTTTACAATTATAATATGATTGGTCTTTGGGTATACTCATACACTTAGTTTCCTTTTTCGGTGGTTGTCAGCTATTCTTTCAAACCTTTTGTGTTTGTTTTTTTAGGGCACTTGTTTTGTGTTATTTTTAAGCTTTTGTGCTTTTGTTCTCTTTTCCGGTTGTAATGCTTGGTTTTTTTCAATGAATATATTGGGTGTTATTTGTTTAAAAAAACAGTGCAAAGAATTATGATGGCGTACAAAATTACTTTGTTAGTATGTAGATCTTTTCTCACATCTACACAGGGGCAACACCAGGTAGGTATGGATATTGCATGCCCCTGATTAAATGAGAAAATTACTCTATTAATCCCTCTACACAATTAATACTTTGTTTTAAATTTTAATAGCTTTTATTAAATTAAAATTGTACATCTTGACCACTCGAAGGAATCAATAATTTGATTTCACCTTTTTAACAAAATAAAAAATTAACTTGGGTAATTTATCATGGACTGACGGTGGAAACAAAAAAATTCTACAAGCACCATAGTTTTAAGGTTTAGTGATTTATATTAAAATTTAGGAGTTTAGGTGTAGAAATTTAAAATTTAGGGTTTTAGTTTGAGTTTGAGTTTAGAGTTTATATGTTAAAACCTAAAGCTCTAACTTATTATCCTAAAACATAACCCCCTAAATTCTAACCACTGCACTTAAATTTTAAACTCTAAAATTAAGACGTTTGTGAAAACTTTTCGTTTCCACCGCTGGTACATGAATATTTTTCCTATATAGGTATAATTAGTAATTACCACTCTATAATTTGTGTAGTTCGTAGCCTTTATTTATTTAAGGCATGAATGAAAAACACGTTACTAAAGTATATTTGTTTGAACTTTAGGTGGCTAACGTTTTTTTTTTTGTAAAAATAGGTGTCCAAAGCTTTAAAAGTTGTAATTTTAGGTGTCTGGCCGTTAATGAGTGTTAATTTTTTTAACCAATCAATGCTTGACATGTGTCACTAATTTGATTTTTTTTTATTTTTTAAAATAAAAACACCTAAAAATTTTAGTTTTTCATAAATTCCTAAAATTTTATAATTTTTACAAAATAGTCTCCAGATCCCTAAAATCTCTCAAACACAAACCCCCAAATTGTCGTCGCTGCCAATCGCCTCCCCTAAGCCTACCCCTTTGTTCGTCGGACCTAGCCGATTGTTTCCCCCATCACGGCGTCGCCGAAAACGACGAACGTTGTAGCAGTCAAACGCTGATTTCGTGTTCGACGTTCAACTGCCACGCCATTCATCGTTTCTGGGGATGTCGTGATAAGGAAAACGATCGACTAAGTCCAGCGATCAAAGGGGTAGGCTTAGGGTGCCGATCGGCAGCGGCAATAATTTAGGATTTGTGTTTGGGAGATTTTATGGATTTAGGGACTGTTTTGCAAAAATTATAAAATATTAAAAAATTATGAATAAATAGAATATATTTTAATTTTTTAATTTTAAAAACTAGTAAACATGACACATGTCAAGCATTATTTGGTTAACAATTTTTTAACATCCTTTAGTCACTTAAAATTGTAACTTCATGCACATATTTTTCAGTTATGCCTTTATTAAATTAATTTTTTAATCAGCATAAAAATTAAAATAAAAAACTGCCCCCGTGCAGGATCGAACTGCAGAACTTCATTTACAAGACTGACGCTCAACCACTGAGCTATAAAGACTCCAGAATATATTCTAAATAAAACATATAAATGGTTTGTTTACAATCCAAATGTTAATCAGAATGAATTTAGAGATTCAACTCGGATGAAAATTTTCTACTCCTTTTCGGTGTTCCTATTTATACTTCCACACTCAAAATTAGGTTTATAGTTTAAGGTTAGGGTTTATGATTAAAGTTTAAGGAGGTATGATGTATTTTTTAGGGTGTAAGATTTAGAATTTAAAATTTAGGGTTAAGACTTTGAATTTATTTTTTTAATATTTTATAGTGTTGAGACATATATAGAAATACTGAAAAATTACAAAGAATTTTTATCCATTCAACTCACCGAAAAGGTCACGTATTTTTTTGTGATTTTAAAAATAATAAAATTATTTCTTCAAAAAGAAAATAACATTATTATCGTTGCTACTAGATTTGTCACGCTAACAGTGTTCATGAAAGACAAAAATTAATTATGTAAAGAAACACATTTTGTAAAATTTATTAACAATGATTCTTGATGGAATGTTAGAAAAATTATACATAACTAATTAGTTATTTATTTAAAAATTATGTAGGGACATAAAAATATAAAATTAAGAATAATGGGTCTCTCCAAGTTTATAGGAACATACTTTACATTTAATTTATTGTAAATTCTCTTTTCATCAAAAAAAAAAGTATGTAAAGAAATATATTTTATAAATTTTTTATCAACAATGATTTCAGATAAATTAATGGATAATTTATCTGTAAATCCTATTAATCATGAATTCGATCCTTAGAGATTGGACTATTAATTAATTATCTAAAGATTATATAGAGACATAAAGAGATAAAAATTGAAAATTAAAAAAAATTAATTATGCGGATAAAGACATTAAATTAAATTAGAATTTTAATACGTTTATTATTATTATTACTACTAATTCGAATGAAACTAGTTTTCTAAATCCAACCCGACGTTGCATCTCCAAAGCTTATAAAAAGCCTTCTCCCTCCGTTTATTTTTCTTCTCCTTCTCTTTATATCGGCCTCCGCCTCCTGACATCAGCCAATGGCGGATTATAGACCAGCTCTCGCTATTTCTCAAGTTTACGCCTCCGGAAACGACGAAGACCGCAGTTCTCCAAGTTTCTCCGCCTCTGGCGGTGGCTCTCCCAACTCTGAAACTCTTAACATGAAGGCTGTTACCCTTGATCACCATCAACAAATTCCGCCTCAGAACACTACAAAGAAGCGTAGAGGGAGGCCTCAAGGTTCCAAGAACAAACCCAAACCTCCGGTTCTTATAACCAGAGACGGCGGTTGTTCACCTGTGAAGACGGTGATTCTTCAAATCCCCCGGGCTCCGATGTTATCGAGAGGATTATCAGCTTTGCATGTAGCAACCATGTCGGCGTCGGTATACTCAGCGCTACCGGCTCCGTTTCAAACGTCTTGCTTTGCACTAATCATCTCGAATCAGCAAACATTTTTAAGGGACCCTTGGAGTTACACTCCTTGACCGGCTCATTCTTCGCCGACTACGGCTCTCCATCTTCTTCCAACGGACCACCCGGCCGATCATCACCGCCGTTTTCTTTCCGCGTAACACTTCAAGGGCCGCAGTTCAACCTCATTGGAGGGAAATTAGTCGGAAAACTAACGGCGGCAACACAAGTGCACGTGGTGGCGGCTGTTTTGGCAAGCCCTTCGTTCGATAATGAGTCTCCGTCCGAAGATGACAATGAAGATCCCCGTCGTCAGCAAACAAGAGCTTGCAACAACGTTAATGGCGCAACCGGAAGCTGCCCTTCTACCGGCATGGCCATGGGTGTTTACGGAGTAGCGAATCTCGCTCCACCTCCACCCAACTTCCCGTTTTCTCAACTTTCCATGCCTTGGGGTTGGGGTTCTTCCCATAAGATGAACATGAATTAGTAAGGGTTTTATTAGGGTTTAGACACCATTAATATCACCTCAAGCTCATTGAAAACTATTTTAGACTCGGTAGTTTTAAAATGTTCAATTTTTGTTTTCTGACATATTTTAATGAATTTAGTAAATTTTATTATATTAGAACACAAACATGTATTTATTGCTTCTAATTCCATCTTTATTATATGAAAATTTTATCTACATATTATTCTTTATAGATAATTGAATGTCCGATAATTATATGAATTTTTTAACATTTGTATTATTTTATTTTATTTATTTAAGTGATTCAAAATAGTGTCTTTAATTAAAAAATTAATTAAAGAATATTGAATTTGTTACTATTCAGAATATGTATAGTTAACTATATATAGTAGAGAGTGTCAAGAGTGGAATCCAATTGTTGAGGAGATAGTACTTAGCTATATTATTCACAAGAGTTATTTGTATCATATGTCTCTAAACTATGATTCTCATTTTAAATTGATTTTTAAATTTTTAAGATTTTTAATTTTATCTTCAAATTATATCTTTCATTCTAAATTGGTCCCCAAACTATAATTCTCATTTTAAATTGGTTCGTAAACTCCTTAACATTCCAATTTTATTCCCTAATATCCTCAAATTATTAGTATATATTAATCATATCCCATGTTCATAATCGTTATAAAAAATATTAATTGAAATGTAAACGTGAATATCTATTATGTAATAATATAATGTGCTATAAATGATAATGTGAGGATAAGATTGAAATGTTCCAAAAGTTTGAGAATAATTTGGGATAAAATTGTAATATTCAAAAGTTTGGGGATTAATTTTACAATGAAGGTCATAATTTGAGGATATAATTAAAATCTTAAAAAAATTAGTGACCAATATAGAAATAAAGCCATGTATAGTTTAGAATTAAAGATATAAAATTAAAAATTAAAGAAAGGAGTCAGTGAAAAAATGTAGTGATTAATCAAAGGTCCATCTGATCACCACGTATGTATTGTAAATATGTGATTATCAATAATCCAGTTAATCCAACCAAAGTAATAAGAATTAGACCTAAAATGATTCCAAATAACCATAAATTCTCTTCTTTTTTATCAAAAAAAACCAAACTAAATATGTTGTATTTCGCTTGATTATTATTCACCGAGAATCTAGCTATATATTTTCGTTCGACAAAAAGATAATGAATGTTTATTTGAAGGTACAAAAATGGCTATAGCAAAGTTCCTGTTATTCGTATTAACAGCTACTCTTAAAGAAATATTTTATGTGGTACTAACTAGTTAATAATTATCTTTGTAGCTTCACAAGTGAATCTTTTTATGAGATAATTTTATCCTCGAATTTAAAATTTTTTAGTCTTTACAGAGTAATAATGACGTGCATTTGCTACCGTAGAATAAACCAATTTTGAGACCTATAATTTATTTTTTATTAAATGTAGATATTACATTACAAAAGAACGAGTCTAATTGATTTTAATTCGTAAAATTAAAAGTTGGTTTGGATTTCCTTGTTAGGGAGAAAAAGAAAACGAGTCTGGCGTACTTATGTTTTTACATTGACTATTGATTTCTGATATTGTGGTATTGATCCATATTATGTTAAACTCAAGGGTAAACTATACTAATGACCACCGAACTATGAGGTTGGTGTCGATTTGACCACTATATTTTTAATTGTGTTAAATATATCACATAACTATTTAATTGGTTCCAATGTAGCCACCTACCGCTAAATCCTAACGGAAAGATGATGTGGCAGTTAAAAACAAATTGGTATAATTACATATTTGGTCCTCTATACAATATATCAATTTAGTCATAATTTTAATCTAATAAAATAAAAATAATTAAAGACTTCCAATAAGGTGATAACACGTGTCACACCCAATTGAAGGTGGAAAAATATTAACATGAAGATTGCTTGCAAGGTGAATCAAACCTGTGGCCTTGAAATGCAAGTGGTGGATGCTTGCCACTAGGCTAAGCACTTTTTTGTGCTATGAGATACAATCTTTGATATATATATTTAAATAGTATTAGTGCCCAGAAAAATTGAAGAAGAAGAATCGATGTTGAGTGGATTCGAACCTGAAACATTAGAGGAAATAAATCCTAAACCAAAAGAAAAATCCACGCAAGAGATGTAAAACTTCACATCGATCACAACCAAATTCAACAACTTTCTCTTTTAGATCTGCAAGAGTTGTTTTCGTTTCTCTACCTCCCTACCTGGGTCCTCCCACTTCTTTGATTCCATATCTCTTTATAATTTTAGGCCTCGGTTTCATCACCCTGATGACCTGATCTCTTATTCTCCATCTATAATTAATTTTCAGATTCTGAAATATATTGGCATCCTTGAGCAAAGATATAAAGTGGCAGAAGGCCACATTGAAACAGGGAGGCTTTTGGCTTTTTACCAGGTTTGTCTTCACTCTTCTATGGTTTTAGCATGGTTTTGTTTTAAATCGTTCCCTTTTAAGCTCCAGTATGAGGTATTTATCCTGCTGAGCCCAATGCTATGGGAAGACTAAGTATGTTGGCAATACTTTTCTACAGGTCCCAAAACCAATGAATTTTTTCTTAGAAGCTTATTCAGATGAAAAAGGTGTAAAACAGATTATTCACCTCATACTTTCAAAATTTATTCGCAGACAGCCTAGCCAATCTGATCATGAGTGGACAAACATGTGGCGTGACATGTTGTGCTTGCGGGAAAAGGCTTTTCCTTTTCTTAATCTTGAATATCTGTTAACAGAGTTCTGCAGAGGACTGTTAAAAGCATGGAAGTTTTCGCTTTAATTAAGGGGTACAAGTTCAGCTTCCTTAGCAACAGAAAACGCATAAAAGCTTGTTATTCAAGCTGCAAGAGAGTATTTCTTTTCAGCTTCAAGTCTGTCTTGCTCAGAAGTAAGTTTGGAGTCAGTTTATTGTCTTTCACGGTTTAGTATATACAGAGGATAGCATAATAAGTCCAAAATTCTGATAGCTTCCTTCTAAAAGATTTGGTCGCATGCATGATTCAACTGAATATTTTAGTCGCAAGCTGATGACAGCATTAATTCACATTTGTGGTTCATTGACGTCAAAAGGAATGAAATATACCGATTTATCTTCTCTCTCTTTTTTTTTTCGTTCAAAAAACAAAATTTTGATTGTGTTGCTGTAACTTGTTGCAGATCTGGAAGGCTAAGGATTGTCTGAATTTATTTCCACGTAGCAGAAATGTTAAAGTAGAGGCTGATATTATTGATGCACTTACTGTTAAACTCCCATACCTTGGAGTGACTCTTCTACCAATGTAGTTTAGGCAAATAAAAGATCCTATGAAAATTATTAAAATGGCAGTCTCAAGTCAAGCTGGAGCATATTTACATGTTGATGAACTAATTGAGGTCGCCAAACTTCTTGGATTGAACTCCTGGGATGAAATATCATCCGTGGAGGAAATTATTGCTAGAGAAGCTGCAGTTGCTGGTCAAACATTTGGCAATCTGATCATGAGTGGGCAAACATGTGGCGTGGATTTAAATATATATGAAAGATTGTATCTTACATCGCAAAAATGAGCTTAGCCTAGTGGTAAGCACCCACCCCTTGCATTTCAAGGTCTGAAGTTCAATTCACCTTGTAAGTAGTCTCCATGTTGATATTTTTCCACCTCCAAATTGAGAGTGACACGTGTCACCACCTGATTGGATTTAGAAAATTAATTAATTAAATAAAATAAAAATAATTAAAAACTTCCAATAAGGTGGTGACACGTGTCACCATCTTATTGAATAATTAATTTATTTTATTAGATTAAAATTAAGACTAAATTGATATATTATATAAATATAGAGGACTAAATGTGTAATTATACCAATTTGTTTTTAACTGCTGCATCATCTTTCTGTTAGGATTTAACGGCAGGTGGCTACATTGAAACCAATTAAATAGTTATGTGGTATATTTAACACAATTGAAAATATAGTGGTCAAATCGACACCAACCCTATAGTTCAGTGGTCAGTAGTATAGTTTACCCTAAACTCAATTTGGATCAAATTTTGAATGAAGACAAATTTTTGAAACTTAAAACAAACTACAATTATAAAATTAAAATCTGCGATATTCAATCAAAATTAATTAATTAATTAATTGGCAATTAAATAGGATTAGTCAAGCTTCCTCAGGAGAAGAAATCCGAGTCTAATTTACTTGGGTACAATATTTTATAGATTAATCCAAATTCACAAATCCGGATCAAATTTATCTTTAAAAAAGATAATGACATATTTGCCTTTTGTACTATATAAAATTTAGGGTAAAGTACACAGACGGTTACTGAACTTTGATAAAATAAAATAAAATGGTAATTAAACTTTCAAAAATCACAAAATGGCAATTAAACTTTATGCTTTATAACAAAATGGTAACTAGACGTTAAATATATTTAAGTGACTGTTATAAAATTTGGTATAATAACACATTTAGTCCTTCATATTTGTATATTCAATCAATTTAGTCTTAATTCGAAACAATTCACTAAATTTAACCCTCGTTATTTACATATTTTTTCAATTTGGTCCTTAAAGCAAAATTCCAAAGTATGGTAACATGATAAATAATTACAATTAAATTTTTATAGGAACTAGAAAACTCGACTTGAATCGAAAAAAATTCAAATAAAGTTTGAGTTGTAAAATATGACGCGTCAACTCGAATAACTCGAAATTTTTTGACTCGACTCGATCGAACGCTCATCTCTATCTTAAGATATGACGCGTCAACTCGAATAACTCGAAATATTTGAATATTATAAATCATTTTTTCCATTTAAATCGAATATTTTTTAAAATAGAATATTTAATATTTTCATATTTAAATCACATTGAATATTTAATAACTATTTTAAATATTCAATTTAATTTAAAAATATTCGATTTAAAAGAAAAAATAATTTAAAATATTTGAATATTTAATAACTATTTTAAATATTTTCTTTCAAATATTCAAATATTTAATGACTACTTTAAATATTTTTTTAAATATTGGAATATTTTAAATCATTTTTTGCTTGTAAATCGAATATTTTTGAATTAAATCGAATATTTAAAGTAGTTATTAAATATTCAATGTGATTTAAAAGAAAAATGATTTAAATATTCGAATATTTCGAGTTATTCGAGTTGACGCGTCATATATTAAGATAGAGATGAGCGTTCAATCGAGTCGAGTCAAAAATTTTTGAGTTATTCGTGTTGACGCGACATATTTTACAACTCAAACTTTATTAGAATTTTTTTCGATTCGAGTCGAGTTTTCGAGTTCCTATAAAAATTTAAGGGAAAACTACACCAGTGACCACCGAAGATATTGGGGATACCTATTTGAACCACCGAACTAAAAAAACGTCAATCACACCACCAAACTTATTAAATCGACCTATTTGAACCACCCTCCGTTAAAAACCTAACGACAAGGCTGAGTTGGCATACTACTTCAATTTTTTTAATGCCTTGTTGGAGGCATATTGCCACATAAGCCTAGGACATTTGGGTAATTTCCTTAAACTGATTGTTTTATTTAATAGAGCCCTAATTGTTTAGAATGTAATGTTTTTTTTCTTTCAACCAATCTTCCAAACCTCCAACGGCAGAAGAAGAAATTGCAGCAAAGGGAAGCAAGGAAGGAAGAAAAATGAAGAGTGAAAACTTCGATCGGGAATGCTTCTGTGGAGCGCGTTCTCCATTAAAGATTGGATGGAAAGATAGTAATCCGGGTAGAAGATTTTGGGGCTGTGGAAATTATGGAAAAGACACTCAAACTTGCAATTTTTTTGTTTGGTACGATCCACCTGTATATAATCAATCAAGGATTGTGATTGTATGTCTTCTAAGAAAGATTTCAGCTATGGAACGTGAAAGAAGAAATGAGAGGTGTAATAGGGTTTTTCTTCTATGTGTTGTGTTTCTTTTAGGTTTAGGGTTAGAAAAAAGGATGACCTAATTTGTGGTCATGTTAAGGTGTTTTTCAAGGTTGTTTTTCAGCTATGCTGTTTTTTAGGTATGATGGAGTTGTTATGTTCTGGTGTTTAGTGTAATGGCTTGTGATTGTTGGAGTTGTTATGTTAAGTTGTTTATGATTAAGCGTCTAATGAAATGTATGTTTATGTTAGATTTGTTGTTAGTAATGAGTGCCTTAAAAATAGAAAGTATACACAAATTAATCAGAAACATCAAAACGTCATCATCTTAATTTCATTTCATAAGTTATCCATAAAATACATCAACTGTTTTTGACCAATTCAACAACAAAATATAAATCATGGCCATTCCTTGAACATGTATAAAACATGTATACACAAAAGTTAAATCCTAATGGTCAATTGCATGCATTACACACAAGCATGTGATACCTATAATCACAACAAAATCAGAACATAAAGTTAATTCCTAATTGTCAACTGCATGCATTACACAAAAAGAAACCTTAAAAATAAGCCTTGAAATGTTTAGAATGGCCTTGGAGATGATTGAGTGACAACACTCTCTTGAGTGGTGGGGGTGGGCATCCATCTAACAGTATGGGTTGGTGGTGGGGGTTGGCTTGCCCTTGGACTGTTGCCTTAATGTTGCCTACCAGGTTCTTCTACATTGCTCTCATGAGTGGTGGGGGTGGGCATCCATCTAACTGTATAGGCTGGTGGTAGAGGTTGGCTTGGTTGGCTTGAAGTGTTTCTTTGATGTTGTACTCCAGACTGATTTGGTGTTGCAACAGGATCCTGCTGCACATTTGTTCCAGAACTTCTTCGAACATGTACACCAAAAATAAATGTATTACTGAACTTTAAACAACAAATTAAATAGAATAAAAAAAATTAACACATATTTGTACAAAAAAATTTACTGGCAGTTTTGATCTTTTAGGAGCTCTAGTAGAAGTGGATGCTCGTTTATATGGTCTAGTATTGGCACGAAGAAGGCCCTTGCATGTCCTTGTATTATGACCAGACTCTCTACACTTTGTACAAGTCATCTTCGCACCTTTTTTGGACACCTTAGCAGATTGAGGTGCTTCATCTGGCTCCCTTCTTCTGTGGTTCTTATGTGGTCTTCCTGGTGGCCTTCTCAAAATAGGAGGTAAGACACGTAATTGTGTTTCTTGAGAACTTCACTGGTTCTCACCCCTCACTGGATTGATAAAGTGTGAATATATGGACATTTGGGTAGAAACTGAGTAGCATGGTGCCACAAATTTTTCGGGTCTGTCTTCAAGCATTAATATAACAGAAATGGCATGGATGCATGGAATTCCTACAAAAAAAATTCAATGATTAGTGTGTATAAACAAATAGATCATTAAAGGAATAAATTGTTAAAAATAAAATTTTAACCTGTTAGTTGCCATCTTCTACATGAGCATGTTTCTGTTTGCATGTTAATAGAGTGTTGGTCTTGAGGACCACATGAAACTTGGTACATTGCTCCACCAGCCCTCACAAGCCAACATCTATGTCATAAACAAACCAAAATCAGAGCCAAAATCCTAACAAACATAAACAAACATGTAATGAACCAAACCAAACCAAAATCAGAACCAACATCCTAACAAACATAAACAAACCACCAAAATCCTAACAAATCATAAACAAACTACCAAAATCAGAACCAAAGTTATACTTAAAACATTTCATAAACAAACTTAAATAAACCACCAAAGTTAGGGCACAAACCTAATTAGACCACCAAAGTTTAGAACCAAAATTAAATGGACCACCAAAGTTCAGAACCAAAATTAAATAGACCACCAAAGTTTAGAACCAAACTTTAAATAAACCACCAAAGTTAGAAACAAACCTTTGTGATAGTAAGAATGCAGTGTCAAGCTTTTTCTGAATTTTAGGGCACAAAGGGCCAGTTAACTTCTCAGCTTCATCCCTCTTTTTTGCAATTCTTTGCATCAATTTGGATCTGATTGACTCCACCAAAGTAATAATTGGTTTGTCCTTAGCTTCAATTATCATCTACAAAACAAAACAGTAAGTGTTAATATTGTAAGTTAAGTATATAAAATTATAAGAAAAAATTAAAGAATTAACCTTATTGAAACATTCACAGTGATTGTTTAGAAGGATGTCTGATTTAGCTTTGAAGGAAAAGTGAGATTTTGACCACATTGTAGGGTCTTTTCCTGATAACCATGTATGTCCAGCACTTGATAAACCCTGCACATTAACGTACAAATAAGGTTATTGAACCCTACAAATTAAATACAAAATAAATTAAAAAAATTTGTTTAATTATACCTTTAAAGTTTCCATGGCAGCTTCAAACTCTCTCACATATGTTGCCCTAGCAGCTCTCCAAAGTTGGTCTTTCAAAGATTTTCCTTTATGCTGCTCATGTAACTTGAAATTATTGTAAAGGTGCCTTACACATGTTCTATGGTCTGCATGGGGAAACAGTTCTGCCACAGACTCCATCAATCCCTACAAAACAAAACAAGTTCAATGTTATTAGTGGAAATAAATTAAGAAAAACAGTAAATATTTAAAAAATAGTGTAAGTTTACCTTCTGTTTATCAGTCATAAATGTCAGGTGATGAGAATTGTTCAACTCCAAATCAGTCTTTAATATTTCCATAAACCAACACCAAGATGACTCAGTCTCAGCCTCCACAATTGCAAATGCAATGTGATAAAGATTGTCTTCAACATCCATTCCAATAGCTGACAGAAGTTGACCCCCATAATGGCCCTTCAAGTGATACCCATCTAAACATATAATTGGCCTACAACCACCTTTGAAGCCATCCTTCATAACTTGCATACAAATATACAGTCTTTCAAATAAATCTTCATCCAATTTCAAGACTGTAATTGTCCCAGGGTTTGAGGACCTAAGCTCACCTAGGTAATCATAGAGTCTTGTGTACTGCCCCTTTATATCACCATGTAACTTTTCAAGGGCCAAATTTTTTGCCCTAATACACTTACTTAAATGGACAGAAATGTTGTAATCTCTGAATACATCTTGCTTAAGGGACTTAGAGGAGTAATTTGGATCAGTGTGAAATTTGTCCAAATACTGGTTTGCTATAAACTTAGCAGTCATGTTTGAGTTCTTATACTCCTTAAGACATCTATGTTCACCAATAAGTGACTTAATTTGCCAAGTTTCATTAGGCTCTTTAAAGTCAACTGGAGAAGCCCACAAATTTCATGGACACCCTGCCTTACAAACTGCTTGAATTCTCCTATTATCATTTCTTTTCAGCTTAACAGTGTATCTATTTTTGATGCTATACATCTTAATAGACTCCCTCAACACTTGTTTTGTTGCAAACAGTAAGCCCACCTTAAAAACTGGATTAGAAATGTCTACAGTGGTATTGAATTCATGATATCTAGGCTTCTTATGTTGACCATCTAAATCAGACTCATCTAAACTGTGAAATGATTCAGAATTTACACTATCAGGTTCACTATCAACCCTAACTTCATCACTGCCCTCCACATTAGGTTTATGTGATCCTTCTTGAGTCATATTATCACCCACACCCTTAGAAACAATATCATCTTCAAGGTCATCCTCACTATCACTAAAACCAGATTCATAGGTAGTAGATTTCTCAACTTCATAGTCAATGTCTTCTGAGTCAGAATTAGAGTCTACCCTAATCTCAGAAGACACAGAAACATTATCATTTGTTTCTGGTTCACCAATGTTTTCATCCACATTATGATCATCACTAGGTTTCTCAAAAAAGTCTACCCTAACTTCAGAATTAGAGTCAGCATTCATTTCAGGTTCTACACTAGCAGTATTACTTTGATAGGGTCTAACCTCCTCCAAGTACATGTGAACATAATAGTTTCTAGGTAATTTGCTAAGCATCTCTAGAACATCATTATCAGTAGCTAAAGCTTTAACCTCAAATGGATTTTCAGAAACTTGCCAATACATCTTCATTGGTGAAGTTAATCCTAATCTTTCAATCATAGCAATAACCTCAAAGATGCTCATTTCATCCACATCACTATTATCAAAATAATCTAAAAACTGACCACTATATACTAGCTTTCGAGTCTGTAGAAAGTAACCACCATAGTGAACAACTAGGGTGAACATGGATGAAGTTTGTTCTGTCAATATATAAAAAACAGTATTAGAAAATAAACTAATTAAATATAAACAAAGTAACAAAAACAACCAAGTAGAACCACTAAAATATACATATACCAATCCCACTAAATGAATATACCAACTAGGGTGAACATATATACATGAAACCCTAATTATTACCAGCAACTACAACACTACAAAACAACTACTTTTATCATCCAACATGCAGGACCACTAAAATATACATATACCAACATGTAGGACCACTAAAATATACCCTATGCATAACCACTAAATGAATGCACATATACCAATCTAATATGCAGGACCACTAAAAAATGAATGCACATATACCAACATGCTAACACTACAACACATGCACATATGACAAAAGGACCTCACAACATATAATATGAAATTCAACACCACATATAATATGAAATTCAACACCACATATGCATGAAATTCAACTATACTTTTCATATAATAATCAAAAAGTGGTCATGCATGTTCACAACATAACAAAAAGTCAAAAAGCAACAGATTTTAATCTTATTTTAAACCCCTAATCTTATTTTAAACCCTAAACCAGTGAACCCTTTTTAAAAAGAAAACAATTAACCCTAAATTTAACTTACTGTCACAACATTTCCACTAATCTCATTTTAACTAACCCCTAATTTCAACCCTAAATCAGTTCTATCACAACCTCTCATTTTAACTAACCAATTAACCCCTAATCTTATTTTAATAGTATTTCGAAAAACCCCTAATCTTATTTTAAACCCTAATTGGTATACGAAATCTGCATATTTACCAACAAAAACCCTAATCGATCTAAGATTTTAATAGTATTTCAAAATTGTTTTTACTGTGACTGATATATTAACCCTAATTTTACTGTCACTGACATGTTTACAAACAAAAAACCCCTAACCCTAATATAAACCCCAAATACAAACAAAAAACCTCTAACCCTAAATAACCCTAACCTTAATATTGAAAATAATTTTTCAAAAAGTAAAACAAAAGATAAACTTACCGTATTGCACATGTTCTTTCTCTCGTTCGCGATTAACCCAAACCATTTCGATGTCAGTTTATTCCTTCTCGCAATGCCTCTTCTCTTTGAAACGTCGAAACACACAGGATTTTCCCCTATTCTCTTTCAAACATCGAAACACTAGGATTTCCCCTCTTCTCTCTGAATGTCGAAACAAAATGTCAAAACAAATTCTCTAATGAAACAGATGATTGTGTTTTGGGTTAATTAATCGACTTTTAAGTTTCCAATATATTTCTTTTAATGTTTTTTAATTTAATAACTGTTTGTTTTTCAGACGTGGAAAAAAATATAAAATAAAGCCCAGTCAGCCTTGTCGTTAACTTTTTAACAGCCAACTCAGCCTTGACGTTAGGTTTTTAACGGAGGGTGGTTCAAATAGGTCGATTTAATAAGTTTGGTGGTGTGATTGACGTTTTTTTAGTTCGGTGGTTCAAATAGGTATCCCCAATATCTTTGTTGGTCACTAGTGTAGTTTTCCCAAAATTTAATTGTAATTATTTATCATGTTACCATACTTTGGAATTTTGCTTAAGGACCAAATTGAAAAAATACGTAAATAACGAGGGCTAAATTTAGTGAATTGTTTCGAATTAGGACTAAATTGATTGAATGTATAAATATGAAGGACTAAATGTGTTATTATACCAAATTTTATAACAGTCACTTAACGACATTTAACGTCTAGTTACCATTTTGTTATAAAACATAAAGTTTAATTTGCCATTTTGTGATTTTTGAAAGTTTGGTTACCATTTTGTTTTTTTTTTACCAAAGTTCAGTGACTGTCTGTGTACTTTACCCTAAAATTTACCAATGTGGGGTTTTTACTTTGAAAATATTTAATCTCTCTTATACTTTCCTTCCTTCATACAAAATGTCTCTTGCAGAGAACAGCAGTATCTCTGAACACCAAGCTTTCTCTCCTATTCCAAACGTTTTCACCCCCATAAACCCCTGTTTCACCTCGCCTGTAGGAGGCGTCTTATAAATCGGTCTATGAGGTGTGATCTCTCTTAGTTGTGGAGCTAGTTTTTAGCCGTTGTTCTATTTTAAAACTCTTATTTTCGCTTTCCTATTCCTTGCCTCCTTTTTTACTTTTGCCTCTCTAGTTCCCTCCGCCCCTTTGTCAACTTATAATCATCCTTTCTCAACCTTTACTGCTGCTACCCTCTTTTGACTCGCATTTACTTTCAAACTACCTCATGGAATCTTTGTACCACAGTCATGCTTTAAGTATTAGGGTCGTTGATAACGACTTTCCCAACAACTCGTTGACCCAAATCTCTTAAGCCAAGACTTCATTGATGAATTAGAGCTTAATGAAGACAGTGAGGTGAACTTCACCCTCAAAATTCTCTCCCTGATCAGAAAGATCTTGGCGCCAACCCCCATAGAAATCCTGGCTTTAACTGCCATTCTACGTATGGCCTAGACGTGCGAAAACCTTAAATGCCATGATCTCTGGCGCAACTTCTTTCTTTTTATCTTCAAAATGACTGAGATTCGTCACCGCATTCTTGGATGCAAACCTTGGGCGGTTCAAGACTCTAATGGTGTTAAAAGAGTGGCAACCAAACAAGGCACTCGAGGAAATAGACTTTTCTACAGAGGAGTTTTGGGTGCAGGTTCACAACCTACCAATGGGTTTAATTACAGCAGACAACGTAAGAAGGATAGGCCAGCTCTTCCCCGTCTACTTTGGCTCGTCACTAGAAGTAGAAAGCAAAATCAACTGGCAAGGCTCGGTGAGTATACGTGTGGCCATAAGGGTTGAAGACCCTCTAAAAAACGGGTTTATACTCAATAGAAAGCAAGATAAACCCTTGGAAATGGCGTCCAAGTATGAAGGCTTACCGAAATTTTGCTTCCGTTGTGGTAGAATAGGTCATGTTGAACGGGATTGCAAACATGACATTGTGATGTTCAAACTGGTCAGAAAATACAGCCCTTGGTTATGAGAATCCTACAGTGGCAAACCAAGATCTTTTAAACACCACCATGCAGACAGTTGCAGTGCCACGCCTCCCTCACTACAAGACAAAGTTAGCGGCAAAAAGACAAAGGAATGAGGCACCCAATACAATCAAAATCCCCAGTAAATCCTGAGTACATGGTTGCCTCTTTTAAGGAAACAGGTGCTGTTAAATCATCCCATAGCAAAGTCAACGTGAACTTGCCTCTTTTGGAAACGGGGGAGGCCTGCTTGAGCATCGAAAACCTAGGCACTAACACCCGAAAGGTGATTGCACAAGGAGGTTCCCCAAGCTCAGTTCCCAAACTCGATCTTGGCCCAAGTACTCCATCTCTTCCAAATCTTAATTCACCAGGAAGTAATCATAGCATACCTTGAGGAAACGTTTAAACCGATGGTTTCAATAGGATGAAAGTTTCAGCTTGTAGGAAAAAGGAAAAGAGAGGAGGAAGGTGATGAATATTGTTGAGTGGATCAATGGATTGATCAAAGCCAAGAGGGGGTGAATTGGGCTTTTAAAAAATTTGTTGAAGAAAAATGATAGCTAAAACTGAAGAACAAATGATTTTAGAGTGGTTCAAGTTCCAAATGAACTCTACATCCACTACCTTAGCTACCATTAAGGATTTGCAACAATTCACTAATTTGTTCTTCCCCTTTTCAAGGCTTAGGAGGTAACCTTTACACAACCGGTCAAATTTTCTACCCAAAATTTGATCAAACCCTCACAAGTGAACAAAGAAGAAATTAGACAAGAAAGATATCTCTCAAATACAATATTGCCCCTTTAAGTATAAACACTCAACCCAAATTTAAAGATATGATAGGGATTGAAAACGACACAATTTGAGGTTTACAAGAAATTGGAAAATAAGCACAATGAGCTTGGATTTTTGCTTGGATGTTTATCTTTGATGCAATAGTTGTTTTTGATCTTCAATAAGCTTCAATTTATACATTCGATATCAATTCTAGTTGTTTGGGTGGTTAGGGTATTGATTATAGCCGTTGGGACCCTCTCTTTCCATCATAAATGCACTTCTGTAGCTATTTGTATCGATACATGAAGACTCGTATCGATATCTATCTCAAAACAAAAAGAGTTGTTGCACAATAATAAAAAGGGCATATCGATACATGTGTAAGCGTATCGGTACGGGACAGGGAGCGTTTCGATACGGGTAAGACCGTATCGATACCTTTTTCTCAACTTATCTCATTGGAAGTTTCCGTTTCGATACGGGGAACACCGTATCGATACGGGACAACTACCACTTTAAATGTTAGTTACCTAACAACTGACACCAACGGTCGAAAATATTAAAAGCTCTTCGAATTAAAAATTCTGTTAAAACTATATCGATACGGGTGGAACCGTATCGGTACACCATTCAAACTCATTCAGTTTTTACAGAGGGGCGTATCGATACAGATTCAATCTGTTTCGATATACTGTTTCGATACGGTAAGGGGCGTATCGAAACGCGTCTTTCCAGTAGCCAACTTTGTAAAAAAGTTATCAATACGACTAGAAGCGTATCAATACGCCTGGATGTTTTTCAACACTTTGGCTTTGGAACACTTAGAAAATATTTGGAGTTTGAGTTTTTCAAATCAGATTAAGGTGTTGGTGATTTAAAATTCATTTGAGGGACTTAGAAATATATTTCAAGTTTTCAATTTGATCCTTAACATAGTTATATCAAAATCAAACATAGGTTTTACAATCTCTCCTTTTTTGATATAACAAAACCAAAACTTGAAATTTTTTATACTTTGAAAAACTTTGCAAAATAACACCCCCTTAATATTAGCTAGGTAACATTGAAGTTTGAAAGTCAAAAATTTTAAGTGGCGTGAGCTTGTTTCCTCTCCCCCTTTTTGTTAGATAAAAAATAATTGAGACATAATATAAAGTGCATAAATAGGCAAAAGGTATAAATAAGCAACATAATATTATTAAGTTCAAATGAAAGATAACATCAACTTAAATCCAAAAAACATATAATCAAAGCATATGTTTTAGAATAATGCAAACTTAATCCTAAAAACATAAATCAAAGGTGCATAAATAAATATCCTAAATGATATGCAAAGATAGGCTACTATGCATCTCCATCGCCATCTTCATCATCTTCATCCTCCTTTTTAATTGCATCATCATTCCTCCTAGTTTGACGCCACTCGTCATGGAAACCGGTAAGGGATATGTTCATAGAGTTGTGACCGCCTTCAAGGGAAGTGAGTCGAGTCTCCACATTCTTCATTTGATCTTCAAGGCTTGTAAACCTTGTATCAATAGCGATAAACTTCAATTTCGTCACTTGATCGATTGAGGCCATTCCCGTGCGTAAACCTGTGAATTTCTCATTGAGATAAGTCATGAGGGATTCCATAGAAGGTGGATGAGGTGCTTGAGGAACTTGATCGACTTGAGGATTAGCAAATTCTTCCGCGGCCTCACTAGGAAGCTCGAATAGACGAAGCCAACTACCATTGAAGTATTGAAACTTACCCCTTGCAAGAGATCTTTCATCGATAGGATCGGTGAGGGGAGTTGGGTAGTTATGTGAGCAATCTATCTTCTTTTGTTGGAAGAAATAACTCAAGGCCGTACCATAGGTGAAGGAAGTGACGAGTGTAGTGTTGCGATGTTGCACGAGATAGACAATCTCTGCAAACATAATTCGAGCAAGATTTGGACGTTTTCTCTTATGGAAGCATCGAATCCAAAAATCATCAACTTGGCGGATAGTGGAATACTTCCCTTCCGAGGGCCTAAACCACCAAGAAACCATCAAATGGAGGATCTGATCCTGAGCATTAAGGGTGGTGACGGAACCACTTAGGACATGGCCAAGAGCATTCTCATCATCATAGCCTTCATCCTCTAACTTAAACACATCACAAATGGATTGAACATCGATCGCTGTCTTTTTACCCATAAGATGAGAATTAACGGCCGTAACAACACCATCTCGATTGGCACAACACTTAGCATTAGCATACAAGATCAAAACTAAGATGCGAAAGAAAAATCCGGGAATTTGGAGAAAATCATTAAACTTCCATTCTTGGAGCAAAGTTAAGTACTCAAATTTGAAATGCTCCGAGTTAAGAAAAGGAACGAAAATTACCCTCTCCGGACGGATCTTATAGTTTTGAAATTGGCAAAAATAGTTGAGATCTCCGATGGACTTAAAGGATTGTTAATAGATAAGAGTGGGGTTCGGGCGAGTACCACCTCTGACATTGGAACCTTCACCGGCTTCACTAGTACGTGCTCTCTTTTTGGGTGCCATGAACTAGAGAAAAGATTAAAAAAACAGTGTATGCATTAATTTTCTTCATTCAACTCATTGAAAACCAATAATCAAGGTTTTTGAAAAAAAAAATTACAAACAAAACAAAAATAAAGAGTTTGAAGAGAGAATTGATTTTGAGAAGACAAAAAAAAACAAAAGAAAATTTGAAACGAAAATCAAAAGAAAAATTAAAAGAAAAAAAAGAAGGATTTTTACCTTGATATTGATAGAGAGGAATGGGAGAAGAACTTAGCACCTAATTGATGAAAAGCTTGAAGAGCTTTGCTTGATTTTGAAAACCCTCAATAGATTTTGAGTTGTGGTGTGAAAATATGAGGGATTGAGAGGCTATTTATAGAGTGAAAATGGCTAGGGTTTTTAGGGTTTTGAAAATTTCAATTTTGGTAAAAGTTGAACTGTTTAAATGCCAATTAGAAGACGTCTGCGCAATCGCGTATCGATACGCCTGAGGGTGTATCGATACGGGGGTAAAAACGTAATTCCATTTGAAATGCCCGTTGAAGGTTCATATCGAAATGGATGCAATCTGTATCGAAACGATTGTTGCTCGTATCGAAACGGGTTTAACCGTATCGATACCCGTTTTAGGTAAAATGTAATCTAGGAAGCTAATATAGTACTCGTATCGATACGCATAAGGTCGTATCGATACCATATGCCCAGAAATATATTTTAGGCTTTAAGAACAACCAAAGGCTCGATTTTAACATCTTATAAAAGAATGCAAATGATGAATGAGCAGTTCTAAGCATATTCTAACATAAGCATACTCCCTTAGCTACAAGCATGGATATTTTCAAGAGCTACAACACATAAACATGCAATGTCACAAGATCAAGCAAATTTAACTTCAAAAAGAGTCCTAAAGGGTCAAGGAAGGCTAGTTAGACCTAACTCTCTCCCAATGGACCAAAAACGCTCTTTATCTAAAGGCTTTGTAAAGATGTCCGCTAGTTGGTTTAAGGTGTCAACGTACTCTATAACAACATCTTCCTTAAGGACATGATCTCTAATGAAATGATGCATTATCTCTATATGTTTGGTTCTAGAGTGTTGAATGGGATTTTTTTGTTAATCATATGGCACTAGTGTTATCACACTTAAGGGTTATGGTTTCAACTTTAATACCATAATCTAAGAGTTGTTGCTTCATCCAAAGGACTTAAGCACAACAACTCCCTAAGGGTATGTGCTCGACTTCAGTGGTAGAAAGAGCTACACTATTTTGTTTCTTAGAGAACAAAGATATGAGCATACTATCTAAGAATTAACAAGTTCCCGAAGAACTTTTCTTATCGATTTTACACCCCCCATAATCCGCATTTGAATAAGCATGAAGGTTGAAGGTGGGGTCTCTAGGGTACCAAAGACCTAAACAAGGGGTATCTCTAAGGTACCTAAAGATTCTCTTAACGGCTATAAGGTGAGACTATTTAGGACTAGCTTGAAACCTAGCACACAAGCAAACATTAAACAAAATATCTGGTCTACTTGGGGTAAGGTAAAGAAAAGATCCAATCATAGAACGATAAAGCTTAGAGTCAACACACTTACCTCCTTTATCTTTGTCAAGCTTTGTAGATGAGATCATAGGTGTGGCTTGAGGCTTTGCATTCTCCAAGCCTAACATCTTGAGCATATCTTTGATGTACTTTTCTTGATTGATGAAGGTGTCATCCTTCCTTTGCTTGATTTGGAGTCCCAAAAAGAATGAGAGCCCCCCATCATGCTCATCTCGAATTCACCTTGCATTAACATAGCAAACTCTTTGCAATGACACTCATCAGTAGATCCAAAAATAATATCATCAACATATATTTGTACTATTAAGATGTCATTTTTATACCTTTTTATGAAAAGTGTAGTGTCCACCTTACGTTTTTCAAAACCTTTTTTCAATCAAAAAGTTTGAAAGTCTTTCATACCAAGCTCTAGGAGCTTGTTTTAAACCATAAAGTGCTTTAGTAAGTTTGAAAACATGATTTGGAAAATTTGAATCTTCAAAACCCAGTGGTTGTTCCACATACACTTCCTCATTTATAAAACTATTTAAAAATGCGCTTTTAACATCCATTTGAAAAAGCTTGAAGCCATGATAACATGCATATGCAAGCAACATCCTAATAGCCTTCATTCTAGCTACGGGTGCATATGTTTCATCAAAATCTATTCCCTCTTCTTGAGTGTAACCTTGTGCTACTAATCTAGCTTTATTTCTCACAATGTTATCACTCTCATCTAGTTTGTTCCTAAAGACCCATTTAGTTCCTATAGTAGATTGATTACTAGGCCTATCAACTAGTGTCCAAACATTACTTCTCTCAAATTGATTTAACTCTTCTTGCATAGCCATAATCCTAAAGTCATCTTTTAATGCTTGTTTTATATTCTTAGGCTCTATGCATGAGATAAATGCAACATGGTTCATAAGTTTAAGAGAAGATCTAGTGGTTACCTTCTTGGATGGATCACCCAAGATTTCACCACCTTTGACATAGTTGAACTCCCTTGGGTAGCTCACTTCCTTTTCCTCAAGAGCCAAGTCCTTCAAGGCTTCAAGAGGTGGATCTTGTGTATCCTTTTCTTTTGTGGAATCTCATCCTCCTTTGAAGTTTGTCCTCCATCAAAGACATCAATGATTCCTACATCATCATCATCACAAGAATCCTTCCTTGGAAGGAGGTTATCATTGAATACAACATGAATAGACTCTTCTACTACTAAAGTTCTCTTGTTAAATACATGATAGGCTTTAGAGTTTAAAGAATATCCTAAGAAAATAGCTTCATCGCTTTTTGCATCAAATTTACCTAAGTTATTTTTTCCATTATTTAAAACAAAACACTTGCAACCAAATGGATAAAGATAGCTAATGTTAGGCTTTTTAGATTTTAAAACCTCATATGGTGTTTTCTTTCAAAGTGGCCTAATCATTACCCGATTTACAATGTAACAAGCGGTGTTTGTGGCTTCCGCCCAAAAATATTTAGGTAAATTGTTTTCACAAAGCATGGTTTTAGTCATTTCTTGTAAAGTTCTATTTTCCTCTCAACTACCCCATTTTGTTGAGGAGTTCGAAGAGCCGAAAAAATTGTGGCTAATACCATTTTCATTTAAAAACTCTTCAAAACCAAGATTTTGAAATTTGGTTCCATGATCGCTCCTAATATGAGAAATTTTAAGTTCAAGATCATTTTGAGTTAATTTTGAAAATGTGATGAATTTTTCTAAAGCCTCATCTTTAGTACTTAAAAATATAACCCAAGTAAATCTAGAATAGTCATCAACAAGTACAGATGCATAAGATTTACCACCCAAACTCATAGTCCTAATAGGCCCAAATAAATCCATGTGAATAAGTTGTAAACATCTACTTGTAGAAACAGCATTAATGGATTTAAAGGATGACTTATGTTGTTTACACTTAGAGCATGAATCACAAATTTTGTCATTTGAGAACTTAATCTTGAGTAAACCTCTAACTAGATCTAGGGAAACTAATTTTTCTAAAACACTAATGCTAGCGTGTCATAGTTTCCTATGCCATAGCCATGCATCATTTTA
The DNA here is from genome assembly GCA_958450335.1 of Hibiscus tridactylites. NCBI lineage: Eukaryota > Viridiplantae > Streptophyta > Magnoliopsida > Malvales > Malvaceae > Hibiscus > Hibiscus tridactylites. Next base: position 57,830,492 of record OY288291.1, on the reverse strand, counting down.
ATTTTGAGCTACTAAACATGCATGAGATGTATGTATGTCATCTAAATGCACCATGTAAATATTACCTATGCGATGACATTAAACCCTTTATCACATAATTGGCTTATGCTCAACAAATTATGTTTAAGACCATCGACATATGAAACATTTTCAATGAGAATAGTAGAGTGATTACCTATGGAGCCAATACCTTTAATGTGACCTTTGGAGTTGTCACCAAATGTCACTACTTCTCCACTTTTTGGCTTTAAGTCCATGAATCGACTCTTGTCTCCGGTCATATGCCTCGAGCATCCACCATCAAGGTACCATGAATTTTGACTTTGTGTTTTGGCCTTGTAACAATTCTCCCCCTACAAACAAAGATATTAAACTTTGGTTTTTGGTACCCAAATCATTTTGGGTTCACGAGTGTTAGCTCCCAAAAGCTTGGTTCCCTTAGGAATCCAAGGAGACATAGAAATAACATTATTAGACTTGACGAGTTCCTTAGGAACCTATACACTCATAATCTTTTTAGTTCTATTATGTCTAGGGAAGTCACTTTGTTTGTAGTTATAAGTCTTTCTCCTAGATTGGTTTGTTTTAGATGATTCTCCTTTTTCATGCTTCACATTACCAACATTTTTGAAAGACTCTTTGAGCTTGTTAAGCTCATCTAACACCTTTTGGTGTTCACTATTGCATTAAGAAAGAAGATTATTTAGGTCTACATTTTCATCTTGGAAGAATTTAAGTTCATCTTTTAAACCTAAAATCTTTTTCTCAAATTTTAAGTTAGCTTAAGAAAGTGAGTCATTTTTATCATTTAATTCCGAAATAATTTTCTTATTTCTAATGACTGACTCTTTGTACTTCTCAACTAACTCATCATAAACCTCTTGCAACTCATCATACGCATCATGTAATTCATCAAATGTAAAGTCAATAGATGATGAGTTGGATATTACCATGGAGGAATCCTCCTCAAGTGCCATGAGGCAAAGGTTGGCCACTTCGTGTTCGTCATCCTCAGATGACTCCTCGTCACTCCAAGTAGCAAGCTTGGCTTTGAGCTTCTTCTTCTCTCAAAGCCCTTCTTCTTGAGTTGAAGGCATTTCGAACGAATGTGACCGGGCTTTTTGCACTCGTAGTAAATAATTTGATCCCTCTCTTCTTCTTTGTTTTTGCCCTTGAAGTCCATTTTTCTTTGAATCTTCCTTCCTCGGTTGAACCTCATGAATCGTGAGAACCTTTTGGCTATGATAGCCAATTCTTCTAGGTCATCCTTCTCACTAGAAGTGCTCTACTCATATAATGAAGCTTTGAGAGCTACTTTTATCTTCTTTTTCGTTTACACTTCTAGCTTCTCTACTCTTTTCTCTTCCTTTTTCTTTTTATCTTCCCTTCCTTGCTTCATTATCTCATGAGTAAGGAGAGAACCCACTAGCTCATCAAGTTTGATTGTCTTCAAGTTTTTGGCCTCAATGATGGCAGTTCTCTTCCCATCACAAGATTCGGGAAGTGAGTAGAGTAGCTTCCGGACTAATTTGTCTTCTGGATTGTCTCTCCAAAACCCTTAAGCTTGTTGACGATTGTTGAGAAGCGATTGAACATATTGGACACGGTTTCGTCGGGCTCTATTTTGAAATTCTCATAACTAAGATTGAGAATTCAAATCTTGGTCTCCTTCACATCACTAGTTCCTTCATAGGTGGTCTCTAGTGTGTCTCATACTTCCTTGGCACTTTCAATGGAGGAGACTTTGGTGTAGATGTCGGGACCGAAAAAGAAAAATAGCTTGTGAAGAGCTTTATCGTTGATTTGGATATTCTTTCTTTCATCTTCACTCATCTCAATCTTCTTCTTTAGAACCAATCTTCCTTCATCATCCCTCTTCAATGAAATATATGGACCATCTTTAATGACATCCCAAACTAGGTAATCGTTGGATTTAATGAAGAGACGCATCTGGTTCTTCAAAAATTGATAGTTGTCACCGTTGAAGAATCACAGTTTAATAGTTGATTGAGACTCATACATGCTTGACCCAGAGGTAGATGTCATGGCTTGATTTTTGGATGATCACACTCTTCCTAAGAACTTCTCTTGTGGTTGTTAATTCTTCAAAGAGGTAGGCTCTGATACCAATTGTTGAGTGGATCAATGGATTGATCAAAGCCAAGAGAGGGGTGAATTGGGCTTTTAAAAAATTTGTTGAAGAAAAATGATAGCTAAAATTGAAGAGCAAAGGATTTTAGAGTGGTTCAAGTTCCAAATGAACTCTACATCCACTACCTTAGCTACCACTAAGGATTTGCAACAATTCACTAATTTGTTCTTCCCCTTTTCCAGACTTAGGAGGTAACCTTTACACAAGCGGTCAAATTTTCTACCTAAAATTTGACCAAACCCTCACAAGTACAAAGAAGAAATTAGGCAAGAAAGATATCTCTCAAATACAATATTGCCCCTTTAAGTATAAACATTCAACCCAAATTTAAAGATATGATAGGAATTGAATACAACACAATTTGGAGTTTACAAGAAATTGGAAAATAAGAACAATGAGCTTGGATTTTTGCTTGGATATTTATCTTTGATGCAATAGTTGTTGCTTATCTTCAATAAGCTTCAATTTATACCTTCTCTATCAATTCTAGCTGTTTGGGTGGTTAAGGTATTGATTATAGCCGTTGGGACCCTCTCTTTCCACCATAAATGCACTTCTACAGCTATTCGTATCGGTACACAAAGACCCGTATCGATATCTGTCACAAAACAGAAAGAGTCGTTGCACAGTAATAAAAAGGGTGTATCGATACGCGTGTAAGCGTATCGGTACGGGACATGGAGCGTTTCGATACGGGTAAGACCATATCGATACCTTGTTCTCAACTTAGCTCACTAGAAGTTTCCGTTTCGATACGGGGAACACTGTATTGATACGGGACAACTACCACTTTAAATGTTAGTTACCTAACAACTGACACCAATGGTCGAAAATATTTAAATCTCTTCGAATTAAAAAATCTATTAAATATAGGTGGAACTGTATCGATACAGGTGGAACCGTATCGGTACACCATTCAAACTCCTTCAGTTTTTACAGAGGGGCGTATCGATACAGATTCAATTTGTTTCGATACGTTGTTTTGATACGGTAAGAGGCGTATCGAAACGTGTCTTTCCAGTAACCAACTTTGTAAAAAGGTATCGATATGGCTAGAAGCGTATCGATACGCCTGGACGTTTTTCAACACTTTGGCTTTGGAACACTTAGAAAATATTTGGAGTTTGAGTTTTTCAAATCAGATTAAGGTGTTGGTGATTTAAAATTCATTTGAGGGACTTAGAAATATATTTCATGTTTTCAATTTGATCCTTAACATACTTAGTTATATCAAAATCAAACATAGATTTATTATTAGGGGTGAGGGGTATTTTGTATGTCAGAAGAAAAGTACAGGGGGATGATTGTACATTTACAAAGTACACAAAAAATACGTTTATTATTAGGGAAACTACATTGGTGGTCCCCAAACTATTATCGTTTTCCTATTTTGGTCCCTTAACTATGTTTTTCGGCAAAACCATCTCTTCTGTTACATAGTTCTCCTAGTTTGGTCTCCCGACGTTAAATAGCAAACGGTTTTTGCTGACGTGACATTTTTTAAATATTTTTAATCATTTCTCTCTCCTATATTATTTTTATTTAACTTTATTCACCCAATCATGTAGTGTCACGTGGCATTACCCTATTGGTTGACCCCCCCCCCAAAACCATCCCTTCTGTTACATATTTTGGTCCCCAAACTATGTTTTTCGGCAAAACCTCCCTTCTATTACATAGTTCTCCTATTTTGGTCTCCCGACGTTAAATAACAAACGGTTTTTGCTGACGTGACATTTTTTTAAATATTTTTTAATCATTTCTCGCTTCTCCTATATTATTTTTATTTAACTTTATTCATCCAATCATGTAGTGTCACGTGGCATTACCCTATTGGTTGAAAAAAAACCCCAAAACCCTTAAAGGAATATTTGGTGCTACTAAGATTTGAACCCAAGACCACTAGCACATAAGCCATGCGCATGAACCACTTGTGCTAAGTTGATTACTTAATTCAAATTTACTAACAATTATATATAAGCTATACATATTAACCCAAAAAACTTTAAAAACACAAATTAGGGCCGCCAAGATTCGAACCCAGACAACCAACATGCAAGGTCAACATGCAAACTAGCTATTCTAAGCTAATTATTTAATATAAATCTTCTAACATTTATATTTAACATATACAAATTAGAAACAACAACTGGTTAATGAATATAAAAGGTGGAGAGTAATTCGAACACAATATCTTATTGATAAAATTTTAAATATTTAACCATCAAGTTAAACTAATAAATTGTGTTATTTTTAACTTAAATATTTTTAGGAATTTTTTATTTTTGTAAAATAAATAAATATTTAATTATTTTTTATTATCGAACAAAGTAAAATAAATTAGTTTTATTTTTTAAAATTATAAAAAATATTTAGTTAAATATATTTAAGTTCGAATTATGTTCGAATATAAATGTTAGAAGATTTAATTTAAAATTATTAGCTTAGAATAGTTGGTTTGCACGTTGGCCATGAATGTTGGTTGCTTGGGTTCGAATCTTGGTGGCCCCAATTTGTGTTTTAAAGGTTTTTTGGGTTAATATGTATAGCTTATATATAACTGTTAGTATATTTAAATAAGGTAATCAACCTAGCACAAGTGGTTCATGTGAATGGCATGTTTGTTGGAGGTCTTGGCTTCGAATCTTTGTAGCACCAAATGTGGCTTTTACGGTTTTGGGGGGTTTCAACCAATAGGGTAATGTCACGTGGCACCACATGATTGGGAGAATAAAGTTAAATAAAGTTAACTAAAACCGTTAGCTATTTAACGTCGGGGACCAAAACATGAGAACTATGTAACAGAAGGGACGATTTTGCCAAAAAACATAGTTTGGGGACCAAAATAAAAAAACAATAATAGTTTAGGGACCACCAGTATAGTTTTCCCTTATTATTATTAGGCTTAAATATACATTTAGTACCTAAACTAGATACATTCTCTCAAGTTGGTACCTAAAGAAAATTTTCTCCCGTATTGGTACATGAACTATACACTTTCTCCCAAATTGGTACCTAAATATTTTTTGCTCCCGTGTTGGTACCTGAACTAGACACTTTATCCCAAGTTGGTACCAAAACTTATACATTCTATCAATTTGGTCATAATTTGAAACAAGTCAATAAATATAACTCTTTATATTTAATTTTTTTTTTATCAATTTACTATGTGTTATTCACCTAAATTGTTTGTTCTTCTCTTAAAAATGTTATATTACTTTCTTGGTATAATAAAAGTTTAAACATAACTTGTTGATAGAATTCAGTTATCCAATTGTTGCTTTAATCCGATGGACTCACTTGATTTGATATTCTCACAAAAATAATTAAATTGATGGAATTTTAAATATGAAATATTAAATTTATTGAATTGTTTCGAATTATGACTAAATTGATTGAATGCATAAGTTTTGGAGACTAAAATTGTTAATAAAAGTATTAAAATAGTGGATGGAATTAAAGTTTGGGTACCAACTTGGGAGGAAAAGTTCTTTAGGTACTACGTTGGGAGAAAATGTATAGTTCAAATACCAATTTAGGAGAAAAAATTCTTTAGGTACCAACTTGAGAGAATGAGTATAGTTTAAGTACCAAAGCTATATTTAAGCCTTATTGTTACTAATTCGAATGAAACTAGTTTTTTAAATCCAACCCGACGTTGCATCTCCAAAGCTTATAAAAAGCCTTATCCCTCCGTTTATTTTTCTTCTCCTTCTCTTTATATCGGCCTCCGCCTCCTGACATCAGCACATGGCGGATTATAGACCAGCTCTCGCTATTTCTCAAGCTTACGCCTCCGGAAACGACGAAGACCGCAGTTCTCCAAGTTTCTCCGCCTCTGGCGGTGGCTCTCCCAACTCTGAAACTCCAAACATGAAGGCTATTACCCTTGATCACCATCAACAAATTCCGCCTCAGAACACTATAAAGAAGCGTAGAGGGAGGCCTCAAGGCTCCAAGAACAAACCCAAACCTCCGGTTCTTATAACCAGAGACGGCGGTTCTTCACCTGTGAAGACGGTGATTCTTCAAATCCCCCCGGGCTCCGATGTTATCGAGAGAATTATCAGCTTTGCATGTAGAAACCACGTCGGCGTCGGTATACTCAGCGCTACCGGCTCCGTTTCAAACGTCTTGCTTTGCAGTAATCCTCTCGAACCAGCAAACATTGTTAAGGGGCCCTTGGAGTTACACTCCTTGACCGGCTCATTCTTCGCCGACTACGGCTCTCCATCTTCTTCCAACGGACCACCCGGCCGATCATCACCGCCGTTTTCTTTCCGCGTAACACTTCAAGGGCCGCAGTTCAACCTCATTGGAGGGAAATTAGTCGGGAAACTAACGGCGGCAACACAAGTGAACGTGGTGGCGGCTGTTTTGGCAAGCCCTTCGTTCGATAATGACTCTCTGTCCAAAGATGACAATGAAGATCCCCGTCGTCAGCAAACAAGAGCTTGCAACAACGTTAATGGCGCAACCGGAAGCTGCCCTTCTACCGGCATGGCCATGGGTGTTTACGGTTACGGAGTAGCGAATCTCGCTCCAGCTCCGCCCAACTTACCGTTTTCTCAACTTTCCATGCCTTGGGGTTGGGGTTCTTCCCATGAGATGAACATGAATTAGTAAGGGTTTTACTAGGGTTTAGACACCATTAATATCACCTCAAGCTCATTATGTTAACCATAGTAGAGAGTGTCAAGAGTTGGAATCCAAATGTTGAGGAGATAGTACTTAGCTATATTATTCGTAAGAGTTAATTGTATGAACATTCCAATTTCATTCCCAACCCTCGAATTATTAGTATATGTTAATCATATCCCATGTTCATAATCGTTATAAAAAAATATTAATTGAAATGTAAACGTGAATATCTATTATGTAATAATATGATGTGTCGTAAACGATAATGTGAGGATAAAATTAAAATGTTCCAAAAGTTTGACAATAATTTTGGAATAAAATTACAACATTCAAAAGTTTAGGGATTAATTTTAAAATGAAGGTTATAATTTGAAGATGTAATTAAAATCTTTAACAATTTAGGAACCAATACAAATTGAAGGCCTTAGTTTAGAATTAAAGATATAAAATTAAAGAAAAGAGCCGGTGAAAAAAAAAACATGATAATTAATTAAAGGTCCAACTGATCACCACATATGTATTTGTAAATATGTGGTTACCAATAATATAGTCAATCCAACCAAAGTAATAGGAATTAGACCTAAAATGATTCAAAAAACCGTAAATTTTATTTTTTTTATCAGAAAAGTTCAAACTAAATAAGTTGCATCACGCTTGATTATTATTCACGGAGAATCTAACTATATATTTTCGTTCGACAGAAAGATATATAATGAATATTTATTTGAATGTACAGAAATGGTTATAACATAGTTTTTGTTATTTGTATTAACAACTACTCTAAAAGGAATATTATTATGTGGTGCTAACGATTTAATAACTATTTTTGTAGCTTTAAAACTGAATCTTTTTATGAGATAGTTTATTTTTGAACTCAAATTTTAATCTTTTCAGAGTAATTTTCTTATTTACTGCTACTTTGACCGATGAATAAACCAACTTTGAGACCTATAATGTAATTTCACAATTTTTTTAATTAAATAAAGATATTGTATTTTTATGTCAAGATTCGAGCTCATACAAAATAAGCCAAAATGAGCATCTTGGCTACTAGGCCAATTATTTATTATTGATATATGATATTGTGGTATTGATCTGTATTATTTTGAATGAAGACAACTTTTTGAAACTTAAAACAAGCTACAATTATAAAATTAAAATCCACGATATTCAATTTAAAATTAATTAATTAATTAATTAATTGGCAATCAAATAGGATTAGTCAAGCTTCCTCGGGAGAAGAAATGTGAATCTAATTACTTGGGTACAATATTTTATAGATTAATCGGAATTCACAAATTCAGATCAAATTTATCTATAAAAAAAGGATAATGATATATTTGCCTTTTGTACTATATAAAATTTATGGTAAAGTATACAGACGGTCACTGTACTTTGGTAAAAAAACAAAATGATAACAAACTTTCAAAAATCACAAAATGACAATTAAATTTTATGTTTTGTAACAAAATGGTAACTAGACGCTAAATATCGTTAAGTGACTGTTATAAAATTTGGTATAATAACACATTTAGTCCTTCATATTTATACATTCAATCAATCTAGTCTTAATTTGAAACAATTCACTAAATTTAGCCCTCGTTATTTACGTATTTTTTTCAATTTGGTCCTTAAAGTAAAATTCCAAAGTATGGTAACATGATAAATAATTACAATTAAATTTTTATAGGAACTCGAATCGAAAAAATTCAAATAAAGTTTGAGTTGTAAAATATGACACGTCAACTCGAATAACTCAAAATTTTTTGACTCGACTCGATCGAACGCTCATCTCTATCTTAAGATATGACGCATCAACTCGAATAACTCGAAATATTTGAATATTTTAAATCATTTTCTTTTTAAATCGAATATTTTTTAAAATAGAATATTTAATATTTTCATATTTAAATCACATTGAATATTTAATAACTATTTTAAATATTCAATTTAATTTAAAACTATTCAATTTAAAAGAAAAAATGATTTAAAATATTCAAATATTTAATAACTATTTTAAATATTTTTCTTTCAAATTTTCGAATATTTAATAACTACTTTAAATATTTATTAAATATTCGAATATTTTAAATCATTTTTTCTTGTAAATTAAATATTTTTAAATTAAATCGAATATTTAAAGTAGTTATTAAATATTCGATGTGATTTAAAAGAAAAATGATTTAAAATATTCTAATATTTCAAGTTATGCGAGTTGACGCGTCATATCTTAAGATAGATGTGAGCGTTCGATCGGAAATTTTTTCGATTCGAGTCGAGTTTTCGAGTTCCTATAAAAATTTAATTAAATATTAGAATACTTTAAATCAATTTTTTCTTTTAAATCGAATATTTTTAAATTAAATCAAATATTTAAAGTAGTTATTAAATATTCGATGTGATTTAAATATGAAAATATTAAATATTTTATTTAAAAAATATTCGATTCAAAAGAAAAAATGATTTAAAATATTCGAATATTTTGAGTTATTCGAGTTGACGCATCATATCTTAAGATAGAGGTGAGCGTTCGATCGATTCGAGTAAAAAATTTCGAGTTATTTGAGTTTACGCGTTCATATTTTACAACTCAAACTGTATTTGAATTTTTTTCTATTCGAGTTCTTATAAAAATTTAATTAAATATTCGAATATTTTAAATCAATTTTTTCTTTTAAATCGAATATTTAAAGTTGTTATTCAATAATCGATGTGATTTAAATATGAAAATATTAAATATTATATTTTAAAAAATATTCGATTTAAAAGAAAAAATGATTTAAATTTTTGAATATTTCGAGTTATTTGAGTTGCGTCATATCTTAAGATAAAGATGAGCGTTCGATCGAGTCGAGTCAAAAAATTTCGAGTTATTCGAGTTGACACGTCATATTTTAGAACTCAAACTTTATTTGAAATTTTTCGATTTGAGTCGAGTTGAGTTTTCAAGTTCCTATAAAAATTTAATTGTAATTATTGATCATGTTACCATACTTTGGAATTTTGCTTTAAGGGCCAAATTGAAAGAATGCATAAATTATGAGGGTTAAATTTAGTGAATTGTTTCAAATTAGGATTAAATTGATTGAATGTATAAATATAAAGGACTAAATGTGTTATTATACCAAATTTTATAACAGTCACTTAACAACATTTAACGTCTAGTTACCATTTTGTTATAAAACATAAAATTTAATTGTCATTTTGTGATTTTTGAAAGTTTGGTTACCTTTTTGTTTTTGTTTTTACCAAAGTTCAGTGACTGTCTGTGTACTTTACCCTAAAATTTACCAATGTGGGGTTTTTACTTTGAAAATATTTAATCAGCCTCTTATACTTTCCTTCCTTCATACAAAGTGTCTCTTGCAGAGAATAGCAGTATCTGTGAACACCAAGTTTTCTCTCTTATTCCAAACATTTTCACCCCCATAAACATCTGTTTCACCTAGCCTGTAGGAGGCGTCTTGTAACTCGGTCTATGAGGTGTGATTCCTCTTGGTTGTGGAGCTAATTTTTAGCCATTTTTGTGTTTTAAATCTCTCTAGTTTCCTTCGCCCCTTTGTCATCTCATATTCATCCTTTCTCAACCTTTACTGCTGCTACCCTCTTTTGACTCGCATTTACTTTCAAACTACCTCATGGAATTCTTGTACCACAGTCATGCTTTAAGTATCGGGGTTGTTGATAATGACTTTCCCAACAACCCCGTTGACCCAAATCTCTTGAGCCAAGACTTTATTGATGAACTAGAGCTTAATGAAGACAGTGAGGTGAACTTCACCCTCAAAATTCTCTCCCTGATGAGAAAGATCATGGCACCAACATCCATAAAAATCCTGGCTTTAACTGCCATTTTACGTATGGCATGGAAGTGCGAGAACCTTGAATGCCATGATCTCGGGCACAACTTCTTTTTTTATCTTCAAAACGACTGAGAATCGTCACCGCATTCTTGGATGCAAACCTTGGGCGGTTCAAGACCCTCTAATGGTGTTAAAAGAGTGGCAACCAAAGAAGGGACTCGAGGAAATAGACTTTTCTACAGAGGAGTTTTGGGTGCAGGCTCACAACCTACCAATGGGTTTAATTACATCAGACAATGTAAGAAGGATAGACAAGCTTTTCCCCGTCTACTTTGGCTCGTCACTGGAAGCAGAAAGCAAAATCAATTGGCAAGGCTCGGTGAGTATATGTGTGGCCATAAGGGTTGAAGACCCTCTAAAAACTGGGTTTATACTCAATAGAAAGAAAGATAAACCCCTGGAAGTGGCGTTCAAGTATGAAGGCTTACCGAAATTTTGCTTTCGTTGTGGTAGAATAGGTCATGTTGAACGGGATTGCAAACATGACATTGTGATGTTCAAACTAGCCGGAATATACGGCCCTTGGTTACGAGCTTCCTACGGTGGCAAACCAAGATCTTTTCAATACCACCATGCAGACAGCTGTGGTGCCACGCCTCCCTCACTACAGGACAAAGTTAGCGGCAAAAAAGAAAAAGGAATGAGGCACCCAATACAAACAAAATCCTCGGTAAATCCTGAGTACAGGGCTGCCTCGTTTAAAGAAACATGTGTTGTTAAATCATCTCATAGCAAAGTCAACATGAACTTTCCTCTTTTGGAAACGGGGGAGGCCTGCTTGAGCATCGAAAACCTAGGCACTAACACCCGAAAGGTGACTGCACAAGGAGGTTCCCCAAGCTCAGTTCCCAAACTCGATCTTGGTCCAAGTACTTCATCTCTTCCAAATCTTAATTCACCAGGAAGTAATCATAACATACATTGAGGAAACATTTTAGCCGATGGTTTCAATAGGATGAAAGTTTCAGCTTGTAGGAAAAGGAAAAGAGAAGAGAAAGGTGATGAATATTTCGGCCATGCTAAACGTAGAGAACTCTGGGAGCAAATTTCAGATGCTATCGTCCAACTTGGTCCACAAAATTGGTGTATCTCTGAAAACAATTTCGCGGCAAGTGAGGAGGTTCTCAAGGTGACTTTGTTTCCAGCTCTGCTCCTAGCAACATCGACCATTATCAAGGATATTGAGAGAAAGGAGAGAGGGAGAACCTTTGGATCCAAAAGGCTTAACCTCATAAGGAAAGCAACGCGTCGCAAGTATGCCATGGAGTGTACACGGGTGATGGTGGATGAAGTTGGACTCATCGAACTGGGGATTGACCCTTTCGGAAAAAATATTACAAGGGTTCCCTCTATGTGTGTCGACGATAACTTCTCCCTAAATGAAGAAATCCATATTAGAGATGGAGAGGATGTGACCCTTCCCTCAACTTCAAATCACTTAGTTTTCCCGATGACCGACTTTGCTTAAGACATAGATAACTCGAATGGGAGTTATCTGGGAATGCCATGATGGGTTCAAGCAAGGTAGCCTATGACGGGAAGGATCATAGGCTTTTTTTCATATCCCTTCCTTCCCCATGGATCTTTTGTTTCGTTTTGCTTTCGGCTGATCCAAGGTTTCGGTTTTATGTTATCTCCAGTTTAGGTTTTTTCTGTTTTAGTTGTTGCTTTAAGCCAGGAACGAGTGGAGGTCCAGTGGTTTCTCGTTCTTCTCAAGTCTGGGTTTCAGTCGGTGACGCTTAACAAGGACCAATGCTTTTGCATTAGAAGCCTGCCTCTGGATAGAGCTTTTAGGCGCGACTACTGTCGATCATCCCAGGGAGGGATTAAGGAATGCACGTTTTGGCCTTCTCTTTCATTGTCCAGGTTTAGCAGTTTCGTCGACGCAATCCTCGGTTATGTCGTTGGAAGTGTTCCCCTGGGTTGCACATGTTAGTGCTTCGTTTAGGTTTTGTTGGGTTGTAGTGTGGTTTTGTGCGCTTCTTAGGCTGCTCGTGTTTTTTTATGCATGATGTTGTTTGGATGCTGGGTTTAACCTGGTGGTTGTTGTTACCTTTTTCTTTTTTTAAATGAATTGTCTTTTATGATCAAAAAAATACAAAAGTATCTCTTGCCCTTAACGCCGTTAAGGGTGATGGGTATTTTGTATGTCAGAAGAAAAGTAAAGGGGGTGATTATACATTTACAAAGTACAAAAAAAAACGTTTATTATTATTATTAAGGGTAAACTACATAAATGGTCCCTTGACTATGCTCTATTTATTTTTTGCTTCCCTCGTCTATTAAAAGTTACAAATTGGTCCCTCAACTTAAAAAATGTAATAAATTGGTCTAATATCGTTAAAAATTTAACGGACGATGACGTGACAGTTAATATAAATTGATATAATTAGCCCTCAAATTCTACACTTGTTTTAATTTAACCCTAATTCTACAAAATTAAACCACAAATTTTAATATTCTATCAATTTAGTCTATCTTCTTTTCTATTTCTCATCTTTTTTAATTCTTCAATTCATTTTCACCCAAAATCCATAAAAGTAAATCATTTTTACCTTCTTACAATTCAGAAACACCCGAAAGTAAATCACTTTTCGTCTTCTCTCATTACATTCTTCATTTCCATCATTTTTTCTTTTAATTTCTCTTCTTTTTGTTCATTGTTCAGGATTTTGAATTTTTCATAACCATGGATGCAGTCCGTATTCATTTTCCCTCACAGCTTTCAGGTAATCCCTCCATCCTTTTGATTACTTCATTAATGAACATATTTAAAATTAAATTTTGAACAAATCCATTATTTTTTGTGTGTTTTTGAATAGTCTTTTGGGGAAGTTAATTCAGATCGAACACGCATTGACGACGGTCGGCTGAGGTCAAGCATCTCTTGGAATCAAAGGTTCTTTTTCCCCTTTTTCTGTTTCTAATGATTGGTTTAGAGTTTTAAAGCTAGTGGAACAATGGCTAATGAGTTAAATTTTATGCATATAAATCAATACACTGGGTTGGATTTAAGTATGGGTTTTGGACTGCAGCTGCTAATAGAGTTGTAATCCCGAATGAGAAGAAATTGCCTTCAATCTTAGTTGATGTAGCCTATGTGAGTATTTTATTTATTACCATAAACTTGGACATTTGCATCTGTTTTTGATACTTTTGGATTTTTGGACTTAGTCATTTTTGTTGTTATAATCTGTTATTGTTTTAGGAAATAAGAAAGAGTAACTTTGCATATGTTAATTGAAGAATGAAAATGAATGGAAACTATGTTGCCTCGAACTATGATGTGGATGGGATCTCATAACCAAATTGCATCTACCTTAAAATGAACTGTTAACTAATGATGCTTTCTGTAGTAGGGTGAAAATGAATTGAAGATTAAATGAGAGGAGAAATAGAAAAAAAATATTGACTAAATTGATAGAATATTAAAATTTATGGGTTAATTTTTTTGAATTAGGGTCAAATTAAAATAAGTGCAGAATTTGAGGGCTAGTTATATCAATTTATATTAACTGCCACGTAGTCCTCTTAAATTTTTAACGGCATAGGACTAATTTGTTATTTTTTTTAAGTTGGGGGACCAATTTGTAATTTTGATAGTCGAAGAACGCAAAAAATAATTGGAACATAGTTGGGGGACGATTTATGTAGTTTACCCAAGAACGCAAAAAATAATTCGAATGAAATTAGTATTTTAAATCCAACCCGACGTTGCATCTCCAAAGCTTATAAAAAGCCTTCTCTCTCCGTTTATTTTTCTTCTCCTTCTCTTTATATCGGCCTCCGCCTCCTGACATCAGCACATGGCGGATTATAGACCAGCTCTCGCTATTTCTCAAGCTTACGCCTCCGGAAACGACGAAGACCACAGTTCTCCAAGTTTCTCAGCCTCTGGCGGTGGCTCTCCCAACTCTGAAACTCCAAACATGAAGGCTATTACCCTTGATCACCATCAACAAATTCCGCCTCAGAACACTATAAAGAAGCGTAGAGGGAGGCCTCAAGGCTCCAAGAACAAACCCAAACCTCCGGTTCTTATAACCAGAGACGGCGGTTCTTCACCTGTGAAGACGGTGATTCTTCAAATCCCCCCGGGCTCCGATGTTATCGAGAGAATTATCAGCTTTGCATGTAGCAACCACGTCGGCGTCGGTATACTCAGCGCTACCGGCTCCGTTTCAAACGTCTTGCTTTGCAGTAATCCTCTCGAACCAGCAAACATTGTTAAGGGGCCCTTGGAGTTACACTCCTTGACCGGCTCATTCTTCGCCGACTACGGCTCTCCATCTTCTTCCAACGGACCACCCGGCCGATCATCACCGCCGTTTTCTTTCCGCGTAAAACTTCAAGGGCCGCAGTTCAACCTCATTGGAGGGAAATTAGTCGGGAAACTAACGGCGGCAACACAAGTGCACGTGGTGGCGGCTGTTTTGGCAAGCCCTTCGTTCGATAATGAGTCTCCGTCCGAAGATGACAATGAAGATCCCCGTCGTCAGCAAACAAGAGCTTGCAACAACGTTAATGGCGCAACCGGAAGCTGCCCTTCTACCGGCATGGCCATGGGTGTTTACGGAGTAGCGAATCTCGCTCCACCTCCACCCAACTTCCCGTTTTCTCAACTTTCCATGCCTTGGGGTTGGGGTTCTTCCCATGAGATGAACATGAATTAGTAAGGGTTTTACTAGGGTTTAGACACCATTAATATCACCTCAAGCTCATTGAAAACTATTTTAGACTCCATAGTTTTAAAACATTTAATTTACTCACTAAACTTTATTCTCTTACTTATTTTAGTGAATTTTATTATATTAGATCATATAATGTAGTTATTACTTTTAATTCCATCTTTATTATATCAAAACTGTTGAAAATTTTATCTACGTAATATTCTTTAATGTCTCATTAATTAAAGAATATTGAATTTTTTACTATTCACATGATGTATAGTTAACCATAGCCAGAGAGTTTGAAGAGTTGGAATCCAAATGTTGAGGAGACAGTGCTTACCTATATTATTTGCAAGAGTTAATTGTATCATATGTCCCTGAACTATGATTCTCATTTTAAAATGATTTTTAAACTTTTAAAATTTTTAACTTTATCTCCAAACTATGTCTCTCATTCTAAATTGGTCCTCAAACTATAGTTCTCATTTTAAATTGGTCTTTGAACTTCTGAACATTCCAATTTCATTCCACAAAATCCTCAAATTATTAGTATATGTTAATCATATCCCATGTTCATAATCGTTATAAAAAATATTAATTGAAATGTAAACGTGAATATCTATTATGTAATAATATGATGTGTCGTAAACGATAATGTGAGGATAAGATTAAAATGTTCCAAAAGTTTGAGGATAATTTTGGAATAAAATTGCAACATTCAAAAGTTTAGGGATTAATTTTAGAATGAAAGTTATAATTTGAGGATGTAATTAAAATCTTTAAAAATTTAGGGATCAATATAGATTGAAGACGTTAGTTTAGAATTAAAGATATAAAATTAAAGAAAAAAGTGAGTGAAAAAATATGGTAATTAATCAAAGGTCCAAATGATCACCACATATGTATTTGTAAATATGTGGTTACCAATAATACAGTCAATCCAACCAAAGTAATAGGAATTAGACCTAAAATGATTCAAAAAACTGTAAATTCTATCTTCTTTTTTATCAGAAAAATTCAAACTAAATAAGTTGTATATCGTTTGATCATTATTCACTGAGAATCTAACTATATATTTTCGTTCGACAGAAAGATAATGAATGTTTATTTGAATGTACAGAAATGGTTATAACAGAGTTTTTGTTATTCGTATTAACAACTACTCTAAAAGGAATATTATTATGTGGTGCTAACGATTTAATAACTATCTTTGTAGCTTCACAAGTGAATCTTTTTATGAGATAGTTTATTTTTGAACTCAAAATTTTAATCTTTTTAGAGTAATTTTCTTATTTACTGCTACTCTGACAGATGAATAAACCAACTTTGAGACATATGATGCAATTTTACAATTTTTTTAATTAAATGATGATATTGTATTGTTGAATTTGTGGCTTGAAAAGTTAAGCTTTGTGGGCATCGATTTTGACATTATCCTTGTCAGAAGTTTGTGCAGCAATCGAAGAAGAAAATATGTGAATGGTTGCACCGAATGGGGAACAAATGATGCAGTAAATTAATGCTCCAACGGTAAGTGTTGAAATTACCAATGGGGAAATTAATTTTTGGTCCCTTAACTTTAGTTTATTTAAAAGTTTAGTCCTTAAAGCTCAACTATAAATAGGCCTAGCATTTGTCATTTGAAACCATCCCAACATCCATACCATCTCTTCCATTTGTTTCTCTTCTCCCATTTGTAATATTTGAGGATTCTTAGGAATTCTATTTGTTTGTACCATTTTGGTATTACTCAAGCTATCATCCGGTGGTGGTGCCCGAGGAGTAGACGACATTTTCGTCGAATCTCGTAATTTGGTGTGTTCTCTCCATTATTTATTTCACTTGCTTATTATTGGGTTTTCCATTGAGTTTCAATATTCAATAGTTGACGGGTTTGTCCGCTGTGCAAATTTCGGTAGTTTCGATCTCGACATTTCAGCTCAGATTTGAAGCTACGTTCGTGTGGAAAATAACCCGGTTTCCCCAACATGTATTTTTATGTCAAGATTCGAACTAATACAAAATAAGACAAAATGAACATCTAGGCCACTGGGCCAATTATTTATTATTGATATCTAATATTGTGATATTGATCTGTATTATTTTGAATGAAGACAATTTTTTGAAGCTTAAAACAAACTACAATTATAATATTAAAATCTACGATATTCAATAAAAATAGATTAATCAATTAATTAATTCGCAATCAACTAGGATTAGTCAAGCTTCCTCAGGAGAAGAAATTCGAGTATAATTACTTGGGTACAATATTTTATAGATTAATCCGAATTCACAAATCCGGATCAAATTTATCTATAAAAAAGGATAATGACATATTTGCCTTTTATATTATATAGAATTTTGATAAAAAAAAAATAAAATAAAATGGTAACCAAACTTTCAAAAATCACAAAATGACAATTAAATTTTATGTTTTATAACAAAATGGTACCTAGACGTTAAATGCCGTTAAGTGATTTTTATAAAATTTGGTATAGTAACACATTTAGTCCTTTATATTTATACATTCGATCAATTTAGTCCTAATTTGAAACAATTCACTAAATTTAGCCCTCGTTATTTACGTATTTTTTCAATTTGGCCCTTAAAGAAAAATTCCAAAGTATGGTAACATGATAAATAATTAAAATTAAATTTTTATAAGAACTCAAAAACTCGACTCAAATCGAAAAAAATTCAAATAAAGTTTGAGTTGTAAAATATGACGCGTCAACTCGAATAACTCGAAATGTTTTGACTCGACTCGATCGAACGTTCATCTCTATCTTAAGATATAACGCGTCAACTCGAATAACTCGAAATATTTGAATATTTTAAATCATTTTTTCCTTTTAAAACGAATATTTTTTTAAAATAGAATATTTAATATTTTCATATTTAAATCACATTGAATATTTAATAACAATTTTAAATATTTAATTTTAAAATATTCGATTTAATAGAAAAATGATTTAAAATATTTGAATATTTAATAACTATTTTAAATATTTTTCTTTCAATTATTCGAATATTTAATAACTACTTTAAATATTTATTAAATATTCAAATATTTTAAATCAATTTTTTCTTGTAAATAGAATATTTTTAAATTAAATCGAATATTTAAATTAGTTATTAAATATTCGATGTGATTTAAAAGAAAAAATGATTTAAAATATTCGAATATTTCGAGTTTTTCGAGTTGACGCGTCGTATCTTAAGATAGAGGTGAGCGTTCGATCTGAAATTTTTTCGATTCGAGTAGAGTTTTCGAGTTCCTATAAAAATTCAATTAAATATTAGAATACTTTAAATCAATTTTTTTCTTTTAAATCGAATATTTTTAATTAAATCAAATATTTAAAGTAGTTATTAAATATTCGATGTGATTTAAATAAGAAAATATTAAATATTCTATTTTAAAAAATATTCAAATTAAAAGAAAAAATGATTTAAAATATTCAAATATTTTGAGTTATTCGAGTTGACGCGTCATATCTTAAGATAGAGGTGAGCGTTCGATCGAGTCGAGTAAAAAATTTCGAGTTATTTGAGTTTACGCGTTCATATTTTACAACTCAAACTTTATTTTAAAAAAAATTATTCGAGTCGAGTCGAATTTTTGAGTTCCTATAAAAAAATTGATTAAATATTCGAATATTTTAAATCAATTTTCCCTTTTAAATCGAATATTTAAAGTTGTTATTAAATAATCGATGTGATTTAAATATGAAAATATTAAATATTCGATTTAAAAGAAAAAAATGATTTAAAATATTCGAATATTTAAAATTATTTGAGTTGCTTCATATCTTAAGATAAAGATGAGCGTTCGATCGAGTCGAGTCAAAAAATTTTGAGTTATTCGAGTTGATGCGTCATATTTTAGAACTAAAACTTTATTTGAAATTTTTCGATTCGAGTCGAGTCGAGTTTTCAAGTTCCTATAAAAATTTAATTGTAATTATTTATCATGTTACCATACTTTGGAATTTTGCTTTAAGGACCAAATTGAAAGAATGCATAAATTATGAGGCTAAATTTAGTGAATTGTTTCTAATTAGGATTAAATTGATTGAATGTATAAATATGAAGGACTAAATGTGTTATTATACCAAATTTCATAACAGTCACTTAACGGCATATAACGTCTAGTTACCATTTTGTTATAAAACATAAAGTTTAATTGTCATTTTGTGATTTTTGAAAGTTTGGTTACCATTTTGTTTTTTTTTACCAAAGTTCAGTGACCGTCTGTGTATTTTACCCTAAAATTTACCAATGTGGTTTTTACTTTGAAAATATTTAATCAGCCTCTTATACTTTCCTTTTGTTATACAAAGTGTCTCTTGTAGAGAAGAGCAGTATCTCTGAACACCAAGTTTTCTCTCTTATTCCAAATGTTTTCACCCCATAAACCTCTATTTCACCTCGCATGTATAAGGCGTCTTGTAACTCAGTCTATGAGGTGTGATCCCTCTTGGTTGTGGAGTTGGTTTTTAGCTGTTGTTGTGTTTTAAATCTCTTCTTTTCGCTTTCCTTTTTCTTGCCTCCTTTCTTACTTTTGCCTCTCTAGTTCCCTCCGCCCCTTTGTCAACTCATAATCAACTTTTCTCGACCTTTACTGTTGCTACTCTCTTTTGACTCGCATTTACTTTCAAACTACCTCATGGAATCCTTGTACCACAGTCATGCTTTAAGTGTCGGGGTCGTTGATAATGAATTTCCCAACAACCTCGTTGACCCAAATCTCTTGAGCCAAGACTTTATTGATAAACTAGAGCTTAATGAAGACAGTGAGGTGAACTTCACCCTCAAAATTCTCTCCCTGGTCAGAAAGATTCTAACGTCAACATCCATAAAAATCCTTACTTTAACTTCCATTCTACGTATGGCCTGGAAGTGCGAGAACCCTGAATGTCATGATCTCGGGCGCAATTCCTTTCTTTTTATCTTCAAAACAACTAAGAATCATCATCACATTCTTGGATGCATATCTTGGGCGGTTCAAGACTCTCAAATGGTGTTAAAAGAGTGGCAACCAAACAAGGCACTCGTGGAAATAGACTTTTCTACAGAGGAGTTTTGGGTGCAGGTTCACAACCTACCAATGGGTTTAATTACAACAGACAACGTAAGAAGGATAGGCAAGCTCTTCCCCGTCTACTTTGGCTCGTCACTGGAAGCAGAAAGCAAAATCAACTGGCAAGGCTCGGTGAGTATACGTGTCGCCATAAGGGTTGAAGACCCTCTAAAAACTGGGTTTATACTCAATAGAAAGAAAGATAAACCCCTGTAAGTGACGTTCAAGTATGAAGGCTTACCAAAATTTTGCTTCCCTTGTGGTAGAATAGGTCATGTTGAACGGGATTGCAAACATGACATTGTGATGTTCAAACTGGCCGGAAAATACGACCCTTGGTTACGAGCTTCCTACAGTGGCAAACCAAGATCTTTTCAACACCACCATGCAGACAGATGCAGTGCCACGCCTCCCTCACTACAAGACAAAGTTAGTGGCAAAAAAGACAAAGGAATGAGGCACCAAATACAATCAAAATCCCCTGTAAATCCTGAGTACATGGCTGCCTCGTTTAAGGAAATATGTGTTGTTAAATCATCCCATAGCAAAGTCAACGTGAACTTGCCTCTTTTGGAAACGGGGGAGGCATGCTTGAGCATCGAAAACCTAGGCACTAACACCCGAAAGGTGACTGCACAGGGAGGTTCCCCAAGCTTAGTTCCCAAACTCGATCTTGGCCCAAGTACTCCATCTCTTCCAAATCTTAATTCACCTGGAAGTAATCATAGCATACTTTGAGGAAACATTTTAGCCGATGGTTTCAATAGGATGAAAATTTCAGCTTGTATGAAAAGGAAAAGAGAGGAGGAAGGTGATGAATATTTTGGCCCTGCTAAACGTAGAGAACTCTGGGAGAAAATTCCAGATGCTATCGTCCAAGTTGGTCCACAAAATTGGTGTATCTCTGAAAACAATTTTGCGGCAAGCGAGGAGGTTCTCAAGGCAGCTTTGTTTCCAGCTCCGCTCCTAGCATCATCGACCATTATCAAGGATATTGGGAGAAAAGAGAGAGGGGAAACCTTTGGATCCAAAAGGCTTGCCCTCATAAGGAAAGCAATGCATCGCAAATATGCCATAGAGTGTGCGTGGGTGATGGTGGATGAAGTTGGACTCAACGAACTGGGATTGACCCTTTCGGAAAAAATATCACAAGGGTTCCCTCTATGTGTGTCGATGATAACTTCTCCCTAAATGAAGAAATCCATATTAGAGATGGAAAGGATGTGACCTTTCCCTCGACTTCAAATCACTTAGTTTTCCCGGTGACCGACTTTGCTCAAGACACAAATAACTCGAATGAGAGTTATCTGGGAATGTCATGATGGGTTCAATCAAGGTAGCCTATGACGAGAAGGATCATAGGCTTTTTTTCCTGTCCCTTCCTTCCCCATGGATCTTTTGTTTCGTTTTGCTTTCAGCTGATCCAAGGTTTCGGTTTTATGTTATCTCCATTTTAGGTTTTTTCTGTTTCAGTTGTTGCTTTAAGCCAAGAACAGGTGGAGGTCTAGTGGTTTCTCGTTCTTCTCAAGTCTGAGTTTCAGTGGGTGATGCCTTGACAAGGACCAATGCTTTTGCATTGGAAGCATGCCTCTGGATAAAGCTCTTAGGCGCGGCTATTGTAGAGCATCCCGGGGAGGGATCAAGGAAAGCACGTTTTGGCCTCCTCTTTCATCGTCCAGGTTTAGCAGTTTTGTCAACGCAATCCTCGGCTGTGCCGTTGGAAGTGTTCCCCTGGGTTGCACATGTTAGTGCTTTGTTTAGGTTTTGTTGGGTTGTAGTGTGGTTCTCTGCGCTTCTTAGGATGCTCGTGTTTTTTATGCATGCTGTTGTTTGGATGCTGGGTTTAACCTGTGGTTGTTGTTCTTTTTTTAAATGAATTGTCTTTTATGATCAAAAAATACAAAGTGTCTCTTGCCCCTAACGCCGTTAGGGGTGAGGGGTATTTTGTATGTCAGAAGAAAAGTATAAGAGGATGATTGTACATTTACAAAGTACAAAAAAATACGTTTATTATTATTATTACTAGGGAAAACTACATAAATGACCACCATATTATTGGTAAAGTCGTGATTTGACCACATTACTTTTTTTCGAAGCAATTAAACCACTAGTATAGTACTAAATTGGGTGCAATGTGACTACCAACTATTAAAAGTTAACTGCAAGGTGATGTGTCAATTAAAAAGATAGGGGTATAATTATACATTTAGTCCTTGTTATTTACATATTCTTTCAATTTAGTCTTAATTTAAAATAAATAAAATAAATTAATTATTTAATTAGGTGTTGACACGTGTCACCACCTATTTAGAGGAGAAAAATAAATTCAAGCATACATACTCTTAAGGGGAGTCGAACCTAGGAGGTTTTAGAGCAAAGGCTGTGGCTTAACCATTACAACAAACACAATATTGTGTTATAAAACACCAAGACTAAACAACTCCTTTCTGTCACTTCATTTACTCAGACCTGCCCTTTAATTAAACTCCTCAATTTCTACCCCAACAATTCTTCCTTTCTCAAACCACACTCGTTCCAAACTTCTTTTTGTCTCTGCTCTGCCCACTGTACGTGGAGACGCAAGCTCATCAATAGCTTCAATAGGAGGTAAGAAAAAAAATTGTTTGGGGTCTTAAAAAATGATCAGATGTTAACACATTCTTTTTTTGGTTTCAGTTGATTGAGTGTTTGATAAATCGAGTTGATTTATCGGAGTCCGAGGCGGAGTCGTCTCTGGAATTTTTGTTAACCGAAGATAACGAGGCTCTGATTAGTGCTTTCCTTGTTTTGTTGAGAGCCAAAGGCGAGACTTTTGAAGAAGTAAGTTCGTTATTAACAGTTAACACATTGCTTGGCCTTCTAAAGAAAATTAAGTGATTTACGTGCAAACGGTTCCTCCCTCCTTTCTATTTGAATGGGGGCGTTGATTTGAGTAAAAACACCGACAGTGGCCTCTGATAATTTTTTTTTGTATAGGTTGTGGGGTTGGCGAGGGCAATGTTAAAACATGCTTTGAAGGTAGAAGGGTTAAATGATGTGGTTGATATTGTTGGAACGGGTGGTGATGGAGCTAACACTGTGAATATTTCATCAGGTGCCTCAATATTGGTTGTTGCTTGTGGTGCAAAAGTTACTAAGGTCACTCACAATCCCTCAACTTAAAACTTTTTTTCTCTTTCTGTATAATTGTTTGCACATGGATACAACATATATTGGCCTACTTTCACTGCCACATACTTAAATGTTTGATTGTCTATGATGCACCCTGCAGCAAGGGAACTGATCAAGTTCTTCTGCCTATGGCAGTGCTGATGCATTAGAAGCTTTAGGGATAGTTATTGATTTGAATCCTGAGGTTGGTACATTAGTTCAACGTAAATGAAATTTTCCCCTGGTGAGTAGTATCAGTATGCCTCTCATGCCAACTACTAGGTGCTTACGTAAAGCTACTTATGCACTTATTAGCAGCTATAAAATAAATCTATCTAGCATCTTGCTGGGAATTGTTAAAAGCTCTTCCATGGGAATACTAAGTTTTCTATACAATGCTTGTC
Source organism: Hibiscus tridactylites (assembly GCA_958450335.1). Lineage (NCBI taxonomy): Eukaryota > Viridiplantae > Streptophyta > Magnoliopsida > Malvales > Malvaceae > Hibiscus > Hibiscus tridactylites. The sequence continues at coordinate 57,806,529 of OY288291.1, read as the reverse complement.
AGGTTATTGTGTGGAAAATGTTGAATAATTTGGTTTCTTAATTAATTTGAAAAAAAATGGAATGCTAGCATTTTGGGGTTGCAAACTTCACTTAATTGATGTAGTAACAGTTGTTTAGTACTCAACAGATGGATAACCATGTTAGATCTAATATAGAACTCTATTAGAACCCCAATACCCCCACACTGTTTCTTAAACTTGTACCGAATTACATGTTGTTTTTGCCTTCTCAAAATATTTAATATAACAACATGTATGTTTTTAGTATAAATGCAAAAAGATTTCGTTCTACATGATCTGCAAGGCTTTCAGTTTGGACTCTATTTGTTCTTTTGTGAAATGGAAATACGATTTTATAGACTAAGGCTTGCCTTTAATTTTTTTGTTTTACATTCTTTATGGCCTGCTGCTGAGTGCTCGTATAAGAATGTTGGTGTTTAGGGCCTTCAATCTTTATGCATGCTTTTGTGAAATAAAAATGATTTTACATGTGAAATTAAAAAAATAAATATAGAAAATAATAAGACATATATTTAAGTTGGTGTTCCATAAGACAATATTGTCTTTGGTATAGTGGCTAAGCCACTGCCTTTGCTTCAAAACTTTCTAGGTTTGATTCCCCTTAAGAGCAGGTATGCTTGAATTTATTTTTCTCCTCTAAATAGGTGTTGACACGTGTCACCGCCTAATTAATTAATTAATTTATTTATTTTAAATTAAGATTAAAATTGAAAGAAAGTGTAAATAGCAAGGACTAAATGTGTAATTATACCCCTATTTTTTAAATTGCCACATCACTCTGTCGTTAACCTCTAACGGCTGGTGATCACATTGCACGCAATTTAATAGTATGATGGTTTAATTGCTTAGAAAAAAAGAATTGTGGTCAAATCGCGACTTTACCAATAGTATAGTGGTCATCTATGTAGTTTACCCTTATTACTAATTCGAATGAAATTAGTTTTTTAAATCCAACCCGACGTTGCATCTCCAAAGCTTATAAAAAGCCTTCTCTCTCCGTTTATTTTTCTTCTCCATCTCTTTATATCGGCCTCCGCCTCCTGACATCAGCCGATGGCGGATTATAGACCAGCTCTCGCTATTTCTCAAGCTTACGCCTCCGGAAACGACGAAGACCACAGTTCTCCAAGTTTCTCAGCCTCTGGCGGTGGCTCTCCCAACTCTGAAACTCCAAACATGAAGGCTATTACCCTTGATCACCATCAACAAATTCCGCCTCAGAACACTATAAAGAAGCGTAGAGGGAGGCCTCAAGGGTCCAAGAACAAACCCAAACCTCCGGCTCTTATAACCAGAGACGGCGGTTCTTCACCTGTGAAGACGGTGATTCTTCAAATCCCCCGGGCTCCGATGTTATCGAGAGAATTATCAGCTTTGCATGTAGAAACCACGTCGGCGTCGGTATACTCAGCGCTACCGGCTCCGTTTCAAACGTCGCAAGAGTTATTTGTACCATATGTCCCTGAACTATGATTTTCATTTTAAATTGATTCTTAAACTTTTAAAATTTTTAATTTCATCTTCAAACTATGTCTCTCATTCTAAATTAGTCCTCAAACTATAATTCTCATTTTAAACTGGTTCGTAAACTCCTTAACATTCCAATTTTATTCCCTAAAATCCTCAAATTATTAGTATATGTTAATCATATCCCATGTTCATAATCGTTATAAAAAATATTAATTGAAATGTAAACGTGAATATCTATTATGTAATAATATGATGTGTTATAAACGATAATGTGAGGATAAGATTGAAATGTTCCAAAAGTTTGAGGATAATTTGGGATAAAATTGTAATATTCAAAAGTTTGGGGATTAATTTTAGAATGAAGGTCATAATTTGAGGATATAATTAAAATCTTTAGAAAAAATTAGTGACCAATATTGAATGAAAGCCATAGTTTAGAATTAAAGATATAAAATGAAAGAATTAAAGAAAAGAGTCAGTGAAAAAATATGGTGATTAATCAAAGGTCCAACTGATCACCACATATGTATTGTAAATATGTGATTACCAATAATCCAGTCAATCCAACCAAAGTAATAAGAATTAGACCTAAAATGATTCCAAATAACCATAAATTCTATCTTTTATTATCAGAAAAATCCAAACTAAATATGTTGTATCTCGCTTGATCATTATTCACTGAGAATCTAGCTATATATTTTCGTTCGACAAAAAGATAATGAATGTTTATTTGAATGTACAAAAATGGCTATAGCAGAGTTCCTGTTATTCATATTAACAACTACTCTTAAAGAAATATTTTATGTGGTACTAACGAGTTAATAATTATCTTTGTAGCTTCACAAGTGAATTTTTTTATGAGATAATTTTATCCTCGAACTCGAAGTTTTTTAGTCTTTACAGAGTAATAATGACGAGCATTTGCTACCGTAGAATAAACCAATTTTGAGACCTATGATATATTTTTTTATATTAAATGTAGATATTACATTACAAAAGAACGAGTCTAATTGATTTTAATTTGTAAAATTAAAAATTGGTTTGGATTTTCTTGTTAGGGGGAAAAAGAAAACGAGTCTGGCGTACTTATGTTTTTACATTGACTATTGATTTCTGATATTGTGGTATTGATCCGTATTATGTTAAACTCAATTTGGATCAAATTTTAAATAAAGACAACTTTTTGAAACTTAAAACAAACTATAATTATAAAATTAAAATCTACGATATTCAATTAAAATTAATTAATTAATTAATTGGCAATCAAATAGGATTAGTCAAGCTTCCTCAGGAGAAGAAATCTGAGTCTAATTACTTGGGTACAATAGTTTATAGATTAATCTGATTTCACAACTCCGGATCAAATTTATCTATAAAAAAGGATAATGACATATTTGCCTTTTGTACTAGATAAAATTTAGGGTAAAGTACACAGACGGTCACTGAATTTTGATAAAAAAAATAAAATGGTAACTAAACTTTCAAAAATCACAAAATGACAATTAAACTTTATGTTTTATAACAAAATGGTAACTAGACGTTAAATGTCGTTAAGTGACTGTTATAAAATTTGGTATAATAACACATTAAGTCCTTCATATTTATACATTCAATTAATTTAGTCTTAATTCGAAACAATTCACTAAGTTTAGCCCTCGTTATTTACGTATTTTTTCAATTTGGTCCTTAAAGCAAAATTCCATAGTATGGTAACATGATAAATAATTACAATTAAATTTTTATAGGAACTCGAAAACTCGACTCGAATCGAAAAAAATTCAAATAAAGTTTGAGTTGTAAAATATGACGCGTCAACTCGAATAAGTTACAAGTCTATTGCACAAAAGATAATAGAAAACATTCAACGTTACAAGTCTATTGCATCATTCTTCAACAGAAAACAAACAAACATTACACAAAATAAGTTAGGGCCATTTTGTGCATTAAGCTCTTACCCTACTTAAACTTAACACAAAGTATTTTGAAATTGTTATTAAACAACATTTCAACACAAAACACATCACAAGTCTATTGCTTAAGTTGGCTTCCTTCTTGAAATTAATTTTGGGATTCTTCTGTTGGAATTTGTGACTGTTGTAGGTTGAGTTATTGGTGCAGGGTTAGATGATTCAAACTGTTATGGAGTTTGAGGTTGAGGCATGGGTGCAGAGTGCACTCTGGCTGGATGAGTGCCTTGAGCTGCTTGAGCTGGAGTAGCTTCAGCTGGTACTTCTCTTTGAGAAAAGATTGCATGTTGTGGTAGATGAGTGGGTGCAGATTGTTGTGTTGGTTGAGACTGTAGAACAAACAAAGTATTAAACAAACAAAATAGTAAAACCCAAACAAATTGTAAAACCAAGTAAAAGAAAATATACTTACAACATTTTCTTTTAGAGGACAAGTTCTACTATTATGTCCAAGCACCCCACATGATCTACACATTTGTTTGCTCCCTTTTTTAGATAGCTTACTCCCCTTGCTTGTTTCTCCTTCCTCTCACTTTCTCTTTTTTTAGGCCTTTCAGGTAATTTTCTCTTCAAGAGAGGATCAATAAGACCCATTTTGGTGCCCTTTCAAAAAACTTCACTAGGAATGGTTGGCAGTGCACAATTATACAAATTATGGCATGTCTCTGTCTTGTATGCTTCATGAACATACCTCTCAATTGGCTCATAATTATACAATACCACACATATAGCATGTGAACATGGAATGACTGTGAGATCCCAATATCTACATGTGCACTTATGAGCTTCTAAATCCACAACATATGTGTCCTCATTAGAATATACCTCATACCCATTTTGACCATTCCAAGTTATATGACAAAACGCAGAAGATGATTTATGCTTTTCAACTAACTTAGCAATTTTTGGGGTTAAAACAGCTTCCCATTTTTGACTTTTCTGTTTGTGTGCAAGGTTTCTATTTATAACATAATGTCTAATGTCATCCAACATAGATATGATTGATTTGTACCTTGCAGAAATGATGGCAAAATTAAAAGCTTCTCCAAAGTTGTTGTCCACTGAATCACATTTTGAATGTGTCTGGAAGAAAGTCTTTGACCAATGTTTTAGATTTTTCTTCAGTAGACTTGACATTGCATCTTACTTCAATGCAGTCATCCTTGTAGAATGTTTTTGGAAAGCTGCTTCAGTGGTTGATTTGCAGCATGCCCAAAACATTTGTTGTAGATCACTTCCCTTATTCTCCTTCCTCCAAGAAGCATACATGTGTCTTGCACAAAATCTGTGCTCAATTGTAAGAAAAATCAGTGGTACCTCCTCTAACAATCCCTGCAATAGTCCACATACCAAAAAAATTCAGAAAACAATAATGAAACTACAATTTTCAAATGAAAACAATATCAAAACTTTATCATACCTTTTGCCATGCCCATTTGTAGATCAGATTGAAGGTGTTTCAAGAACCATGCCCAAGTTTCTCTATTCTTCACCTCTACTATTGCCTATGCTACAGGATAAATTTGGTTATTCCCATCCCTACATACAACAGCTAGTAGTTCACCCTTAAAGTCACCTTTCAAGTGACAACCATCTAGGCACAAAACTGATCTACAATACTTCTTGAACCCTTCTTTCAAGCCACCAAAACATACATACAACCTTCGAAATATAGGATTTGCAGAAGGAGTAGGTTTTTCAACAAATAGGTCAAATGTGCCATTAGGATCTGCTTCTCTCAATACAAACACATAATCAAGCAGTTTTTTAAACTCCTCCTCTAACCTACCCCTTATTTTCTTTGTTGCCCAAAGTCTAGCTCTATGACAAACATTTTTGTTCAACTCTACTTTCAGCTCCTCCTTAGTAAGGCTCATCATGTCCCTCAACTTCAAGTTTGACATAATCTTTATCTTACTGAAAAAATGCTTCCCAATAAACCTATGATTTGCCCTGCTATTTCTAAAGGTTACTGAACAGGAATGAGTGCTCACAAATGTTCTAATCCTAAAAATCCCATCATTTTTCCCCTTAGATGCATAAATCAAGAAAGGACAACCTACCCCCTTACACTTTGCTCTATTCATGTCCTTTTCATTTCTAATGTACTTAAAATCAAATCTCTTACAAATAGTATAAGTAGTCAATGCATCCTTAAATTGTTTTGTGCCCTCAAATATCATACCTAAATCCAACCTAGGTACTTCACTATTCTCATCAAAGTAAATTTTCTTACCTTTCTTACAAACAATCTCGCCTTCAGAATCAGTTCCATAACTGCCAACATCATCTGATGGTATGTAATATGTGTCACTGCTTTCATGCTCTACATTTGCTTCTTTCTCGTGACCATCGCTGACATCAACTTCTGCCTCCTGTTGCACTTCATCCCCATCATTTTTTTTCTTGAATCTTCTTTTGTTCTCAAAGATTTTGGTTATCTCCTCATCATCTTCATCAGTCAGCCATCCAGCAGCCCGAAAATCTTCTGACTCGATCTCTGATGATTCACTGTCGTTTGATACAGTTTCTTCCTCATTAACACCTTCATTTACAGTTGTACTCGTCCTCTCACTATCTATATCATCCTTTTCCTTCACACCAAGCCCAACTCCATCCATCCTCTCATTGACAGCTTCATCATCTTCTTCCACACCAAGCCCATCATCATTATTTTCATCTACACTAAGCCCATCATCATTGTTTTCTTCTACAACAGGCCCAACATTAATATTTTCTTCCACAACAGGCCCAATATCATCATTCTCTTCCACAACAGGCTCTTCATCACCTTTATTTTCACCAATTTTCTCATCATAAATATTTGAATCATCTGCAAGCAATCCTTGTTCTACATATATGTGTATGCTTCCTTCAGCAGTCAAATGCTCAATTAACTTCAAGAAACTAAAATTATCAGACTCCAATACCCTTAAACCTCCTAGTAAATTGCAACCCGATTCTAAATAACCCAAATAGGCAATGTTAGAACTGAGAATTCCTGCTTCCTCAATAAATGCAGCAATAGTAGGGTAACATATGTATCATGGTCTATCTTTCTTTCTATTTGTTTGCCCCCAACATAACTAAACTTAGGAACATTAGTGAACCTTCCCCAAAATGTATTACTAAAGAACACTCATCCCATGCCATTTTTCCTATAGAAATAAAAAATTAATTTAATCAAACAGAACAAATCAGTTAAACAATTAATTTAACCATTAAAATAGTCATGAGAAACAATCAAACAATATTAGTTTAATAAAATTATTAATTAATTATCCATCAATAAACGGTAAATATTAACTAAATTGTTCCAAATTGTTCTATTGAAGCATTTAGTAAAAACCTTCAAAAACAAACCAGAAAACAAAGTACATTTCTACTAAACTTCTAACTTCGACTATCCCCTCTAATAAGTTACTTTAGAATCTTGAAATACTGTAACAAAGCAAATGTTAATCTTAATCATGCATTAACTCACTAATCTACTAACAAAATAATGGTTAACTTACTTGATTGGTTCACATCGTAATGGTTTCTTCTGAAAATGCCTTCAATCAGTTTCCTTTACACGATTAAGATACGAACCCTAATTGTCTTCAACTGAGAACGGGTTTAGGTTAATCGTGTTTCATTATCTTCTTCCACAACTGAAATCCAAACTGATTTTCTGGGTAAAACTTGAAGATGGGTGAGAATGGGAGTAAAACTGAGAATGGGGGTAAAACGATTTGTGGATAATTTGTTTATTGAAGAGTTTTTTTATTATTTTATTATTATTATATTATATTTATTTAATTTTTGAAATTATTATTTAAATTCAAAAATTATAAATGAAGAGGGTGACTTGGTCTTGTTTTATTGGCTTTTTTTTTCAAACGGCGTTTATTTTTGGAGTTATTAGGGTAACGGTGTAACTTTTAGGGGGCAGAATGGCCGAAAAAATTCTTTAAGTACCAAACTGAGAAATGGGGTAAACGTTAGGGGCATTTAATGCATTAAGCCTTGTTATTATTATTAATTCGAATGAAATTAGTCTTTTAAATCCAACCCGACGTTGCATCTCCAAAGCTTATATAAAGCCTTCTCCCTCCGTTTATTTTTCTTCTCCTTCTCTTTATATCGGCCTCCGCCTCCTGACATCAGCCAATGGCGGATTATAGACCAGCTCTCGCTACTTCTCAAGCTTACGCCTCCGGAAACGACGAAGACCACAGTTCTCCAAGTTTCTCCGCCTCTGGCGGTGGCTCTCCCAACTCTGAAACTCCAAACATGAAGGCTATTACCCTTGATCACCATCAACAAATTCCGCCTCAGAACACTATAAAGAAGCGTAGAGGGAGGCCTCAAGGCTCCAAGAACAAACCCAAACCTCCGGTTCTTATAACCAGAGACGGCGGTTCTTCACCTGTGAAGACTGTGATTCTTCAAATCCCCCCGGGCTCCGATGTTATCGAGAGAATTATCAGCTTTGCCTGTAGAAACCATGTCGGCGTCGGTATACTCAGCGCTACCGGCTCCGTTTCAAACGTCTTGCTTTGCAGTAATCCTCACGAACCAGCAAACATTGTTAAGGGACCCTTGGAGTTACACTCCTTGATCGGCTCATTCTTCGCCGACTACGGCTCTCCATCTTCTTCCAACGGAACACCCGGCCGTTCATTACCGCCGTTTTCTTTCCGCATAACACTTCAAGGGCCGCAGTTCAACCTCATTGGAGGGATATTAGTCGGGAAACTAACGGCAGCAACACAAATGCACGTGGTGGCGGCTGTTTTGGCAAGCCCTTCGTTCGATAAAGACTCTCCGTCCGAAGATGACAATGAAGATCCCCGTCGTCAGCAAACAAGAGCTTGCAACAACGTTAATGGCGCAACCGGAAGCTGCCCTTCTACCGGCATGGCCATGGGTGTTTACGGAGTAGCGAATCTCGCTCCACCTCCGTCCAACTTCCCGTTTTCTCATCTCTCCATGCCTTGGGGTTGGGGTTCTTCCCATGAGATGAACATGAATTAGTAAGGGTTTTATTAGGGTTTAGACACCATTAATATCACCTCAAGCTCATTGAAAATTAATTTAGTTACTGAAGTTGTAAAACGTTGAATTTGCCCACTAAACTTTTTTCACTTATTTTAGTGAATTTTATTATATTAGAACACAAACATGTAGTTATTACTTCTAATTCCATCTTTATTATATTATAACTGTTGAAAATTTTATCTACATATTATTCTTTATAGATATTTGAATGTCCGATAATTATATGATTTTTTGAAAATTTTTATTATTTTATTTTATTTATTTAAGTGAGTCAAAGTAGTGTCTTTAATTAAAAAAATTAATTAAAGAATATAAAATTTGTTACTATTCACATGATGTATAGTTAACCATAGTAGAGAGTGTCTAGAGTGGAATCCAAATGTTGAGGAGATAGTACTTAGCTATATTATTCATAAGGGTTAATTGTACCATATGTCCTTAAACTATGATTCTCATTCTACATTGATTTTTAAATTTTTAAGATTTTTAATTTCATCTCCAAATTATGTCTCTCATTCTAAATTTGTCCCCAAATTATAGTTCTCATTTTAAATTGGTCTTTAAACTTTTGAACATTCTAATTCCATTCCTCAAAATCCTTAAATTATTAGTATATGTTAATCATATCTCATGTTTATAATTGTTATAAAAACATTAATTGAATTGTAAACGTGAATATCTATTATATAATAATATGATGTGTCATAAACGATAATGTGAGGATAAGATTGAAATGTTCCAAAAGTTTGAGGATAATTTCGGGATAAAATTACAATATTCAAAAGTTTAGGGATTAATTTTAGAATGAGGGTTATAATTTGAGGGTATAATTAAAATCTTTAAAAATTTACGGACCAATATAGATTGAAGGCCTTAGTTTAGAATTAAAGATATAAAATTAAAGAATTAAAGAAATGAGTATGTCCAAAAAAATATAGTAATTAATCAAAGGTCCAATTTATCACCACATGTATTGTAAATATGTGGTTATCAATAATCCAATCAATCCAGCCAAAGTAATAGGAATTAGACCTAAGATAATTTCAAATAACCATAAATTCTATCTTCTTTTTTATCAGAAAAATACTAAATAAGTTGTATCTCGCCTGATCATTATTCACTGAGAATCTAACTATATATTTTCGTTTGACACAAAGATAATGAATGTTTATTTAAATGTACAAAAATGATTATAGCAGAGTTTATTATTCGTATTAACTACACTAAAAGAAATATTTTTATGTGGTTCTAACAATTTAATAACTATCTTTGTAATCTCACAAATGAATCTTTTTATAAGATAATTTATTTTCGAACTCAAAATTTTAGACTTTTCAGAGTAATTTTTTAGACTTATGATGCAATTTTTTTAATTAAATGGAGATATTATATTTCTGTCAAGATTCAAACTCATACAAAATATAAGATGAGCAATTATTGATTTCTGATATTGTGGTATTGATCTGTATTATGTTAAACTCAATTGGGATCAAATTTTGAATGAAGACAACTTTTTTGAAACTTAAAACAAACTACAATTATAAAATTAAAATCTACGATATTCAATCAAAATTAATTAATTGGCAATCAAATAGGATTAGTCAAGCTTCCTCAGGAGAAGAACATGAATTAGTAAGGGTTTTATTAGGGTTTAGACACCATTAATATCACCTCAAACTCATTGAAAACTATTTTATTTACTGAAGTTTTAAAACGTTCAATTCGATCACTAAACTTACTCTCCGACTTATTTTAGTGAATTTTATTATATTAGAACACAAACATGTAGTTGTTGCTTCTAATTCCATCTTCTTTATATTAGAACTGTTGAAAAATTTTATCTACATATTATTCTTTGTAGATAATTGAATGTCCGATAATTATATGAACTTTTGAACATTTGTATTATTTTATTTTATTTTATTTTATTTATTTTATCTACATCATGATGTATAGTTAACTATATAGTAGAGAGTGTCAAGAGTGGAATCCAATTGTTGAGGAGATAGTGCTTAGCTATATTATTCGCAAGAGTTATTTGTACCACATGTCCTTAACTATGATTCTCATTCTAAATTGATTTTTAAACTTTTAAGATTTTTAATTTCATCTTCAAATTATGTCTCTCATTTTAATTTGGTTCGTAAACTCCTTAACATTCCAATTTTATTCCCTAAAATCCTCAAATTATTAGTATATGTTAATCATATCTCATGTTCATAATCGTTATAAAAAATATTAATTGAAATGTAAACGTGAATCTCTATTATGTAATAATATGATGTGTTATAAACGATAATGTGAGGATAAGATTGAATTGTTCCAAAAGTTTGAGGATAATTTGGGATAAAATTGTAATATTCAAAAGTTTGGGAATTAATTTTAGAATGAAGGTCATAATTTGAGGATATAATTAAAATATTTAAAAAAATTAGTGACCAATATAGAATGAAAGCCATAGTTTAGAATTAAAGATATAAAATTAAAGAATTAAAGAAAAGAGTCAGTGAAAATATATGGTGATTAATCAAAGGTCCAACTGATCACCACATATGTATTGTAAATATGTGATTACCAATAATCCAGTCAATCCAACCAAAGTAATAAGAATTAGACCTAAAATGATTCCAAATAACCATAAATTCTATCTTTTATTATCAGAAAAATCCAAACTAAATATGTTGTATCTCGCTTGATCATTATTCACTGAGAATCTAGCTATATATTTTTGTTCGACAAAAAGATAATGAATGTTTATTTGAATGTACAAAAATAGCTATAGCAGAGTTCCTGTTATTCATATTAACAACTACTCTTAAAGAAATATTTTATGTGGTACTAACGAGTTAATAATTATCTTTGTAGCTTCACAAGTGAATTTTTTTATGAGATAATTTTATCCTCGAATTTAAAGTTTTTTAGTCTTTACAGAGTAATAGTGACGAGCATTTACTACCGTAGAATAAACCAATTTTGAGACCTATGATATATTTACTTTTTGAAACTTAAAACAAACTACAATTATAAAATTAAAATCTACGATATTCAATCAAAATTAATTAATTAATTAATTGGCAATCAAATAGGATTAGTCAAGCTTCCTCAGGAGAAGAAATCTGAGTCTAATTACTTGGATACAATATTTTATAGATTAATTTGAATTCATAAATTCGGATCAAATTTATCTATAAAAAAGGATAATGACATATTTGCCTTTGTAGTATATAAAATTTAGGGTAAAGTACACAGACGGTCACTGAATTTTGATTAAAAAAAATGGTAACCAAACTTTCAAAAATCAAAAAATGACAATTAAACTTTATGTTTTATAACAAAATGGTAACTAGACGTTAAATTCCGTTAAGTGACTGTTATAAAATTTAGTATAATAACACATTTAGTCCTTCATATTTATGCATTCAATCAATTTAGTCCTAATTCGAAACAATTCACTAAATTTAGCCCTCGTTATTTACGTATTTTTTCTGTAACCCCCTCGTCCCGGTCTGGCCAGATGACCGGTCCGAGTGGGCCACACGGGGAAAACCGAAGCGAAACCCGTTAAGGTTCCCCCTCGGTTAGCAATCCTATTTTTTTCTTTAACTTAATCTTTTCTAAAAGCTCATTTAAGTCTTATATGATCAAACAGCGGAAATAAAATACATGAGATAAACATTCGAACCCAAAATATCATTTAAACAGTCCGATTTTAATCTTTTAAACATGCCGTTTCGAAACACCCTTGAGGCGTATTGAAACGCCTTGACCAGGTCAACTGCCCCAAAGCCCATACGAGGGGTCGTATCGAAACGAAGGTCAACCGTTCCGAAACGCCCTCAACGGTCAACTTCTCGTGGTCAACGAGATTTTGACCGTTTTGAAACCCTTAGACCCGTTTCGAAACGCCTTCATCTCGTCATTTTCTCAGAATTCCAGTAGCCAAAATGTTCCAAAACCCGTATCGGAACAAGGGCTCTCAGAGGCCAAACCGTATCGAAACGCGTTCCGATACGGGGTCCCTGAAGCCTACTCCTTCCGAAACGCCCTAGCTCGTTTCGAAACGCGGGCTATCTGCAACCTTTGAAAATCAGACTTAGGTGTTTTTCAACTAGTCTAAAGGTCCCAAACGACCTACAAAGGCACTCAACTCAAACAAACAAAGTCTAGAGGCATACACCATATGTCTAGCATGCTCAAACACACACAAGGCATAGATCTAAACAATCATTCATACATGGCAATTACACATTGATAACCCTTCATACAAGTCATGCTTGAAGACGTTAAAAACCAATAGGCACCATACATCTCAAATAAGTATTCATGTCATTCAAAAGCAATCTTAAGCATCCATTAAACATGCATCACACAAGCATTTGGCAAGATACATCACGTTTACAATCCAAGTCAAAATATAAGCATCAAACACATACATGAGTCATACAAAGCTCATTCAAACACACCCTTGCCACATTGCTAAGCTACTACATAATTATTAACCGTACTTGAGCAACAAAAACTTGGAAGCCCTTCTTGCCTTGCTCCGAGCTAACACCACGCTAATGATCTGCATTGTTGAAAATGAGAGCGTAAGATATAAGCTTAGTGAGGATGCTCTAAAACCGAAAACATCAACAATGCAGGGTCCAAGCATGCAATCATTAAAACTCACATACATAGGCAAAGTATCAAGTAGACCTAGCTAGTCTTTCAAGAGTCATAATATGGCATCTTGCCTCATACTAAGCTCAAACATCAAATATCAATGTCATGCATCACAAGTATAAGAGCAAGTTCAATTGGCCACTATTAGATTACCCGGATGTACGAATTTAATATCAACAATCACATTACCTCGGTGGGATTACACTCATCACTGGACCTTGCATGGGCGGGATTCCACTCATCACCACATGCCCTACGGATGGGATTCCACTCATCATCCCGTAGAATATATATAAGCTTCCGGTGGAATATTACATCACAGTACTCCTCCTTGATGACTCAACGCCATCAAGGCCACATACGTTTTGACTCAATTTGTGTGCACACTAATCCTAATGATCGATCATTTACACCCGGTAAGTTAATTAGTGCCAATTATCATTTACCACATCACATATCCATCAATCATATCTCATGCTCATCACATACACACATCATGGTACTCATGTGCAAATCAACCCACATATCACAAGAGCATAAATAGGCAAACACGAATAGCATTTAATGGAAATCAAGAGTTAAGTTACCAATTTAATTCTACATAGAAATGGCCTACCAAGCACATTTCAACTCACACACTACACACACTCGAACCAAACTTTAAAACACATTTAAAGTCACTCACCACCCTTCCTTAGCAACCAAAGCAAGCCTCCTACAAGCCCGGATTCGATCCCGTTGCCTCTTCAATGCTTCCTCTTGCTTCTAGCCAAACCAAACACATCCATTACTTCACAAATCAATGCTAATACCCAGCCATCATCTCACCCCATAAACACAAGCCAACTTCAATAATTTCCAAACCAAATAACCACCCAAAATACCCATTTTCGTGCTCCCTCAAAACCTAGCTGAAAATTCTATTTTCAAACATCCAAATGACCCTCAAATGGTCCCAAAACATCCTGTTGCGTGTAAAATAGTCTATCGCAATGGTAGTGCAAGTGTACACGACGCAAGTAGTAAAGTGATACGAAGTATCGGATATCGTCTCCACAGGGATTGGGCTAATAGCTTCACCTTATTTCACTACACGAAAGTAAAGAAAATATTTGAGAGAATTGTCACGAGAATAATAAAGTAAACATAAATAGAAGAGTAGAAATATCAAGATAGAGAGAATAGGCTGGTATTGAATTGCTCAGTAGTGCAGGTATCGCAATGCTTAGGAAATCCAGTTCTGTCGTCGCGGCAGCAGTCCGTTGATCGTCGCGGCAGCAAACACACCAACTTAATACTTCATGTTTGGCAAGAATCCCAGATCTGCCTTGGACTATCCCTAGGTCCAAGTCTGTCGATGATCACGTCTTTGATGATACCTCCCGGCGTGAATCGAAGGATGAACACCGATGTGTATGAATTCTTCTTTAGCCACTTAACCTTGCCCTATCCCTAGGCACGAGATAATTCAACTATAAACTAGAGAACTTGCTCTTACTTCTTTCGTATACTTAACTCTCCCAATGCTAAGTAAATAGATAACCTCACAATGCTCTCCCGATGCTCTTGTAAGATATTAATAACCAAAATAAGAGAACTTGAAGTTTATTTTATTGAACTGAAAATTCCTAAAACAAAACAACCCTTGCAACTACTTTACAAATCAACCCGTGGCCCTAGGAAGGATTTAGAACATGTCGACGGCGGGTAAACAGCTAGGGTTTTTGGTTGTCGGTTATGGGGTAATCGGCTATGGTGTTTTTCTAGGTTAAAAAGCATTCCCTTATATAAGCTTTGGGCTCAAGTTATCTAAGTTAACAAGGATTACAACTTTAATTAAAAGTATGATTTTAATAAAGACTTAATCTTCAAGGATCCTACTTTCTAGCCGTCCTCCTTGTTTCATGGGATTTTCTCTCCTTGAGCTTTGGGCTTGCCATATCTTTTGATCCGGGGCTTGGAAAAATATATGGTTTTCACACGACAGACGAGCAGAATTTTCTCTATCTATCGAGGTCCACTTTGCTTTTCCTCCACTAACTTGCTGTCGTCCTCTGTTGTCACGGCAGCACCATGGCAGCATCGTCCTCTTTGTCTGCTTGTCCAGTTCAGCTCTTCTGCTTATCCGCCTTGCGCCCGCCTTCACCGTCTACGACGGCAGTAACCTGCAAAATCAGCTATCTTTTAGTAGAATCTGTGACTTTAATATATTTGTGATGTTTTGCTGTAAACTAACCTAAATGAAATGAAATGATGCTTGAATGCAGCAGAAATATGGGTTAAAAATGGTGTAAATAATAGAACTTTTACACACTCAACACACCCTCAAACTCAAGTTTTTGCTTGCCCTCGAGCAATTATGACCTAAAAGAAAAAAGTTATTTTTGTTTTGGCTTTCAAACAGTGAGCTTTCCCTTACCCGTCGTTCATTCTCTGTGACGGCAGCAACCTGTCGGATAGATTAGGATCTGTCCGGAATCTCACTATAGTCCTCGTGCAGTGTGTGCATGCTTGTGAACAGTTATATGCTAAGACTCTCTTAGTTTCACTAGAATATTCAACTCTTAACTCGAATTTTTATGCCAAAGTTTATTTTTTTGAAGGCACATTTTCATGCTTCTTTTGTTTTGACTCGATTTTTCTATTTTTCAAGCTAAAGTTTCACTAGAGCCAGTTTTAGGCACCTCTAGTTAACTTCCTAGAGCCGGTTTCAGGCACCTCTAGGATTTTTGAGTCTCTTTTGCTAAACTTCTTTCCTAGAGCCAGTGTTAGGCACCTCTAGGGGCTATTCAAGTACTAAGCTTCCTATTCTAGTTTGGCTAATAGAAGTCTAAGCAATATAACAATCACAATGGTGTTTAAGTTTTTCAGAACTATAGAAATGCTCTAAACTTCTCCTTAAACTGTCCTAAATATGTTGCCCCGACAGAGTTGTCACGACAGGCAAGTTCAATTCACAGTTTTAAGCCAAAATTTTCAGTCTTTTCTGCTTTTTTTTTAACTAGAAAATTAAAAGACACAACAATTAATTAAGTTGTACTTAGACTCCATTAAAATGGAGGGTTGCTACCCCCAAACTCGAGGGTTGCATTGCTCTCAATGCAAATGACAAAAATAAAAATGAAGGCAGTACATCACAAAATATAGATAAGGCAGGCAACAATAAGAAAAAAATAAAAGACTTAAATTTTAAGCACTGTCTTCACTGCTGCTGCTGAGGCGGATTTGGCGGCGGATTCTGGGCTGTGGGGCAGGCTGGGCTGGTTGCTCTACGACCTGGATGTCAGATCTGTTGCCGCTGTCCCAAGTGCTGCTGCTGCTGGTGGTGGTGGTGCTGGCCTTTGGCATAAGCTTTCTGTTGGCCATCTTTTTCTGCATCTTGACAGGTGTGAATTCTTTCTCCAGGTTCCTCCGAATAGAGGGTTCTGCCTCGCTTTCTGCCCAGACAGAGGAAGAAGAAAATCCATCTACGAAGGCAGCAATGTCATCCGAGGGCGGTCGCTTTGTTCCTCGGGCGGATGTGTTGGCCTGAGGGCTGCCGGCTGCCGTCGGGGCAGGTGATGGGGTGGAGGCAGCAGATTGTATAGGTGTGTGGGCAGGGGTGGGGATGGTGAAATAGTGGGCAGGGAACGTGGGAAAGACAACATCGGGATAATTTAAAGTATGGTGAATGAAATTTACCGTGGATGCGGCAAAATCCTTGATGAATGTCATTAGACCCAGCTGTCTCTCCTCCATCCTCTGAATTGCAGCCTCCCACAGGAGAGCCTTAATCGCCCTTGCGATGAACGGCTTGAGGCCCATATTAACTGCCTTTCGAGTTTAGATAAAGCCTCGTTCTTCCCAGAGATCCTTAGTTGCGAAGGATTACGGGGTGGGTGCTGCCGGTGAAGAGGTTGAAGCAGCACTGCGGCGGGTTCTTCTGGAAGACATGTTAGTTGCAAGGATTTTGTGAAAGTAAAGAGAACAAAGAAAAGCTAAAGGGGAGAGCAAGTGAGAATAAACAAAAGTGAGTAAAATGAAAATGAAACGGGGTTTTATAGAGGAAGAGTTGCTGCCCGTTGAAGATGTAACGGCAGGCGTGAATAACGGGGCGACTGTTGAGCTTTAGCGTGTCTGACGCGTCTGACATGCATTTATTCGTCTGTTACGCGTCTGTCACACGTTTCTGCGTCTGTCGTGACAGTCTGATGACAGCCTGTCTTATCCGTGTCTACGGCGGCAGCTGGAACGACAGGCTTCAATATTGGGCTTTGTTGGGTTGATGGACGGATGGTGGGCTTGGGTCACTTCTCCTATTCTTCTTGACTCCTTTATTTCCTAAAAACATAAAACATAAAAACATTATTCGAATAAAATAAACCTTATTTCCTAATAAATAATAAAAATAAATAAAAATAAAATTTAGGTTAAATTAGGGATGCCTTGTGGGGCATCTCCTAAGGTAACCACTTCTTGTATTCATGGGGCTTCAGTCCCCTGATAATGCTTGAGGCGCTGTCCGTTGACTTTGAATTGGTGCCCGTCTTTTAATGATCGGATTGTGATGGCACCATGGGGAAAAACTTGTACAACTTGGAACGGGCCAGACCATCTAGATTTTAGCTTCCCTGGGAAGAGTTTTAGTCTAGAATTGAACAATAATACAAGCTGCCCTGGGCAGAACTGTCATGGCAGCAACTTTCTATCATGCCACTTCTTAGTTTTCTCCTTGTAGATTCTTGCATTGTCGTAGGCCATTGTCCGTATTTCTTCAATCTCGTTCAGATCTAACAGCCTTTTCTGGCCTGCCTTGTCCAAGTCCAAATTCACTGCCTTGATTGCCCAATATGCTCTATGCTCTATCTCGACAAGCAGATGACAGGTTTTTCCATAAATCAATCGGTATGGAGACATGCCCAATGGGGTCTTAAAAGCTGTCCTATATGCCCATAATGCATCATTAAGGAGTAAAGACCAATCTTTCCTAGTTGGCTTAACCATCTTCTCAAAAATGTTCTTAACTTCCCTATTAGATATTTCAGCTTGTCCATTGGTCTGTGGGTGGTATGCTGTCGCGATCCGATGCTTGACACCATATTTCTTCAAGGCGGCAGCAATAACCCTATTGTCAAAATGTCTCCCTTCATCACTGATAATCGCCTTAGGGATGCCGGATCTAGAAAAAATGTTTTTGTGTAGAAACTTTTGAACTGTCTTGGCATCATTCTTTTGAGTGGCGATAGCTTCAACCCACTTAGAGACATAATCCACTGCTAGGAGGATGTATAGATTTCCACATGAAGATGGAAAAGGTCCCATAAAATCGATCCCCCAAACGTCGAAGATTTCGACTTCTAGAATGTTCTGCAGTGGCATCTCGTTTCTCCTCGAGATGTTACCTGTCCGCTGGCACCTGTCACAGTTCTTGTAGAAGTCTTGTGCATCTTTATACAGTGTCGGCCAGTAGAACCCTGACTACAGCACCTTGGCAGCAGTTTTGTTGCCTCCTAAGTGACCTCCTTATTGTGAAGCATGGCAGTGATGGAGAATGTCTTCTTGCTCTTCTTGTGGTACACACCTCCTTATGACTTGATCTGCACATAGTTTAAAAAGAAGAGGTTCTTCCCAATAATAATGCTTAACATCATTTTGGAACCTCTTCCTGGCTTGATAATTAAGATCAGAAGGAAGTATTCCGCTAACTATAAAATTAAAGAAATCAGCATACCAGGGAAGTTCAGAAGACTTACATGCCGCCATGGCTGTTGCGGCAGCGATTGCGGCAGCAAAGAGCTGCTCATCTAGGAAGGTCTCCAGTATGTTAGTCTCATCTATTGGTAGACTCTGTCCCTTCTCCAACCTTGACAAGTGGTCTGCCACCTGATTTTCTGTCCTTTTTTTGTCCTTGATTTCAAGGTCGAATTCTTGCAATAGTAGGATCCACCGTATCAATCGAGGCTTTGCATCCTTTTTCGCGAACAGATACTTCAGGACAGAATGGTCTGTTTGCACTATTACCTTCGTCCCAAGTATGTAAGAACGAAAGTTGTCAATGGAGAATACCACAGCTAATAACTCCTTTTCTGTGGTGGTGTAGTTCACTTGGGCGTCATTCAGTGTCTTGCTGGCATAATATATGACATGAAATAACTTATCTCTGCGCTGCCCAAGTGCTGCCCCAACAGCATAGTCACTAGCATCACACATAATTTCAAATGGCTGTGTCTAGTCTGGTGGCTGTACTATTGGGGTTGTTACCAGTTTTTCCTTCAGAACCTTGAATGCTTCAGTACATTCATCATTAAAGTCAAAGGGTCGATTCTGCTCTAAAAGATGGCATAGGGGCTTGGTGATTTTTAAGAAATTTGCAATGAATCTCCGATAAAAACCAGCATGTCCCAAAAAACTTCTAATGCCCTTGACTGTGGTCGGCGGCGGCAGCTTCTCGATCACTTCTATCTTAGCCCTGTCGACTTCTATCCCACGGCAGCTAATCTTATGGCCAAGGACTATCCATTCATCCACCATAAAGTGGCATTTTTCCCAATTCAAGACTAGGTTTGCTTTTTCACATCTTTCAAATACCTTTTGTAGATTGCCTAGGCAGCTCTCAAAATCATCTCCAAAGACTGAAAAATCATCCATAAAAATTTCGAGGAAGTCCTCCACCATATCGGAGAATATTGCCATCATGCACCTTTGGAAGGTGGCGGGTGCATTGCATAGTCCAAACGGCATCCTCCTAAAAGCATATGTTCCGTAGGGGCATGTGAAAGTCGTCTTTTCTTGATCCTCCGGTGCAATAGCAATTTGGTTATAACCTGAATAACCATCAAGAAAACAATAGTAAGGCTTACTCGCTAATCTATCAAGCATTTGATCAATAAAGGGTAAAGGAAAGTGGTCTTTTCGGGTAGCTTTGTTAAGCTTCCGATAGTCCATACAAACCCTCCAACCAGTCACAGTCCTGGTTGGGATTAACTCATTGTTCTCATTGGTTACCACGGTCATTCCTCCTTTCTTTGGAACGCATTGCACTGGGCTCACCCATTTGCTGTCGGAGATGGCGTAAATAATACCAGCATCTAACCATTTGATTATCTATTTACGAACCACCTCCTTCATCGCATGGTTTAGCCGTCTTTGGGCATCAATAGTCGGCTTATGATCTTCCTCTAGAAGGATTTTGTGCATGCATAACGCCGGACTAATGCCTTGAATGTCAGCAATCGTCCATCCAATCGCCTTTTTGTGCTGCCTTAGCATGCCTATTAGCTGTCGTTCTTGTTCCTACGGAAGCTTAGAAGAGATGATTACGGGCAACGTATCATTTGAACCAAGAAAAGCATATTTTAGCTGCCCTGGCAGGGGCTTTAGTTCTAGGGCAGGTGGTTCAACAGTAGATGGCTTTTGGATTAAATGGTTATCCAAAGTATAATTTAAAGGTTCGAATAACTTACATGGACGATTGCCTAACCAGTTTACCTCCTCCTGATCTTCAGTATCAGATGTATCAGATTCAGAGGAGTTGCTGTCGTCGGTGCTGTCGTCAGTGCTGTCATGACAGTCCTGTAGGTGGCTGACGCGGCAGTGACCAAATTTAATATCGTGACAGCCCGACCTGATGCAGGGTTGATCAAGGGTAACGTCAGTGATAGCCTTGCATTCCTCGTCTACATCAGCATGTTTCATTGCTTGGAGAACAATAAACTTGATTTCTTGAACATTTACTCGCATGGTGAGTTCTCCTTTCTCCACATCAATCAGTGATCTTCCCGTGGCTAAGAAGGGTCGCCCAAGGATGACTGGTGCGTTTTCGTCTGCCTCACAATCTAAAACAAGAAAGTCAGCAGGAAAAATAAATTTATCCACTCTTGCCAAAATATCTTCGATTTTTCCTTCTGGATGAACATAAGAGCGGTCTGCCAGCTGCAGAGTTACTGTCGTGGGCCGCGCCTTTCCAATACCTAATTTCTGAAAAACAGATTTTGGCATTAAATTAACACTAGCACCAAGATCACAAAGTGCCTTACCCACAAATTTATTTCCGATTACGCAAGGTATGATGAAGCTCCCCGGATCCTTCTTTTTCTGGGGTGGCTGCCGATGAAGAATACTCATGCAACCTTCTGTCATCTTTACCGTTTCAAACTCCCCAAGTTTAGATTTCTTTGACATAACATCCTTGAGAAATTTAGCATAACCAGGCATCTCCCTAACGGCATCTAACTGCGGAATATTAATATGAACCTACTTAAAAATATCATAAATCTTTTTAAGTTGAGATTCTTGCTTAGCTTGATGTATCCGTTGAGGAAAAGGAGGTGGGGGACGATAATCAGCAATACGTCCTTCCCACTGCATACGCATCTAAGGAGGTTTAGGTTCATCAATTTTCTCCTCTGTCGCTTCTGCTGTCGTGACAGGCTCATCGGCAGCAGTCTGTTTTTCACCTGTCGGGGCAGCTTCCTCGGCAGGTTTATCCAAGGCTAGTTTTCTTACTGTCTCAGCTTCTTTTTTCGGCCCTGGTAGTTTCTTCCCACTCCTAGTAGTAATAGCTTTACACTACTCATGTGTGGGCTGCCTAGCATTTTGAGTATTACTAGGGAATCCTCCAGTCTGCCTCGGCTTAATATGTTGGGAAACCTGACCCATTTGTGTCTCCAAAGATTTCAGAGTCGCTTCATGATTCGTCATCCTCATCTCTATTTTATCCATGAAATTCTCTGTCTTCTTGACAAACTGATTCATATTCTCAATATAAGTACCTGTCTGAGACATAAAAGTGGCCAGAGTCTGTTCCAGTATACTGCTCGTGGCAGCTGGTTGCTGCTGTTGCTACTGCGGCGGCAGTTGCGGCGGCAGTTGCTGTCGTGTCAGCAATCTAGGTCCTCCCTAATTCTGATTGTGTGTTTGAGGATTCAGGGCATTATTAGGATTACTCCAAGAAAACTTGGGATCCTTCCTCCAATTGGGATTATAATTGTTGGAATTGTAATTCGGCTTGTAGTTTCCAACATATTTTCCTTCTTCTAACTGTATTGGGCACTCATCCCGACCATGATTTCCCTCACAGATGTCACATACCTCCTCAACAGCAAATTCATGTTGTCCATCACCATTCAATAACCTTTTCATTGCTTTAGTAAGGAATGGTACATGTGATTTCATTGTGTTGTTGGCTTCATAATCCTTGACATCAAGTACCCGTTTACCCCCTCTTCTTGCTGTCGGAAACTGCTCCTCATTCTTAGCCAGATTTTTCAATACTTGCAGTGCCTCGTCCGGATCTTTATCCAATAATAGTCCATTTGCTGCTGAATCAATTCGAATACGAGTTTGTAAGTTGGCAGCATTATAAAACTTTGTTACCTGATTCCAGACGGGGAATCCATGCATTGGGCAGTTCCGAAGAAGAGTAGTAAATCTGTCCCAGGCCTCGTGCATCGGCTCGTCATATTCCTGTTGAAAAGTAGCAATTTCATTACGTAATCGCTCAGATAAATGCGAAGGATTAAAACAAGATAAAAATTCACGAGATAAATCTGCCCAAGTTCTAATTGAACCCGGTGTAAGTTTATTCCACCAAGTTTTAGCTTTGTCCCTCAATGAATGAGGAAATAACCGAAGCCTCAGTATCTACGGGTTGACTCCTGGCAGTCTAAATGAACCACAGATTTCCTGGAACGTTTTGAGATGCTCCCTAGCATCCTCTGTCACAGCACCACTAAACTGCCCGACATTGTTGATCATACTAAACATGACAGGTTTAAGCTCGAAGTTATCAACATCAATATCCGGCCAGCTCTACATGATCGTTCAACATGTAGTCACGACAGGACCGTCGTCCGGCGGCGGCAGGGTTACCGACAGGCGGTATAACATCGCCAGCAGGTGGGTCATCTCCTACGTGGGCCATCTTCTCTAGATGTTCTTCAAGGTACTCGTTCCTGGCTAGAAGGTGACGAAGTTGTTTCTTGAGATTGAAGGAATGTTCAACTTCTGGATCTAATGGATACTCAGGATCTTCACCTCTTTTCGATCTGCGCATAAACAAGAAACCTTGTGAAAAGCAAGAGTTGAATGTACCAACGGAAAAACAAAAAAATAAAAATAAAAATAAAATAAAAACGAAAAGTGCAATAAAAGAAAGGTAGAGTTATGTTGCCAATCCCCGGCAACGGCGCCAAAAACTTGTTGCGTGTAAAATAGTCTATCGCAATGGTAGTGCAAGTGTACACGATGCAAGTAGTAAAGTGATACGAAGTATCGGATATCGTCTCCACAGGGATTGGGCTAATAGCTTCACCTTATTTCACTACACGAAAGTAAAGAAAATATTTGAGAGAATTGTCACGAGAATAATAAAGTAAACGTAAATAGAAGAGTAGAAATATCAAGATAGAGAGAATGGGCTGGTATTGAATTGCTCAGTAGTGCAGGTATCGCAATGCTTAGGAAATCCAGTTCTGTCGTCACGCCTGTCGCGGCAGCAGTCCGTTGATCATCGCGGCAGCAAACACACCAACTCAGTACTTCAAGTTTGGCAAGAATCCCAGATCTGCCTTGGCCTATCCCTAGGTCCAAGTCTGTCGATGATCACGTCTTTGATGATACCTCTCGGCGTGAATCGAAGGATGAACACCGATGTGTATGAATTCTTCTTTAGCCACTTAACCTCGCCCTATCCCTAGGCACGAGATAATTCAACTATAAACTAGAGAACTTGCTCTTACTTCTTTCGTATACTTAACTCTCCCGATGCTAAGTAAATAGATAACCTCACAATGCTCTCCCGATGCTCTTGTAAGATATTAATAACCAAAATAAGAGAACTTGAAGTTTATTTTATTGAACTGAAAATTCCTAAAACAAAACAACCCTTGCAACTACTTTACAAATCAACCCGTGGCCCTAGGAAGGATTTAGAACATGTCGACGGCGGGTAAACAGCTAGGGGTTTTTGGTTGTCGGTTATGGGGTAATCGGCTATGGTGTTTTTCTAGGTTAAAAAGCATGCCCTTATATAAGCTTTGGGCTCAAGTTATCTAAGTTAACAAGGATTACAACTTTAATTAAAAGTATGATTCTAATAAAGACTTAATCTTCAAGGATCCTACTTTCTAGCCGTCCTCCTTGTTTCTTGGGATTTTCTCTCCTTGAGCTTTGGGCTTGCCATATCTTTTGATCCGGGGCTTGGAAAAATATATGGTTTTCACACGACAGACGAGCAGAATTTTCTCTATCTATCGAGGTCCACTTTGCTTTTCCTCCACTAACTTGCTGTCGTCCTCTGCTGTCACGGCAGCACCATGGCAGCATCGTCCTCTTTGTCTGCTTGTCCAGTTCAGCTCTTCTGCTTATTCGCCCTGCGCCCGCCTTCACCGTCTACGACGGCGGTAACCTGCAAAATCAACTATCTTTTAGTAGAATCTGTGCCTTTAATATATTTGTGATGTTTTGCTGTAAACTAACCTAAATGAAATGAAATGATGCTTGAATGCAGCAGAAATATGGGTTAAAAAGGGTGTAAATAATAGAACTTTTACATACTCAACACATCCTTCTACCATACATAAACCATCAGCCCTCCAATTTAAACCTAAAACCCACCAAAAACCAAGTTTTTGACACTTTGAAATTTGCCTCAAGAACCCATTTCGGGTTTTCACCCAAACCTAACCATTTTAACATATTATGTTCATTCTAAGGTGAATAAACTAAAACCCAACATTATATTTCAAAACAACTTGAAAATCTCCATAAAAACTTTAACTTTCATTAAACCCTAACTTTTCAAAAGTGAGTAGTTTTAAAATCTATGACCATGTATGGATAGAGGATGAAGAGGAGAGTTAGAAAATGTTATTACCTTTGAAAATGGCCTTGGAATGAAGTTGGAAATTAATGGAATAGTGATTTTTGTGTTTGGAGAGTTTGGAGAATGGGTTTCACGTTTGGGTGGGGAGATGGAGGAGAGAAGACCACATTTTTGTTCCTTTTCAACTTTTTAGTTTCAAAAGTTGTCTAGCTTTTTAAAACATTTGGGTTAAATCACCAAAGTGGTCCCTCCTCTTTATTTTAAAACCCAATTAACTCAAGCCATGGTTAAAATGATTAAATTTAATTTTACCGACTCGGACCATTAACCCGACTAACTCCTAACCCCAAAACACGGGCGTTACAACTCTCTCCCACTTAAGGAATTTCGTCCCCGAAATTACCTGACTGAAAGAGATACGGAAACTGCCTTTCCATATCCTCCTTCCTCTCCCATGTGGCCTCGTCCACACCTCGACGTTGCCACCGCACTTTTACTAACTCAATCGATCTACCCCGCAACACCTTACTGTCAGAAGATAAGATCTCAACTGGTTCTTCCTCATAGGTCAAATCCGGATTCAATTCAATCTCCTCTATGGGCATAACATGTGATGGATCAGACCTATACTTACAAAGCATCGAAACATGAAATACATCGTGTATCTTCTCTAGCTCGGATGGCAAAAGCAACTGATAAGCAACCAGACCAACCCTCTTCACAATCTCATACGGTCCTATGTACCTCGGACTCAACTTCCATTTTCGGCCAAATATCATTACTTTCTTCCACGGAAACACTTTCTCACCAACTGAGAACTCAACTTCCTTCCTCTTCAAGTCGGCATAGGACTTCTGCCTATCCGAAGCAGTCTTCAAGCGATCACAAATTAATTTTACCTTGTCATTTGTCCCCTTGAGTAAATCCGGCATAGGTAACAACTTATGTCCCACTTCGGCCCAACAAACTGGAGTTCTACACTTTCGGCCATACAAGGCCTCATACGGAGCCATTTGAATGCTCGACTAGAAGCTATTATTGTAAGCAAACTCTACTAGAGGCAAGTGCTTCTCCCACGTACCCTGAAAATCAATGATGCAACAACGCAACATATCCTCTAAGATCTGAATAACTCTCTCTGACTGACCATCTGACTGAGGATGATAAGACGTGCTGAAGTTCAAAGGGTACCCAGAGCTGTATGCAGACACTCCCAAAATCGAGATGTAAATCGCGGATCTCTATCTGACACAATGGACTTCGTCACACCATGCAGTCTAACAATCTCACCAATGTACAAATCGGCCAATCTATCTAAAGTGTAAGTAGTATTGACTGCCAAGAAGTGAGCACACTTCGTAAAACGATCTACTATCACCCAAAATGAGTTCATCTTCATAGAAGTCAAAGGCAAACCCAAAACAAAATCCATGGTGATATTCTCCCATTTTCATTCCGGAATTCTCAACGGCTGTAACAAACCTGAGGGAACCTGATGTTCCGCCTTCACTCTCTGACACACTAAGCACTTACTCACAAAGTCGGCTACATCTCTCTTCAAGCCAACCCAAAAGTACTCATTCTTCAAATCTCTGTACATCTTCGTACTTCCAGGATGCATAGCAAACGGACTACTGTGGGCTTCAGTCAAGATCGTACGTCTCAAGTCGTCCTCTGGAACAACTATCCTATCTTTGAAACACAAAACTCCATCGGTGTTGAAATTGTAGTCTGAAGATCTACCTTCGGCTATATCTTGCACGTGAGGTGACAAAGATCTATCTAAGAGCTGCTTATCTCTAATCAACTGACCTAGAGTAGGTCTAACCTGAAGCTCGGCTACCAAGCCACCATCTTCGGACAAACTCAATCTAGCAAACATGGCTCTCAAGTCCACGGCTATCTTCCTACTCAATGCATCAGCCACTACATTGGCCTTACCCGGATGGTACTCAATGGTAAGATCATAGTCTTTTAGCAACTCTAACCATATGCGCTGTCTGAGATTCAAATCTCGCTGAGTCATAATGTACTTCAAACTCTTGTGATCGGTGTACACTGTGCATTTCTCACCGTACAAATAGTGCCTCCAAACCTTCAGAGCAAACACAACTGCAGCTAACTCTATGTCATGAGTCGGATAGTTGCGCTCATGAGTCTTCAACTGTCTTGAGACATAAGCCACTACTCTCTTGTCTTGCATAAGAACACATCCTAGCCCTACATAAGAAGCATCACTGTAAACTACATAGTCCTTCCCGGACACAGGCTGAATCAAGATCGGTGCTCGGGTCAAAGCTTCTTTCAATTTCTCAAAGGCTCTCTGTCTTGCATCTGTCCACTCAAACTGAACACTCTTCTGAAGTAACTGTGTCAAAGGAGCGGCTAACTTCGAGAAACCTTCTACGAATCTCCTATAGTATCCGGCTAAGCCTAGGAAGCTACGTACCTCTGTTACAGACTTCGGTTGCTTCCATTCAACAATGGCCTCAATCTTCTTCGGATCAACTCTAATCCCATCAGCTGACACTACATGTCCTAAGAAGACTACCTCTCGGATCCAGAATTCACACTTGCTCAACTTCGCATATAACTGATGATCTAGCAAAGTCTTCAATACTAGTCTCAAGTGTCGGTCATGATCTTCTTCAGTTCGCGAATACACCAAGATGTCATCTATAAACACAACCACAAATTGATTTAGGTACTGATGAAAAATCATGTTCATCATATCCATAAAATCAGCCGGTGCATTAGTCAACCCAAAAGGCATGACTAAAAACTCATAGTGACCATACCTAGTCCTAAAGGCCGTCTTCGGTACATCAACCTCTCTTACCTTTAGTTGGTAATAGCCCGATCTCAAGTTAATCTTCGAAAAGACTGATGCTCCTCTCAACTGATCAAACAAGTCATCAATTCTAGGCAACGGATATTTATTCTTTACTGTCAACTGATTCAGCTGTCTATAATCTATACACATTCTCATGCTTCCATCTTTCTTCTTCACAAACAAAACTGGTGCACCCCAAGGTGAAGAACTAGGTCGAATGAAGCCTCTATCTGTCAATTCTTGCAATTGAGTCTTCAACTCTTTCAGTTCTTTCGGTGTCATGCGATACGGAGCAATCGAAACAGGAGCGGAATCAGAATAAGTCTCAATAGTGAACTCTACCTCTCTGTCCGGTGGTAACCCTGGCAACTCTTCCGGAAACACACTAGGAAAGATACATACTGTCAAGATGTCTTGAGGTCTAACCTCACTCATGTTAGGGTTCATCACATACGCTAAGTATGCTTCACACCCCAACTCAACTAACCTCTTAGCCTCTAAAACTGAAACTACATTAGACAAGAATTTCACATTCTCACCCACCACTACAATCTCATAGTCATCTGTGAGCCTCAAAGAAATCCTCTTAGTTTCAAAATATATCCTAGCTCTATGCTCCGTGAGCCAGTCCATACCCAGAATTACATCAAAACCATAGAAAGGAAGCTTCATCATATCCACTAGAAACACATGTCCCTGAACCATCAATGGACACCTTCGGTACATCTTTCTAACTACCACCGTGTCCCCAAAGGAACTAGTAACACTAACTCCTACCTTTAACATTTCACAAGGCAAATTCAAAGACTGTGCATGCTCACTCAATATGTAGGAATGTGTAGACCCGGAGTCAATCAAAGAAAGCAAACCCAAAGACTGTATCGAGAAGTTACCTGCGATCACATCGGTGTCATGATGATCCCCACGCTGAGCGTAAACTCTAGCCTGGCCTCCGCCCTCCGGCTGAACTGCAACTACATGTGCTATGTTCCTCTGACCATCATTTCTCGGCTGGAAGTTACCTCTACCGCGCCCGCAGCCTCTCTGAAAGTCATTGGCTCTAGCAGGAGCCTGAGCTGGTGCATGTCCCACCTGATGTGGACAGTCACGTCTAATGTGGTCTCTAGCTCCACAATTCCAACATGAGTGGAAATTTTCCCAACACTCACCGGTGTGGTTCCTCCCGCAAGTAGCACATGTAGGCAACTTCCCACCAGTTCTCTAGCCCTGTTGGCCCCTCCCGTGGTTACCGCCACCACGTCTATGATCATAATGATGCCTGTTGTCCTGATGCCTCTTGGCATCACCTCTATCAAAGTTACTGGACCTCTTACCCGAACTAGAACCACCAGACCGCTTGGTCAAGCTCAAACTGTGCTTCAAGTCCTTGACCCTCGCGACCAAGACATCAAAATCAGTGTAGTCTGAAGCTAGAGTATACATCTTGATCTCTTCATTCAGCCCATAACGGAAATGGTTACAACGTTTCACCTCAGTAGGAACAAGCTCAGGTGCATACTGACTCAGTCTGACAAATCAAATCTCATAGTCTGTCACGGTCATTCTCCCCTGAAGCAAAGCCATAAACTCCATCTTCCTCTCATCGAGGTATCGCGGACTCAGATACTTCTTACAGAATGCTGACTCAAAGAACTCCCAAGTAATCTCAGCCTCATCCATACCCGTAGTGATGGTGACCCACCAAGTGTAGGCATCACCCTGAAGTAAGGACTCAACACATCCTAACTTACGCTCACCAGTACATCCCATCTGAGCGAGGATACAGACAGTCTTCTCAAACCACAACTCTAATCTCTCTAGAGTAGACCCTCTAAACTCTTCGGCCCCTAGGCCCCAGAGTCTCTCTAAAGGCAAACCAGTGCCCTCTTTCTGATGATGTGTTGCTGCCTGACCCCCAGCTACTGCAACCTGAAATGCCCCGGTTATCGCCTGAACCAAGGGAGCTAAGTCTATTTCGGCTGGTCCTTGGCCACCTTGGCATCCCTGAGGTCCCTCTCCTTCGGCCTCGGCCTCGCCTCCTACTCCAGGTGGAGGAGGTGGTGGTGGAGGAGCTCCGACTCCAACCACAGGCTCTCCCACTTGAGCCTCAACTCTAACTACTGGCTCAACTCCCGGAGCCGCTGCCCGTGGTTCTGGTCGAACCATCCTAGGCCTCCCACGTGGTCTCATGGTACAACTAGCAAGATAAAAACTACAACAACAAACAAATAGGGATTATGTTAGCCAAAGCAAGGGTCCAACAGTGCTCAAGTACTCCCTTTACCAAAAATCTTTTTAAATTAAGTAATAGTAGCAATGGGCACACACTCTATACCAGACGCAACAATTCATGCTTCAAAACATCATGCAAACAGTCAAACATCAAGATTTCATGGCAAGCATACATCGAACAATACAATCATTTAACACATCAAGCTTACCTCACTTACCTGCCCGAGGTCTCGGTAACCTCAGACTCTGATACCAACAAATGTAACCCCCTCGTCTCGGTCTGGCCGGATGACCGGTCCGAGTGGGCCACACGGGGAAAACCGAAGCGAAACCCGTTAAGGTTCCCCCTCGGTTAGCAACCTATTTTTTTCTTTAACTTAATCTTTTCTAAAAGCTCATTTAAGTCCTATGTGATCAAACAGCGAAAATAAAATACAGGAGATAAACATTCGAACCCAAAATATCATTTAAACAGTCCGATTTTAATCTTTTAAACAGGCCGTTTCGAAACACCCTTGAGGCGTATCGAAACGCCTAGACCAGGTCAACTGCCCTAAAGCCCATACAAGGGGCCGTATCGAAACGGAGGTCAACCATTCCGAAACGCCTTCAACGGTCAACTTCTCGTGGTCAACGAGATTTTGACCGTTTCGAAACCCTTAGACCCGTTTCGAAACGCCTTCATCTCGTCATTTTCTCAGAATTCCAGTAGCCAAAACGTTCCAAAACCCGTATCGGAACATGGGCTCTCAGAGGCCAAACCGTATCGAAACGCGTCCCGATACGGGGTCCCTGAAGCCTACCCATTCCGAAACGCCCCAGCTCGTTTCGAAACGCGGGCTGTCTGCAACCTTTGAAAATCAGACTTAGGTGTTTTTCAACTAGTCTAAAGGTCCCAAACGACCTACAAAGGCACTCAACTCAAACAAACAAAGTCTAGAGGCATACACCCTATGTCTAGCATGCTCAAACACACACAAGGCATAGATCTAAATAATCATTCATACATGGCAATTACACATTGATAACCCTTCATACAAGTCATGCTTGAAGACGTTAAAAACCAATAGGCACCATACATCTCAAATAAGTATTCATGTTATTCAAAAGCAATCTTAAGCATCCATTAAACATGCATCACACAAGCATTTGGCAAGATACATCACGTTTACAATCCAAGTCAAAATATAAGCATCAAACACATACATGATTCATACAAAGCTCATTCAAACACACCCTTGCCACATTGTTAATCTACTACATAATTATTAACCGTACTTGAGCAACAAAAACTTGGAAGCCCTTCTTGCCTTGCTCCGAGATAACACCACGCTAATGATCTGCATTGTTGAAAATGAGAGCGTAAGCTATAAGCTTAGTGATGATGCTCTAAAACCGAAAACATCAACAATGCAGGGTCCAAGCATGCAATCCTTAAAACTCACATACATAGGCAAAGTATCAAGTAGACCTAGCTAGTCTTTCAAGAGTCATAATATGGCATCTTACCTCATACTAAACTCAAACATCAAATATCAATGTCATGAATCACAAGTATAAGAGCAAGTTCAATTGGCCACTATTAGATTACCCGGATGTGCGTATTTAA
Source organism: Hibiscus tridactylites (assembly GCA_958450335.1). Taxonomy (NCBI): domain Eukaryota; kingdom Viridiplantae; phylum Streptophyta; class Magnoliopsida; order Malvales; family Malvaceae; genus Hibiscus; species Hibiscus tridactylites. The sequence goes on along the minus strand of OY288291.1, from coordinate 57,774,886 downwards.
TCTCAACAATCACATTACCTCGGTGGGATTACACTCATCACCGGACCTTGCATGGGCGGGATTCCACTCATCACCACATGCCCTACGGATGGGATTCCACTCATCATCCCGTAGAATATATATAAGCTTCGGGTGGAAAATTACATCACCTTACTCCTCCTTGATGACTCAACGCCATCAAGGCCACGTACGTTTTGACTCAATTTGTGTGCACATTAATCCTAATAATCGATCATTTACACCCGGTAAGTTAATTAGTGCCAATTATCATTTACCACATCACATATCCATCAATCATATCTCATGCTCATCACATACACACATCATGGTACTCATGTGCAAATCAACCCACATATCACAATAGCATAAATAGGCAAACACGAATAGCATTTAATGGAAATCAAGAGCTAAGTTACCAATTTAATTCTACATAGAAATGGCCTACCAAGCACATTTCAACTCACACACTACACACACTCGAACCAAACTTTAAAACACATTTAAAGTCAGTCACCACCCTTCCTTAGAAAACAAAGCAAGCCTCCTACAAGCCCGGATTCGATCCCGTTGCCTCTCCAACGCTTTCTCTTGCTTCTAGCCAAACAAAACACATACATTACTTCACAAATCAATGCTAATACTCAGCCATCATCTCACCCCATAAACACAAGCCAACTTCAATAATATCCAAACCAAATAACCACCCAAAATACCCATTTTCGTGCTCCCTCAAAACCTAGCTGAAAATTCCATTTTCAAACATCCAAATGACCCCCAAATGGTCCCAAAACATCCTCCTACCATACATAAACCATCAGCCCTCCAATTTAAACCTAAAACCCACCAAAAACTAAGTTTTTGACACTTTGAAATTTGCCTCAAGAACCCATTTCGGGTTTTCACCCAAACCTAACCATTTTAACATATTATGTTCATTTTAAGGTGAATAAACTAAAACCCAACATTATATTTCAAAACAACTTGAAAATCTCCATAAAAACCTTAACTTTCATTAAACCCTAACTTTTCAAAAGTGGGTAGTTTTAAAATCTATGACCATGTATGGATAGAGGATGAAGAGGAGAGTTAGAAAATATTATTACCTTTGAAAATGGCCTTGGAATGAAGTTGGAAATTAATGGAATAGTGATTTTTGTGTTGGGAGAGTTTGGAGAATGGGTTTCACGTTTGGGTGGGGAGATGGAGGAGAGAAGACCACATTTTTGTTCCTTTTCAACTTTTTAGTTTCAAAAGTTGTCTAGCTTTTTAAAACATTTGGGTTAAATCACCAAAGTGGTCCCTCCTCTTTATTTTAAAACCCAATTAACTCAAGCCATGGTTTAAATGATTAAATTTAATTTTACCGACTCGGACCATTAACCCGACTAACTCCTAACCCCAAAACACGGGCGTTACATTTTCAATTTGGTCCTTAAAGCAAAATTCCAAAGTATGGTAACATGATAAATAATTACAATTAAATTTTTATAGGAACTCGAAAACTCGACTCGAATCGAAAAAAATTCAAATAAAGTTTGAGTTGTAAAATATGACGCGTCGACTCGAATAACTCGAAATTTTTTTACTCGACTCGATCGAACGCTCATCTCTATCTTAATATATGACGCGTCAACTCGAATAACTCGAAATATTTTAATATTTTAAATCATTTTTTCCTTTTAAATCGAATATTTTTTAAAATACAATATTTAATATTTTCATATTTTAATCACATTGAATATTAATAACTATTTTAAATATTAAATTTAATTTAAAAATATTCGATTTAAAAGAAAAAATAATTTAAAATATTCGAATATTTAATAATTACTTTAAATATTTATTAAATACTCGAATATTTTAAATCATTTTTTTCTTGTAAATGGAATATATTTAAATTAAATCGAATATTTAAAGTAGTTATTAAATATTCGATGTGATTTAAAAGAAAATATGATATAAAATATTCGAATATTTTGAGTTATTTGAGTTGACGCGTCATATCTTAAGATAGAGGTGAGCGTTCGATCGGAAATTTTTTCGATTCGAGTCGAGTTTTTGAGTTCTTATAAAAATTCAATTAAATATTAGAATAATTTAAATCAATTTTTTTCTTTTAAATCGGATATTTTTAAATTAAATCAAATATTTGAAGTAGTTATTAAATATTCGATGTGATTTAAATATAAAAATATTAAATATTCTATTTTAAAAAAATATATTCGATTTAAAATAAAAAATGATTTAAAATATTCGAATATTTTGAGTTATTCGAGTTGACGCGTCATATCTTAAGATAGAGGTGAGCGTTCGATCGAGTCGAGTCAAAAATTTCGAGTTATTTGAGTTTACGCGTTCATATTTTACAACTCAAACTTTATTTGAAATTTTTTCGATTCGAGTCGAATTTTCGAGTTCCAATAAAAATTTAATTAAATATTCAAATATTTTCAATCATTTTTTTTATTTTAAATCGAATATTTAAAGTTGTTATTAAATAATCGATGTAATTTAAATATGAAAATATTAAATATTCTATTTTAAAAAATATTTGATTTAAAAGAAAAAATGATTTAAAATATTCAAATATTTCGAGTTATTTGAGTTGCATCATATCTTAAGATAAAGATGAGCGTTCGATCGAGTCGAGTCAAAAAATTTCGAGTTATTCGAGTTGACGCGTCATATTTTAGAACTCAAACTTTATTTGAAATTTTTCGATTCGAGTCGAGTTTTCAAGTTCCTATAAAAAATTAATTGTAATTATTTATCATGTTACCTTACTTTGCAATTTTGCTTTAAGGACCAAATTGAAAGAATGCATAAATTATGAGCGCTAAATTTAGTGAATTGATTCGAATTAGGATTAAATTGATTGAATGTATAAATATGAAGGACTAAATGTGTTATTATACAAAATTTTATAACAGTCACTTAACGGCATTTAACGTCTAGTTACCATTTTGTTATAAAACATAAATTTTAATAGTCATTTTTTTATTTTTGAAAGTTTGGTTGCCATTTTGTTTTGTTTTTTACCAAAGTTCAGTGACTGTCTGTGTACTTTACCCTAAAATTTACCGATGTGGAGTTTTTACTTTGAAAATATTTAATCAGCCTCTTATACTTTCCTTCCTTCATACAAAGTGTCTCTTGCAGAGAACAGCAATATCTCTGAACACCAAGCTTTCTCTCATATTCCAAACGGTTTCACCCCCATAAACCCCTGTTTCACCTCGCATGTAGGAGGCGTCTTGTAACTCGGTCTATGAGGTGTGATCCCTCTTGGTTGTGGAGCTGTTTTTTAGTTGTTGTTGTGTTTTAAATCTCTTCTTTTCCTTGCCTTCTTTCTTACTTTTGCTTCTCTAGTTCCCTCTGCCCCCTTGTCAACTCATAGTCATCTTTTCTCAACCTTTACTGCTGCTACCCTCTTTTGACTCGCATTTACTTTCAAACTACCTCATGGAATCCTTGTACCACAGTCATGCTTTTAAGTATTGGGGTCGTTGATAACAACTTTCCCAACAACCTCGTTGACCCAAATCTCTTAAGCTAAGACTTCATTGATGAACTAGAGCTTAATGAAGACAGTGAGGTGAACTTCACCCTCAAAATTCTCTCTCTGATCAGAAAGATCATGGCGCTAACATCCATAAAAATCCTGGCTTTAACTACCATTCTACGTATGGCCTGGAAGTGCGAGAACCTTGAATGCCATGATCTCAGGCGTAACTTCTTTCTTTTTATCTTCAAAATGACTGAGAATCGTCACCGCATTCTTGGATGCAAACCTTGGGCGGTTCAGGACTCTCTAATGGTGTTAAAAGAGTGGCAACCAAACAAGGCACTCGAGAAAATAGACTTTTCTAAAGAGGAGTTTTGGGTGCAGGTTCACAACCTACCAATGGGTTTAATTACAGCAGACAACGTAAGAAGGATAAGCAAGCTCTTCCCCGTCTACTTTGGCTCGTCACTAGAAGCAGAAAGAAAAATCAACTGGCAAGGCTCGGTGAGTATACGTGTGGCCATAAGGGTTGAAGACCCTCTAAAAACCGGGTTTATACTCAATTGAAATAAAGATAAACCCTTGGAAGTAGCGTTCAAGTATGAAGGCTTACCGAAATTCTGCTTTCGTTGTGGTAGAATAGGTCATGTTGAACGGGATTGCAAACATGACATTGTGATGTTCAAACTGGCCGGAAAATACGGCCCTTGGTTACGAGCTTCCTACGGTGGCAAACCAAGATCTTTTCAACACCACCATGCAGACATATGTGGTGCCACGCCTCCCTCACTAAAGGACAAAGTTAGCGGCAAAAAAGACAAAGGAATGAGGCACCCAATACAATCAAAATCCCCGGTAAATCCTGTGTACAGGGCTGCCTCGTTTAAGGAAACAAGTGTTGTTAAATCATCCCATGGCAAAGTCAACGTGAACTTGCCTCTTTTGGAAACGGGGGAGGCCTGCTTGAGCATCGAAAACCTAGGCACTAACACCCGAAAGGTGACTGCACAAAGAGGTTCCCCAAGCTCAGTTCCCAAACTCGATCTTGGCCCAAGTACTCCATCTCTTCCAAATCTTAATTCACCAGGAAGTAATCATAGCATACCTTGAGAAAACATTTAAGTCGATGGTTTCAATAGGATGAAAGTTTCAGCTTGTAAGAAAACGAAAAGAGAGGAGGAAGGTGATGAATATTGTTGAGTGGATCAATGGATTGATCAAAGCCAAGAGAGGGGTGAATTGGGCTTTTAAAAAAATTGTTGAAGAAAAATGATAGCTAAAACTGAAGAACAAAGGATTTTAGAGTGGTTCAAGTTCCAAATGAACTCTACATCCACTACCTTAGCTACCACTAAGGATTTGCAACAATTCACTAATTTGTTCTTCCCCTTTTCAAGGCTTAGGAGGTAACCTTTACACAACCGGTCAAATTTTCTACCCAAAATTTGACCAAACCCTCACAAGTGAACAAAGAAGAAATTAGGCAAGAAAGATATCTCTCAAATACAATATTGCCCCTTTAAATACAAACACTCAACCCAAATTTAAAGATATGATAGGAATTGAATGCAACACAATTTGGGGTTTACAAGAAATTGGAAAATAAGCACAATGAGCTTGGATTTTTGCTTGGATGTTTATCTTTGATACAATAGTTGTTGCTGGTCTTCAATAAGCTTCAATTTATACCTTCTATATCAATTCTAGTTTTTTGGGTGGTTAGGGTATTGATTATAGCCGTTGAGACCCTCTCTTTCCACCATAAATGCATTTCTGCAGCTATTTGTATCGGTACACGAAGACTCGTATCGATATCTGTCTCAAAACAGAAAGAGTTGTTGCACAATAATAAAGAGGGCGTATCAATACATGTGTAAGTGTATCGGTACGAGACAAAGAGCGTTTCGATACGGGTAAGACCGTATCGATACCTTTTTCTCAACTTATCTCACTAGAAGTTTCCGTTTCAATACGGGGAACACCGTATCGATACGGGACAACTACCACTTTAAATGTTAGTTACCTAACAACTGACACCAACGGTCGAAAATATTTAAAGCTCTTCGAATTAAAAATTTTGTTAAAATTGTATCGATACGGGTGGAACTGTATCGGTACACCATTTAAACTCCTTCAGTTTTTTACAGAGGGGCGTATCGATACAGATTCAATCTGTTTCGAATCGGTTAGGGGTGTATCAAAATGTATTTTTCCAGTAGCCAACTTTGTAAAAAAGTTATCGATACGGTTGGAACCATATCGATACGCCTAAACGTTTTTCAACACTTTGGCTTTGGAACACTTAAAAAATATTTGGAGTTTGAGTTTTTCAAATCAGATTAAGGTGTTGGTGATTTAAAATTCATTTGAGGGACTTAGAAATGTATTTCAAGTTTTCAATTTGATCCTTAACATACTTAGTTATATCAAAATCAAACATAGGTTTTACAATCTCCCTTTTTTGATATAACAAAACCAAAACTTGAAATTTTTGATACTTTGAAAAACTTTGCAAAATAACTCCCCCTTAATATTAGCTAGGTAACATTAAAGTTTGAAAGTCAAAATTTTTAAGTGGTGTGAGCTTGTTTCCTCTCCCCTTTTTGTTAGATCAAAAATAATTGAGACATAATATAAAGTGCATAAATAGGCAAAAGGTATAAATAAGCAACATAATATTATTAAGTTCAAATGAAAGATAACATCAACTTAAATCCAAAAAAACAGATAATCAAAGCATAGGTTTTAGAATAATGCAAACTTAATCCTAAAAACATAAATCAAAGGTGCATAAATAAATATCCTAAATGATATGAATGATATGCAAAGATAGGCTACTATGCATCTCCATCGCCATCTTCATCATCTTCATCCTCCTCCTTAATTGCATCATCATCCCTCCTAGTTTGACGCCACTCGTCATGGAAAGCGGTAAGGGATATGTTTGTAACACCACAAATTTGGGCTTGGAAGTTTAGGGTATGAATCGGATCGGTCTGGAAGACGGCTCGAATATAAAAGGAGGTTTTAGGGAACGCCTAGTTCAGGATGCTTTAAAAATATGGAAAAATATCTAAAAATCCTCTTTTAATATATATAAGAGAGTGGTGAAATCAATTTTACAAAATAAGGTTTGGAAGTACAACATTTTGGAATAGTGACTAAAATGCGATTTTTGAAAAGTTCAGTGGTGACTGTTTTGTAAGGATTGAAACTTTGAATCTTTAAGGAGCTAATTTACCCAAAAGGATTTATCCAGATTTTTCCTTAATTTAAGTGATTTAATTAATGTTTAAATAATTAAATGAAAAAGGAAAACCACTTTTTAGAATTTCATAACTAACTTTTCCTAAAATTTTCTCATTTATTTTTCTCTCAAAATCCCATCATCCAAACACTTTTCTCCAGCAATTTTTGCATTGATCTTCACTTCAATTGATGAGATTTTTATCATCAATTAGTTTCTAATCAATCTTGCATCAAATCCTTTTGATTTTCTCATTGGATTTTCAAGAAAATTGGCTCAAATGAAGGAGAAATCATCATTTAGAGGTAAGGTTGTTCTTCTCCTCTAAATACTCAGTTCTTTACTGAAATTCCTAAGTTATCAATCCTTAATTTAAGTTTTATAAATGGTTTTAATGATAGGAACTTGATTTTAGCTTAAAACTCAAGATTTGGAAGAAATCTTGAAGAAATTCGTTGTGATTGTTTGGGCTCTGTTTTGAGATTATTTTTAAATGTATTTTGGATTTCTAATGATGTGTAAATGAGGTTTTATCAATGCAATCCCGAATAGGTTGAATTTTCTAAGTTTTTGCTTATGAAAATGGTGGTTTTGGGGTGATCTTGGTGTTCTGTTAGTGCTTGAGGTATAAGGACGAGTTTGGGTTCTTTTTAGATGTTAATTGATGTTTATAAAAGGTTATAATTAATGGATCTTGGCTGGGCTTTGTTTTGGGAGAGTTTGGAGGTGATTTCGGTTGTTTTTGGTGGTCGAAATGAGGTTCTTGAGTAGAGCAGCGAGTTGGGTTGTGTTGTTGGTGATTTTAATGCATGGTGATGCATTAATCCTCTGTTGTTATGTTTTTAAAACAGGGGAGAATGATCCGGAAGCAATAGAGGTGGCGTTGGAGGTTTCAGATGCTTGGAAGGCTTGTCGGCTAGCATAGTTTTGTGTATCGGTGAGTGGAAAAGAGTTTTCCAGCTTTGAAACATTTTGGACGAGGTTTTGGGAGCTTAGTTTAAGTCTAAACAACTTAGCTAAGCTCAAGAGTAAGTAAATGGAATTTCTCTCTTGGATTGTGCTATGATTTGGTTTTAAATGCACTTGGGGTGGTTGTATTTTAATTATTGTTTTTAAGCATGTTTAGACATGGTTTAATGTTGGTTTATTAATGCCATTATGTTATAGACGCGCTAGGTAAGTGATCTTTGGCTTGCATGTGTTGAATGCATATGATTTTAAGCATGTGATGCTTGTGGAAATGGCATTGTGGTTAAGCTTGTAAAAACAGTGGAATAATGTGGTAAAATGGTTATATTGGCAAGAGATGTAAGTGGTTTTTGGTTACTTTAATCGGATATAGTTAGTCGGCTATAGGATTGGGTGCACCGTGAATAAAGTCGCCTTGGATGTTGAGGGATTGTGATTGTACCGTAAACTCCATCCAAGTATCCTAACGAGAGAGGTAAGATCACAACGGTGGTTAAAAGTCCGTGTGTGGTTCGTGGTAAGATCACAACGGTGGTTAAAAGTCTGTGTGTGGTTCGTGGTAAGATCACAATGGTGGTTAAAAGTCCGTGTGTGGATCTTGGTAAGGTCACAATGGTGGTTAAAAGTCCGTGTGTGGATCTTGTGTTATGTGTTCCGTACTCTCGCTAGTGAGTTATACAACTACCGGTGAGTGATGTTGAGGGGTTGTGATTGTACCGTTAAACTCCATCACGGGTGTTGAGGGGTTGTGATTGTACCGGTAAACTCCACCTTGTGTTGTTCGGTAGTGTGTATGAAGCGTTTGGGACAACGCTTGTAATCCGCGTATTCGATTGTGTCTTGTGTTGTGATGGTTTGTGATTTATCGCTTGAAAGCCAATATAATATATTTGAATGAAATGAAGCGAGAAATGCTTGAAAATGATGCAAGGTTGCATGGGAATATGTAAATGGTGCAAGAATGCATGTGATACTTGTTAAGTATGAGCAAAAGTATATCTTCTATTGTGAATGGTGCATATGTGCATAGAATCTCATAAGTGCATTGAAGTCTTGTGTAGGCTTGTTTTTAAAAGGCACATAGTGCAAATGTTGCTTTTGTAGTTCATGTGTTTTGCACTTGTTAATTGCATGAGATATATAGAAGGAACACTCGGTTCTTAAAAGGCATTTTTGCTTTGAAATGATCTTTAAGTATGAGAAAAGTATGGTGTGATGTGGAAGAGATTTCCAAGGAAATTGAGTTAAACTTTGCATGAGGTGTCCATGCATGGAAAGGTTTAAAAGATAGCACTTGTAAGAATGTGGTTTGGGTGAGTTGTTTAGCACTTCAAAGTTAAAGGATGGTTTTATGTTGAGCAATGCATGATTTAAAGCAATGTTGTTTCAAAGGGGATTTTCAAACAATGTCTTGGTTTATTGAATTGTATCTACATTTAAAGAAGGTTTTATGATTCGCTGCATTGATGGTGTTTTGGTTTTGGGCTTTCCTCACTAAGCATTATGTGCTTACGCTCCTTTTTGTCCATCAATGCAGATAATTGAAGTTGGGGCAGCAAGAAGCAAGGGATTCAAGAAGAGCTCCACTTGAGAAGTATGTATTGGTTTATAGCTATAGATAATAAAGGCAATGGGGGGAGAGTCTTTTATGTTGTTGTGTAACGTGATTGTGTATGTTGACAATGTTCGGTTTGTGGTTTGAATCTTGTTGATTATCGCTTTGCAACATTTGAATCTTCTTCTTCATAAGTTGTTATACTATGCTTCTTGTTTTAAAAGCATGATCATGTGTTGGATGTGAAGAATGAGTTGGTTTGCTTAATTCTTGAATATATCTAGTCTTTGGTGTATCATTGATAGTTATAATGTTTGTCATGTAGTGGATATGTTTTGGAATGGTTCCAAGTATGTTTGATGGTGTTTTGAAGTGAAAAACCAGAATTTCATGCTGTTTCTGGGCAGGGTGTATCGAAACACCCTTAGCTGCTTCGAAACGGGTGCAAGAAATGGCCTAGGCGTTTCGGAACGGCTAGAAGTGTTTCGAAACACTTTGGCCACTGGAGGTGTCCATTTCTGAACTGGTTTCGGAACATACCCGCGTATCGAAACGGTCAACACCGTTTCGAAACGGGTGTTCGACACGGGTGTTTCTATATGGGTGTCAGTGTTTCGAAACGGGTGACCGTTGGACAGATTTTTGCATGCTTTACATTTTAGTCCTGAAAGTTGTATTTGCAATTGCTCGAGCTTGGGATGTCTTTTTAAGCTGAAATTTGGCAGAGAGGCTTGTAATATGATTAATTGAGGTTTGGTAAAACTAAAATCTTGGAAGTTCTTTTATTTTCCAAAATTTACATTTTGGTCCCTAAGAGTGTATTTCTTGCAATTGAGTCCTTAAACGTTTCCGATCGCTGTGTTTTTCTCTTCCAAGATTCACGGGCTTTCACATAGGTTTAATGCGCATCTAGAGAAGTTTAAAAAGAAAAAAAGGGTCATTAATCAAGGTTGACTTTCGGGTTGACTTTGGTTTTCCCCGTGTGATCTTCGTAGTTCGGGTCTAGCGTCTAGGCTGGGCTAAGGGGGTTACAATGTTCATAGAGTTGTGACCACCTTCAAATGAAGTGATTCGAGTCTCCACATTCTTCATTCGATCTTCAAGGCTTGTAAACCTTGTATCAATAGCGGTAAACTTTGATTTCATCACTTGATCGATTGAGGCCATTCTCGTGCGCAAACCCATGAATTGCTCATTGAGATAAGTCATGAGGGATTCCATAGAAGGTGGGGGATGAGCTTGAGGAACTTGATCGACTTGAGGATTAGCAAATTCTTCCACAGCCTCACTAGGGAGCTCGGATAGACGAAGCCAACTACCATTGAAGTAATGAAACTTACCCCTTGCAAGAGATATTTCATCGATAGGATCGGTGAGGGGAGTTGGGTAGTCATGTGAGCAATCTATCTCCTTTTGTTGGAAGAAATAACTCAAGGTCGTACCATAGGTGAAGGAAGTGACGAGTGTAGTGTGGCGATGTTGCACGAGATAGACAATCTCCGCAAACATAATTCGAGCAAGATTTGAACGTTTTCTCTCACGGAAGCATCGAATCCAAAAATCATCAACTTGGCGGATAGTGGAATACTTCCCTCCCGAGGGCCTAAACCACCAAGAAACCATCAAATGGAGGATTCGATCCTGAGCATTAAGGGTGGTGACGGAACCACTTAGGACATGGCCAAGAGCATTCTCATCATCATAGCCTTCATCCTCCAACTTAAACACATCATAAATGGATTGAACATCGATCGTGATCTTTTTACCCATAAGATGAGAATTAACGGCCGTAACAACACCATCTTGATTGGCACAACACTTAGCATTAGCATAAAAGATCAAAACTAAGATGCGAAAGAAAAATCCGGGAATTTGGAGAAAATCCATAAACTTCCATTCTTGGAGCAAAGGTAAGTACTCAAATTTGAAACGCTCCGAGTTAAGAAAAGGAACGAAAATTACCCTCTCCGGACGGATCTTATAGTTTTGAAATTGGCGAAAATAGTTGAGATCTCCGGTGGACTTAAAGGATTGTTAATTGATAAGAGTGAGGTTCGGGCGAGTACCACCTCTGACATTGGAACCTTCACCGGCTTCACTAGTACGTGCTCTCTTTTTGGGTGCCATGAACTAGAGAAAAGATTAAAAAACAGTGTATGCATTAATTTTCTTCATTCAACTCATTAAAACCCAATAATCAAGGTTTTTGAAAAAAAATTACAAACAAAACAAAAATAAAGAGTTTGAAAAGAGATTTGATTTTGAGAAGACAAAACAAAACAAAAGAAAGTTTGAAACGAAAATCAAAAGAAAAATTAAAAGAAAAAAAGGAGTTTTACCATGATATTGATAGAGAGGAATGAGAGAAGAACTTAGCACCAAATTGATGAAAAGCTTGAAGAGCTTTGCTTGATTTTGAAAACCCTCAAGAGATTTTGAGTTGTGGTGTGAAAATATGAGGGATTAAGAGGCTATTTATAGAGTGAAAACGGCTAGGGTTTTTAGGGTTTTGAAAAATTCAATTTTGGTAAAAGTTGAACTGTTTAAATGCCAATTAGAAGATGTCTGCACAATCGCGTATCGATACGCCTGAGGGTGTATCGATACGGGGGTAAAAACGAAATTCCATTTGAAATGCTCGTTGAAGGTTCGTATCAAAATGGATGCAATCCGTATTGAAACGATTGTTGCTCGTATCGAAGCGGGTTTAACCGTATCGATACCCGTTTTAGGCAAAATGTAATCTAGGAAGCTAATATAGTACTCGTATCGATACGCATAAGACCGTATCGATACCATATGCCCATAAATACATTTTAGGCTTTAAGAACAACCAAAGGCTCGATTATAACATCTCCTAAAAGAATGCAAATGATGATTGAGCAGTTCTAAGCATATTCTAACAGAAGCATACTCCCCTAGCTATAAGCATGGATATTTTCAAGAGTTACAACACATAAACATGCAATTTCACAAGATCAAGCAATTTTAACTTCAAAAAGAGTCCTAAAGGGTCAAGGAAGGCTAGTTAGACCTAACTCTCTCCCAATGGACCAAAAACGCTCTTTATCTAAAGGCTTTGTAAAGATGTCCGCTAGTTGGTTTAAGGTGTCAACGTACTCTATAACAACATCTTTCTTAAGGACATGATCTCTAATGAAATGATGTCTTATCTCTATATGTTTGATTCTAGATTGTTGGATGGAATTTTGTGTTAAGCATATGGCACTAGTGTTATCACACTTAAGGGGTATGGTTTCAACTTTAATATCATAATCTAAGAGTTGTTTCTTCATCCAAATGACTTGAGCACAACAACTCCCTAAGGATATGTACTCGACTTCTGTGGTAGAAAGAGATACACTATTTTGTTTCTTAGAGAACCAAGATATGAGCATACTATCTAAAAATTGACAAGTTCCCGAAGTACTTTTCCTATCGATTTTACACCCCCCCCCATAATCCGCATCTGAATAAGCATGAAGGTTGAAGGTGGAGTCTCTAGGGTACCAAAGACCTAAACAAGGGGTATCTCTAAGGTACCTAAAGATTCTCTTAACGGCTATAAGATGAGACTCTTTAGGACTAGCTTGAAACCTAGCACACAAGCAAACATTAAACAAAATATATGGTCTACTTGCGGTAAGGTAAAGCAAAGATCCAATCATAGAACAGTAAAGCTTAGAGTCAACACACTTACCTCCTTCATCTTTGTCAAGCTTTGTAGATGAGATCATAGGTGTGGCTTGAGGCTTTGCATTCTCCAAGCCTAACTTCTTGAGCATATCCTTGATGTACTTTGCTTGATTGATGAAGGTGTCATCCTTCCTTTGCTTGATTTGGAGTCCCAAAAAGAATGAGAGCTCCCCCATCATGCTCATCTTGAATTCACCTTGCATTAACATAGCAAACTCTTTACAATGACACTCATTAGTAGATCCAAAAATAATATCATCAACATATATTTGTACTATTAAGATGCCATTTTTATACCTTTTTATGAAAAGTGTAGTGTCCACTTTACCTTTTTCAAAACCTTTTTTCAATCAAAAAGTTTGAAAGTCTTTCATACCAAGCTCTAGGAGCTTGTTTTAAACCATAAAGTGCTTTAGTAAGTTTGAAAACATGATTTGGAAAATTTGAGTCTTCAAAACCTGGTGGTTGTTCCACATACACTTCCTCATTTATAAAACCATTTAAAATGTGCTTTTAACATCCATTTGAAAAAGCTTGAAGTCATGATAACATGCATATGCAAGCAACATCCTAATAGCCTTCATTCTAGCTACGGGTGCATGGGTTTCATCAAAATCTATTCCCTCTTCTTGAGTGTAACCTTGTGCTACTAATCTAGCTTTATTTCTCACAATGTTATCACTCTCATCTAGTTTGTTCCTAAAGACCCATTTAGTTCCTATAGTAGATTGATTACTAGGCCTATCAACTAGTGTCCAAACATTACTTCTCTCAAATTGATTTAACTCTTCTTGCATAGCCATAATCCAAAAGTCATATTTTAATGCTTCTTTTATATTCTTAGGCTCTATGCCTGAGATAAATGCAACATGGTTCATAAGTTTAAGAGAAGATCTAGGGGTTACCCCCTTGGATGGATCACCCAAGATTTCACCACCTTTGACATAGTTGAACTCCCTTGGGTAGCTCACTTCCATTTCCTCAAGAGCCAAGTCCTTCAAGGCTTCAAGAGGTGGATCTTGTGTATCCTCTTCTTTTGTTGGAATCTCATCCTCCTTTGAAGTTTGTCCTCCATCAAAGGCATCAATGATTCCTACATCATCATCATCACAAGAATCCTTCCTTGGAAGGAGGTTATCATTGAATACAACATGAATAGACTCTTCTACTACTAAAGTTCTCTTGTTAAATACATGATAGGCTTTAGAGTTTAAAGAATATCCTAAGAAAATAGCTTCATCACTTTTTGCATCAAATTTACCTAAGTTATTTTTTCCATTATTTAAAACAAAACACTTGCAACCAAATGGATGAAAATAGCTAATGTTAGGCTTTTTAGATTTTAAAATCTCATATAGTGTTTTCTTTCAAAGTGGCCTAATCATTACTCGGTTTACAATGTAGCTAGCGGTGTTTGTGGCTTCCACCCAAAAATATTTAGGTAAATTGTTTTCACAAAGCATGGTTCTAGCCATTTCTTGTAAAGTTCTATTTTTCCTCTCAACTACCCTATTTTGTTGAGGAGTTTGAGGAGCCGAAAATTTGTGGCTAATACCATTTTGATTTAAAAACTCTTCAAAATCAAGATTTTGAAATTTGGTTCCATGATCGCTCCTAATATGAGAAATTTTAAGTTCAAGATCATTTTGAGTTAATTTTGAAAATGTGATGAATTTTTCTAAAGCCTCATCTTTAGTACTTAAAAATAGAACCCAAGTAAATCTAGAATAGTCATCAACAAGTACAAATGCATAAGATTTACCACCCAAACTCATAGTCCTAATAGGCCCAAATAAATCCATGTGAATAAGTTGTAAACATCTACTTGTAGAAACATCATTAATGGATTTAAAGGATGACTTATGATGTTTACCTTTAGAGCATGAATCACAAATTTTGTCATTTGAGAACTTAATCTTGGGTAAATCTCTAACTAGATCTAGGGAAACTAATTTTTCTAAAACACTAATGCTAGCGTGTCATAGTTTCCTATGCCATAGTCATGCATCATTTTCATTTTGAGCTACTAAACATGCATGGGATGTATGTATGTCATCTAAATGTATCATGTAAATATTACCTATGCGATGACCTATGAGCATAATATTATTTGATTTATTTTCAACAATTTTGCACTCATTCTTATCAAATAAGACATTAAACCCTTTATCACATAATTGGCTTATGCTCAACAAATTATGTTTAAGACCATCGACATATGAAACATTTTCAATGAGAATAGTAGAGTGATTACCTATGGAGCCAATACCTTTAATGTGGCCTTTGAAGTTGTCACCAAATGTCATTACTCCTCCACTTTTTGGCTTTAAGTCCATGAATCGACTCTTGTCTCCGGTCATATGCCACGAGCATCCACCATCAAGGTACCATGAATTTTGACTTTGTGTTTTGGCCTTGTAACAATGCTCCCCTTACAAACAAAGATATTAAACTTTGGTTTTTGGTACCCAAATCATTTTGGGTTCACGAGTGTTAGCTCCCAAAAGCTTGGTTCCCTTAGGAATCCAATGAGACATAGCAATAACATTATTAGACTTGACGAGTTCCTTAGGAACCCATACACTCCTATTTTTTTTAGTTCTATTATGTCTAGGAAAGCCACTTTGTTTGTAGTTATAAGTCTTTCTCCTAGATTGGTTTGTTTTAGATGATTCTCCTTTTTCATGCTTCACATTACCAACATTTTTGAAAGACTCTTTGAGCTTGTTAAGCTCATCTAACACCTTTTGGTTTTCACTATTGCATTAAGAAAGAAGATTATTTAGGTCTACATTTTCATCTTGGAAGAATTTAAGTTCATCTTTTAAACCTAAAATCTTTTTCTCAAATTTTAAGTTAGCTTGAGAAAGTGAGTCATTTTTATCATTTAATTCCGAAATAATTTTCTTATTTCTAATGATTGACTCTTTGTACTTCTCAACTAACTCATCATAAACCTCTTGCAACTCATCATTCGCATCATGTAATTCAACAAATGTAAAGTCAAAAGATGGTGAGTTGGAGATTACCATGGAGGAATCCTCCTCAAGTGCCATGAGGCAAAGGTTGGCCACTTCGTGTTCGTCATCCTCGGATGACTCCTCATCACTCCAAGTAGCAAGCTTGGCTTTGAGCTTCTTCTTCTTCTCAAAGCCCTTCTTCTTGAGTTGAGGGCATTCCGAACGAATGTGACAGGGCTTTTTGCACTCGTAGCAAATGATTTGATCCCTCTTTTCTTCTTTGTTTTTGCCCTTGAAGTCCATTTTTCTTTGAATCTTCATTCCTCGGTTGGACCTCATGAATCGTGAGAACCTTTTGGCTATGATAGCCAATTTTTCTAGGTCATCTTTCTCACTAGAAGTGCTCTACTCATATAATGAAGCTTTGAGAGCTACTCCTATCTTCTTTTTCGTTTACACTTCTAGGTTCTCTACTCTTTTCTCTTCCTTTTTTTTCATCTTCCCTTCCTTGCTTCATTATCTCATGAGTAAGGAGAGAACCCACTAGCTCATCAAGTTTGATTGTCTTGAAGTTTTTGGCCTCAATGATGGTGGTTCTCTTCCCATCACAAGATTCAGGAAGTGAGTAGAGTAGCTTCCAGACTAATTTGTCTTCTGGATTCTCTCTCTAAAACCCTTAAGCCTGTTGGCGATTGTTGAAAAGCGATCGAACATCTTGGACACGGTTTCGTCGGGCTCCATTTTGAAATTCTCATAACTAAGATTGAGAATTCCAATCTTGATCTCCTTCACATCACTAGTTCCTTCATAGGTGGTCTCTAGTGTGTCTCATACTTCCTTGGCACTTTCAATAGAGGAGACTTTGGAGTAGATGTCAGGACCGAAAAAGCAAAATAGAATGTGAAGAGCTTTATCGTTGATTTGGATCTTCTTTCTTTCATCTTCACTCATCTCAATCTTCTTCTTTAGAACCAATCTTCCTTTATCATCCATCTTCAATGGAATATATGTACCATCTTCAATGAAATCCCAAACTAGGTAATCGTTGGATTTGATGAAGAGGCGCATCTGGTTCTTCCAAAATTGATAGTTGTCACCGTTGAAGAATGGTGGTTTTGTAGTTGATTGAGACTCGTACATGCTTGACCCAGAGCTAGATGTCATGGCTTGATTTTTGGATGATCACACTCTTCCTAGGAACTCCTCTTCTGGTTGTTAATTCTTCAAATAGGTAGGCTTTGATACCAATTGTTGAGTGGATCAATGGATTGATCAAAGCCAAGAGGGGTTCCCTTCCTTAGATTTTTGCTTAGATATGATAGGAATTGAATACAACACAATTTGGGGTTTACAAGAAATTGGAAAATAAGCACAATGAGCTTAGATTTTTGTTTGGATATTTATCTTTGATGCAATAGTTGTTGCTTGTCTTCAATAAGCTTCAATTTATACCTTCTCTATCAATTCTAGCCGTTTGGGTGGTTAGGGTATTGATTATAGCCGTTGGGACCCTCTCTTTCCACCATAAATACACTTCTGCAGCTATCAGTATCGGTACACGAAGACTCATATCGATATATGTCTCAAAACAGAAAGAGTCGTTGCACAGTAGTAAAAAGGGTGTATCGATACGCGTGTAAGCGTATCGGTACGAAACAGGGAGCGTTTCGATACGGGTAAGACCATATTGATACCTTTTTCTCAACTTAGCTCACTGGAAGTTTCCGTTTCGATACGGGGAACACCGTATCGATACGGGACAACTACCACTTTAAATGTTAGTTACCTAACAACTGACACCAATGGTCAAAAATATTCAAAGCTCTTCGAATTAAAAAATCTATTAAAACCGTATTGATACGGGTGGAACCGTATCGGTACACCATTCAAACTACTTCAGTTTTTACAGAGGGGTGTATTGATACAGATTCAATTTGTTTCGATACGTTGTTTCGATACGGTAAGGGGCGTATCGAAATGCGTCTTTCCAGTAGCCAACTTTGTAAAAAGGTATCGATACGGCTGGAAGCGTATCGATACGCCTGGACGTTTTTCAACACTTTGGCTTTGGAACACTTAGAAAATATTTGGAGTTTGAGTTTTTCAAATCAGATTAAGGTGTTGGTGATTTAAAATTCATTTGAGGGACTTAGAAATATATTTCATGTTTTCAATTTGATCCTTAACATACTTAGTTATATCAAAATCAAACATAGGTTTTACAAATATTTCAGCCCTGCTAAACGTAGAGAACTCTGGGAGCAAATTTCAGATGCTATCGTCCAAGTTGGTCCACAAAATTGGTGTATCTCTGAAAACAATTTCGCGGCAAGCGAGGAGGTTCTCAAGGCGGCTTTGTTTCCAGCTCCGCTCCTAGCATCACCGACCATTATCAATGATATTAAGAGAAAAGAGAGAGGGAGAACCTTTGGATCCAAAACGCTTACCCTCATACGGAAAGCAACGCGTCGCAAGTATGCCATGGAGTGCACGCGGGTGATGGTGGATGAAGTTGGACTCATCGAACTGGGGAGTGAACCTTTCGGAAAAAATATCACAAGGGTTCCCTCTATGTGTGTCGACGATAACTTCTCCCTAAATGAAGAAATCCATATTAGAGATGGAGAGGATGTGACCCTTCCCTCGATTTCAAATCACTCAGTTTTCTTGGTGACCGACTTTGCTCAAGACATGGATAACTCGAATGGGAGTTATTTGGGAATGCCATGATGGGTTCAAGCAAGGTAGCCTATGACGGGAAGGATCATAGTCTTTTTTTCATGTCCCTTCCTTCCCCATGGATCTTTTGTTTCATTTTGCTTTCGGCTGATCCAAGGTTTCGGTTTTTATGTTATCTCCAGTTTAGGTTTTTTCTGTTTCAGTTGTTGCTTTAAGCCAGGAACGGGTGGAGGTCTAGTGGTTTCTCATTCTTCTCAAGTCTGGGTTTCAGTGGGTGACGCCTTGACAAGGACCAATGCTTTTGCATTAGAAGCTTGCCTCTGGATAGAGCTCTTAGGCACAGCTACTGACGATCATCCCGAGTAGGGATCAAGGAAAGCACGTTTTGGCCTCCTCTTTCATCGTCCAGGTTTAGCAGTTTCGTCGACGCAATCCTCGGCTGTACCGTTGGAAGTGTTCCCCTGGGTTGCACATGTTAGTGCTTCGTTTAGGTTTTGTTGGGTTGTAGTGTGGTTCTGTGCGCTTCTTAGGTTGCTCGTGTTTTTTTGGGATGCATGTTGTTGTTTGGATGCTGGATTTAACCTAGTGGTTGTTGTTACCTTTTTATTTTTTTAAATGAATTGTCTTTTATGATCAAAAAAATACAAAGTGTCTCTTGCCCCTAACGCCATTAGGGGTCAGGGGTATTTTGTATGTCAGAAGAAAAGTACAGGGGGATGATTGTACATTTACAAAGTACACAAAAAATATGTTTATTATTAGGGAAAACTACATCGGTGGTCCCCAAACTATTATCGTTTTCCTATTTTGGTCCTCAAACTATGTTTTTCGGCAAAACCATCCCTTCTGTTACATAGTTCTCCTATTTTAGTCTCCCAACGTTAAATAGCAAACGGTTTTTGCTGACGTGGCATTTTTTAAATATTTTTTAATCATTTTTCTCTCCTATATTATTTTTATTTAACTTTATTCACTCAATCATGTAGTGTCACGTGGCACTACCCTATTGGTTGAAAAAAACTCCAAAAACCATCCCTTCTATTACATATTTTGGTCCCCAAACTATGTTTTTCGGCAAAACCTCCCTTCTGTTACATAGTTCTCCTATTTTGGTCTCCCGACGTTTAATAGCAAACGGTTTTTGCTGACGTGGCATTTTTTAAATACTTTTTAATCATTTCTCACTCTTCCTATATTATTTTTATTTAACTTTATTCACCCAATTATGTAGTGTCACGTGGCATTACCCTATTGGTTGAAAAAAAAAACCCAAAAACCTTAAAGGAATATTTGGTGCTGCTAAGATTTGAATCCAAGACCACCAGCACATAAGCCATACGCATGAACCACTTGTGCTAAGTTGATTACTTAATTCAAATTTACTAACAATTATATATAAGCTATACATATTAACCCAAAAAACCTTAAAAACACAAATTAAGGCCGTCAAGATTCGAACCCAAGCAACCAACATGCAAGGTCAACATGCAAACACAATATCTTATTGATAAAATTTTAAATATTTAACCACCAAGTTAAACTAATAAATTGTGTTATTTTTAACTTAAATATTTTTAGGAATTTTTTATTTTTATAAAATAAATAAATATTTAATTAGTTTTTTATTATCGAACAAAGTAAAAAAATAGTTTGATATTTTAAAATTATAAACATAATTTAGTTAAATATATTTAAGTTCAAAATAGTACAATTTATTATTTAACTTGGTGGTTAAATATTTAAAATTTTATTAATAAGATATTATGTTCGAATTACTCTCCACCTTTTATATTCATTAACCATGTGTTGTTTCTAAATTTTATAGGTTAAATATAAATGTTAGAAGATTTAATTCAAAATTATTAGCTTAGAATAGTTTGTTTGCACGTTGGCCATGAATGTTGGTTGCTTGGGTTCGAATCTTAGTGGCCCCAATTTGTGTTTTTAAGTTTTTTTAGGTTAATATGTATAGCTTATATATAATTGTTAGTAGATTTAAATCAAGTAATTAGCCTAGCATAAGTGGTTCATGTGAATGGCTTGTTTATTGGAGGTCTTGGCTTTGAATCTTTGTAGCACCAAATGTGGCTTTTAAGGTTTTTGGGGGTTTCGACCAATAGGGTAATGCCACGTGGCACCACATGATTGGGTGAATAAAGTTAAATAAAAATAATACAGGAGGAGAGAGAAGTTATTAAAAAAATATTTAAAAAATGTCACAGCAAAACCGTTAGCTATTTAACGTCGGGGACCAAAACATGAGAACTATGTAACAAAAGGAACGATTTTGCCAAAAAACATAGTTTGGAGACCAAAATAGAAAAACAATAATAGTTTAGGGACCACTGGTATAGTTTTCCCTTATTATTATTATTATTATTAATTCGAATGAAATTAGTCTTTTAAATCCAACCCGACGTTGCATCTCCAAAGCTTATAAAAAGCCTTCTCTCTCCGTTTATTTTTCTTCTCCTTCCCTTTATATCGGCCTCCGCCTCCTGACATCAGCACATGGCGGATTATAGACCAGCTCTCGCTATTTCTCAAGCTTACGCCTCCGGAAACGACGAAGACCACAGTTCTCCAAGTTTCTCAGCCTCTGGCGGTGGCTCTCCCAACTCTGAAACTCCAAACATGAAGGCTATTACCCTTGATCACCATCAACAAATTCCGCCTCAGAACACTATAAAGAAGCGTAGAGGGAGGCCTCAAGGCTCCAAGAACAAACCCAAACCTCCGGTTCTTATAACC
The DNA here is from genome assembly GCA_958450335.1 of Hibiscus tridactylites. Classification (NCBI taxonomy): domain Eukaryota; kingdom Viridiplantae; phylum Streptophyta; class Magnoliopsida; order Malvales; family Malvaceae; genus Hibiscus; species Hibiscus tridactylites. The sequence continues at coordinate 57,753,524 of OY288291.1, read as the reverse complement.
AGAGACGGCGGTTCTTCACCTGTGAAGACGGTGATTCTTCAAATCCCCCCGGGCTCCGATGTTATCGAGAGAATTATCAGCTTTGCATGTAGCAACCACGTCGGCGTCGGTATACTCAGCGCTACCGGCTCCGTTTCGAACGTCTTGCTTTGCAGTAATCCTCTCGAACCAGCAAACATCGTTAAGGGACCCTTGGAGTTACACTCCTTGATCGGCTCATTCTTCGCCGACTACGGCTCTCCATCTTCTTCCAACGGAACACCCGGCCGTTCATCACCGCCGTTTTCTTTCCGCGTAACACTTCAAGGGCCGCAGTTCAACCTCATTGGAGGGAAATTAGTCGGGAAACTAACGGCGGCAACACAAGTGCACGTGGTGGCGGCTGTTTTGGCAAGCCCTTCGTTCGATAAAGACTCTCCGTCCGAAGATGACAGTGAAGATCCCCGTCGTCAGCAAACAAGAGCTTGCAACAACGTTAATGGCGCAACCGGAAGCTGCCCTTCTACCGGCATGGCCATGGGTGTTTACGGAGTAGCGAATCTCGCTCCACCTCCGTCCAACTTCCCGTTTTCTCATCTCTCCATGCCTTGGGGTTGGGGTTCTTCCCATGAGATGAACATGAATTAGTAAGGGTTTTATTAGGGTTTAGACACCATTAATATCACCTCAAGCTCATTCAAAATTATTTTAGTCACTGAAATTTTAAAACGTTCAATTTACTCACTAAACTTTGTTATCTGATATATTTTAGTAAATTTTATTATATTAGAACACAAACTTGTAGTTATTGCTTCTAATTCCATCTTTATTATATTAGAACTGTTGAAATTTTTATCTACATATTATTCTTTATAGATATTTGAATGTCCGATAACTATATGAATTTTTGAACATTTGTATTATTTTATTTTATTTATTTGAGTCAAAATAGTGTCTTTAATTAAGAAAATTAATTAAAGAATATTGAATTTGCTACTATTCACATGATGTATAGTTAACCATAGTAGAGACTAGAGAGTGTCAAGAGTTGGAATCCAAATGTTGAGGAGATAGTACTTAGCTATATTTTTCGTAAGAATTAATTGTATCATATGTTCCTGAACTATTGTTTCTTATTTTAAATTGATTAACTTTTAAGATTTTTAATTTCATCTTCAAATTATATCTTTCATTCTAAATTGGTCCCCAAACCATAGTTCTCATTTTAAATTGGTCCTTAAACTTATGAACATTCCAATTTTATTCCCCAAAATCCTCAAATTTTTTGTATATGTTAATCATATTCCATGTTCATAATCGTTATAAAAATACTAATTGAAATGTAAACGTGAATATATTATGTAATAATATGATGTGTCGTAAACGATAATGTGATGATAAGATTGAAATGTTTCAAAAGTTTGAGGATAATTTCGGGATAAAATTGCAGTATTCAAAAGTTTAAGGATTAATTTTAGAATGAGGGTCATAATTTGAGGTTATAATTAAAATCTTTAAAAATTTAGGGACCAATATAGAACGAAGGTCATAGTTTAGAATTAAATATATAAAATTAAAAAATTAAAGAAATGAGTCTGTCAAAAAAGATATAGTAATTAATTAAAGGTCCAATTTATCACATGTGGTTATCAATAATTCAGTCAATCCAGCCAAAATAATAAACTAGACCTAAGATGATTCCAAATAACCGTAAATTCTATTTTTTTATCAAAAAAATTTAAATTAAATAAGTTATATCTCGTTGGTTTCACTGAGAATCTAACTATATATTTTCGTTTAACAGAAAGATAATGAATGTTTATTTAAATGTACAAAAATAATTATAGCAGAGTTTTTGTTATTTGTATTAACCTTTACTCCAAAAAATGTGTTTATGTGGTGCTAACGATTTAATAACTATCTTTGTAGCTTCACAAGTAAATTTTTTTATAGATAATTTCATCCTCAAACTTAGAATTTTAGTCTTTTCAGAGTAATTTTTTTATTTACTGTCACTTAACTAATGAATAAGTTAGTTTTATGAAAACCCTTTCTGTGACGAGCATTTAATTGATTCTAATTTTAGTAAAATTAAAAGTTGGTTTGGATTTCCTTGTTAGGGAGAAAAAGAAAACGAGTCTGGCGTACTTATGTTTTTACATTTGATCTGTATTATGTTAAAAACTCAATTTGGATCAAATTTTGAATGAAGACAACTTTTTTAAACTTAAAACAAACTACAATTATAAAATTAAAATCTACGATATTTAATCATAATTAATTAATTAATTAATTGGTAATCAAATAGGATTAGTCGAGCTTCATCAGGAGAAGAAATCCGAGTCTAATTACTTGGGTACAATATTTTATAGATTAATCCGAATTCACAAATCCGGCTCAAATTTTTCTTATACATTGCCCATGCCTAGTCAAAGGAAATAAAAAGAAAATACTGTACAAAGCGACTACATGAGTCATGACACATGGGTTCCTGGTTTATTGAATCGCCCTAACCACTTTGCTACAATGTTCTATAAAAAAGACATTGAATCAAAGATATCACTTCAGCCCCAGCCTACTCAAATGCTCTTCATGTTTTGCTGCAGCTGCCTTATCCGCTGCTTCGCGCTTCAGTGCCCTCTTCGCCCTTCGTCCCATCGTACTTTTCGGAACTTCTTTCTTCTTCGGCTCACTTGAAGTTGAAGTTGAAGCAGCAGCGTTCTGGGAACTGGTTGATCGTTGAATAGGCCTGGCTTCTTGGCGCCCTGACCTTACATATCCATTATCACCCCATCTCCGATTCCCGATGCGGAGACTCGGTGCACCGTTGTAATAAACTTCATCTTCTACGTCGTCATCTTCGTAAGGGTAATGGTAATAGTAATCTTCCAAATCATCATATACCTCCTCACGTTCCTCCACGTTCAAAGGTTTAAACCATGTGGCTCTAAGAAGCAAGCACACGCTTTCCTCAAACATGTAGTCATTGATCCTTGTAAAGCAAAAGGCAACCAAAAATGAATCCAACTTAGGTCACGGTCAGGAGAACAGAAAAATTACTACCAGAAAAATTACTACCAACGAGGGATAATAACTCGCTACGACTCACTCATGCCGACACGAGAATTCCCTCCCTCAGAAATGCCAACATGACCAAGGATAAATCAACAATCAAGAATAGAGAGTTTAAGATTACCTGCCGTCAAGTGAACGATGAACATTGAGGAACTCGAATGGATGTTTACACTGAGGGCATGTAGGCATTTCACTGTATGTTGCCCATCGAAGGATGCATGTTACACTGCAAGAACAAAGAGAAAAATACCCATAAAACCTGAAAAATCCCGTACCCAGTCCACTGACATGTAGCAAATGTCAATTGTAATCACACTGCACTACAAAAACAGATGAAACAATAACTTCCAAACTGAACTTGATCCTCTGCACCAAGGTACTAAATAAGTCGACCAGTCGGTGCATTAGTGGTGAGTAAAAAACCATGATATATAGAACCCAATTTTCGATACACTTGGTACTCTCGAGAAGTTGAGGAGCAGAGCTCCACAAATGGAAGTAGAGCCAAATCCTAACAAGTAACAAGTATCACTTATCTGATAGCTCTAACAGAAGCTGATCTCAATATATGAAGAAAAAGAAAACTGTTTTCTGGTTCTTTTCTAAATACACAATTAGTGAAAGAAGCCCTGACCTCATCCACAGAGTTGGATGAGAAATAGTACGATTACCAAGCGAGAATGCTAGCAAATAGAGGCTCTAGATTTTGCAACTCATATATTAAATTTTAATATAGTAATTGAACATATTGCTCCCAACAAGAACTACCTGCAGGCTTAGAATAACTGACTAGTAATTAAGCATTGTTTGGACAATTTTAGAGCTTGAAGTCTTTAAATCAAATTTTGATAATCTCCAAAAAGTTTAAAGCTTATAAAATGTTTAGCAATTCGTCAAAAACTAAAAACCATCTAAACAAGAATCAATAACCTAATAGTTAATTAAACAATTGTTTATACAATTTTAGACTTGAAGTCTTTAAATCAAATTTTGATGATCTCAAAAAAGTTCAGAGCTTATAAAATTAGTAATTCATCAAAGCTAAATGATCGTCTAAACTAGAATCAACTCAATGTACAAATTGCTTTACCCACTGAACATAGGACATGCTCCTACACCATAGTGTAGAATAAATTGGAACCCATCTAATGCCAACACCATGGCGGCACCTAATAAACTACATATTCCATGAGCCCAACACATATTTTAGTTTTTTTCTTAAAAACTAGAACCTTCCTTTTTTCTCTACGGATTGTCAAGTTTAGAGCTTGATATCATCGGGTGGGAGTGACAGATCCAAAGGCAAAATAATGATGACTCGAGATTTAAAACAAGCTTAGTTCATCTTTGAAAGAATGAGGGAGATGGAATCCATAATATTGAACGGCTGTACAGTTGGACAGATTAAGCTATTGGAACTAACTGCTCATCATGTGTTTGAACCATGCTTCTCAACATATAATAAATGTCCCAGAAACTTATTCCTCGTGTCTTATCCAAAAATAGACTAATAGTTCAACATAACCAACCTACTTTTAGCAGTTCATAGAAACCCAGACAGAAAAAGCATTGCATTTACAGATACAATGAGCAGAACCCCAAAACATGCAATAACGTACCTATTGGTATAGCAGCAATATGCAAATGATGATAGACTACAAATAACGTACCTTTTCTACTAAAGTTTGGCAACTTAAACCAAGACTCCAAAAGGCAGTATGACAGCAATGAATTTTTCAATTAACTCCCACTTTTGAGGCAAAGAATAGGCCTTATAGCTAGCATGCAAGGCATCATAAAATTTTGAAACAAAGGAACAATTAAAAAAATAAGAAAATGAGTATATAAGAACAAAACATATATTAAAAAACATATCTCAAACATGCACACTTGTTATCTCTTCATCAGATCTCACTCGAAAGTCCAAACCTTTAATAGGGCAATAACATTTCTTGACAAGCTATAGAAATAGAGCAGTACAGAAAACATATTTTAAATCACCAAAGATAATGACATGCGTGTCAAGAGAAAGGGAAAAAGTGTGATAAACATATAACATATCTCTACTCCCAACATTTTTGTAAACTTGCCACACATAATATACACAAATGTCTCACAAAAGAGGAGACGTGATAGCTTAAACATCTTCGCCCCCGGAACCGTATGCCAACAAATTAACATGACAGTCTCCAGAAGCACATAACAAGAGACCCACACCCTTCTCCATTTGGTGAGATCAACATGAGCATTACAGACCATGCCACCACTAAATCTTCACTCAAGTTTTCCCTTCCTAAACTCATTCTGTGACCCTAAACTCTCTTCAGGACTAAACAAAAACTTAAAAGTCAGACAATTAGAATGAGAACAACAAAACAATTCATTGAAGTTTCCAGCAAAATCAATAAGACTTAAAATTTTAAAGATGGTGGCGAAAGTGGAAACAGAATAGAACACATAACCGAAAGCACAATTGTAAATATTGATTAAAAGAGGTTAAACAAACCAGTAAGCATGCTCGCAGCCTTTTACAAGTGCAGTTTCCTGCAGAACTATCTTATCTAAACATATCGCACATATTCCACCATGACCTGGGCAACTTTCCTCCCAAACAGCCTCTTTATTCTTCATCTCCTTCTAAACAAAAAAAAAAATCAAATAATCCAAACACAAATATTTATAAAAGTTGATAAAAACAAAATATTAAACAAACTGTTAAATAAGAGAGATCATGGAACAAATTAACAAAAAAGAACTTCAAAATTACAACACAGTGCATAACCATTAATCAACAAAACATCCGTTCTTTCGTTTCATTTCAGCAGAAAAAATAATCAGATCTGGCTCTAAAAGCTATGCAAAAAAATCAAAATTAAAAAAATAGAGTACCTGATTCTGATCTTGAAGGGAGAGATCGGGAAAAGCGATGGCGAGTTGTTCACCGACGATCTTGGTTGCTGAAGACATGGTTTTGATTTTTTTTCTGAATTAAATCTAAAATTTTGATTCTGATTTACAGTCCTGACCTAACCCAATCTAATCTAACAAACAATTTCTTCTAATTCTATAATAAAAATAAAAAAGAATTGAAGATGCTAAAGAATTATTCTTCTGTTCCCAGAGAACGAGAGAAAAGTTAGTGCCCTAACAAAAAGGGATGAAAATGGAAATTTAGATAGGAAAATATGTGGTATTTATAAATATTTGTTTTTTTATATTTTTCCATAATTTGGGGACAGGGACACTAAGGTAGCTGACACATCACACATGTCATCTGCTTGGAGGGTGGGAAGTATTTTGGTAAGAACACGTGTGTTTTATTTCCACCACTTCCTCACAAGTCGGAATAGAAAAAGGTTAAAATGTATCCTATGTTGATATAGTGAGATGAGACATTATAGGTGGTTATTGAGTTGAGCAGCTCGCAAACAATTCAAACTCGATTCGATTAAAATTCGGTTAACGCTTGATTCGAGTTGACTCGACTCGAAATTTAGCTCGACTCGAGATCTTAGCAAGTCGAGTCGAGCAAGGCCTAATTCAACTCGATAATTTCGTGAGCAGCTCGTTAATTTTTTTTATAAATACTTTTATAGTATTTTGGTGACTACTTTAACAAATTTATGTTCCAAAATATTTAAATATTAATTATTTTTAAAAACAAATATTTATGATTTATAAATACTTTCATGATTTTTTGGTGGTTTATATAAAGTCTTTAGTTTCCCGTTCTCATATAAAAAATAAGATTGAAAGTTAAAACCTCGAAATTCTTAAGGTATTCTCCCATTTGTTGTTCATCGAAGATTGTTGAGAAACTAAAAAGGTTTCATACTTAATATCGACTTCATCTCTAACTCGATCATGATATGTTCTTTATTTATCTCCTCAGATCTCACATTTTTTTTCTTCTAAATTTCTATGTTTATACTAAGCTTTAATAGTATCATTAGATTTTACCTATATTTTAAAAGAAACAATGTAAAAAAATTTGCGAGCTTAACGAGCAATGAGAATTTTTAACAAGCACGAGTCGAGCAAAATTTTATCGAGCTTAACGAGCAACCCGTCGAGTCAAGCAACAAGATTTTTTAACGAGCATGAGTCGAGCACTACTCAACTCGCGATCGACTCGCTCGATAAGCACCTCTATGTGACATTAAGGTTTTCTTTTAAATAAGTTCAAGGGATTGAATCGTGATGTTGAAAATAGAATAATTAGTTAAAAATCATGTCATAATTAATCTGTCAATAGATTAAACACCAATGATTAAATCTAAAAAAAATATCTTAAATTTTGAATATATAAAACTGTCTCGGTGACAAATGATGTCATTCTTATTAGATGGATCGACATTTTTGTTAAATAGAGGTATTATATTCTCATATCAGAATTCGAATATATATAAAATAGGTCAATATGAGTATTTTTAGCCACTAAGTTAATTAGTGGATCTCAGATAGATAAATAGATATTTTAAATAATTTACTTTTAATAATAATTTTTATTATTTATCCATTAATTAGGTGAAATGACTGTTATTGCAATTGTAGTATTTATAAATATTAATTATTTCATTTTCCTTGGAAAAAAAAAATTGGGCTTAATATGCTAATGGTTCTTGTACTGTTTTAAAATTTAAAAAATTTAATTGTTATATTTTAATTGTGAAATATTTAGTCTTTGTACTATTTTTCAATCGAAATTGTTAGTCTCGTTTTTAATTTTGTTTAATTTTACGGTTGAACTAACAACTAACAAAATCATAAACATAAAACCTTGTGTAAACAGAGAAAGCCAAGCAAAGTGAAGGCACAACCGTCACTGTCCGATCTCTGTCACCGTCAGTCCGTGGCCTTTACCGTCGACACTATTAGGAGCACCTCTTCGTTTCGACCAAAACTCATTCTACCACTCATCGAGACGATGTAGTTTTCGCCATATAAATCCGCTAAAAGGTTCGTCGAGCTCTCTAGTTTTTTCTTTCTTTTGCTTCAGACAAGTCTTGCCCCCTTGTTTAGGTTATGTTGGCCCTCTGCTCTGTGAGGTACCTTGTTACACTCTTTTTTTGGGTCTCTGGTGCCCATTATCTTGTACCTTTCTGTTTGTTTTAATGAAATTTAGCACATGGTCAAAAAAATTATAAATGTAAGGGACTAGAAAGTTACTTTCCATTTTTAACAGCTACCATGTAAATATATAATAGCAAAATTGAATATGAAATTAATGGAGAAATTAAATTAAGATTTTCAAATAAAAAATAATATAGAAATCTAATACCATAAAATTAAGTATATGAGTTAATTTTTTAAATTTAAAACAATACAATGACCTAGCATATTTAAATCAGTATTTATTATTATATTAATTGTGACTATGAGTCTATAATTATAATTATGGTTGGTGGTACTATCACTTTTAATGAAATTATTATAATTACAATTTATAAACTTATTTTAACGTCATTTATTTATTTATTTATAAATTGTGATTTGCCATGTACCTCGTGGTTGCAATCAGGTCAGTTGATATCTTAACAAATAATGTTTATTCTTTTTTTAATTTCCTCTTATTGTATAATGGCACCCAAAAAGTTATTTGAAAAAATCATTTTATGGTCCTTCAAATTTTTTAAAATTTCTTTTTAAAAATTATTTGAATGGCTCTCAAAATTTTTCAATTTTTCTGATTTTATAATTAACACTTTCAAAGTTCAATATCAAGATATGCCTTTGTAATCTATTTTCGTAAGTAACTCTAACATGCATGAATCAAACGCTCTTAAATTATATGTTTTAATTAAAAGTGTTCATGGGTCGAGCATGTTTAGATTCGGACCAAGTTTATACATAATATTAATATATTTCATATTTGTTTAAATCCAATTCGTTCTAAAATATAAACTTTAAATTTTCTTCAAACTAGTCAATAATTGTTTATTTTTAATTCTTTAAATTTTTATGTTATTTTAATTTAACAGTTTATTATTTATTTTATTAGAATTTTAAAACATTAATCACTTCTCGTATTTCTTATGGATAATTCATAAATAGTGACTAAACTATGGTTAAACGTTTCTTTTGGTCACCCAATTAAAATGTTAAACCCTTTCGTAAACAAAATCCACTTTTAATTTTTTTAGTTAGTAAATTATTAATGTTAGTTGTATGTTTAAGTCCTTTAGAATTTTAATGTTTAATTAAAAATTATTAAATAATTAATAGTGTATAACAATGTATGTCATTCGATTTAAAATTTTCTTTAAAATTCACTTTTCAAAAAAAAATTCTTTAAAATTCAAAATTCTAGTGAAGTTAAATTTAGATTAAAAATGTTTGATATGGCCTTGTAGGATAGTATAGTTCTATTCTAGATAGTTAAAAATAATTGCTATAATACTTCTATCTCTATTTTCTTCAATTATTTTTTTATTTTGTTGAATAAAAATTAATGATTATTATAATTTCTATGTATACTTTCAATTATCTTTCTGTTTTTCCAAATAAAAATAGATAAAAATATTTTATGGATTAATATCTTATACACTAGCGATGAAAACTGAAAGTTTTCACAAGCGCCTTAGTTTTAGGCTATATAGAGTTAGTTTAGATTATATGGTTTAGGTGTAAGGGGTTAGAATTTAGAGATAATTGTTTCAATTTAAAGTTTAGGGTTATAATTTAGGGTTTATAGGTCAGGGTTTAGTTTTTAGGATAATATGGTGAGAATTTAAGTTTTAACCTATAAACTCTAAATTATAACCCTAAACCTTAAATTGAAACAACTATCCCTAAATTTTAACCCCTACACCTAAACCTCTAAACTATATACCCTAAATTAACTTCATATACCCTAAAACTAAGGCGCTTGTGGAAACTTTCAGTTTTCAACGCATGTGTATAAAATATTTATTTATATTTTATTTGTGTCAAATCAGGTCATAGTCAATTTTTACCTTGAAATTTATGTTGGGTTCAGGTGAAGATTATAAATTTTAGGTCTGGTGCGTATCCATCCAAAACCCGACCAAACCCATTAATAATTTAATATCTCTAATCAAGCTACGTCCATGCCGAGCCAGGTAAAAATGTACACAAGGCCATGCTCTTCCACGCTGCCTGAAGATCAAGACCTGGTGGAGAACTTATAATTTGGGGCGGGCAATTAATCCGGTTACCGGGTCTCGATCTGGGACCCAATAAATTTTTACTTGAAATTGGTTCTAATGAGATCGAGATTGGATCTAAAATTTAGATCTCGGTTACAACCGGGACTGAATCTTGATTTTTTAAACTCAGTGGGTACTCAATGAGACCGAGACCAGTACCAGGTACTCAGTACTAGTATGGTACCAAATGGCGTTGAAGAGGTTAGAAACAAATGAAGTCACTCCTTTATTTTTCTTTATGTATAAATATTATGAGTACAACTCGTTTTAAGACTTTAATCTTCAAGTCTACAATATTTTGACTTTGTTATTTAATATTATTATTGATGGTTAAAATTTTTTCCCCTGCTGGCTGCTGCTCAATAGACTAATTGACCAGGTACCCGATATTAGTACCAGTTCCCACTAGTATCGGAACCGGTTCTTAAAATTTTGAACCTGATCTAACCGGGACCGAGACTAGTTCTAATTTTCAAGAACTGATGGTTACCGAAACCGAGATCAAATCTAGACAAATTGGTCGGTACCTAATCTTGCCCATCCCTACTTATAATGGTAGTATGATGACCACATAGTTAGTAGAGAATCTAGATTTTATATCAAGAGTCTAATTTTTTTTTTCGATATATGTCCTCGACAATTAATGATATTAACTATTAGAAAAAATAAAACTTCAAAATAATTTGAATTGTGAAATACTAAAGAATTTAACCAAGAGGCCCACTACCCTCTTTTACTCTACTTTTGTAAATATTATTAAAAATATTTTTGTTTGAATTTGACACTTTAAGTTTCATATGGTGAATCAAGTGAATTTAAGTACATTTAACCCCACTAAACTACATGTGAATCCGCCTCTGACGGAGTGTTGGGTATGAATATGCACTCAACAATGGTAATATGCCTCCAAATATAAGAGCTTAAAAAATTAAACATTCCCCTTAACGGATACTCGAATCGAACACACTCGAAATAACAGAACCTTAATCTATCAATATTCGCAAGGCACCACGACTTCGTATTATTCATCTAAATCTAGCTTACAACAGGCATAGACACTTAATCATGTACTTACAGGACTTCACACAAGCTGTTAGAACACAGCATTTACAACAAAATTGCCACCCTCAAGCTCTTCCCAGGGGATTTAACAGATCAGCACAAGGATTCGAACCAATAACCTCTACTTACAATACATAAAATCCGATTCCGTAGCCTATGTGCAGTAGCATGAAGATCGGAAAGGTAAATTGCTTCTGAATGCCTCATCGGCAGCGAAGAACATGTCGGAAATACATCAAACTAGGATGACATGCATAGTGCAAAACCAATCAATAAGGCATCTAATTTCCGAAACAAGGTAATGCATCATACAACTTCAGCCTATAGCCGATAAGAAAACGCGGGTGAGTATAGAAAGAATGGTTATGTACCCGCTTGATGAAATCCACCCGCTAACGGAGGGAAACAACATGCAGACGAGCAGAAAGCGAGTGCCAAACGAGGATTTCAAAAATGTAGACCTCATCTTAGTTCACATTAGTCAACATTTATACACAAGATTGCAGTAGGAAAGATAAATAGAATTTGAAGCATCTTATGGGATAAAGCAATGTTAACAGCTAAAATGACATCTCCGAAATCCTGGTTTTCACAAGCGGAGCTTAAAAGCCGGAAGAAAACCAGATAAAGATAGAATATTGCATAATCAAAATGCAAAACTTCATATGACCTATGATCCGTGCAAGTTCGGAATCGATGTCTCGTATGATAGGTGGGGCAATGGGAGTAGAATTCAGGCTAGAAAGTGCAGTAGGGAACCTATCATATATATTATAACAACAAAAGAAGTAAGAACATCAAACATTCATGAATGCATAGGATTGAAGACTTTGTCCACATTGCAGGAATCCAACACAAGCAAAGTAGGCCGATAATCATGAATTCCGAATTTGCTTCGGGTTCTTTACAAACCAAAAACTAAAGCAGCAACGGAGAAAGCTAGAGTAATACTATGTTATAGATCTCATAATGACTGCTAACAGAAATTTGTCCTTCAATCCAAGACAACCATCATCAACGGGGCTTGCTCCTGAATACACATAAAACAAGCCACCGACTAATCCGAATCGGATACTGCAAAAACCTATTACGGTGAAAACTGAAAACCACTAGTGCACTATTGATTACACTTTTGCAAACCCAAATTCTTATGAACAAAAAGAAACAAAAAAACAAAACAAAGGCAACAGCTTCAAGAATCCAAATTTTCAAGAGCAAACATTGTCCATTAGTGCCAAGTGCCAACAATCTTAAAGAAAATGCGGTCGGCGTAAGGTCCAAGGTTCGAGTCCTATCTATAACATTACTATATTTCTATTAGTGTGGGATCTCTTATGTTTACATTTATCTTTCTATGATCCTCACAGTGCAATTTCTAAGGCAATTAGACATGGGAAATAAGAAAATTCAAAGCCCCAAAACAGTTGAAAATCAAAATAAATGAAAAGAAAAACATATGTTAATAAGGGGATATAAGTCTACAAAAGAAGAATTAGGTTACAATGCTTAACATTTTTATATATAAACAACCAATACACTACTTGGAAAGATGATCTTAGTTTATTGGATTACCATAACTTGAACCACCAAGCAAGCAACCTCCGGTGGCTGCATAAACTTCAGAAGGATCGATAACCGGAGAGGACGACGACCCACCACCATTTCTTGCACTCCCTCCACAACCACCACCATTACCACCGCCGCCTACACCACCACCTAAATTCAATTCAGACATGTTAGGAAACCCATCTCTTCCTTCAACGCCTTGGTCATAAAGGAACCCTTTGAACACACGTCCACCGATCTTAACAACTGCCTGATACGCAAACTCATCGTCACCGTCCTCCACAGCCGTCACTCTTACACACTTGAATACCGCCGGCGCACGTACTTGCCCCGGCAGTGTCTCTTTAAAGCCTGCATCTGCAAACAGTAACTTCAGCAACAACAACAAAAAAAGAGTAATATAATTAGAAGCTAACCTTGGTTACTTGAGCTAGTGTCAAAGCTTCTAGTAGTGTTTGAAGTCGATGTACGGGAAGTAGTTGTGTTTTGCGAAGTTAAGAGCCGCGGTTTCTTGACACCGGAGGTCGACCCCGATGAGACAGCGCCGGGGGTGGTGGCGGCAGCCGCTATGAGCTGACGTTCTCTTCTCCTAGCAGCAGGTACCCACGTGCTCTTCACGTGAGTAGAGCAATCAAAACCTCGACTTTTACAACATGTTCGACATCTCCTATGAGAACAGTCTTTCTTAGCTTGGTTCCCGCAATCTTGGCACGTGGTCGTCGAGCTTGAACCCGAGCCACCACTCGCATCACCCCCCATCCCGCCGCCGCCACTGTTTTGCATCAAATTATTGTCGTTAGGCAACGACGATGGTTTCTTAAGATAATCGTGAGGGGAAGAGTTTTGATTCTGCCATAGCTGCACCCCACTGAGCTTGTTACGACCATTGTTATTAAACAAATCAGGGTCCTCCACGTTTAGTGGAGCTAAACACGGAGCCGCTGTAAGAAGTGGGAAAACGCCAACGCCGACACCAAGCGCCGTCGAAGCATTCGGACCGCTGATTTGATCGTTCGACATGATGGGATCTTGAGTATGGTGGTGATGGTGATGATGGTGGTGGTGGTTAAACGACGCCGGAGCAACGACGACGAAATCCCGAAGACCAACCATCCCCATTTCAGGGGGAAGCCCGTAGTTGACTGAACGAGCTGAGGGTGGCCATTGAGTGTTGTTGGATCCAGGGGGAACGGCGGCAGCAGCGGCGGCGTTAGCATTAAAGCCAAGGGAAAGGTCATCGGGGCCAGCCCGGATTGCTGTGGACGACGAAGTCGCCCAATCCGCAAAGGCTCCTCCAGAATCCGACGGCAATTGCCTTCTTGTGGTAGCCACAATGACGATTGTAATAACAAAAGTAATATATATAAACAAAGATATCTCCTTTGGCAGCTAAAAACTCAATCTTCACAAACTAAAATATATTTATATGTATATATACATACATATATGTGTGTGGGGGTCCGTCGAAATCTCTGAAACTATGGCAGAAGATGGAAGAAAAGAGAAGGTTTTTCAGAATGGAAAGAGAGATGCTGGTGCAGCTTTAGATCTCTTCTTTTTTCCTCTTGCCTTTCTGGAATCTACTGAGAGATGGTTTGGGTTTTATTAGGGAAAAAGGTCTGGGGTTTTGAGATTTGACGAGGAGGAGAAAAGAAGGAAAGTTTAGCCGCAAGCTGAAGCTGAGACACTGCTGAGTGCTGACCTTTTGCTGCTACGGTTGCAGTTAGCCTGTTTCCTGGAAATGAGAAGAAAGAAACTGAAACTGTTTATATATATCTATATGCATATATAATGCGAAAAAATTGTCATTAATACAAATAGATTGGTCCGAGTGATAAACAGTTAGTATCGTTTAAGTAAATATCGAATTTAAAGTCTTGGATAAGTAAAAAAAGTGTTGGGAGATTCAGCAACCATGTTCAAAACCAAACGTGTGACACAAGTCGATCTAAACTACAAAATTTTAAAAAAATTAAGAGGACAACAAAAAATGTCATTAATATTTGATCGGATAATAACTATAACTTTTACTCTTACTTTAAATAATTTAATCTCTAATATTCTAACTGTAAGTAGTTTGAAATGACATAATAAACCTACATAGCAATGCACGTTAATATTAAAATGCCATATAATTAAAAGTGTTAATTTTTAGTGACGTGTTATTCTGTCATATTATTAAGTTATTTATTATTAATTGACTAATACTTTTCATTAACATATAAATCATTTTGATCTGAAATAAAACGTATAATATTTCAGAAATAAATAAAAATTAAAATAATTTATCCATCCAAATGTTATAGCCTTTTTTTTTTTGACATTACGTCTATATACTTTTATTAGGTGCAAATCTGATAGAAATTGATTTCAGTATGATCTGTCAGGTTCTGGTGGGTTTTAACTCGATTTTGTTGGATGTTTTACTGTGTTGACTGTTGATGCTTAGCATGTTCTTATCGGAGAGATAATGGCCGTCGGTAGCAGACTCGACGCATCGTTTTCGTGAGCAAAATAGTCGGTGGCTGCGGTGGCGAACCTACATAGCTACCACGGGCAATTGCACTCTTATTTTTAAGGAAAACTTTTTTTAATGTTGAATTTTTTCTTTAAAAATTTAATTTAGTGTGTAAAAATAGGGGAATGAAATTTTACATACTTATTTGAGAAAAAAATTAAGACGTTATGGTTTAAAAGTTAATATGTAGGGTTTAGAGATTATGGTTTAAAGGTTAATATCTAGGGTTTAGAGGTTATAGTTTAGTTTTTAAGATATTGTGGTGAGGAATTTAGATTTTAACATATAATCTCTAAATTCTAACCCTAAATTATAAATTATAACAATTATCCTTAAATAATAAACCCCTAACTCATACACCATAAACTAAATTTCTAAACCCTTAAATTAAGACGCCCTTAAAAACTTTTAGTTTTCACCACTTGTTATGATATAATTATCTTAAATAAAATATTATAAAAATATTATATAGAAAAGTTGAATCATTGACAAATTGGTATTACTATAACTCAGATTATAATATATATTCGATATTTGTAAAAATTTATTAATATTAAATTTAATGATCTAAAACATTACACAAAATATGAAAAGTGAAATAGTGGTTTGTTCTGTCACAAGTAAAAAAAAATACTATAAAATCTATTAAGACAATAGAACAAAATATGAAAATGAAAAATCAGCGGTAGGCAACCAATTTAGCAAAAAAAAAATCTAAAATATAGCACTAATAGTTTCAAGTTAACTATTATTAATCTTTTATTAACGAGATATTATTAATTTTTTTTTTTTTGAATATGCTGGTGCGATGCAAGGGTAGCATCTGTTCAACTTTCTTAGTCTTTTCGAAGACGGCACACACAGCATGGCATAACTGGTGCTCGAACCCGGATCCCAAGGAATGATAAACATCTACCTTTGCCACCAGGACACAAGGGGATGAGCAGATATTATTAATCTTTAAAGATATAGTGACATAATATTTTCATTGAATTTAAAAATAAATTAACGATTTTCAAAGAAAATATCAATTTAATCATATAATTACTGTTTAAGTACTTTTTTTCTCAAGTGGATGAGCATGTTAAATATCATTAATCATCTCGAGCACCGTGCGCTGCCATCCATGCCGTGGTCTTTACTCTCTTTCTTTTTCATTTATTTTTTCTTTTAAAATTTATTAAAAAAGATTTTGTTATATAGTATTTTTAATCCATTAGTGAATTAATTCAAATTAAATATTATATATATTTATTACAAATATGATTCTTTTGATCTAATTTTTTTATTCTCAAGAGATTATAAAAACCTCTAACATTATTTTAAAAAATTTAATATCTCATCCAATCAAAAACACTCCATCTTAACACTAACAATTAATTTAAGGTTTGAGTTATAGAAGATTGGAGAATTATATTAGGCTTAAGGTGGAAGAAGACCTTAACATTTGGGGAAAAGATTAATTAAGTCTTTTTTTACACTTTTAATTAATAAATTGAATTAGCTAAGTGTTTTGGTCAACATTAATTGTTGAATATTGTCATTTTTTTTTATATGTTACTGTCACATGATAAATTAAAATTTTATCGTGTGACATTTATATATTTTTTAAAATATCATTCTTATTATTTTAAAAAAATTAGGATTTTTAAAGAAATTTTAAATGAGATAAAAAATTATTGAAACATCAAGTAACAATACCGTGACATGATGCGGTGCACCAACTGATAAAAAATTGTTATATTCAACGTTTAATTTTGGTCAAATAGTATGTTTTAAGGTCTTAATTAGATATCATGAGCTTAATTGTTTTCTGTTTCTTTCAAAAATTGAAATGAATTTTTATTGAATAAGCCGAGTGTAGCCAACAACGATCTTGATGTCGTCACCATTGCTGCCATCTCTGATCTGATTTTTTTTCCTCTTATTTTTATATGCACATTTTTTTCGCTGCTATCATTAGGCCACGCTCGTTCCTTGGCTTCTCCTTCGTTGAAATCTTACATGTTCTATTTTCTTAACTCTTTAATAGAGAACCGTGCACACATAATACTCGAACTCGGGTCACTTGAATAAAATACATCATTCTTTATTACTAGATCATTCCACGAGTTCTTAGCGAATCACAAGCTAAACTAATTCCTTCAAACAATCATTAATAACAATGATCGTGATTAATTGGTAATTAAGGGTTCATTTTCTATAAAAAATATTATTTAATCACACAAATTTTTTTAAAAGTCCAGAATCCTAAATTAAAAAAATCTAAAAAAACTAAACGGTAATTAACACACGGTGCAAAAAATATTTTTATAGTATATAAATTAAAGAAATTTGAAGAAGAAAAATCTAAAAAGTTGGGTGAAATAGAATTAATTCGTGAGGCAATTAAAGAAAGCGGCGGTCTACGAAACACACTGCCATGCATTATTCCCTTGTATTCTCCATTTGGGTGAAAAGAAATCGAAGGAGGGAGAGTGTATAACACGCGTGGAATGGGAGAGTGGGTGGTGATATTGTATTACAGCGCAGATCTACAAATACTAGTTGAAAAATGGAAACCTATAGTGGGCGGCACAGCTGCGAGTGTAGGCCGTAGGTATAGGTCATAGCCCTATAGCTATAGGGTATAGAGAGAGAATAGGTTAATAGGGTTCACATGCCCAGCAAAATCCCATGAACGCATCACTATCGGTTTTATTTACTTTTATTTTATTTCTAACATTGCAAGTTACGGTGCGACACTAACTGAAATTATTATAATATTTAAAATATAAAACGGAAAATATTACGCTGTTTGATAATATTTTCAGTTGAGATAAGTATCGAAATTTTTATCTTGTGGTTACAATTAATATATGTTCTAAATATACTCTCAACTATTGTATAATGCATGCTTAATCATCATTCTGTAATTAATGATATTCGAACCCGTGAGCTCTAAAAACAACTATTTCCTTAATACCGAGGTAAATTGGTTATTACACAATTACATTTGTTTGTTTATGAAAACTAAATGTAAAAAGTGGTGTGGTAATGCATTGCCTCGAGCCCTGCGCCACATTCACTGCCGATCCAACTATAATACATTATACACGTATGATCATTCCTCCTCTTATATTTTGTATATCTCATGTATTATAAAGTCTTTTTTATATTTTTATATTTTATATTAATATATATTTCAATATTCTTTTGTTTATATATACGTGTCTGGATTCTTTTATGTCATACGTAAAGTGTAGTGATCTGAATTCAATGCTCGGCTTATTAATTAAGAATATTTGATTCTCAACTTGTGTCGTCGTGACTAAGAATATAAATGAGTCGAGCTTGAGTAGTGTTGAGCTCGATTTAGTTCGTTAAAAATTTAAGTTGAATTTGAATTTATATAGTTTTTAATGAGCTTGAATAATTTGTGTTTGGTTTGTTAAGAACTAGAATCAAGTTCGAGCTTGAGTCGAGTGTTGTCCGAATTTTGATCCAGCCAGACTCGAGTAGCTCGTAATTTGTCTCGTCTCATTGAAAATTCTATTAGGAAAATTTTGATATATAAGCTTGCTAATTTTAGGGTTTAGAGTGATAGTTTAGGGTTTAGAGGTAAAGTTGTCGAGTTTAGATTTTAGGGTACAAGACTTATGTTTAGGGTTTTAGGTTTAGGAAGATTTTAAATTTAAAATGTTAGTATATTGTATTTTCGAGTAGCTCGTGAGCTTTTCAAGTCGGGTATCGAGTAACTTGACTCGACTCGTTAAGAACTTGAGCCGAGTTCGAGCTCGAATCCAATCGAATTGAGTGTTGATCGAATCGAACTCGAATAACTCGCCATTTGTCTCGTCTCATTTACGGCCGTAATTGTGACATGCCATCAAGCCGTAAGATTTTCCTCTTTGTAATTTATATTAGTCCAGCAAGCGATTACCCTTATCAGAGATAGCAAGAAGTTATCAAAAATTACGTGTGTGTTTCTTCTAAAAGGCGGGTTCGGTGGACAAAGTAAATATTTTCATTACTTTTTTCGATAAAATAGATTTAGCCCACCTGAATCTGACTCGAAAATATATACCTTAAATCTTATTTGACCTCATATTTGAAAAAATTTGACCCGACCTGAACTATTAAAAAATAATTTTAAGGATCTAATTGTAAAAAATTAAATTTTAGGGAATTACCTATAAAATATTCAATTTAAATGACATGATTGTAATATATATATATATATATATATATTGTGAATATCTAAGGGAAAATTATACTATTAGTTTTGGGTCGGGTCAAAAACTTTCCACCATAAATATGAACCCGACAGAACTCAAATTTTATATAAAAAAATTTTTTTGACCCGATCGGGCCGTGTTGGGTCGGGTAAAATGTTCATCAGTTTAGTCTAAAATTCTACCAATTAAAATATTATTTTAATTTTTAGATTAAAATTGTAAATTTCTCGTTTTTCTTCTTCTAGTCTAACTTTTTTTTGGTTTTGGAGTTTAAAAACACACCATGGACAATGAAAACTTTAAGATTTGAGGATCAATGGAGGGATAATTAGGGGTCTATGAAGGACCCAAACTCCACGACTGAGATACCGACGTGAATACAAGGGGGTGTGATAGAATTCTGTCAAAATTAAGATGATGTTTTATTTTGATAAATTTTGGACTAAATTGATAACATATATAACTGTTTTGGACTAAAATTGCGATTATATCAAGCCACTTCATCATTTATGTTATTTTTAACTGCCAGGGTACTATAACAGAATAAGAACGTAATATTGAATATTATTTTACTAAAAATAATAAATAAGGTAACAAAACAGTAATTTATAATAGGGTAAACTACTGTTCAGGTCCCTTATGTTTAACGAGTGTACAGAGTTAGTCACCACTTTTGAAAAGTGCATATTAGTAGTCCTTCACGTTTTCGATGTGTAAATAGTTAGTCACTCCGCCGTTAGACTCCGTTAGTTCCCTAACGGATTGCTGATGTGGCTGACTTAATTTAATTCAATATACACGTGTATTTCCACGTGGATTATTACGTGGAACTTTGCTACTTCTTTCCCCTAACATTATAAAATCCCCAATTTGTACAACCCTAAAAAATTTCTGTAAAAATTTCTTCTCCATTTCGACCCGGACTTAATGGAAGGAAACAAGGGGGTGGGGTGAACTGATTTAAGAAAAGCGTGGACAATTGAGTACCTGGTTCTGAAATTTTACGAGAAAATGAATCGACGTTCAGACATTTTGCAATTCTCTATTAAAATTTGTGCTTTCGCTGTGAAAAGGCTATAGAAATTAAAAACCCTAATTTGATTTCGAGAGTTTTGAAAACCCTAATTCGTGGGCTATGATCCCATTGACAAGAAATTTAGGAGAATCACATCCCAAAAGCTAGCAACTACGGCGAAAGACTTTCGGTCCATACCCACAAAGAAAACTCATACACTCATATAGAATTCAAGCCCCAAACCGCAATTAGGTACGTAAAAATTAGGAATGGAAGAAAGGATTGCACAAACAAAACGCGGATTTACATGGAAATAAAGAAAGAATATCTATCTTCCCTTGTGTTTTTCATCAAAAAGAAAACAAATCTTGAGAGTCGAGCTGGAATGGGTCTGGACCGGAATATAGCAAAAAACCAAACACCAACAACAGGGGAAGCAAACAACTACCCAGATGAGAAAATTGCAAATTTAGAATAAATTGAAGTGAAATAATGCAATGACTAAACGAAAAAGAAAGCGATTTCGTTTCCAGATCGAAGAAACAAAGAAATGAAAGAGGAAATAGAGAATTACAACGACAATTAGATACTTGACATTCCACTTCTTCTTCTTCTTCTAATTTTACAAAGAATTTTTAGGGTTGTACAAATTGGGGATTTAGTAATGTTAGGGGAAGGAAGTAGCAAAGTTCCACGTTATTATCCACGTGGAAATACACGTGTATATTGAATTAAATTAAGTCAGCCACATCAGCAATCCGTTAGGGAACTAACGGAGTCTAACGGCGGAGTGACCAACTATTTACACATCGAAAACGTGAAGGACTACTAATATGCACTTTTCAAAAGTGGTGACTAACTCTGTACACTCGTTAAACATAAGGGACCTGCACAGTAGTTTACCCTTTATAATATTGAATTATAAGAAACTCTTGTCGCGTGCGAATACGGTGATATTTGCAGTAATAATTTGATTTTGGAGCGAAACTATAAAAGGAGAAGCCTAGAAGAATCGCAAGTGGCAGTAGGGTTATTAGTATCTACGTGTCAGTTTCTTATGGGTACATACAGCAGATCTGAATCACTGCATAGTCGTTTTAGGTTGGGGAATTCTATACGCAAATTTCACCCAAAATTACATTACCAATTAAAAGGTTAAATTCTGTTTCAAGCCTCTGTATTTTTTCACATTTAGAATTTAGTCCTATCATTTTTTTTACAATTAATTGAATTATTAACACCATAGGAACACTTTTTTTTAATTCAGGTTCAACACAATATCAATGAAGAAAGAGTATAGAGACTTCAAATTTTAAAGGGACTATAATTTAAAATTTACCATTTGTAGGGCTGAAAAGCAACTGATTTTATGAAACTAGCAGTCTTTTCTGTTACTATTGGGGGAAGGCCAAGGAAGGTATAGTTTATAGTTAATTTCCATAGCCCTCTCGATTGCTCTATACCAACCTAAAAAAAATGAAATATTTATATGATAATTTTAAAATTACATTGCAATATGATGTATCATTTACGTCCTTGAAAAATAATTTGTATCACGTATGAATTCAATTTTATTAGATTCGGTTCGATTTTGATCCAATTATTATCTAAATAATTTCGGTTCTGATAATTTTCAATTCACATATTAAAATTATACAATTATCTTATTCAAACTGTTTTTTAATTTCATTAAATATATAATTGTCAATGACATCTGAATTTTATTAAACACCATGAAAAATATTACAATGCATCAAAAGAGAAGAAAAAATGGACTAGTCCACTAAAATTTTCATACAAATGTGCAAAAGAAAAGCAAGCAATGCCATGGAGATTAACATACAATTAAAATTCAGAAACCTTAATGAATCTCTTTATCTACAATCAAACAAGACGTTTTACGAGATGAAAGAAGAGTGATGAGCGAACCAAACTATCAGACAAATTGCTCCGCTACATATTTCTGATTATGTTGGCTAACAAACCGTCAAATGAGGGGATCAATCTTTTCTATGACCACCGACAGAATCAAATAAAAAAATTAACGCCGCGAGTATCTCTATACAAGCACTAAACAACCGTTAAGATCTGCTAAAGTCATGCCAAACGACAGATGAGACGAACAACAAAGTCAATAAAAAACATGCCACAAGAGAAAAAAAATCTCATAAAAAATTAAAAAGCTCAAAAAATATTATGAAAAGACAAGTGAAATAATGAATTTTTTTTACCTATATATAATTATTTTTTTACTTTTTTATTACATAAAAATAAATATTTATTTACTTAAATTAACAAAAAATAATTTTAATTTCCGTATAATACTTTTTCTTAAATGATTCTGATAAGATAATAAACCAAATTGAATTTGTACGGTTCTGTTATTTTTTTTATATTGAATTTCTATTTGGTTTGATTTAAAAAAAATCAAAATAATGCATAGTAAAATAAAAACAAGGATAAATTACTTAAATTATCACTTTACTCTCATACATATTTTAGTCATTGAAGTTTTAAAACGTTAAATTTATTTATTGAAGTTTAGACATTTAATGTTTTTTTATCACTCATACGTTTACTTTTCTGACGATGTCTATTTATTAGCGAACGAATGAATTTTTTCAAGATTCAAACGATAAAAAAATTCATATGCACAAGAGAAACAACATACTGAGAAACGAGCTTCATCTGACGACAAAAGAGAAAGATCAACAAGAGAAAAACTAGAAAGTTTTTAGCCAATTTGTGAACTTCTCAACACTTTATGATAAAATAGAGGTTGACTTCCGGTTCAGGGGCTCGAGACAAAGTGAGTGGAGAAATTTGAGACCGGACGATCGTTATCTATGACCATTTGAAGTTTAAGAGTGACAAAAAGATTCAGTGTCTAAAGTTTAATTAATAAATTGAACGTTTTGAAACTTTAATAACTAAATTTTATAAGAAAGTTTAATGTAATTTACCCAAAAACCAAACCGTGCGTGATCACATTTTTTTTTAATGTGCTGATGTGATTCAATGGTAGCATCTATTTAACTTTGTTAGTCTTTTTTAAGAAGACATACGGTATGACAACATTAGTGCTCAAACTCGAGTCACCAAGATGATGAACATCATCCTTTGTCACTAAATCACAAAAATGATGTGCGTGACCACATCTAATTAAAACCAATTAAAGTGATTAACTGATTCTATTTAAATTAACATTAATTATTTTATAAATTAATTTATCGTTTGTTGGGCTTGTTTGTAAAAATAGGATGGTCCCCTCCTTTCCTAGACCTACTGAAATAAGGTGCCCCTAAACCCTATGAATAAGCATATATAATTTGCTTAGGCAGTTAGGCTTTTGCAGGTGATGGTGACTGCCCTTACACTAAAGTAAAAATAGTGCACTTTTGGGTTAGTTATGGGCCCTTTTCCCTTGTTTTAAGGGATGGGTACCCTATAGACTTCTTAACCTTTTTTCTACTACTACTAGTCTACTACTCTACTGTCAGTATTATTTTATTACCCAGTTAGTCAGTGAGTTATAGAACATATCATTTGGTCACTGGTCTTTTAAAATTTGTAAAGTAGTCACTAAATTTGTCACACTATTATAATGATTATTAAATTTTATCAAATTGTTATAAAATAATGATTACATTGATCAAATCGTTGCACTATTTATAACGTCAATAGTATATTTTATAACAATTTGACAAATTTAATGATCATTTTGTAACGTTTAAAATATTAGTGACCAAAATGATAATTATTTTATACTTTAGTGACTACTTATATACTTTACCCATTATATTTTTCAATTGGATTCTGCATTTGTTCCCGTAACCACTTACTTTTTATTTTAGAAAAATAATAATCAGTACTTTAAAATTTCAATGTGAGTCATTGAACAATCAATATTTAATTACAAAATTTCAACAATGTTATTTTTATACTTTTCTATCATCTAGAGTTATTTTTTATTGATTTTTGGTCAAATTTTAATCATAATTATTTTTATAATATATATTTAAAAATAGTTTATTGGAGATTTTTAAAACATTTCTATAATATTTAGTTTTTTTTAATCATTAACAGACTGTTATTGGACTCTTGGTTGCTCTCAATGCACACAAAATTGAGATATAAACATAATGGCCCTGTTTGGCAATTAGCGGATAGCTGATAGCTGATAGCGGATTACATTAGCTGATAGCTGATAGCTGATTGCATTAGCTGATTTGACTAGCGGATTGTATTAGCTGATTGTATAAAACTGTTTGGTAAAATTAACTGATAGCTGATAGCTGTTTGATTATTTAAACAAGCAAAATGACATATAAGGACATGATTATATTTAATACTTGTTTGAATAATTTATCAGTTATTAATATTTTGTATCTAATAAATATTAATTAGATTTGTAAAAATTATTTTTAATATAAATTTCTTAAACATATTTGAAAGATTTATATATTAATTTATTATTTATATAATTATTAAATTTTTTATATGCACATATAAATATGTGATAATAAAAAAATAGAATTAACTTACAAATGTCACAATATAAATTAGTAGTAACAACAAATAAGTCTAATATTTAATATGTTATTATTTATATTAAAAAATATTATTATTTAATTTAGGTTATTTGGAGATTTTGGTAATTGTTAAGGGTAAAAGAGTCATTACAACTCTAATATCAAACCTCTAATCTCAAAAAGCTCATATTAGAAGCTTTTTCAAAATTAGCTTTTTCACCCCAATCCGCTCTTTCAATCCGCTATTTACCAAACACCAATATTAGCGGATTTGACTAGTCAAACCTCTAATTATACCTCAAACCTCTAATTTTTGTCCAAACCGCTATTTACCAAACAGGGCCAATATAAATGTACGAATTGTTGGGTCCAATTTCCAGCATGTTATTGGGCTAATATGATTAGTATTTCATATGTGCTCACTGCTTAGTATTTCTTTATCTATAACATTGAAAGCCCAGTGGGTTTAGCCTTTTAGGCTGTTCCTGTCTCTGCCAGGAAAAATCAAAAAATATAATGAGAGCTTACAATTAAGATAGGTAAATATGTTTTTTTTAATAAAAAAAAGATAAATATGATTCAGACATATTTCTAAATAAAAAAATACAAAAATTAGATCTCTAGATCATACACAAGACTATACAAAGGAAAGATAAAAACTTCCAACTCAAAGATTCGAAACAAAATAGATACAAACATCACCAAAGCGCAACGATGATAGATAAAAGCCAACAAAAATATTAAAAAATGCATATTATAATAAGGCATGTTGACAAGACGGTTATTACCTAAACTTAATCGCGAATAAAAGCGGTGATTGTGAGCTTGTATCCAAATTCAGTTTGAGGGTCCAAAATAAGATTACCGAGATAATCAGAAGAGTTTCATCTTGATCAGTCATAGCGACGTCAAATCCAACCATAATAGAAAAAATCAAATAAAAAAAAGAAGCTGTCAAGTGATCGATTAAGAGATGAAAATCATGCAAATATTCAGAGAAAACGTACCAAGAGGTGGAGAAAATCGTGTCACAAAGACATAATAATTAAATTTTAAAACTAAAAAACAAGGAAAAAGAAATAATTATCAACGACCGGCAATCAATACTAAAACTAATATCGTCGTTGACTGCCTAAAAACGTAAAAGAAAAAAAAAATGACTGGCAGTCGCCAGAGTTAGATTTGAATATATATTCCTAAGTTTTATAGACTTGCCACTTTAATCTTTATTTGGTCATGTTAGAAAGTTTCCATGATAACAGGCAGCACCTGCCTGGTTTCTTCTGTAAAATTTAATTTGATGTTCGAGTTTTAACATTGCAAATAAAAAAAATTGAATTTAATATGCGAAAAGGTTCATAAGTAGATTTGTTTATGTTCAAATTCGTTTTTTTATATGTTAACATGCTAGCCAATAAGGTTGCTCGGAGTTTAGTTCATTGGACGAGAAATATGTTGTCATTTATCGGATTTAATATGGAACATTCTGAATGTAATAGTGTAATGATTTAATTATTCTAACCCTTAATTGATTCAAATATGATAGAATGACAACATTATTTTATTTTGTCGTTGTTGAAATATTAATATCAATTATTTATTTTTTGTCATGACATATCAGATATTTAAAAGCATTCACAATTGTAAAAATATTGACATCAACAACTTAGTAAGAGTGATATATATATTTTTTAATATGACAAAAGAATAATACAAACTTAACGACATCATTATTATTCTGTCATATTTAGATTGATTTGTTAAAATAAAATAAAAATTTAAGAATTAAAAAATGCAATAAAGATGTAAATGTCAAAATGAGTAAATTATGCTGAAGTGTGGGATCAAGCAGAATGAAAGTCTGTTCAGCTCGTTTATGTTCACAAACAAACTTGCAACCGTATTTTTGGCTTTTATGAAAAACATATTGACTGTCAACTTTTGATATGGTACTAATGTTGAAGAGAAATAAACGATTTTGAAAAAGGGTGCAATTCTGTTCGCATAAACGTATTATCCCAAAATCTCATATAGTATATACGAATAAAACCTGAAAATCTCTATCCAGACTTGCCATCGGAATTCCTGACCTCAACACAATTCCTACCATGCATCTGCACCCTAAGCAACGCCGTCCAGCGACGCCGAGGTATGTTCGGAATCGGAGCAGCCACCGGCACCTCTGGATTCAGAGGTGGAGTTTGCTCCTCCACCGGCACCTCTGGATTCAGAGGTGGAGTTTGCTCCTCCACCGGCACCTTGCTCCTCCATGGGCACCTCTTTCGCATACACCTTTATGAAAATGAAGATCTCGCCGTTGTTGCACCTGTGGACGAGCAGGGGCGGTTCAAAGATTTTGGGGGCCCTGTGCAATTTATTAAAATAAGGCCCTTAATTTATAATTAATAAAAGATCGTATAAGTTTTTTTCTTCAAAAAAATATCTTAGTAGAAAACATATTATTATATTATCCTCTTGAGCAACAAAAAATCAACTTATAAACATCTAAAAATCAAACATTCTTACTTAAATGGTGTCATTCTTTTTTCATATTTTAAGTTTTAGATAATTGTTATATATACACATAATTGTATATATAAGTTTATAATTTTTTACAAATATTAATTTAAGTTCTCTATTTTTAGGGCCCCTCTCTCTCGGGGGCCCTGTGCGGTCGCTCCTATCGCGCCTGTCCAAAACCCCCACTGTGGACGAGAGTCTGCATTCCATGGACGACGGGCACCTCGTCCAAGATAGCAGCACCGGTACCAAACCCGCAGGCACAAGCAAAATTCAGCGCACTCATTTTTAGAATTATGGTTTTCTTCAATCAAAAAAGAATTAGGGTTTTCTTCTTTTCGAATGATGGTTTAAATAGGCAAGCCGGAATCGGTTTTATTTTTCGAAACCAAATAAGGGGACCATGCCATGGGCATGGTTACAGGTTTTGGTTTTAAAATATGAGAGATAAAAAAAATTAAATATGTATAAGTTTTAAAATTTTGACTAGATAATACAAAACAATTTATATTTTCTATCAATAAATAATTTTTAATACCATAAATATAATGTAACTAATACATCCTTTATCAATACATAAATGCTATTAAACCAAATAGCTAAACATGATTGAAATTTTAATTATTTCAAAAATAGAAAATAGAGAATAATATTTATATTTTTGCTTAATACACAAATAGCCCTCTAACATTTACATATTTCCTCAATTTAGTAATTAATGCTATTAAGTTCTTATGAAATTTTTCTACCCAATTTAGCCCCTCAAAAGTCAAATTGTATTTAATTTAGCCCATTTATTGCGTTGATATTTTTTTTGTAAGGCATATGTTGACAACACGGTTATTACCCAAACTTAATCGCGAATAAAAGCGGTGATTGTGAGCTTGTATCCAAATTCAGTTTGAGGGTCCAAAATAAAAAGATTACCAAGATAATCAAAACAGTTTCATCTTGATCAGTCATAACGACGTCAAATCTAACCATGATAGAAAAAAATTAAATGAAAAAAAGAAACTGTCAAGTGATCGGTTAAGAAATGAAAA
This sequence comes from Hibiscus tridactylites, assembly GCA_958450335.1. Lineage (NCBI taxonomy): Eukaryota > Viridiplantae > Streptophyta > Magnoliopsida > Malvales > Malvaceae > Hibiscus > Hibiscus tridactylites. The sequence goes on along the minus strand of OY288291.1, from coordinate 57,724,828 downwards.
ACATGCAAATAGGCAGAGAAAACGTACCAAAAGGTGGAGAAAATTTTATCACAATAATATAATAATTAAATTTTAAAACTAGAAAACAAAAAAAAATTATCAACGATCAGCAACCAATACTAAAACTAATATCGTCGTTGACTAACTAAAAATGTAAAAAAAAAACGACCGATAGTCGCCAAAGTTAAATTTGAATATATATATTCCTAACGTTTTATAGACTTGCCACTTTAATATTTATTTGGTCATGTTAGAAAGTTTTAATACCATAAATAAGGGGACCACTCCCCTTCGCAAGAAAACCCCTCATATCTTCATCATATTTTTTTTCTCGGTAAAATAATATTTTATTAAATAAAAAGTCTTACTTGATCACCATATGCCTCATTAAAAAAACCCTTCAATTAAAAGGGGAAAAAGAGTGCATAATGGTGATCAATATACAAAGACGCCACACAATATTCATCAAAACTCTTACTCATATTACAGGACCACACCAAACATAAACCTTTCAAACCAAATACAATGAATCATCTGTTTCTAAACACTCCTCGAAAGCCAGACATCATTCATACCAATAAAGACCCTCATGTTCAACGATCTTCCTCTGAAACACCTCCTAAACACCCACTATTGTGTAATAACACATTAAAAGATCATAGTCCCTAATCTAATCTACCACTCGAGTTAACCGAAGTAAAGTTCAACACCAAAAACACATTCAAACTAACAGCTTCATCTAAGACATACCACCACATCGAGTGATTAACCCTTCTTGAATTTCAGTCTGTCATACTCTAGTTGAACAAAATCCTTCAAAACATCCTCTTTTTTCTAATAACCCTAAAACACATCTTTTTGGTTATAGACAGTGCTTTCCTGGCTTCATTCAACACCATCTTGTCAAAGATTTTGCATTTAGAATCTGATGGAGAGTTGTTATGCCATACTCAGATTGAGAAATCTCCTTATGATTGCCTTTTTTTTTTACCTTTCCCGACCTTATTTTCCTTTGTTTCATTTCCTTCTCCAGTGGCTGTCTCCTAACCTTTAAAGTTTCTTCATTCTCGAACTCGTAAAAACTCTTAATCTTTCTTACCTTATTCAAAGTTGTGTCTTCAACCAAGGCATCTCCAATAACTAGATCTACTTCCGAACTTTGCAACATTAACGTGAATACACCGATCCACAACCCATGCTCCATCGAACATCCCGACCGCTGTTTCAGCTTCACTAAGAGAAGGAAATCGGACAAAACCAAATTTGGCTCCAGTCTTATCCGTTTTCTGGGGAATAAAAACATCCAGCACTCGTCCAAATCTTTGAAATAGCTTCTTTAGAGATCTCCAATGAACTTTGGGAGATAGGTCTCCAATGATCATATTTGCATCTACTCTCACCGTTAGACATCCCTTGCAACACCCTACCCGTTCTCCCATAATATTTCTTCTTACCAACATTAAAGTACCAAAATTAGTATACAAAAATAGTTTATCATCTTCTTCACTTCCTCTTCACTGCAACATAAAAAAGAAAAAAAAATGATTATGTGAGGAAGATGGTTGTTCAATTTTGACAAGAGGATTGATTTAGATGTTGACTTAGTGAGAGAAGGAAAAAGTTCGACAAGAACTTGGTTCGATTGAAACAAAACATTTATTTCTAACGGTGATAGAGACAAAGGGTGAAGGTGAGGGTACGATTGTAATTTGGTGTTTGAATTTAGGTATAATATAATTTTTATTTTAAATTATTTTTATACTAATAATAATAATAAACGACACGTCATAACTCATAACAGTGTTAGACATTTAACTGAGTAGTGATAAAAAAGTACAATGTTAAAAGTTGAATAAGTAAATGGATAAATTTTCTATACACAGGCGGTGGAAACTGAAAGTTTCCACAAGCGCCTTAATTCTAGGGTATAGATAGTTAGTTTAGGGTATAGGGTTTAGGGGTTTAGGTGTGGATGGTTAGAATTTAGGGATAATTGTTTCAATTTAAGGTTTAGGGTTATAATTTAGGGTTTATAGGTTAAAACCTAAATCCTCACCATATTACCCTAAAAACTAAACCCTAACCTATAAACCCTAAATTATAACCCTAAACCTTAAATTGAAACAACTATCCCTAAATTCTAAACCCCTACACCTAAACCCCTAAACCCTATACCCTAAACTAACTCTCTAAACCCTAAAACTAAGGCGCTTGTGGAAACTTTAAGTTTCCACCGCCAGTGTATAGGATATTAATCCTAAGTAAATTGATCTTTTTGAAAATTTAGTAATTAAAATAGGTTTCTTTTATTTTACATTGACTATTGAGAGAACAAAAGAGAAAGAAAATAAGAAAATCCATGACAAAAAGAAAAATAAAATATTTTGACTGAAAATATTACTTTTTACAGTTTTTTCTCTTTTCTTTCCGTAACTTTCTCGGCCACCAAACGGAAAAAAAAACACACGAGGAATAATAGATAACGAAATAATAGTGATCACTGGAAAACAAAAAAGTAAGAAATCAAATACTGTTGATCAAAGTAACATTTCCCATGAATTAAGATTGATTTCTTTTCGCTGGTATTCATATTTTAGCAATTAGCATTATCCCCTCTGTTATTTCCTTCTCTGTTCCTCCCACATTGCTTTATTCCATCCCCCTCCCTTCCAGTTTACATTCCTTTCCAGTTTCCTCCCAGATTTTCTCTCCTTCCAAACACTTCTCTGCGTTCACCCCCAGATTTTCTCTCCTTCCAAACACTTCTCTGCGTTCACCCCCACTCATTCTCAATCGATTGTTTTTTCTCTCACCCTTCTTTTTTGTTTCCTTGACCGCTTTTACTACTGAAAACTTTATCCTGTCCGTATTTGCTTTAAAGTACAAACATTGAAATTCCGAAAGAGGTGTAAAAGAGTGGATTTTGAGGGGTTGAAGTTAGGGATCAGCTGTGGAGAGGAGCTAAAAGTGAAGGGCTATTTGGATGGAAGGGTTTGGTTTTGAAAATGGATGAACTTATTTTGAACATTTCTTAAGTGGGTTTGGATCCTTGACTTTTTTGAACGGTTTAGCTGGTCAATTTGGTTTCGTTTATGTCAAGAGCGGACGGGATGGCTTCCGACCTTAGCAGAACCGGCCCCGTCGAAAGAGACATCGAGCAGGTTCCTTTTTTCCCTTTAATTGCTGGTTTTCATTGTAATTACTGAATTTGATCTTGCAATTACTGATTCTTGTTTGAAACTTGCTGATTCGATGCCGTAAACTCGGGGACGTGTTTAGTCGTAATTGAGCTGTTTAATGGTTTTCCAGTGTTTTGTATGAGTAAATTATGCTTAGCTGTGGGATCAGGTAGAGAAAATGGTAGCATATTCTTGTTGTAGCTTGTCTATAGTGAAGCCCCCCATTAGCAATATGAGCTTATTCTAACTGTTATTGCATTGATTGAATGATATTAGAATTTTCTATTCGAATCACCATGAAACTAAACCCAGTCGTGTGTCAAATGAATGGAATACCAAGCACTGTATGTTCTAGGACTGATGAAATTTGTTGGCATTTTATTATGATGCTACTTTACTTCTGGACTCGAATCAACTTTAGGGATGATACTTCTCTGCTGGTTATTGTTTTCTGTTTCACCATCAATGATCATTTTTATTATGAATATTGTTATGAGGCATTTAGGATATATGCTAACATCTTATCAAATTTTCTCGTTTTTAATAAGTCGGAGGTAACTACAATCTCAGATACCAGATATGCTACTTTAGACAGATGAAGAGTGTATGACATAAGAGAACTAACTTTTTTCTGCCATGAGTAATTTAATACTTCTGCAGATTACTTCTTCTTGGGTAGTTGAAATTTAAGTACTAAGTCAATGCTAAGCAAATTGATATCTAGCAATAGATAAATAAATGGAACATGCATAGTTTCAATGTCACATCTATAGACAAACCGTCCTTCATGAGAATCTTTTATTTGTCTCTGGATCCATGGAGATCCCGATCTAAGCTCTCTGAAGTGTAGGCTGGAGGTAATTCTAATGTATGTATCCATGCTGGGTATTGCTTGGTTGCCGAGCATTAGTGTGGTGTTACTTCAGTCAAGGCGGGAGTTAATCCGGATTTGGCTTTGGTCAAAGGGGATTTTCTTTTCACTCTCTCCGAATTAATTTTCTTTGTTTGCCGTAATATTCATTTATTGTTGTATTTTTCTATTTCAGCCTTCACTTTGTGAATTTCGAAAAACTTCTCCCCCTTCTATTATAAAGTGTGTTTTCTTTTCTTGAATAATATAATGATGCAGTGGATGTTTTTCCTTAATTTATCATTCTGCCACATGTAAATTCATCTTGGAGGTATAATTATGTCAAGTGTGCAAAATATGCCAAAGTTAGCTTATTGGATGCTCTTTATACCAGGCCATTACTGCTCTGAAGAAAGGGGCATACCTGCTGAAGTATGGAAGAAGAGGAAAACCAAAATTTTGCCCCTTCCGCCTTTCAAATGTAAGTTTGGCCCATTTTCCAGTCACATGTTTGGATTTTTAAGATGATTCTTTAAAATGTGTATCAGTTCTAGAGCATAATTTTCATTGTTTTCAACCAGCCTCTATTGCAGATGTGAGTATGTTTTACACATGATGTTCAAGCCAAGAACAACCATGTGAAAAGTACTTCTAGCCATTGTATGTAATGAAATATGGAATGACTAGTATTATATAGAGGAAAATCAGGTTCAAAGATGCTGATAATTCGGCTATTCATAGTGCTAATCCGGATAGTTCAAGCTATTTTTATTTGAATAGAAATGATTCGTGTTCTGCATGACGATCCTTTAGCTTGTTTAGAACTATTTGGTGCTATTTGTTTGTCTTTTGCAACTCATGCTCAAGCACCTCTATCATATAGAGGGAATTCAGGTTAAAAACCTCTGGTAAGAAGACTAATTCTTATTTCTGGTTGCTGACTTGAGATACAAACTATCTATACTTGCACAGGGAATTAATCTATTCTGCATGGTAGCATATCATATTTGAATATAACCATGTTTTCTACCTCTTTGCTTTCATAATTCTTGCTCGAATGGGTTCGGTGAGACCACAGTCCACTTGCCTTCAGTATAACTCATCACTTGATTTATTACATGATAGTACCAGTTCCTTCACGACCCTTGTGTTTAAAATAATAAAATAAAATTGAATGTTACAAATGCCACCACTTGTATGTGGAAATCGATGGTATCGTGTATCTTTTCAACATACTCTTTTTGTTTAAAATATTGGCCTACAAATGCATGAAATAGCATATGTTGGATTGCAAAAGCCTGAGATGAAAGCTTGGATTGCAATTCCCTGTTTCAGTTTATCATTTTCCTTGTGCTTAAAGCCTAAATTCTTGATTGTTAATCTCCTTTCAGGACGAGTCTGTTTTAATATGGTTCTCGGGGAAAGAGGAGAAACATCTTAAACTAAGTCACGTGTCTAGAATCATATCTGGGCAGCGCACTGTAAGTGGTTTTCTTTAGTGATGGTGTGTTATCTGTGCCTACTTTTCCATGGTTCTGAAAATATTTATAGAGTTAGTTACATGCCTGATTAAAATGTAAAAGAGAAGTCTGTTTTTGCTGATTTTTTTATAATAATTTTCGTTTTCTCTTCTATGCATCCATGATTCATATTTTATACATTGACATTTATTTTCTTAAAGAAACTTCATTAGAAATTATGTAAATCTTTATCCAAACTGAAGTAGAATTTACTACAATTGCATGAATAATGTGTGTATTATTTTGATTATTGTGGCTCCTATATATATTCTTTTGTGGCAGCTTTTTCTTCATCATTCATGTCTTGTCTTCAGGACACTGACTTTATATTATTATAACTTTTTTTTTTCATCTAGTACTGATTAAAAATGGGCTATTTGATTTCCCAGCCTATCTTTCAAAGATATCCTCGGCCCGAGAAAGAGTATCAGTCTTTTTCACTTATATATAATGAGAGATCTCTGGATTTGGTAAGAATATGCCTCTTTGTAGGCATGACTTCTTTTGTATCTGATTGCACCTCTTTTTTTGTGCCATATCCAAACAGCTAAAAGTTTTTATATTGTTTATCATATACTAGATCTGCAAGGATAAAGATGAAGCTGAAGTCTGGTTTAGTGGTTTAAAAACATTAATCTCTCGTAGCCACCAAAGAAAATGGAGGACAGAAACAAGAAGTGACGGAATTCCTTCAGGAGCAAGTAGTCCAAGAACATACACACGGAGAAGTTCACCTTTGCATTCTCCATTTGGTAGTAATAATAGCTTGCAGAAGGTATGGTTTCAATTTTTTCCCTGCAGAATCTGCTTTATAACACTGCTAGATGGTGAATTTAAGATGATTTTTCTACTTAAATTCAGGATAGTAGGGATCACCTTTGCCTCCATAGTCCATATGAAAGTCCTCCGAAGAATGGTCTAGATAAGGAATTTTCAGATGTACTATACGCAGTTCCTCCAAAGGGCTTCTTTCCTCCAGATTCTGCTAGTGGTTCAGTTCATTCTTTGTCTTCAGCAGGATCAGATAGTGTACATGGCCATGTGAAGACTATGACAATGGATGCTTTTAGGGTTAGTCTTTCAAGTGCAGTTAGTTCATCAAGCCAAGGGTCTGGTCATGATGATGGTGATGCCTTAGGTGATGTTTTCATTTGGGGTGAAGGCACTGGGGATGGTGTTTTGGGTGGTGGACTTCATAAAGTTGACAGTTCTGCTATTAAAATGGATTCTTTGTTACCTAAGGCTTTAGAATCTGCAGTTGTTCTTGACGTCCAGAATATTGCCTGTGGTGGTCGACATGCTGCCTTTGTAACCAAGCAGGGGGAAGTTTTTTCCTGGGGAGAGGAATCTGGAGGTCGGCTTGGGCATGGTGTAGACTCTGATGTTTTGCATCCTAAGCTTATTGATGCCCTTAGTAATACTAACATTGAGCTTGTAGCATGTGGTGAGTACCATACTTGTGCTGTGACACTTTCTGGTGATTTGTACACCTGGGGTGATGGTAGATATAATTTTGGTCTTCTTGGTCATGGAAATGAAGTAAGTCATTGGGTGCCAAAACGAGTGAATGGACCCTTGGAGGGCATACATGTCTCATCAATCTCTTGTGGCCCCTGGCATACAGCTGTAGTGACCTCTGCTGGTCAGTTGTATACCTTTGGTGATGGAACATTTGGTGTTTTGGGTCACGGAGATCGGAATAGTGTGTCAATTCCAAGGGAAGTGGAATCCCTAAAGGGGCTCCGCACTGTACGAGCAGCTTGTGGAGTGTGGCATACTGCTGCAGTTGTTGAAGTCATGGTTGGAAATTCGAGTTCTAGCAACTGTTCCTCAGGGAAGCTGTTTACCTGGGGAGATGGTGATAAAGGTCGTCTTGGGCATGGTGATAAGGAATCAAAACTTGTTCCTACTTGTGTTGCTGCTCTTGTTGAACCAAACTTTTGTCAAGTTGCTTGTGGACACAGTCTGACAGTTGCCCTTGCAAGATCAGGGCATGTCTACGCTATGGGAAGCACTGTTTATGGCCAGCTGGGAAATCCTCAGGCTGATGGAAAGGTTCCTACCCGTGTTGAAGGAAAGCTTTCTAAGAGTTTTGTTGAGGAGATTTCTTGTGGTGCTTATCATGTTGCAGCTTTGACTTCCAGAACTGAAGTCTATACTTGGGGGAAGGGAGCAAATGGTCGATTAGGTCACGGGGATGTTGATGATAGAAACACCCCAACTTTGTTAGAAGCACTGAAAGACAAGCAAGTTAAAAGTATCATTTGTGGCACTAACTTCACTGCAGCAATCTGTCTCCATAAATGGGTTTCAGGTGTTGATCAATCCATGTGTTCTGGTTGTCGCCTCCCCTTTAATTTCAAACGAAAACGTCACAATTGTTATAACTGTGGACTGGCCTTTTGTCACACATGTAGCAGTAAGAAATGTCTTAAGGCTTCCATGGCTCCAAATCCCAACAAACCTTATCGTGTATGCGACAATTGTTTTAATAAGTTGAGGAAGGCCTTTGAAACTGAGGCATCATCGCAATCTTCTGTAAGAAGGGGAAGCTTAAATCATGGGACTACTGAATTTGTTGATAAAGATGATAAGTTGGATACCAAAAATCATGCACAACTTGCTAGATTTTCGTCAATGGAATCGTTGAAGCAAGGGGAAAGTCGACCAAAGAGGAACAAGAAGCTAGAATTTAGTAGTAGTCGAGTCTCGCCAGTTCCAAATGGAGGATCTCAGTGGGGAGCGCGAGCGCTTAATATTACCAAATCTTTTAATCCAGTATTTGGATCATCCAAGAAATATTTTTCAGCTTCTGTTCCTGGATCAAGAATTGTTTCTCGTGCAACATCACCGATATCAAGGCGTCCTAGTCCTCCTCGTTCAACTACACCCACTCCAACCCTTGGGGGCCTCACTTCTCCTAAAATAGTTGTTGATGATGCTAAGAGGACCAATGATAACCTTAGTCAAGAGATTGTCAGATTAAGAGCACAGGTATATTATCTCTTTTGTACTTCTCAGTTCTCATCACTATTGTGGAAATTTATTTATTTTTATTTTTATCTGATGTTCCCTTTGGTTGTTGTTCTTGGTCCAATTATTTTCCTAATTAAGTCTTGCCTATAAATTGCTAAAATGGAAACAAAAGGTAAAAGTCTAACTCATAGTTGATTAAAAATGGGTATGTGATTAAAAAAGCAGCAGCAATCCTAACATAATCATTCTGAATTTAAGTAGAATTAATATCATAAATATTGTTGTCCAAGGAAAAAATATTTTTAATTTTCAAGAAAAAATATTTTATATTCCGGCTCATGTTCTTTTTGATTTATTTGATCAAAAAGCAAGTAGCAAAAATACTGTCAAACGATAGCTAAATAAATTGCACTGTCTTGCATTGTTTTACGTTTTACGTTTTACGTTTTGCACTTTAGTGTCTTTAGCTAAGGTGAAGGAAGCTTGGTAAATATAAAATAAAATTGACGACATAATATTTTGTGAGTGAACCATGAGAGAGAGTGTTTAGATTGTGGAAACCCGTTTGTCTTTGTTGGATATCATTGCTTTCGTGATGCTTAGATAACATATTGAGCATGCTTTATAGATCTCTGTCCAAAGCAACTGCAAGAATGCATCCACACATGTTCGATTCTATGCAATATAAATTATGGTAAATTCTGTAACCTGTATAATTTCTATTGGGCAATATGTTAACAAATGAGGAAGGAGAAAAATCGAAGAGCTAAATGGATAAACTAGATGCCATGCTTTAAATTTTTGCAGGATATTTTACAGTGGAGAAGCTTTACACTTGTTTCCTTTATTCAGCAAGTGCTTTACAGATTATTCAGTGTTTATACTTATGTAGTTATGTTACCACTCTGTACAGGTGGAAAATCTTACACGTAAAGCACAGCTTCAAGATGTTGAGCTGGAAAAAACAACGAAACAGCTGAAGGAGGCAATAGCAATTGCAGAGGAGGAAACTGCAAAATGCAAAGCAGCAAAGGAGGTTATCAAGTCACTTACTGCCCAAGTAAGATGGATTTTTGTTTGTTCTCCATGGATATTGTTTTCATAAAACTTTAACCCTATATCTAGTATCTACACCTTGCAATGTGTTACGAGTGATCATTGCTTTGAAGTTTGAACTATAATGTCTTGTCCTGTTTTTACTTAGCTTATCAAGTCATTTTGCCTAGTTTTTATACTCAGGTTTCCTCTTATATATGCCCGAACGGACCTAAAGACGACAATATCTTGTAAGTGTGAGCCATGGCTGAGCATGTCCCAAGATCACAGGCATGCTCAAATTCAATTATACTACACTTACCTTTCAAAAAAGTTATACTACACCTTAGGTGGAGTTCTGTTTTGTGTTCTTTTAAGAGTTTGAATCACAAAGGTATTCAATGGATGGCTATATAGATCATGGAATCATAATGCAAAACTACTTCTCAAGTAGACCATTTTTTCAATTGCACATTAAATGCTTTTTAATATAATATATTTGCCATGATGCATACTGTTATTAGTGCAATATGAGGGTGTTTCTTTTAATTCGGCCTATAGTTTAGATACTTTCTGATTGTATCACTAGAGTCAGTTAAGTGTTTGGTTGTACTTTCAATACTTAAATCATGTCTTTTACTGATGTGGATTATTATTTATGTGCTGAACAGTTGAAGGATATGGCTGAAAGACTGCCTGTGGGAGCTGCACGGAGCATCAAATCACCTTCATTTGCTTCGTTTGACTCTAACCCTGCTTCCAGTGACATCTCAAGTGTTTCAGTTGACAGATTGAATTGTCAAATAGCTTGCCAAGAACAAGATTCAAATGAATCAAACAGCCAGTTGCTTTCTAATGGATCCAACATTGCTAGTAATCGTAGTTCAGGCCACAATAAACAAGGCCATATTGACCCAGCAACAAAAAGTGGAGGTAGAACAAAAGAAGGTGAATCTCGAAATGAAAATGAATGGGTTGAGCAAGATGAACCTGGTGTGTATATAACACTTACTTCGCTACCGGGGGGTGCCAAGGATCTCAAGCGAGTTCGCTTTAGGTATGTTTTTCATTATTCTCTTTGGACATTCTAAATTTTGTAGATAAGATAATTGAAAATCAGGAGTGATGTGTTGGAGAGGATATTTCTGCCAGCAAGCAAAATGAAGATGATAATTAAGAAAGTGACCATAGACAGCTCAATTTAGCCTGAAATAAGATGTTTGGTATCGTCTAAACATGTGAAAAGATCAACACAAACTCTTGCTTGGCTTTTATGAACAGCTAAGTAAACATAAGCTTTGAGATGTCATCCTAAATGCTTCATTAAATGCTAAGCTTGCAACTGTATTTTTGGCCTCTGAACTAGGTTCACAGATACTAATTCAAGTGAAGAAGCCTGTCGACATGATTTACTTTAAGCTATAACAACACTTCTACACACACTTCAAGAAATATTAATGGCCTTAAAATAACCATTTCTGTTTAGATCACCCTTGATATGTGTTACATATTGACTGTCAACTTTTGATATGGTAATGTTGAAGAGAAATAAGCGGTTTTTGAAACTTTTAATGCAGTAAGAAGCGTTTTAGTGAGAAACAAGCAGAACAATGGTGGGCAGAAAACAGAGCAAGAGTATACGAGCAATACAATGTCCGCGTGATAGACAAGTCTAGTGTTGGCGTTGGGAGTGAGGACTTGGCACATTAGCACAGAGAAATAACCATATGTACATGTAATAGTCTTTTGCAAGATTTCAGTCCCAATTATTCGGATGATCTCAGTTGATCAAATTATACTTGGCTTTCCATTGTTCATCAAGAGTTGAGGGAAGCAGAAATGGCATAAGAGAAGTAGAGAGTTTGGCTTGGGTTTTCTTTTAATTTTTCCCTTCTTTGATATATATATCACTTGACCCCCCCCCCCCCCCCCCCCCCTATATTGTACCTTTTGTGTTGTGTGGGAGGGATTGAGGGTGACAAATGTAAATTCTCAGTAGTTTGATGGCTCTGGTTGAAAGCATCTGCCATGTAATGTAAATTCATAAGCAAATGAATTCTGCTGGAGGAAAAAGTTGTACCCTTTTTCTTTTGATTTATATAATAATTTCAGTTGAGGCTTGTTAGAAGTATATTGTTAGTCATAAAGAGATGGAGACATTAATCCTAGACAGGAAAATAGAAGTATTGAGATATAAATGTGGTGTCGCTGCATATCTTATCAGACATGTCTAATGAGACAACTAACTAACATTTTTTTGAAGTATTTGTGTCAAGACTATCTAATCATATCCACATACGACACTCACATTTGAATCCAAGTAACATAAAAACCCAGAATCATTTTTAAAAAAATCCTCATCTTTCTATATGAGTTAGTCCTTGGAGTGTAACAAATTTGTGATTAGGTCTCATCATGATTCAACTCCACATGCTGCTGCAAGTTTCAAATGTAGTGTAAACAAGTCTCGTTTTTGTCCTGCCTGAACAAGAAGAATCTCTACCTTCACTATTGCTTATCATTAGGAATTTTTCTGTACATTTTGCAGAAGTCGGAGCCTGTGTTTTTGGTGCAAACATTTTGCAGCTACATTAGTAAACTAGGATGGGTGTTATCTTTATCTTCTTTTTTCTGCAATTATGAACGATAAAACATCAACATGTTAAGACTGTTACCATCTTTACTTTTGGTGGAGTTGTTGCTTCAATTTGGTTAGGCCAATGGCCATCAACCCTGATTGTTCTCGGAGATTTTACAGTGGATGCAGGGAACAACAACCAGGTATCTACGGTTCTAAAGAGCAATTTCGAGCCATACGGCAGGGATTACTATGGCCATCAGACAACAGGACGTGTTTCTAATGGAAGGATTGCAACAGACTTCATTTCTGAAGCCTCCGGGGATCAAGCCAGCCATACCTGCATATCTGTATCCAAACTATGACATAAAAGATTTTGCTACTGGAGTGTGCTTTGCTTCAGCCGGGATCAGCTAAGACGATACTTCCGATGTGCAGTAAATCAAGCTACGGATAGGTGATAAGCTGTCTTACCATGTGAAACTGACTTCAGGCAGTGAGTTGCACATTTTTGTTTACACCAGATATTCCATTAATTTTGTTGACTTCCAATTTGATTCTACAAGGTCCCTGTTTTATGCCATCCGCATGGGTCAACCAGTCTAGTAAAATTAATCATGTTGAACCCCGAACATGGACCAGTTAGTTCATTTAGTTACCCTTAAACGGTAGAAGAGTAGCATATATCAAGTCTGGATTCGAATCCTAGCATCTACAACCCTTTTCTTATCCTATATTGTGACATCCTAAGAAATTTCGACAATTATTGACAACATTGCATGAGCTTTACAAGACTTTGCTTACCTGTACTGCAATGAGATGATTCTTGGACTTTATGCATAAAAAAGGACTACTCCTAGAATGACAATATACAAAAATACAACCATGCTTACAAAACATATGAAACCAGATAGCAGCTGGGTACTTTCAGGCCCCCTTTGTTGTTACTTGCCTCTAGCAAGCCTCAAGAACTCACATTCACTAGTTTCATACATATTCTTCCCCTGTTTAGCTAACTAAAAAGTAAATGAACATTTTTGTTTAAAACATGCGTGTAAATATGAAAAATTCATACCAGCAAATGAATGAAGAGACATAACACCATCTACGTGTGCGTAGAGCTGTGCTTTTTAACATATTTGTGCACAGTGTGAGCGTCGATCTAATAAGGCAAGTGTTCTAACATATTCACATTCTACAATACGGGGTTCAAAGATGCAGAAACAGCACGCTGTGGGACTGGATTTTTCAAGATGAGTTACCTGTGCGATATAACATGAACCCATGTACATGTTCAGATGCCAGTAAGTATGTCTTCAGGGATGCCTTTCACCCAGCAGAGAAAACAAATGGCATCTTGGCTGATTAGGTGGTCAAAACTACACTTGCCGAGTTCCGATAATTACTAAAAGTAAAAGAAAGAAGCACTGCCTCATTGAGTAGTATTAACTAGACATGGTACTATTTCAATGGCTATTAACTTATTATTGCCTTCTTCAACTACACTCCATGCAGGAAAATATATCGAACAATAAACCAACTGGACCCATCATAGATATTGACATTGCCCGGAAAGAAATAAGATCAACCAATAAAGTTGTTATTCATTATAAACTAAGATCCTTTAAAGAAAAGATTTATTTGAGAGGGAAGAAAACCAAAATTTTAATAAGAAGTTTACTCCAAACTATCAAAAATCAGGCATATACAGGTAATAATCAACTGCTTTAACAGAACAAGAAGGAACTAAAATAGTCATCTTGACTAGTTATCAAATAAGTTTACTAACTATCGAATATCAGGCATATACAAGTAATAATCAACTGATTTAACAGAACAAGCAGCTAAAATAGCCTTCTCGACAAGCTCCTTCAATTTTATGTAGGTTTCCTCGTGTCTTGGATGAAAACCATCTGCGGACCTGAAAATGTGCACTTGACCATTGACCATCAACCAACTACACTCAGGTTCTTTCTTAACACCACGATGGGTCATCAATGCCCTGACTCGTCGGACATCCTCCCACCTACCCTTGGCAGCAAAAAGATTTGCTAGTAATATGTAATGGGAGGCTGTACCACTGTCAAGCTCAAAGAGTTTCTCTGCAGCACTTTCACCAAGTTTGTCATTTCCATGCCTTGCACAAGCCCCAAGAACTGTCTCCCAAATCAAGGGGTTTGATGTAACCTTCATGTCATTGATAAAGCTTTCAACTTCATTAAACTTTCCAGCCTGACCTAAAATATCAATCATGCAAGCATAATGCTTAATTGTAGGTACCATCCCATAAACATTAGTCAAAGAGTCGAAGTGCTCTTTCCCTTCTCCAACCAAGCCCATATAACTACATGCAGATAAAACTGCTATGAATGTAACCTCATCTGGCTCAATGCCTTTATCTAACATTGTCTTAAAAGTTTCTAAAACCTTCAATCCTTGCCCATGTTGCAAGTATCCAAATAACAATGTGTTCCATGAAACAATATCTGTTGACACCATGCCCTCGAAAGCAGCTTCAGCTTCTTCTATGCAACCACAGTTGGCATACATATCTACAATCGCAGAAGATACAAACACATCACCAAAACTCCCAGCTTTAATCGCCATAGAATGAAGCAACTGCCCATTTTCCAACATCGCCATCTTGGAGCAACTACTCAAACAGGTGGCAAGAGTGAATTCATTTGGTTTCACACCTTGCCCTTGCATCTGCCTGAAGCACTCAATAGCCATCTCTGGACAATCACTTTGAGCATAACCAGAAATTAATGTTGTCCATGAAAAAAGATCTCTCTTAATCAATTGACTAAAAAGTAGGTCTGCATCCGCCAAGAATCCATTTTTGACATACAAGTCAATAAGAGATGTTCCCACTGAATTATTCTCATTCAGGCCATTCTTTATTATATGGGCATGCACTTGCTGTCCAAATTTTAGATTTAAAAGATGGGTACAAGATTTTAAAATGCTAGTAAATGTATAGATATCAGGCTTAAAACCTTCAACAAGCATCTTGTGAAAGATACTAGGTCCCTGATAACAAGTTTTATCACTATGAAATCCAGAAAGAAGAGCATTCCATGAAGCTAAATCCCAGGAACTCATTTCCTTAAACACATGCCAACCATTTTGGACTGACCTGATTTTCATATACATCGAAATAAGTGCATTGCTCAAAACGAGTTCAGATTCAAATCCATATTTAAGTATACAAGCATGAATGCCTTCACAAAAAAACTGATCACCCAAATTAGCAGCTACACTAGCAATACTAGCAAATGTATGTTGATTGGGGCTTACCCCTTCGTGTCTCATTAGGCAAAACAACTCCGCTGCTTCTTGAATCTGACTGTGCTCATCAAGGCAGTCAATCATTGCACTCCAGGCTGCTATGTTGGGTCTTTGAACCCTTTTAAATACCTTAAGTGCATCCCTAGCCAATCCACATTTTGAATACATGTCAAGAAGGCAACAACCAACAAATTCATCGTGCTCACAACCAGTCTTAATCACCAAAGAATGTGCAATCAAGCCCCATGTTACATTTACAGAGTACGAACAACTTTTGAGCACATTTGACAGAGTAAACTTACTGCACCTCAATTCAGGTTCCGTCATCCCTTGAAACAAATTCAAAATCTTTCCTGCATCACCCTTTAGGGCGTATCCATTAAGCAATGCATTCCATGACACAACATTCTTTTTATCCATGTAAACAAACACTCTCTCTGCCAATTCTATCTCACCGCATTTTGCATAAAGATCAACAAGAGAGGACCCAACAAAAACATCAAACAAAAGCCCGACTTTAACACCTTCTCCATGCAACAATGTCCCAAAAAACAATTCCGAATTCAATGAACAAGCTTTCAAAGTAGTCACCAAGCAATGCCCATTTGGCCGAACTCCATCTTTCTTCATAAAACAATAAAAATCCAACACATCATATCCATACCCTTCATTAACTAAACCAGAAAACAGAGCAGTCCAAGACACGACATCTCTTTCGGGCATTCTATCAAGCACTTTACAAGCATAACCAAAGCTCCCACATTTCGCATAAGCATGCACTAAAGAGTTCCATAAAAACAAATCTGGATCAAAACCAATTCTTATTATCTTCCCATGAAGAGCTTTGGCTAAACTCAAAGACCCTTCTGAAGCACAATCGCGCAGAATCTTAGAATAGAGTTTTAATTTTCCAATTCTTTCAAGCTTTGATTTTTCTTTGAAAGATGGGTTTACTTCATTCGTAGCAATAAGGGCAGTAAATGAAGAAACAAACTGGAGTGCGGCCGGAAGGAACCTTGTCGGAAAATGAACGAAAAGACGGTTCTTTCTTAAGGCAAAAGATCGGAAATCAAGTGATTGAATAAGCATTGAAACTAACGAGTTACCTGGGTTTTAGACTCTTTGTGTAAGGCTATAAAGTTTGAAGCTTTAGCACACTATCGTATAACATGGCTGCCTCTTTAGGCTTTGGGCGAGGCTTAAAGAGTTGGTATGGCTCCATTTGAACAGAGCTTGGGAGTCCAGAATTTAAAAATTTTCTGAAAATTGCTTAAAATTCTTTTTAAAAATTATAGTAATAAATTATGTAAAAATTATTCTGAAAAACGGAAACCCCAACTAGGTTGTAAACGAACCAAACGTTCAGCGAACCGTTCGTGAACTGTTCAGCGGGAAGTTCGTTTATGTTCGTTTATTTATTAAACGAACGAACATGAACAAGATTTTTTGTTCGTCTAATTAAATGAACGAACACAAACAAAAGGCTTGTTCGTTCATTTATGTTCGTGAACGTTCGGTAATCCGTTCGTTTACTGCTCGTTCATTTATATTCATTTATGTTCGTTCGTTTATGTTCATTTATGTTCATTCAATTATGTTCGTTTATGTTCATTTAAATTTATTCACATATGTCTAGGGGTGTTTATTATTCGGTTAAACCGAATTTACTGACCGAACCAAAACAAAATTGGTTAATCTATTAGATAATTTTAGGTTTCGACTAATAATTAAGAGTTTTTTTCAAATTTTAATTATCGATTAATTCGGTTTAAAAATCGATTAATTAACTGATTTAATCGAACTAACCAAAAATATTAAATATTTAACAAATTATATATGTTCGTTCATGTTCGTTTATGTTCGTTTATGTTCGTTTACCATTTAAACGAACGAACACGAACAAAAAATTTTGTGTTCGTTTATGTTCGTGTCCGGTTAAAGTTAAACGAACGAACATGAACACACCCTCGTTCGTGTTCGTTCGGTTCGTTTACAGCCCTACCCCCAACCCAACATTCGCTCGACTCCCACTCATTTGACCTAAACACCACCGTAAGCAATCGTACTTATATAAAAAAAATACTCAAATTAATCAATTTGGCCTTCAACGAAACATTAAAAAATTAATTAATTTTTTATAAAAATTTTGCATCTAATTTAGTCTTTCTGTTAGTTTAATCGTGTTGACCGTTAATATTTTTTAATAGGTCAAAGATATAAGGACACATGGCACGCTCGTGCAACATCATCAAATTATTTTCAAAATAAATTTAAAAAAATCTACAAAATTATAAAAACAATTTATAAAAATTCATAAAAATTAAAAATATTAAATTAATTTATTTTTCTTTGATTTTTTATAAAAAAACATAAAATAATTTTTCCCTAAAAAACCTAAAATATTATTACTTTTAAAACCTCATAAATCCCTAAATCAAGCATTAGAACTAATGCAAAAATTAGTCATTTTAAAAATTTTGAGGATTTTTGGGTTTTGGGAATGTAGGGTTTGAGTTTGGGAATGTAGGATAGCAAATTTAAATTGATTTGAGGATTGGTAAATATATGGTTAGGGTTTTAAATTTTGGGCATTTTAAAATTTTGAGGTTTTATAATTAAAAATATATTTTTAAAAAATATATAGTTTTTAAATATTATTTCATTATATAATATATATATATATTAATAATTATTACAATTATTTTTTATATGTAAAAAATATATTTTTTATAATTTTATTTTTTAGATTTTTTTTGAATTTTAAATAATTATAAATATATTAATTTTTATAATTTTATTTTTTTTCATATTTTTAAATATTTTCTTGAATTTTAAATATACTATTTTATAATTTTAAATATATTTTTAAAATTTTTAAATAATATTTACGGGTCTGATGTCATGAAACGTCTAGAGTGTGCCACGTGTCATCATCATAATAATTATTTTTAGTAAACGATCAACTTAACGGAAGGGCTAAATTGATCGCAATTTAAATTTTGAAGGTCAACTTGATCGTAATTTAAATTTTGAGGGCTCAATTAAGTGAAATTTTTTCATGAAGGCTTAATTGGTTTTTTGATTTTTCGTTGAGGGTCAATTTAAACTTTAAGCCTATTTTTAGACTTTAAGTGATTAAAGTATTTTTGTAAAAATAAGTACTAAAAATTTTAGCCGTTACAATTTTGAGTGTCCAACCATCAATGACCGTTTAAAAAATTATTGTCCAACCAGAACGAGACACGTGGCATGAATATTATTTTTTTACTTTTTAGAAAAAAAATTAAAATTTTATTTTTTTAAAAAATCACAAAATTCTCAAAAATCTTTAAATCAGTCTCTAAAAACTAACAAAACTCAAAACCCTAAATTTTCATCGTTGCCCCGTCTATCGTCGTCACCGACCCCTTCCTTTCGGTCGTAGGATCTAGTTGATCATTTTTCTCAATCTGTCGTCGTTGAAAATCGACGAACGTTGTGCCAATCGAACGACTATTTAACGATCGTCGTTCGATGTTTGACTCCACATCGTTTGTCAGTTTTTCAACGACGACACATTGGGGAAATGATTAGCTTGGTCCATCGTCGAAAGAGCGGGGTCGACGACGGAGATCGGTGGCGACAACATTGAAGATTTGGGGATTATTTTAGAAAGTTTTAAAATTTCAAGATTTTTTTAAAAAAATTTAAATTCTTAAAAACAAAAATATATTAAAAGAAATTGTAAATTAAAACATGACACATGTCAAATTTTTATTGGTTAACGATTTTTTAACGAAAGTTAACTACCATACACCTAAATTTATAACGGTTGAGATTTTGTACACATATTTTTACAAAAAAAATACTTCCGACACTTAAAGTTCAAAAGAGATATAGTTTAGGCGCAAAATTTTCATTTAAGCCTAACCAATTCCCCACCTAATTGCTTCATAAACAAATAATTAATAGCCATGTTTGGTAAAGAGGTATTTAAGCTAAAACTAGAAGTTTGACCGGTCAAATTCGTTAATTTTAATGTTTGGTAATGAGGGATTGGGTAAAACCTCTAATTTTGAAAAAAGTTGCTTGTATGGAATTTTTGAAATTGATTTTTTTTAATAAATTTGATATAAAATAATATTAAAAATAAAATTAATACAACTTTAATTGAAAATTGACAACCTTTAAACAAAAATTTAACACATTTTAAAAGAAAATTGACACTCGTCGTTTGTTCAACCTAATTAAAAAAATTCATTCGTAAAATATTTTAAATTATGATACCTCAAACTAAAATTCATCGAAAGTTCGTTAAAGGATTCAATAGGAGTGACCGCCTAATCTGTAAGGCTTTGAAAAGAAAATGTACCAAAACCCGATTTTTACTTGTGTTGTTTATTTCCAGTGACATTATTACCTAATATAGCTGAGGTTTCATGTTTCTATAACCCCTTATGACCAAGCAATCTCTCCCAACTTGTTGGGTTTTAATAATATCTTTATTCTTTACATACAACTAGCATTTTATCAGCTGTGAATGTGATCATATTTTGTGTCAACTTCTTCCATGGCCTTGAACGATGGATTGTCTGCAATTTGATTCGGGATATTTCTCGATACGCTCCGATGACATATTCTTTGATCCATGTCTGCTTCACATTTAAAGATTTGCAAATGATCATGGGAAAGAACTGAAGTACATCAACTATACATATAAGGCCATTATTACATTACATGAACCAATGACTTCTGTGTCAATTCTTCATGGGTGCCCTAAGCTCCCAAGTATTTCAGTAGCAATGACTCCTCCTGAACATGCCATTATCAGAAAAAGGGTAAGTCTTCCCCCTGGAACGAGCTCCGGCAGCTTAATTGATGTCGACGATGGGGAGTACCGGTCCGACCAAGCCATTGCAGCAGGAAGTATTCCAAATAATACCAGAACTGGCAAAAACATGGAAGATTTGATCACTTTCAGGTGTTTACAAGGCAAAGGAATTGAGGCTTTTAATGAAAGCTGACAATTTATTTTGTTGTTTGCAATGCAAGGTACTGAAATCCCTTTGCAAATCCGGATGTGATATGTATGAATGTATCGGTCCGGATATGAGAATTTCAATAAAAATAAAGAGTTGGAACAACATAGCTTAATTAGCTGATTTCCAGAGTGAGGGAAAAAGGTGCAAAATTGCTTTAGAGAATTACCTCCATATGTTCCGGCGAAATCCAAGGCTTTAAAAAATATCTCCGGGTCTAGCAAAGCAAGTCCTAGAGGTGGAATCAAAGTCAGGAGATATGGTTGAGGCTTATTCTCACCGGCCGGAAGTTTCAACACTGAAATAATTGGAAAAAGAAGAGAAAAATGAACATTTTCATAAGGCCGACGGTCTCGAAAAGATACTAGGCAATCCAAGCATTATGACAAGATATCCGGTACCGAATTCAGGCACTTTCAATGATAGAACACATGCATATGCAAATCTAGCCAAAAATATAAAGATGGCTCACTAAAGACCCTCTAGATGTATAGAGAACTTTGCCAGTGTCGGGAACATACTCGTATCCGATACGCTATAACATAAAAGTCTCGAATTTGTATTAGAACTCAATGTGGTTGATGCATGTGAGATCAATATTGAAAGGAAACTCACAATCAGCCAGGAAATCGGAGAGGCCCAAAACGAATCCGATATAAGATGTTGCAATGGCAAGAAGTGAGAATGCCTCGACTATTGGCTGCAAATTCATTTCAAAAACCAAAAATGGTGTCACTTAAAAACTCAATTTGATGCCATTCACCCTGAAAGTTTTGACTCGAATCCATTAAAGAACAAAGAACTTACTCCAACAACTCCATTACTAGACCGCAACTGTTGCAACGGATCTATCATCTGATCTGAGCTCATGTCAAGATTTGAAATAGATCCTAGAATAACACCATCCCACACAAGAAATAAACCAAGGGGTATTGCTGTTCCTAGAACAATAGCAGTCCTGCATAAAACAAAAGAATCAAAGCGAACACATGACACAATCTGGTGCCTCCATGACCGAAACTCGATTGTAGGATTTGAGAGTTCCGTAATCTTGAAACATTTGAAATGGAGGGCAAGGGCAGGGAATAAAAAGAACCTTAAAGCTTATAATGGTAAGATCGGTCACCTTACTTTTGACACGTCTCCTTCAAGATTTGTGCAGAGAACCGGTACAACATTCTGAATCAAGTAGATACCAAGGTGTTACAGCAACTTTTAAATGTTGGATTTTTACAACATCGGGATTCTAGAGGTGGCTTCATTTTTACAAGTTATGTACGATTTTCCGCAACTAATTGTTAAAGATGTTACCTGGTAAACAAATGACAGTGCAATTATTGGTATACTCATAGGAACAGCTGCAAATTTGGCTTTCAGAAGAGCATCCCATTCTAGGCCTCCACTTGCAACAGCCTAAGCCAAAAAAACAAATAAAACCTCAGCAATATGAAAAGAAATACGTTTGATAGGAAAACCGGCATCAATTTCTTAGTGATATAACACGAAAGAATTGAAAGTAATCAATCAGATATACTTAAGAGCAAACTCAGATAAAAATACTTAAGCTGTAAATGATGAAATTTAAACCATATTGTTAATAAACAGTCAAGGAATTACCACAAGGGCAGTGAAAGAACCGATGATTCCCAATACAAGAACTCCATTAACAGCACCGACAAAGCGCTGGCTACAATTGAAACACAAATCAAAGTTAATATTAATTTGTTCATTCTAAAAGAAAGAGAAAAAGAAATGCATATTAAACATTAATAATAGAATAAAAAGAAGCTGAAGCATGCTGTAGCCTTTTATCAAATTAAATGTCCTGTAATCAGACTGTCCGTTTTTTCTTTCTTAAAGATCTAGCACACTGGCAAATGCATCAAACCATCAATGAGTAAAGACAATTTCAATTTATGTTACTTGGATTTGTGTGTAAGTGTTGGATACAAGTATATGTTAGATACGGATATGTTCAATTTTTCAAAAGTTTTTTTTTTCCACATGTATTTGAAGGATCCTTGGAAGGTCATATGCCTATACTATGTCAGCAAATGTGTCGGATATAGATGTTGGACATAGGTACTTCAAGAAAAACGAAGAGACGGAACAACACCAACCTTCCAAAGTAGCAAATGCCACCAAAGACCAATGAGAACAATGTTGCACTTCCCCATCTGCAAATCAAAGGCTGTGATCAAAACCTAAAAGCACATAGAACAGCTGTTTGATACATTAACCAGATTACAAGCGTGGTATCACGATAAGTTACTTAGAAAATTAGAACTCGAACTCAGGCTCGTACAAGGGAATGCCAAGATAATTTGTCAAAATATCTGAAGAACGAGCCACATAAGCAATAAGAAGGGCATAATGTATAAATATGTAAGACCAACTGCAAAACAAGTAGACAAAACAAAAAAAATGACTTCAGACAACTTAAAAAGCTGCAAAATTTTCCAAGGCGGAAAAACAAACAAAAATGTAATTGAAAAAAAGTAGCCTTACCAGATAAGATAAACATCTACAAAAGTTAATTATTTTGTTATAATCAAGCAGATCGCAACGTTTCCCGCAACAAGCAATGAAGTTGACTTTTAAGTTCCGATTTTCATTTATGGATATAAAGTATGCATCCGGTATTGCATAAAGTACTTGTAAAAGATTAAAATTTATGACTTATCAGCCTACCAAGCAATTTGAACTCCAACTGGTCCAAGAGTTCGCCTGGCCATAGATACCTGCAATAATCCATGTTGAAATAGGAAGTAATGTTACTTGGATTTGTGGCGAGTGTTGGATATGAGTATGTGTCCAGCATGAGTATCCTTGTTTTATTTTCCTATCCAATACGTGTTGGATATCGGTGTTGGCCTGTTGGGCATGGGTACTAATACTATCAAGAAAAATAACAAGTCAGAGCAACACAGATTATAGCTTTTACTAATTAGTTCCTATGTAGGCAATAACTATAAATTGCAATGCCCTACATGTTTTCATACAAGCAAATTCCTTTTCTTCTACCAGTACAATTGAGAGGCACAAGTCTCTCCATATTTCCGGATACAATAAGATCATCTTTGTATATATATTATCATCACAAAAGATCCACCCAATGTGTGATGTTGCTAATGCTATCGGAATCGAATTCAAGGGATGATAGGCACACATAAGGGTTACATACCAGTGAAACACCACCAGAACCCAGTTCACACATGGTGTTGACATTTACTTCAGCAATTAGCAGCCCGGTAGCAACCTGGAACGGTTGAATTTGATTGCCTTAAATAAAACAAGTAAATAAAAAAAGAATCTTTCACAATTCACAAAGAAAGAATGTGGTAGATCACCATGAAAATCCAACAAAGGACACAAGCAACTGCAGAGGCCAAAAACCCAGATTCTTGAGTCACTGCTGGAATGGCCAGAATCCCAGCACCCACCTAGAGATAGAACCAACAACAGTCAAACAAATCAACACATATGTGTATAAAGTTTCATAAGAAAAGTAAAGTAAGGGCATACCGTGGTACCGGCCACCAGGAATATTGCACTGGATAAACTTCCTGGAGGGGATCATAGAGATATAAAAAGGGTAATGAAATGAATAAAAAAACAAATGGATAGCATTAGCATACCAGGTTCTCTCTTGAGCGTGGCTTGGTTAAGGTTTGAAAAGAGCCTCTCGAATTCATACACTTGTGGCTGATCATCAGTGGACTGTCTCTGGGAGGAGCATTTGAAGGTTCTGAAAGGAGTATGAGAGTGATGATGACACGGGTGGACTCTGTTTCTAAGCAGTGATTTCGGACACAGGTAGTTTTGGGTTTGCAAGAGAAGTCGAGGTCGAGGTCGAGAGATTAGAGAAGTGGGCGTTTGCAGTGGAATAGAAATGGACATTTTTGTTGTGCGTGTTCCCTTTTCCCCACCGGAGAGCGTAGAGGACGCCAGCAGTGGATAAGGAAAAGTAAAACGAAAGCACAAGGGAGGAGAGTTGCAACGTGGTTGACTCTAAATCACGTTTTTTTTACAGTAATAACTGGAAACATGGTTCAACTGTTCCAAAGACAAAGAAAGGATTCTGTAAGTGATAAAGGAATCTGTACATAAATCTATCAACACAGTAGTTTTTAGTTGTTTTTTTATATATATTTAAGGTTTAGAGTTTAGGGGTTAGTTTTAGAATTTAAATATTAATGAAGGATTCTGTAATTTTTTTACACGGATTATGTATCAAAATATAATCATTCAAAGTGCAGCCGCAAGCTTTCATCTTTTCTCGTTGAGTAGCCGGCGGCGGTTTCTAACTTTGTTGGTTACCGACCGCCGGATTTATTATTTATTTCTCTTTTTATTTGTTTATTTTGTTTTTTTTTTATTTTCAGTCTTTTTTTTTTAATAAATCGTCTATCTTTTGGTACGCTTTTTCTCTGCTTATTAGCACGCTTTTCTGCCTCTTCGCACGGTTTTTGTTTATTTGTCTTCTTCATGGTTGGATCTGATGTCACCACGACTGATGAAGATGGCGCTCTTTTCATTATGTTGCTGATCTCCCTGTCTTGGACCCTTGAAGCGGGTTTAGATACGTGATTACATCTACCGTTTATTAGCGATTGAGTTGTGGTAATAACTTTATTGTCAACGTTCGATCACTGTAATATGCATTTGTTAACATTGTTTGTTGATGGTTTTATCGTTGATTTGGGGATGTTTGTATCCGCCTTTTATTTCGAGTCTTTGGAGTAGGTTCTTTCATGCTCCTTGTTTGGTCTTTTTATGATCTAGATCCGTTATTTTAATTTTCTGGGGTTGTATCCGGATTTAGGTGTTTATTTACTTATAGATAAGCTTTCATTGTATTTTCGGATTTTTCCTCATTTAATAAAATTAGTGGTTTCATTTTCAAAAAAAATATAATCATTCAAGAGAAAATTTTTGATACATAGTAGTTTGTACATGCTTGTTAAATTTAGTGTTTAAGAGTTTAATTTAGGGTTTAAATTAGTTTTGAGTTTAAATTTTAAAGTTTTAAATTGTAAATATTAAAAAATTGTTGTGTAAATTTTTTTACACAAACTTGTATCAAGATTCAACGTTTTATAAAAATATAAAAACAATAAAAATATCATTGTAAGAATTTTCCTCAATAAGGATGACGATGTATGGTGAAGAACTAAGACTAATTATTAATGGGAAAATGGAATGTTAATATCTATTGATAACCTGAGTTGGCATAGTTTAATTGTATGGTGCGTATGTTATTAAATGGTAGAGATTAATAAGAAGATACTATTTAGTAATCACACTATACAATTAAAAAAATTAAATTATTAAAATATATAAATATTGAAGATTAAATATGTTATTATATTTCTCTATAAATTGTGACATCCACAGTTCTATTATTATCATAATGACGAATGACCAGATTGATACTAACTTAAAACATTAATAATTGAGTTTATAAAATTTTTAGTTTGATGACAAAAATAAAACGAATCAAATAGTTTGAGGACTACTAGGGCAGTCTAACCTTTTTAAAGTAAGAGAAATTAAACCTTGATAATAAAATTTAATTCTCACTCAATATTGAAATTCTATGAGGGTAATATGCAAAATTTTAAGGATTATTATCCTATACGGGCCGTAGAAACTTTATAGGTCTTAATTTAGGGTATAATATTTAGGGATTTAGGTGTAAAGGTTTAGAATTTAAGAATAGTGGTTAAAATTAAGGTTCAAGGTTGTAATTCATGATTTATAAGTTAAAATCTAAATCCTAATCATATTACCGTAGAAACTTTATAGGTCTTAATTTAGGGTATAGTATTTAGGGATTTAGATGTAAAAGTTTAGAATTTAAGAATAGTGGTTAAAATTAAGGTTCAAGGTTGTAATTCATGATTTATAAGTTAAAATCTAAATCCTAATCATATTACCGTAAAAACTTTATAGGTCTTAATTTAGGGTATAGTATTTAGGGATTTAGGTGTAAAGGTTTAGAATTTAAGAATAGTGGTTAAAATTAAGGTTCAAAGTTGTAATTCATGATTTATAAGTTAAAATCTAAATCCTAATCATATTACCCTAAAAACTAAACTCCAACCTCTAAATTCTAACCCTAAACCCTAAACTAATACCCAAACCTTATAGAAACTAAAAGTTTTCACCGCCAATGTATTGGATATAAATCCAAAATTTAATGCCTCGGATGGTATAAACAATTTTAATACCAAATTGAGTTTTTGAAACCTGTATGCCTCATTCTGCTATATGAACTATTTTACATAGAGAGAGAGGGACATAATGGTTGTGCTATTTTTTTCACCAGCAATCAAATCAACACATTAGCATTACAAGAACCAACATTAACCATCAAATCCAGGCACATTTGTCTCTCTTTCTTTCATTTTTATTTCATAAAATCTTTTCCCTAACCTCTAGAGTGAGGGAGAAGAAACAAACTGTTTTGGTAAGCTAAAGAGATCTTTCCCTTCGAATGGTGAAGTCCATTCATGTGAGCCCACTGTTGAACTTTCTGTAGGAGCCACTCCACCATCCAGAAACCCCGCAATGGATACACCGTTCCCATTAGAAGGCGTCAATCTCATTGCTGGTTTGGCACTTAATCCATTTGTATTAGGGTAATAAATGTGAGACGTACTCGTAGACGATGTCGGTCCCGGCCAAATTCCAGCAAGACTCGGAGAAGACCTATCCAAGCTCCAATCAACATTGGTATAGTCCAACTGTGGCATTGAGCTACCGCTAGTCCAGTCAACCAGAGAAGAGGCTCCGGATGTAGTAGTTGAGTTCAAACCAGTGAAAAGTCCAAGTGAGGATGCAGGCGCGAGCACTGGTGATGCACCTGTTCTACTACTCCACAAACCATTTCCTCGACTTGTTCGTGGAGATTCTCCACGACCACTGCCGGATGTGAACTGTTGCTGTTGGGGATAATAAAGCTGGTGATGCATCTGAATTGAACTCAAACCATTGGAACTGAGGCTTCTAGAACTTGGAATATGGGGCATAAAGCCATTAGATTTTGGTATTTCAACACTACTGGTAGGATACATAAAGGAGGTTGTTCCGGGAGGAGACATGCTTATACTTGTAGCTGGAACCTGATTTGGATTTAATGACTGAGGCCGCTGCATCATGACAACTGGTTCTCTAATTGAAGGCTGAAAGTTCTTAAAATCATTTCCCACAGCCACATAACGGCTTTCTGTCATTGCTGGTGGAGGGGGGTCCTGCAAAGGTGATGTCAAAGAAAAAGAAGCAGAAGGATTTGATCCAGAACTTGGCCATCTTCTGTCAGCTGGAACAGAACTTTGTTGGGGTTTTGCCCATTCTATCTTCGGTAGTATTCTCTTCAAAGGCTGGAAACTTTTACTCGTGGATTCTGAAGAACCTCCCACTGTAACTGTTGCTTTTGTATAATTAAAATCCTTCTCATCTCTTCTTTGTTGCGTTGCAGGAGTTGGATTTGGCTTTGGTTGTGGCCTAAAAGATAGGTTTCGACTAGCTGCCATCGATACTTTATTGGTACTCAGGGGGTCACCACTTTCTTCCGTCTTTGGTGTGGGCGGATCTAGCTTCAGAGTACTTAAGGCTTCCGCTGCACCGTCTAGATCACCTTCAGCAGCAACAATTGCTCTTTCAACCTCCTGCTTAGAACACTTGTATCTGATTTCCATATCAGCAATCCGTGCAAGCTCTTCCGATATGTCAATTTTCAAGTTCCCAGAACCAATAGTTGATTCTTTATGCTTAACCGCTTCTTCACCTCCTTCAAAAAGCCATGCCACAGATTCCTCCACTTTGCCTTCATTCAATATAAGAGCCATTGTTGCCCGATCATGTGAAAATCCCATTGCTACAAGCTGTTGAGCAAGTGCTTCAAGCTTTCTCGACATGAGATAGCCATTGCATCGTTCATGCAACTCCTGAGCTCGCCTCTCCTTCTGACGCTGATGTTTCCTCTCATTCTTTTGACGATTTTTCTCTCGTTTATCATGGTCAGCTCCTGGTATGATTTCTTGCTTGACAGGAGGATTGGATGTTTTCTCTTTGTGATCTTCTGATTCACCGGACAAGCTATCATTATTGGAAACAGAATCATACTCGACCCCAGCTCCAAATGAGCCTCTCAAATGTTCATCTGGCTCATCTATGTTTTTGAAACGGCCATTGTTTTGAAGAGATGAAGCAGAGGACAGCGGCGCTGTTTCAATGGTATGGAATGTTCCCAAAAGAGGATTATATGCACTAGCTGGAACACCACTACCTGCATTAGCAGGTGCTGAAGGCTTTGAAGGAGTCTTCTGAGATTCCTTGACAACTTTTTTATCCTTTGACTTGGACTTGGATGCAGGAGACATCATTGTGGCCAAATATGGTCCTGAAATGTTCAAGATGACAATTTACTAAATCAAGCAGGTTTTAAGCAGCAAAAAAACAATGAAAAGAAGAAAATAAAAAGTCACTCCGCACGATAAGTTCATCAAACACACAAACACAGATGGTTTTCAAATAAAAATGTGATGGAATCAAAAAGCTTCAAACCAAACATTAGACAAAAACATACAATGTCTTTCCAGGACCTCATTAAAGAAGCATATCAAAACTAAACGTGAAAATTATACCCCGAGTAAACATGTTCCGAAATGATCAAAATATTATATCGAGACAACAAAGAAAGGGCATCTAGGCTCTGTTTTGGAAGGTATTTTTGCTTAATGCTTCCATTTTTCACCATTTGTCACTAATATTCAGTGTATAAAAACACATATTGGCATTGATTGGACCAGCAAATTTAATTTAAAAATTTTAAATATAAAATATATTTTTGTTAATACAGAGATGGCCAAGTCTAAATAGACATCCGTGCCTCGTTAGCTAATAGAGCTACAATATCAAGTGGCGGTGCATCATGCAAAACCTCCCCAACCGGTAATCCACGGGCAACTGGCCGGTCCGGTCTGATTTTTCAACCATGAAGTACACCAGATTAACATACATCAAACTCACAAGACAATCTTCTGAAGAAGGATTCCTCCACAGGACATGAAATTTAATTATATCTTTTTAATCCATTAAAGAAAGACAAAAAATGAAATAAAGATTGCAAAAATCTTTCAGAAGCCCTTCCAAACATTGTTTTTTCTTGCAGATATGTTTTGACAATAGCTCCAACTTTCCAAACAATTCGGAATGTTATTCCTCTCATCAAACATCAAAGTTTCAGCAACAAACAAAGAACTTAAAACTCGACCATATTTGTGCTTACAGGGAAGTTCTTTAGCGTTGGACTTGAATTAAGAATTTTGGAAACCGTTGGCTTGGCCTTGACAGGATATAAAAAGTTGAAATTTAATTAACTGGTTCTCAAGGTCTTTCCTCTAGACTTAAGGATACAGTTAGTGCGTACCTCTATCACGGTATCACCTCAGACAAAATCATTATGCAAAAAAATAAAATAAATGAAACCACCTATTGATCTAATAGAACCTAGCTCTATCACCTCACACTTAAGGATACAGTTAGAAACTAGCTCACTGCTCACCAAATTCTATATTACATTGTTGGGCGTGTAGTAGAATGTAAAGTATTTACAAGTAACAGACAAGAGACATTAAAACAAAACCGTGGCAGGGAATTACGACTTCTTTAGAGGCTCTTTTTTCTATCTCTCCCATATTTTATATTTTGCCAACACAAAGAAATTATCCCAAATCATATTCAAAATAATCCTGACCATTCTTTAGAATGCTAACTAAATCCTAACAGGTAAAAGTGTAACACTGCCAAGAAGTCAAAATTCACGCAATCAAGAACGAATTGATCAGCTGCAGACTAACACCCCGCGATACCTGAATTCAGGTCACGATGAAACTTATTTACCCGGAACAAAATTAAGTAGCAAAGAGACTAAAACAGACGAATCCTGCTTTTCTAAACAATCCAAATATTGGGTCACAAAATGAAAATTTTAGGTTTTCATTTTCCTAAATCGATAATGCATGCATCCAGATATCATATTCCAACTAGGTATTCCATTTCCCCCTATTTCCAAGAACAAGATTCCAACAAGCCAATTCGATCCGGGAATTACCCAAACAAACACGATTCTTTCGATAGAACGAATGCAGATTCAACGGAAACCCCTAGAAGATCGAAGGATTCACCCGCGTGATCTATAAAACAAGCTTTCCTATAGAAAAAAACAACGAATTTAAAAAAAATGAAGAGATCAAAGAGGGGGAGAAAAATAATCGGAGTACCTGGATTGAACGGAAAGGTTGAAAATGGATCGGACGATAGAGATTGATGGGCTTATGGTTGAGACTTTGCGACAGTTGGATGCGACGATACAAATGGGAGAAGAGATAGATAGGTTTTTCGAGGTCGAAACTAAACCGACGGAATTAGGGTTTTATTTTTTTTCTTTGGGCAAACTACACTAGAGGTCACTAATTATAAACTTGATAACAAATATATCACTTTTCTTTTAAAAATAATAATTTAGTCATTCAATTTAAATTTTGTGATAAACAAATTATCTTTCTTTTAAAATAAACAATTTAGTCCTTTCATTAAAATTTTCTGACATGTCATTCTGTTATTAAAAAATATATCTCATGATATAATAACAATTTTAACCTAGAGTTTATACATCCTATTAATTTGGTTTTAATTCAAAAATAATTTAATAAATTTAATTATTCATATTTAATTTTTCGAAATTGTACCCTCTTGACACACCCTTCAACCACTTGTCGCACTTTGTGCTATTGTCTACCGACAAATGTGATAACTTGATAGTTGATAGGCACAATCATTTCACTACTAGATAACTTTCAGGCTATTAGAACAAACCATTATAACCTTAACATCGTCTACTAGTAAAAACAATTGCTTCACTGATGAAATTTTTAAATATGATATTAAATTTATCGAATTATGATCAAATTAATATAAAGTATACATTTTAAGGACGATAATTGTATTATATCAAGTCGTCTATTTAAAATTTAATAGCACATTGACTTGTTTGTCACAATTTTTTAAATTGAGTAAGTAAAAATATTTTTAGAAGGAAAATGACTTGTTTATCACAAAATTCTAATTAAATAACTAGATTACTATTTTTAGAAGAAAAAAATAATTTATTTGATATTAAACTTGTAATTAAGTGACTTTGTGGTGTAATTTATGAATTTTCTTTTTACAATAAAATAAATTAAATAATTAAGGGAAAAATTCAGTAAATTATAACGCCCTCTAAAAATGCTTCAAACCTCTAATTTTAGCTCAAAAAGTTATTTACCAAACATGACCATAGTTTTGTTATTACCATTAATTTTATTATTATTATTATATGAATACATTATTCATGATTTTAAGTCTTAATAGATTATTTTAAGTTGTTTTATTTAAAATTTTATTATTTAAAATAGGGGAAAATATACTTATAACAACATTATTCATACTTAAAATATAAAAAAATCATACAAGTTGACATATGATTAACTGGTGACATTAATCCAGTAACGATTAAAATTTATCTATATTATTTAAGTATTTGACTCAGTTGTAGATTGATATAGTTATTATTGCACTATTTAAGAGGTTGTTGCACTAATTGTCTCTGATTTAGAGATTGGGGAATTGTGGAATTTTGGGTAGTTTTAGTTTTTGTAATTTTAAAAAAGTATACAACTTTGCTTCAAAAAAAAGTATACAACTGGTTTATGATTTTATGTACGTTGAGTTTTTATTTTTTTTATTAAGTGCAAAGGCAATTACATTATCAAGACAAACGTTGAGATTCGAACATATGCATCATCTGCAGTACTTATATCTATATCTTCCGCCCATGCTTCCAGGTATCCAGAAAGAGGACAAAGGCACCGGCCTGGGATTCCTCACTCCAACATATGCACCATATGCAGTACTTACATCTACATCTAACCAAGACGGACACAAAATTTTATGTTAGGAGGGGCGAACTTATAAAATTTTAAGAAGGGCTAAGATAAGTTTTCAATGTAAAATACAAAAAAAATTTCTAAATCATATATGAATTTTAAAATTTTAGGGGGGAGCGACTACCCTCTCCAGCCCCTCTGGTCCATCCCTGCATCTAACATCTTCCGCCATCGATGCCTGGTATGTGGAAGGTTGTATTGTAGGCAATGCGTTTGTATAGGCATGGGAAATGACACAAGGCAGAAATTGCGTTCCATGTCTGGGGAGAAGATTCAGCCCAAGGTATATATATATATATATGCAGATAATATCATAGAAAATAATGATAATAACAAATGCGTTGATGTTTGTTGAATGATTGGATAGGTACATAAAAAGAGCAGGAAAGATCGGTTTCTGTACGAGGTACCCGAGTCTGGTGAAGCAAGCAGAGCTGAAGTGGGCAGAGAAAGGGCCTGGGAGAAGCGGGGAGCGAGCAGATGGGCGCAGTTCCATGAACATGATGCCGAGAGCGAAAAGGCCTCAAGGGAGTCCAGCCAGGGTCAGGAAGATGACGGCGACTACCACGAGTAGCAGCACCCCATCTATTGTGACTAGCTCACCTGTCTATTGTTAGCTATAAACTAGCATGGTACATAAGTTGTTTGAATTGTCTAAGAAGCTGCCACAGAACACACAGCATGGTATTGGTAGCTATAAACTAGCATTACATCCCTGCAAAAATGTACAGAAAACAAAGGGAAAAAACCAAGCGACTCGGTGTAACATCAATACACGGCAAAGCGTAAGCTGCTAGGATTCTACCAAGTTGTTGTGAATGCCAGGCCTCATGATGTAGGTATGATTCAATTATCTCTTTTAAATGCTTATTGTAATGGTTTTCATGGATGGGATAGGAGCCAACAGCACCAACCAACCCTTGGTGTCCGAGCACCATCAGCACCAGCTGGGAGTTGATGCAGGCTCCATGCCTGGAACAGCCCAGGCAGGCAGATGCCCGGACCAGAGTGTGTGCACCAAGTGCAGCATGAAGGCCCCTGATGTGCCACAGGACCTTGGAACAAGTGGGAGATACAAAGGAGTAGAGAAAATTACATACACGTATATTATATACGTAGAGGAAGACATTTTATATAGAGAGAAACATATATTACAGAAGAAATATGAATGTACTTTGCATCATTTTACATTATTCATTGTTCTAGGAAGCTTAAGTTTAATACCACTGAATTCAGTACACAGTTTAAACCATTACATTTATTTAGCGGCGAAACCCGCCATCAGCATCTTGAACTCCTTTCCCCTATAATCTCCGGTCACCTGAATAAAAAACCCAAAGACAATAGAATTACTACTATACCACAATCAGGTTCAGGCCTACACTGTAGGATGACTTGAAAAGAGCATAATGGAATTCCCGAGTATGGAACGGAAACGGAGAAAAAAAGTAACTTGTGGTGATATACTCTTTCAGCCAGAAACTATTAGTCTCTAATATATAACCAAATTATTTGCTTCCTTTCCAAATGGTTTTGTTTAGTTTAGTTTCGGAATAACACTAGGAAATAAAAGACAGGATTATGGAAAGAACATTCAATTTTTCATATTCCCAAACCTACAAAACAGAGCAAGATAGCTAATTACACATGCCATTACTAGTCCTCAATTCACTAATTTCAAACAAAGGTTATCCATTCCTTTCATTCATCCAAATTTCACTTACATAAACCAACCTTTTCGACTCCGATTATTTTCCAAACTGTTATAATTCTCACTAAATTGTCTAGGAAAAAAGGGTCCCTATTCAGACAAACCTAGAAAAAGAAGATGGATTTTCTGTTAAACAAGATCAAACATAGAGAAAATGGTCCTAAAAGTTCAATCTCCTTTGTTTTGAGAAACTTAATTGACATACAAACAAGCATATATATTAAGCAACAACATGCACATACACGTTCAAATGAATCCCAACAAAATCTTGGCAACTTAAGTCTCAATCAACAGTTCAAAATTCAATTTTGTTGAACCAAATAATCAATTTGGGTTCCAACTCTTCATAAAAGTGAATTACAATTACCTCAAGCGGAGGCGGTGGCATCGCCAATAAGCTTGAAATCCTGCAACTCCTTGAAATTCAGCCATGGCTTCTCCCACACCTTGGCTTCATAAACTTTGATCTTGTCACCATCAATGGCCTCCAATGTTATGTAATACAGTGTCCCGGAAACCACCTGCTGCTTCACGTTCGTCACTTTCTTAAACTGCAGCAACGCATTCTGTAATTTCAACAAAAAAAACCCATTAATTCACAACAATTTGTACGGAATTCACATGTAAATCGAAATTGAAAAGAAAACAAAAATACCCCTTTCTTGTTGTGTTCATCGACAGCAAAACGAGCGAGGTTTTCAATCTCCAGGCTGTTGGCGCTTCCTTCAGCCTGGCTAATTCCACCCAAAGTAGCCATTTTTCTTCTATTTGGTTTTTTCCCTTCCGAATATATGATATTTTACTTTGTTTTTGTGTGTATTCGGATTTCCGAGCGTTTTTGTTTTTATAGAGAGAATTACAGGCGCGTAACCACTAACCAGTAATCACGTTTTTAAAACGTCGAAACTTTCTTTCCTTCCAATCGGATAATATACAAGTAGAACTGTTTTTTTTTCTTACAAGTTTTACCTTAAACTACACCCGATTATAGATTGGTCCTTTAAAGATGTTTTGTACTAAAATTACTATTTTTCTAGTACTGGCAGGGACAAAGTCATGATTGAACTACAAGGGGGCAGACCGATTAATTTTGAAATAATAGAGTCTTCAAAAGTAATTAAATCGTAAAAATTAAAGGATTTTAAGTTTAATTTTACAAATTTTAAATTTAAAAGGTCTTAAAAAGTAATTAAACTAGAAAAAAGAGGGGTGAAAGTTTAATAAAACTTTGGAAGAAAAAATAGCTTAATTGCAATGGTAATTTCAAAATTATTAGGGCCTAAAATATAATTAACCCATAAAATTGTATATAGATTTGTCCCTTTGTCTACTGGAATGAGGTAGTATATACCTTAAACTAAGTCAAATGTTCGAATTTTGAAGTTATGAATGAAGAAAAATGAGTTGGGAGGGTCGTCCCAATAATGGATCTCTACAAATTCCGATTTGAATTAATCGACTAGTAAATCATAAACCAGTGATTAAACCAAAAAAATAGTTGATAATGCTAACTAATAATAAGTTGTTACATGTCTACTTGTATATTATTATATATATCATCATTTTTAATTGTCATGTGTTATGTTTTTATTAGATGAAACTTTATTTTTTTAATACAAGAGTTACTTCAAAAACATTTTTTTAAAGAATAAGAAAATATTTTATCAATAACTAATAGGATATTTTTCCTGCTATATCACCTCTAATAAACATATGATTATCAATAATAACTATAATAATTGGACAATTTTCTATCACACCACAAAATAATTTGTACTCAATAATATAGATAATATAAATAAATAAATAAATAAAGTGAATTAATCGACCTAAAAAAAGCCTCATGACCAAGATTTATTAAACACAAATCTTCATCTTCACAACAGTCAGTTAAGCCAAGCCTTTATATGTGTTTCTTGAAAAAAACCCTAAAAATAAAACTCTTAAAACAAATTCCTAACGTCTTAATAAAGAGTTCAAGACAGATTTAATTACAAAACACCGAAGAAAATACTTGAAAATAAATAAGGCTTAAAATATAAAACCTAATAATTAAAACACATGATAGACACGTAGCACTAAAATAATTTTAATTTTTTAAAATATGTTAGTGAGATTACAGTGTAATATCTGTTTAATTTTTAGCCATTTAATAAAGCATACGCACCGTGTACACATAGTACTCGAACTCGGGTCACTTGACTGAAATACATTATCCTTTACTATCGGGATCACTCCACGGATTCTAAAATAATCTTAATTAGCATTGTACTTTTAATAAAATAATGTATACGACTCCCATGGTAATTAAAATATATAAATGGTCTTATAGATAATTAGGATTAAGCATTAAAATACAACTCATGCAAAGCTTTTCAAAGTAAAACTCTTGAATTTAATTCGTCACGATTATAAACAACTCTAATTTAAGTTTTTTATGTCAAAGATGGGCCGGAAGAGAGAGATAATATATTAATTAATACAAAAGACATTTCAATTTAAAAACTTTTAGATCCTATAAAAATACATACTTGTAAAATAATCTCTTTAAAAAGTTGAAATCAATTGAATTTATCCATGATAGACATGTATCATAATATAATATGTATATATTAATTATTTTAATATCTGCAATGGACTAAGTTTGTGACATATTAATAAAAAATTATTTTTAATTTTAATTGACGGTAAGTTTCGAGTTCGATTTCAAACAATCCCTTTTCTCCTTTTGAAAAACATTTGTAAAGATAATTTCTAAAACATTATTCGACATGCATGTATTTGTGTTTTTCAATAACAAATATGTTTTTGAAAAGTAGAGGATTAGAATTGATGCAGTCACCATAAAGGGATTAAATCGAATAAAAACACATTGTATAAGCACTTCCTACATAATTTAACCTTGTTTTAAATTTTTCCTTTTTTTTTCTTTTCTTTTGGAGTCCAAAGGACCTTTCCTTAACGCGTAAGCTTTATAAAAGTCAAAGTTCTAGAATAAAAGAAGTTATTCAGTGCGCAGTGGCCCATGGTATTTCCCAATAGTCTACTTAGCTTCAGGCTTAAGCGTCGTGATGTATTGGAAATTTGGAATGTATCCTTAAGTAAATGAGCTGTCTAATTAGCTACAAACACCAATATTATTTATTCACGAATTTTCAAGGAAAATAATAGGGTAAATTATGTGAGGTATTACCAAATTATTGAGAGTAATCTTTTATTACAAATCTTTTAATTAGTATAAATTTGCTATTAAATTTTAATTTTTTAACTCGTTTATACTACAACGTCGTTAACTCCTTAACGTCTGATTTGGATGCTAGACTAAAATGACATCGTTTTGCTAAAAAAAATATGCACTCAATGAAATTTGAACTTGAAATCTTTAGGATCAAAGGCAACTTCTTAACCACTAAAACGAGTTAACACATTTGTTTTATTTTCAACATAAATTTTATATATTCTAAACTGCAGCTGAAATTTTGGATATTTTTTAAAATTAGTTTTTTTAACTTTTAATATTTGTTTATATATTTTAATATTATTTATTTATGAATAAAATTTTAGGGTTTAATGTTTATAATTTAAGTTTAGGATTTTATTGGATTTTGGGCTTTTTGAAATTTTTAAGGTTTTAAAAATTAGTCTTTTAATTTTTATAATAATATATTTATCTAGTTAATATTATTTATAATATAAAAAAATATTTATATATTAGTATATGTATACTGAAATATTTATATTATTTATATAGAGTAATGTTATTTTTATGATAAACTGCAGTTTAGAATTTATATTATTTATGTTAAAAACAAATAAAGATGTTAAGTTGGCTTAGTAGTTAAGAGTTTGTCTTTAATTTTAAAGGTTTTAGGCTCAAATCCCATCGAGTGCATATTTTTCTCCAACAAAACGACGCCGTTTTTGGCCATTTAGTATCAAAATAGCAGCACCAAAACAACGACACGGTGGTATAAGCGGGTAAAATAAAGTTTTGTGACAAATTTGGACCAAGATTAGTGCTAAAAGCGGGTCACCCTCAATAGTTTGGTGGTGCCTAGCATAGTTTACCTAAAATAATATTATTTTACATTCGTGTTTCTATGATTTGTTTTTAAAACAAGTTTTTTAATAGAGAATCCTAATAGATAAAGTCAAAATATTTTTTTAAAATTAAAATATTTACCATCGTTAATAGTAACTAATTTCTTCGTCGTGGTGTTCACTAAAAGGTAAACGAATAAACGACTTGTCATTGTCGAAATGAATTAGAACCCTACGGATACAAGCCAGTACATCGAGCATCGACCACCAAAGCCAATCTAACGAACTGATGCATGGGATCTGTGTCGGATGAACCAGTTCTTCCCGAGACCAAACCTACAAACACTATGTTAAATCCAACTTTATAAGACAGTAAAAAATAGTCGACTCGAATTCTAGAAACCAAGATACCAAGGAAAACTCTACAGAAAAATGAGTCACAACGAACTCGAAAAGCTCGAGTAACTTCAGATCCGATAAAACGAGTCCTCGCCAACCCGAAAGAGCAGCCCTGTATAAATGTTGACTATCCTGAGAAATTAGGTGGGCTGTGTTTTGGTGTGTTGGATTGTTTATTTTGATAACCAGACTTGTGTTTAAATCCTGTAGATGTAATGTAATCCCTCTACCCCGCTTGTACATACTCATATTCGTCACTCATACCTAAATCGGAATTTGTTAAAATCGACTTCGAATGGTTTAAATCAAATCAACTCGTGCCATGTCTCATGTCTTTCTTATATAAACATGAGGCCTAGATCACTATGCAAGCAGTGATTGATTTCATTGCCTACTACTACTAAGCAAGCTCTAGCATTGCTGGATTATGTGGCTGGATTCAACTGGATTTTGTCTCCCGTTCCGATGGAGCTCGAATCCAGCGTCCTTAATTGGATGGGGAAATTAAATGCTTGAGTTAGCATCTTCATTTTTGTTCTCCGGAACAGGCGGTAGTGTCATTCATGGCACGGTGGCATTCCCCATCGAATTTTCGATTCATTCAAACATCTTTCGGTACTGATTTTGCAATGTCACCTAAACTACTTTGCTCAGCTACCAAAGATGATATCCGATTAGACTTGGTGTCATTATACATATGTGCAAACCGTTGCGACAACTGCCCGCGGAGCTGTAAATCCTATTGCGGAATTACGCAAAGTAGCCGATGAATAAAGCTATGGCTTCACATTGATGTAGTTCATGCAAGAAGTGCTCGCATTTGCCCCCAAGCTTCGGCATTTCCTTGACGGAGTCGACGATCCCACATAAATGGTTTTTCACCAACTTGGATCATTGTTGCTTGTAATCCAAGGAACCACGACATTTAATTGCTTCATTGTCATCTAATCCAGAATACCTAGAAAACAATGCAAGTCCAACATTGCAGTGATCCAAGAAAGGTTTTTAACGGATAAAAATCTTATAGCCTTTTCGGTGCCTCTATTTATGCCTTACTACTAAAAAATACTACAAAATTAAATTTTAAGCCATAATCTTAAATTTTAAACCCTAAATTCTATAATTCATACCCTAAAAAATATACCCTACCCTAAATTCCTAAACCCTAACAATAAACCCTAAAATCTAAACCTAATTTCTATCGGTTTTTAATAAACGTGTCATTGGTGGAGATGCGGGGTATTGAGAAGTGGGGAGTTGTTGGGCTTGTGAAGGAATTATGGTTTGGGCCTGATGAGTGGGTAGGGCATGCAAGAGATTTGTTGCACATTAATCTTGTTAGTGGATGGTCGTATTTTGGAAATTTTAAATTAGGTATAAAGTTAAAAAGTAATTTTAATGCTTTGACTGAATAGTTACTTTGACTCTTATTTTTTAGAATTATTTAACCTTCACCGTTTATTTTGGGTTAAAATGATCTTTCTACGAATGAAAATTATTAAAAAACAATTCAGTTTGAAATAACTTGACATGATGATAAGTCAGCAGAAAAAAATTTATTATATATTTTATATAATTTTATAAAATTATTTTTTAATTGATGTAACGTTTTTTCAAGTCAACACATTTGTTTATATGATACTGCCATGTCAGTGTGCATTTCCATATAGGTTTGTCCCGTCAATTCAAACCATTTACCTTCAGTTGACTGACAGTTTTCATCCGCAGAAGGACCATTTTGACCCAAAATGAAACATTGAGGGTTGAATTACTCCAAAAAAAATATGGACCAAAGTGACAATTCAGTCAAACGTTTGGGGTATTCTTGACTCTATGCCTTTAAATTATCGCATAGTTTAGTCCTTAATCATATTTTTTCTTCAATTTGGTGCCTAATGTTTTTTTGGGTCACTCTAACGTTTCATTCCGTAATTCAAATTGGCTTTTTCTGTGACAGACGTAAAAAAAAAATTGTTATCCAATAAAAGCACGACATGTGACATATTCTAGTATTTTTTTAATTTTTATTTTTCTAAAAATTAAAAAGTCTTTAATTTTATAAAAAAATCCAACATCTTTAATTCCTCTAAAACCTCCAAACCCAAACCCTAGATCCCTCAACTCCCCCTCCCACCACCGGCCACCCTTGCTTTGGTCGACCCCCCCCCCCCCCCCCCCCCGACTGAAAGCCATATGATCTCGTCGTTGAAAACCGACAAATGAACCGTCGACGAACATCTAAAAGAAAAGAAAAAAAGGGAGTCCGATTGAGCTTCTAACTGGCCGCTAGAGGGTGGGGATGGTGAACGGCGAGGTACCCGACGTTTGGGTGGTGATCGGTGAACCGTCGACGTGTGGGGGATGTCGGACGGTGAATGAGATGTGATTTGAGGGTTTGTTTGAAAGAAATTAAAATTTGGGGTTTTTTTAAAAAATACATAATTTTAAAGTAATTCATAAATTAAAATAGGTCACATGTCATATTATAATTGGTTAACGAAATTTTTTTAACGATCGTTGATGAAAAAAATTAATTTGAATTACGGAATGAAACATTAGGCACCAAAGTAGCTCGAAAAGAAAAACGTTAAACACCAAACTGAAAGAAAATAGTATAGAT
Source organism: Hibiscus tridactylites (assembly GCA_958450335.1). Classification (NCBI taxonomy): domain Eukaryota; kingdom Viridiplantae; phylum Streptophyta; class Magnoliopsida; order Malvales; family Malvaceae; genus Hibiscus; species Hibiscus tridactylites. The sequence goes on along the minus strand of OY288291.1, from coordinate 57,683,614 downwards.
CGAGCACCTTTTTAACTATTAAACCATGGTGAAAAGTCAAAAATTTTAGGTCACGAGCTAAAGATAAAACTTACCTCCTATGAAAAAAAGAGAAAGAAAGAAAGGGAAATTCTAAGTGTAATTAGGTACGTAACATTTTTTTATAGTGAAATTAGGTATTTAATATTCTAATAGTGCAACTAGGTACATGACCTTTTTGGTGCAATTTGATACCCAATTTTCATTTTTGGTACAGTTAGGCACTTAGCATTTCTTTTAAATTATCTATGTTCATAAGTGGAATTTTAACGCTGGGTTTTGTATTGATTTCAAATACAACAAAGGTGGATCTAGATTTCGTATTAAGTGGGTTTAAAAAAATTAAAATTAAAGGAACTAAGTGGGGTTAAGTGAATTCAAATATATTTAACTTTCCCCTCTATACTTAAACTTTTCTATTTTTACAAGGATTCTCTAAAACCAAGTAGGTCACTTAAATCTGCCCTGACTACTAGGGGTGGGAATTGTCAGGTACCCGGGATTCGGGTACCCGGAAAACCGGGTACCCGGTTCATCCGGTACCTCATTAAACGGCCCGTGTCCCGACCCATTATATCCGGGTACCCGTAAAATTCGGGTACCCGGTTCATATTTTTTTATTTTTAAAATTAAAAAAAAATCATATGTTAAACACAAAAATATTAAAAAAAATTAACTTAAAACTTAAAAGAATATAATACAAACATAGAAAAATGTAGGGATTTAAACTTAATTTTAGAGTGAAAATAAAAATATAATTTTAAATATAAAAAATATATATTAAATTTTATCGGGTCGGGTACCCGGTAAGGGAAAACTCTCGGCCCGTGTCCCGGGAAATTTGCCGGGTCGGGTAATTTGTTTTTAGAATTACCCGGCGGGTTTTCGGGTCGGGTCAATCGGGTCGGGTATTTTCTCCCACCCCTACTGACTACAAATTCATTAAAATTTAGGTTTATATCAATTCAATTTTACCATTAAACTTTAAAATGCTTCAATTTTAGTACTAGATTTGGTTTTAGTTTCTCTGTGATATCAACTACTAGAAATTCACTAAATGACACAATGATGTGGTGGTTTTCTTCCCTGTAAATTTTAGTTTGTGTATAAATTTTGTCACTAAATTCTAAAATGTTTGATTTTTAGGCATTGAACTTTAGTTTGTGTATCATTTGGTCCCTGTAGACAATCGTCAACTCCTTCTACCGTTATTTCCAGTCTATCATTGTTTGTCGCCAACCGTCATTCATGGTAAGATTGGTACCGAAACGTCCACAATTCACTCATTTTTCTTCTCATCAGATTAGTTTTTCAAAAAATTCACTTAAAAATTGACAAAAACTCATCTAAAGGTTCAACCTATACGTTTGAGTTATAGACCCGGCTCACCACGTCATCCACTAAACTGTCACATTATTTAATTACTAATGAGTTAACAGTTTTTTCAAAAAATTAATGAGTTAACAACTCATTACTTACATTTGAGTCAAAATTAAAATTTAATGGTAAAATCTATACAAACTTTAAAATATTTTATTGACATTCGGAGTATCTTACCAAATAAATATGCCCTCGCCTTGCACGAAACGAAAAACATGAAATAAATAAGAACAAGAAGTAGAAAATGCTAAAAATTATACCAATTAGGCGAAGGAGTTGGTATGGGCCGAAAGTTGAGCAACATATTTTCTTATTTACTATTTCCGTATTTCGTATTATATAATTATTTTTAGGGTAAACTATATAAATAGTCCCCCGACTATATTCTAATTATCTTTTGCGTCCCTCGACTATCATAAGTTACAAACTGGTCCACTGACATAAAAAGTAACAAATTAGTTCAATGCCGTTATGTAACCGCCTCGTCCCGGTCTGGTGGGATGACCGGTCCGAGTGGGCCACACGGGGAAAACCGAAGCGAAACCCGTTAAGATTTCCCCTCGGTTAACGACCCAAACTATTTCTTTTAACTTTAGTCTTATCTAGATGCATATTTAATTTCCTACGTGAGGCACAACAGCGGAAGATACAACAATCGCAACATACATCGGCCGACCACACATAAAACAGCTCATTTTAAAGTTCTACAGCAGGCCGTTTCGAAATGCCTTTAGGGTGTTCCGAAACGCCTTGACCTAGTCAACGGGCCTGGGTCAACCATAAGGTGACCGTTCCGAAACAGGGAAGACCCGTATCGGAACGACCTTGACGGTCAATATCTCGTGGTCAACGAGATTTGACCGTTTCGAAACATCAAAGGCCCGTTTCGGAACGGCTTCATCTCGCCAATTTCTCAAAATTCCAGTAGCCAAAATGTTCCGAAACGACCCTCATCCGTTTCGAAACGGCAGGCCATTTACAAAGGGACCGTTCCAGAACAGGGGGGCCCGTTCCGAAACACCCCCTGTCTGCAGACTCGTCTGGGCTGTTTTGAGGCACAAGGGTGCCCCAAAACACCACCAAAACACCATACAACATCAAAACAATTTAACTTAAGGTTTACCAACTGAACTAGCATGCTTCAACATGATTTTAACATGTCTAACACTAAGGCAACACCCCACAAATATGCTTTCATACAAACATCATTCAAACACATATATAAACTCTTAAGGCATAAGACTAACATTCAAAAGAGCAACTTAGGCATGAGTTAACATTCATCATGGCAACACAACCATGCAAAACAAGATATAGGGGAGTCCAAACATGCTCCTAGCAACCAACAACAACCAACAAAACATTACACGTCCCATTGCTCAAACTATTACATGTCTAGCATTAAAATCCATACTTGATGAACTCAAGTCAAACCCACACTTGGAGGCCCTCCACTTGCCCGAGCAACCCACGAACTAAGGATCTGCAAGGTTGAACAAAGAGAGCGTAAGCAATGATGCTTAGTGAGGGTAAGCTCTAAAAACAAACCTCAACATTGCAGGGTCCGAGCACGATCTAGCCAAGGTAAATCACAATCATACCAAAGGTCCACAAGATAAAATGCATGAGCAATAGACAATATTAATACCATGATCATAAGCTCAATTTCCATGATACATGTAATCACAAACAGGTATCCCAATAAGAACCATAAACCTCAACACATTGATATACACATCAAACAACATTGGCACCTAGTTAAGACCCGAATACGCGGATAGACATGTTGGAAACTCATATCCAACAACCACATTACCTCACGGTGGGATTTCACTCATCACCGGTCTCGCGGAGGGGATTCCACTCATCCTCACGCCCCGTCGATGGGATTCCACTCATCACCGACTACATTTAAATACAATTCCGGGCGAACCCGTACTCCTCCTTGGTGACTCAACGCCACCAAGGCCACGCGCGACTTTAGACTCATGTGTACACACTAACATCCTAATGATTGATCATTCGTATCCAAGTTTACTAGTGCCAATATTTACTCACTTCACATTACTCATTTCATTAACCTTGTGCTTAGCACATACTCACCAACAACCATCATCATGCATGTCTCAAGCATCATAAGTCCAATCTCATTTCACATGTATAAAGCAATATACATAGACATCCATACCACAATTTATACGAGACATACACAACCATATAATGAGTTCAACCAAAGGCTCTAGATCAAGTTTAGGATTAGGCTACCACCCTAATCCTAACTCTAGGTGGGTCTACCAAGCCCAACCTAGTCCATATACTCGAACCAACCAATTTAAAACCGTTTAAAACAATTAACCACTCACCTAAGCTTCCAAGCCCAAAGACCAAGCAAGCAACAACCTTCAACTTCCCGGATTCACTTCCGATGTTCCACCGATGCCCAAACTCGATTCTAATAATCTCAAACACAAACAAAACGTTCGAATCAATAACTCATCATCGGAAACAACCCGGATTAACATTAACAAGCATTCAACACTCCAAACAAGTCCAAAAACAGAATTTTCGAGTAGCCCACTTAACCCACTGAGATCTTCCATTTCAAGCCTCCAAACAACCATCAAACACACCCAAAGCAACCCTCAAATATCATACTAGCACCAGCCCTCGAAATCCAACATTAAACAACCCCAAAACACACTTTAAAACCTCCCAAAAACCCCCTTAAAGCCAAATTCCGAAAATTGATTAAAATCATTTGAAATTCACATGTGTAACATCATTTGACTCCTATATTCCATAACTAACCATAATAAATCAAAATATTAGGTTTAGCTACACAAAGGCACCATTTTTAATCAAAATATTTAAATCCTCTATTTTCTAAAAACTCCATGAAAACGAAAATAAAATATACTTTTGAGAAGAGGGAGGTGAGGGGAGTTCAAAATTACCTTTACCTTTCAATTTGGAGTTGAAATGGAGGAGCTTTGGAAATGGAATAGTGAATGTGGAAGAGAGTTTTGGTTTCCCGTTGGTAAGTTTTGGAGAGGAAGATGAATAGTAGAGAAATGGGTGTTTTATTTGACATGAGACTTATTTTAGGGCTCAAAAGACTACCTTGCCCTTAATGAAATGAATTAATCACAAGGACATAAAATCCATGACTATTTGGGGGGTTTAATTTTCAAAGCATAGTCTATCATCAAATTAATAAATTTGAAAACCAAACCCGATCCATTATTTAAATCATAAAACCGAACCCAATTTATATTAAAATATTATTTTCACCTAACCCCTAAACCCGGGTGTTACACGTTAAAAATTTAACGGCTAGTGACATGGCAGTTAATATAAACTGATGTAATTATATAATTACCCCTCACGTTCTACAACTATTTTAATTTGACCCTAATTCTAAAAAAATTAACCCATATAATTTTAATAATCTATCAATTTAGTCCATTTTCTCTTCTATTTCTCCTCTACTCTCAAAACCCTTTTAACATATCAGCTGATCCCCCTTACAATTTTCTCACTATTTCCCATTATTTATCTTTCTTTTTCTTCCAACAATCTCAATTCTCTGTTTTATTCACTTTTTTCTAACCCTATGAAAACCAGGCTTTGACCTGGAAATTTTTTGTTTTTCCAGCAACAAGAACCAAGAACTCTCAAACATTATTTTGATCCTTTTGGCCAAGAAAATAAATCCTAGCAAAAACACCATACGATATATAAATAGAAACTGAAAAGGAGCAATCATAGTGTTTTAAGAACAACCCATCAAATTATTTTCAATCCAAATCTGATTTTATATGCTTGTATTGCGAAAGGACTCACAATTTTTTTCTTGCAAAGAGCCGGTAATGGAATCATTAGCCCAGAAATGCATCGAAGAAACCCCTTCTTTCCATTCAATGTTCTCGCATACAAGTTCTAGAAGAATCGATGACCCTTTCATGTATTTCATCATTTCTCATGAGGATCTTGACAAATCTGAGTCTTTTTTTGTTCTTGAATAGCTTGAAAACTGATTCTGAAATTTTTTTTCTCTCACTAGTTTGATTGTGAGAATTGATGATTTGACCCTGAGTCGTCTCCAGTCCCATTTTAATATGATATTTTCTAAGTTGATGGCTTTGGATTTGGTTTTCATTGGGTCTCCGGTGAAAGACAGCAGAAGAGAGAAAGAAACCCAAACACTAGGATTGCTCTTTTTCAATTCACTACTCAACTTTTTCATCTTCACTTTCATTTCCAGATTAAAACAATATTTGGGAGTTGTTGGTTCTTCATTGCTGGAAAAGCAAAATAAATTCCAGGTCAAAGCCTAGTTTTCATAAAGAAAAGCAATGTGAATAAAAATAGGGAATTGAGATTATTAGAAGAAAAGCAATGTAAAAATTGTAAGGAATTAGTTTATATGGAGTTTTGAGAGTCCATAGTCAAATATGTTTAACAGATAATGCAAAAACTACAATTAGTTAATTTAGGGTGAAAATGAATTGAAGAATTAGAGGAAGGGAGAAATAGAAAAGAAAATGGACTAAATTGATAGATTATTAAAATTGCGTGGGTTCATTTTTTAGAATTAGGGTCAAATTAAAATAAGTGTAGAACTTGATGACTAATTATATAATTATATCAATTTATAATAACAGCCACGTCATCGGCCGTTAAATTTTTAACGGCGTTGGACCAATTTGTTTCTTTTTTTAGTTAGAGGACCAATTTGTAACTTCTGATAGTTGGGAATATAAAAGATAATTGAAGCATAGTAGGAGGACCATTTATGTAGTTTACCTTATTTTTAATAGACTATTGTTCTATTTTTATTATATTTTAAATATTTAATATATATCTATTCAAAAGTATTTAATATATATAATATAATTATATTGATCATTTTAGATTAATCAATTGCTTTTTCATTAAAATTAAATTTAGACTTTATTTTTTAATAGTCTAAATCTAATTACAGGGTATTGTTCATACAAATTTTTAACTCTTTCATCAACACTCAGCTTGCATACAAAGGGAATTGAATCAGAATCTTCTAGGATGAACATCATCATTTTCCCACTAAATCCACTTGTATGTATGTATGTATGTAATGTATGTATGTATGTATGTATGTATGTATGTATGTATGTATGTATGTATGTATGTATGTATGTATGTATGTATGTAATGTATGTATGTATGTATGTATGTATGTATGTATGTATGTATGTATGTATGTATGTATGTATGTATGTATGTATTAAACTTCATAATTATTATTTTCATATTTACATGTATTGAGTAATCATTATTTAAATATTTCTTTTTTATTTTTGAACATTGTAGTTTCAATAGTTTTTTTGAACATTAAGTGTAAAAATACTTATACTATTTAGACATCTTACCACCTAAGATATTGAGTGATTAAACATGTTTGATATTACATCTTTTTGTATATTATATCAATAAAAATGTCAATTAAATTATACTTAATTGATAATTTCAGATACAATTAAAGTATGATATGAAAATTTTAAAACATAGATCAATATATATAACATGAAAATGAAACGAATATATGATTGTCCAAACTCTAATTAGTGCGAAAAAATGCAAATCAACCTTTTAAATATATAATTTTAAAATAAATAAGATAAAATAATATTTTTCTCTAAATGAATCACGGTGACAATTTACTTAACTATTTTAAAATTAAATAATATGAATAAATATAAACATATAATTTTTATCTGAATTGAGTCACAATAACACATGTAAAATATTTAAATAAATTAACACATACAGAGTTATAAAAATTACAATATAATATTGTGAATAAAGTAAATTGTGACATATGAATCAAATAGTCGACTAATGAATCATATATAGGTATTCATATAAAAAAATTATAGGTAAATTGCAATGTATGTTACTTAATTATGGGTAAGGTTACATTTGGCTCAACAATTTATTAAAAGTTACACTTAGATCACTCAATTATGGGTAATGTTATATTTGAATCACCTTTCATATTTAATATATATATATATCAATTTGTGTATTAGATTAATTAATGATTTCAAACGAAGTACTCTAGTGTTAACGAGGGTATACAAGTGACTTGGAAGAAAAAAAGAGACTAAATTGATATATATTTTTTTGAATATGAAGGGTGACCCAAATGTAACTTTACCCATAATTGAGTGACCTAAATATAATTTTCAATAATTTAGTGACTCAAATATAATCTTACACATAATCGAACGACATTCGTTGTAGTTTACCCAAAAATTCTAGATAGATATTATGGCGGGAACCCCATTTGACAGTTATAAATAACTAATTGCAAAGAGCAACAGATTCATACCTCTATTCAAACCGCGACTCTTGCATCTCCAGCAATGCCTCAAAGAGATCCGAACTCAGAAAAAACCTTCGATTTCGTCGTAAACAAAGGAAATGGAGTTAAAGGTTTAGTTGATACGGGCATCGAAACCGTTCCCGAGCTTTACATTGTCCCAGTCGAAGAAAGATTTGAACCAAACGAGATCTTAACTCACGGTCACGGCTCCATTCCGGTCATCGACGTTTCCGATTGGGATGATCCAAAGGTAACCGAATCGATATGCGAAGCTGCCGGAAAGTGGGGTTGCTTTCAGATAATTAACCATGGATTCCCTCGGAAGTTATCGACGCCGTCAAGGAATCCGCTCACAGGTTCTTCGGGTTACCGAAGGAAGAGAGAAGCAAGTACTGGCCGGAGAATTCGCCGACTGATAATGTTTATATATATCGATATAATTCGGTTAATCTATTATGATAATGTTTATATATATCGATATAATTTGTTGATGTTAAAATGATTATATAAACTTTCTTTTATCGTGATCTATTCATAAAATTAAGATGCGTTTAAATTTAATCAATCATATTCGACCAATAATAAATTTACAGGGACCAAGTGGTGGAATACGGGGAGAGTGCGAAGCCTGTGGTACGGAAGCTGTTGGAGGTCCTATTGAAGGGACTGAATGTTAAAGAGATTGACAAAGCTAGAGAACACTGTGTTAATGACTACATCAAATGTTACTTTCAACTACTATCCGCGTTGTCCGAACTCGGATCTCACGGCGGGAGCATTCCCTCACTCCGACGGATCGTTAATCACCGTTATCCTCCAAGACGATAATGGCCGCCTTTATGTTCGAGCAACCGATGGTAGTTGTATTCACGTTCAGCCAATCAATGGGGCTCTTATAGTCAACATAGGAGATGTGCTGCAGATTATGAGTAATGACAAATACAAAAGCGTCGAACATCGGGTGGTTGCCAACGGAAGCAAGAACAGAGTTTCAGTGCCCGTTTTTGTGACTCCACGACCGAATGTCGTTATCGGTCCTTTGTCGGAAGCGATGGAAGGCGGGGAGCAACCGTTGTATAAGGAAGTCGTTTACTCTGATTACTCCGGCCATCATTTCGGCAAGAAACATGACGGAAAGAAATCATTGGACTTTGCTAGGATATGATTAATCTCTCGTTCAGTTGGAATATCTTTGATTATACATAACTGATTATAGAAAAATAAGCAAGATATATACATGTACATAAATGTATGGGTTGGTCTAATTTATCTACAATATGTGTATTTCTTTATGATCAATGTTTATTGTTGAATGTTCTAATATTATGAAGTATAGAATTTGATATTATCTCTTTCTTATTAATGAAGGTTCATCAAATGAAAATACAAGTCGAATAAAAAATTAGGCATAATGTCAAAAAAATGTCGTTAATTTTTGACTGAATAATTATTTTGTTTTCTATTTTTTTAAGCATTTTAACTCTCAACGTTTCATTTTGAGTTAAAATGATCCATCTGTGGATGAAAATTGTCAGTCTAAATGAAAATTCACTTAGTAAAAATATGACATAAAAAAAATTAATAAAATATATAATTTTTATTGGTTTAAATGACAAGTGACGTTGTGATAAGAACACGTGACATAATTTCTTGTTTTTAAGATAATATGTGAGTACTTAATTTAACTCTAAGTCTCTAAATATGATTTATTCTTATCAAAACTCAAAAGAGTTCAAATAATATACTATAGAATTTATTGCTTACCAAAGTCTAGGACACTTCGAGTGCGGTCTCTGAAACTTCAGTTGTCTCATCAATGACAATTGTTGGTTGCTCCAATGTCAAATCTTCCATCTCTGCATAACAAATTTTATGTATACAATAAGTCAATAACAATGTCAAAAGAGTTCAAACATAAATATTTAAAATCTAAACTTGAAATCGAAGACAAACCTATTTATATATTCTCCAATAATTGCAAGTTCTCATCTATTACAATAGGGTCATGAGAAGAACGAATCCAATCTTGAGTGCAAATAAGAGCTTCCACCAATCTAGGAGTCAAAGACGTGCGAAATGAATCAAGAACACGTCCTCCAGTGCTAAAAGCGGACTCCGAAGCAACGGTAGAAACTGAAATTGCAAGAACATCACGTGCCAATCTCATAAGAATTGGATAGTTGTTTTTTTTTTTGCATAGACCACCAAACTAAGATATCAAAATCATCACTCTCAGGAACACATTTATCGCCCAAATATCTGTCTAGCTCAGTCATTGTTTCAAAAGTATCAACAGATTCAATCTCAGTCACATAGTCCTTTCTCAAATTTGTTCCTTTTAACTTCCTTATTCCTCCCTCACCATCTTGACCACTAGAAGTAGGATTTGCAGAGCAATGTGTCTTTTGTGTTGAAGAAGGTTGCATAGAAGCATAAAAATCAAACAACGATGTCAAAACATCTTTAATCCGTTGACACAAGACATAAGAATTGCTAGGATCATAAGAACAACGAACGATCCACTCAACATATCTTAACTTATGCCTAGGGTCAAGAACTAAAGCAATGAACATCAAGACATTCAAATTATTAACATTCGCCCAATATTTATCAAACTTCAACTTCATTTGGCGTGCCATGCTCCTAAGCCCATCACTCGATTGCAAGTCATCAACATAACGATTAATTGTATACCCAATATCATATATTTGTTCGACAAAGGTATTACCAGTCACATACCTTGATCCAAAGAAGCTCAATGTAGTATCATAAAATATCTCAAGGAAAGGCAAGAATGAAGAAACCTTATCCCAATCTTCATCATCAGTAGCACCACCAACCTTCCTAAGCTCCTTTGTGTAAGGAAGGTACTTAGTCTTCAAATTTCTGAATGCTTTCTTAAACAATAAAGCACTTTTGAGCATGGAATAGGTGGAATTCCACCTTAATTCAACATCCAAGCAAACAAGAGCTTTGCTATCTATATTCTCCTCTTTGACACAAGATTGAAACTTTTGAAATCTTGCAAAAGAGGACCTCACGTACTTCAAAGCAGCACGAACCCTCGTAATAGAAGAATCAACATCTTTCAGCCCATCTTTAACAACCAAATTCAGAATATGTGCAGCACATCTCATATGCAAAAATTCACCATTCAACACACTTCCATCCCACAAGTTCAGAATCTGCTTCAAATACTTGATTGCTAGATCATTAGAACTAGCATTATCAACTGTCACCGTTAAGATCTTTTTAAGATCCCACTCTTGCAAGCACTTTTCAACTGCCCTACCAATAAGCTCTCTAGAATGACCGGCAATTGGGCAAAAGTTGATAATCTTCTTATGCAACTTCCAAGCATCATCTATAAAGTGGGCAGTAAGGCACATATACGACAAGTTCTGAGCAGATGTCCATGTGTCTGTCGTAAGACATACCCTAGAGGATAAATTACCGAAGAAGTTCTTCAACGTTCTCCTCTTTTCAATAAAAAGAGCATAGCAGTCTTTTGTAATAGTACCACGTGAAGGAGGAACAAAGTCAGGAATAGCAACTTTGCAAAACATGCGAAAGCCTTCATGTTCAACAAAACTAAATGGCAACTCATCCATAATCACCATTTTAGCGAGTGCTTGTCTAATCTGCTCTTGATCAAAACGCCAAAGTTTAGAAACACTAATTGTTTCTATTGTTCCATCTGTGTTGCACTTTGTCTTGGACTCAAAATCTAGGATTGTTTGTGTTTTGTCCAAGTTGAAAGGAGCTTTCTTGCATCGATTCGTGTGACGCTTCATGGCATTGGTTTCATTGGCAGTTGAACAAGATATCTTTGCAGCGCAATAAATGCATTCAGCTCGGTCTTTATCACCATCAATTGCTTTAAAATGATCCCAAACAGCAGAAGTTTTTTCCTTTTACCTCCTTTAGTTGGTGAAGCTTCAACAGGCTTCTTTCCCTTCCTTTTCTTGGTTTCAATTCTACTTGTTGGAGTCTCCTCATTCTTTTCATGTTCTTTAGGTGACTCAGTTGAGGAAGATAGAGTCACATCAACATTTTCTCCAGTCATCGACATATCTGAAAAGGAGAAGATAAAATTCAACATTTGTGTTCTCTTAACTTTCTAGTTCACAAAACAATATAAATTCAAGAAAATAAATAAACAAGAGGCAACCATATCCAAATGAAGCTGTCAAGTGTCAACCATGGAAAATCTAGTACAAGGGAAAATCTAGAATATGCACAAGATCACACGGTTCAATTCAGCTTATACAGTTTCTTTTGTGAAAATTACAATAACTAAGCAAGTAAGCATTCATTAAGCATTCATTTAATCAAAATGTTCAAGGATAGACAAGGGAGTAAGAATTCATTTAATTAAAATAAAGATCAGTAGCTCCTAATTTCTGTGTAAGAAGGAAGTATTATGTTGGCCGATACAGAACTTAAATAAGAAAAAAAGTGAACTTGATGATAATGAGAGATGATCATGATGTATGTTAATTGTTAATCTTACAAGCTTATCATGTTTCTTTTCAAGATGACTAGCATAGGAGGTTACTAACTCACTGAAACAACAACCAAAGAAAACAAAAGGGAATGATTAGCAAAGCAAGCATTGGAACATTTTGATCAACTAAGAGAGTAAAAAAACAAACCTTAAAATTTAATTCCCACCAAACTAGAAACAAAACTACAATTCATTAACCTAAATCATCTTAATCAATAAAATGTATATGTGCAGCCTTATAATGTATTACTGCATTCTGAAAGAATAACCAATACTTCTTAAAAACGTTTTGAACAAAAAAAAGGCTCAAGTTATTTGAAATAGGGTGAATTTAATTAATAGAGCAAACTTCCTCTCGGTTCTCTGTAGAACTGGTAAAATCTTTCTCAAGCAAGCTGAAGCTTTCTTGGTTGAAAGCCCTCGCTGCCCGGAAGTTTCACTGCCATCACCAGCTTTCCGAATGGACTTTGAAGTCCCTGCTCTTTTGGAAGTAACACATTCCAGTAACATACAATTGTTAATGTTCCTAAGTTACATAAATTAATTAGGCTATATCTTGCAATTATGCAATTATTCACATAAAGATTATAGGCAATGAACCATATATACAGTTTTTTCCCTGAAGATCATCCAATAATCTAAGTTAAATTACAGTAATATACTAACAAATAAATAAGCATACAAACAAATTAGTGAAATTACAGTAACATACAAACAAATTACAGTAACATACAAACAAAACTGCCTCATTTGCTTGATTAAAATAAGCATACAAACAAAATAACAAATTACAGTAACATACTAAGTTAATACTAACATTGAACTCAACAATCAACATTCATTAAGCAACTGAAATTCAGCATAAAACAAGACTGACCGGTGGCGGTGGGCAAACGACGGACCGGGCGGCGGCAGGCTTCTGCTCGACTGCAAACCAGTGGCGAACGACGGACCAGGGCTTCTGCTCGACTGCTGCAGTGCTGCTGACTTGCTGATGCTGAGTGCTGAGTGCTGAAGCCGGCGGCGACGAGTCGACGACAAGGTGGAGCAGTGGTGGAGGACCGCCGGGGAATTGGGGGATTTGGTCGGATTAGGGATTTGAGGAGATTTGGGGGGAAATTCAAAAGGGGGCAGACTCGTAAATCACTGAATCGTGATGTTTTTGTTTTTGGATAGTTTTAATTTTATTTTTTAATTAAAAATAATAAAATAAAATATATATTATAATTATAATTAAATATATATATATATAATCGGGTCACCGGGTACCCGACTGGGACCATTTTTTCGGCCCAGTCCCGACCCGAGTACCCGGGATATAATTAAATATATATAAAAATTTCTTAGGATATTACCCGTCTAATTTAATTCGGGTCATCGGGTATTTGGGTCGGGTCAATCGGGTCGGGTAATTTCTCCCACCCCTAGTTAGGACCACATATGGCGTGGTGAGCCAGATCCATCTAATAATTTTTCCTACATTGGAGTTCACTTAATTATTAGTAAGAATATATTTGGGTCACCTAATTATTAAATGTTACAATTGTGTCACTCAATTAAAGTTTAGTTACGATCGGATATTCCTCCGCTAAAAAAACGAATATCTAGAAATGTTTGGTATAATGATAGTTTAGTCCTCAAACATTATATATTCTACCAATTTTGTCTTAATTAAAAAGAATTTAATAAATTTAACTCTTCGTATTTAAAAATATATCAATTTAATTATTTTCTTCTCTCAAATCGCTTGTATACTCTCGTTAACACTAGAGTACTTAATTTAAAATCACTAACTAATCTAATACACAAATTTATAAAAGTAAGCATATTTATAATTATTGTTCATGTTAGATATGTATTTAGTATCTATGTTAAAATTAAATTCATTGAAATTTATTTAAAATTATTTATGAAAACCTTCTGATTTTAGTTACTACTACGTATTTTTTTTACAAAAAATTCAGGTTTTCGTATTATTATATATTTTTCTTAGTAATTTCATATTTTAAATGACTTACTTATTTCCTTTTATTTTAAAATAAGCTAATAATTAAACTTTTTAAATTACTAAATTTTTATTATTTCTCTATCCCACTAAAACTGTCACATGTTCATATTTTTTCAACTTGATTATATTTTTAAAAATATTTTAATTAATTAAAATTTATAAAATATATATTTTTCATATTTCCATTAATAGTAAAATTTAAATAATAAGAAGGCGAAGTTGAACAAATTTGACCTAAAATTATTAACATGTGATTGTTTTATTGGGACAAATAGAGTATTAATCGAATATAAAAATATTAAATTTGGTATAACTCGTGAAGAACAATTAAATTTTAATTGAAAAAATCACTTTTTAAAATTGATTATTCCAGACCCAAAAGCTATATTTTCTATCTTTTGGAGTTAAAACTCATGTTTAGACTTAGGCTTTGTTTAGCATTGCTTTTCAAACCAGCTTTTGGTTCCAAAAGTTGGTTTGAGGGCAAAAGCTGTGCTAAACAGCTAGTTTTTAGAGGAAAAACTGCTTTTGAAAAGTGATTTTCAACCCAAACGTAAAAGTTAAAATTTTTAACTTTTGCGGTTATAAAAGTGATTTTGAAAGGTAAATTACAATTTTAACCTCCATTTGCTATTGTATTTATTTATAATTTATAAATTTATAATTCTTTACGAAGATATAGTTATATAATTAATAATTATTTTTTTAATTTTAAATGATATATATTTATTTATGTCAAGTTTTTAAAATAAAATATGTCAATTTTGTTATATTTTCATAGAACACGTATAATTGTTAAAAAAATATATTAATTAATAAAAATATTTTTATAATAATTTAAGCTGATATATTTCATATATTATAACGTTAGAAAATTTGAATATCATTTTTATATATTTATACATACAAATATATATAACTAACAATATCATGTCCAAAATGATCATTTATCTTCTTAAAAGCACTTTTTAACAGTAATGATAAACACTAAAATCTTACAACAAACTTTTTAAAATCCCCTTTTAAAATTTCTTTCTAACAACACTTTTAAAAATCACTTTTTAAAAGCAATGCTAAACTAGCCCTAAATGACAAGTTTAACCGTCATTTATTCTTAAATTTAACTTTATCTTTTTCCTAAAAATATTTTTTACATCATATCTTAAATAAACATTTTATCTTTTCAATAACACTTTTAACATCAATACCAAAAATTAAATTCTTAGTTTAACTTTTTAAAATCATTTTTCTACACTATTTTTTTAAATCAATTTCCACAACACTCTCCAAAATCAATGTTAAACTAAGGCTAAGATGGTATGCTTTAGAATTCGTATTGTTTTCGTTGGAGTCATTTTAGTAGTTTTAATCATAAATATTAAATCAGTGGTTATAAATTGCTATATTTACAAAGAGCAACATATTCGGATTTCATACGAATAAAAATTCTTTACCATTTTTTGGTGCTCTTATTTATGTCCTATGCTCAAAATTAGATTTAGGATTTAGGGTTTAGTATTTAGGGGTTTAGGTTAGAGGTTATGGTTAGGGTTTAGGGAATTTAAGGTAAATTGTATTTTTTAAGGTATAAGATGTAAGATTTAGAACTTAGAATTTAAGGTTATGGCTTAGAATTTAATTTTATAATACTTTTTAGTGTTGACTAATAAGTATGTGCACCGAAAAATTAAATAAAAATTTTAAGCATTTCAAGAATCTATTTGAGGAATTTTATCCATTCCAAGAAGAAGAATTTTATCCATTTCAGGAATCTATTTCAACTGTTTCGTCTAGTCTATCCAGACTGTGCGGCTCTTACATCTCCATCAATATGCCCCCAAGAGACCCAAACTCGCAAAAAATCATTGATTTCGTCGTAAACAAAGGGAATGGGATTAAGGGTTTAGTGGATTCAGGCATTGAAACCGTTCCCGAGCTTTACATTCTCCCGGTCGATGAAAGATTGGAACCGACCAAGATCTTACCCCACGAATCCATTCCAGTGATCGACGTTTCCAACTGGGATGATCCAAAGGTTAAAGAATCGATCTGTGAAGCTGCCGGAAAGTGGGGTTTCTTTCAGATAATTAACCATGGAGTTCCCTCGGAAGTTCTCGACGCCGTCAAGGAAGCCGCTCATAGGTTCTTTGGGTTACCGAACGAAGAGAGAAACAAGTTCTGGGCTGGGAATTCGCCGACTGATACTGTGGCTTTGAAAACAAGCTTTGCTCCGCAAGCAGAGGCTGTTCTCGAGTGGAGAGATTTCCTAAGCTTTCGTTGCGGTCCTCGGGATCTGGAATCATTTCCCTCGTGGCCACCGGTTTGCAGGTACTATATATGGTACCGATTTAGAGGCGAGAGACATTAATCTCATCGGAAAGAAAATGAGAAGTCTTGAAATATAAAAGCAGCAGTATTAGACATATGTTTTTGGATGGAAATCATCTACCCAAAATATGCCTCTATTGGTGCCCCACTTTAAAATAGTGGGTTTAGCGTTTAAGATTGAGGTTCAGGGTTAGGGTGTAGGGAATTAGGGGTAAGGTGTATTTTTTAAGCTTTAGTGTTTGGGATTTAGCATATAAAAATTAGGGTTATCGGGCAAGATTTAATTTTTAAGTATTTTTAGGCAGAGACATAGAAGGAGGCATGGTTAGGGGGCCGAAGATTTTTACGCATATTTTTTGAAGGAAGATATTGGTTCCCGTAACAATATGCCTTATCATAGTATTAAATTGCGGCCGCATTAAAAATTATAATTATATTTTAGAAAAAAAATTACGTTGTAACGGCCGCAACCGCGACGTTGCAACCGCAATTTAATACTATGTGTCATACCCTTTTTGCTTTTGTAATGGTTATGCATATTAGGTTTTAAATCACGGTTGCGGCATTATATTGCGGTTTTGAGTAAAAACCGTTCAATTGTGGCGATTGCAGATCGTTTTTTACCCCAATTGCGATTTCAAACTGCGGCGTAACCGTTATATCGCGGCCTATATCGTGGTCGCGGTACGCTTTTTAAATCCCTAATGCATATGTTGTTGTTCTGTTTATTTACAGGGATGAAGTGGTTAAATATATGGAGAGTGCAAAGCCTGTGATAAGGAAGCTGCTGGAGATCCTATTGAAGGGGATCAAGGTGACCGAGATTGACAAAGCTAGAGAATATGAGTTAATGACTACACCGGTAGTTTACTTCAACTACTATCCACGTTGCCCGAACCCGGACCTCACCGCAGGAGTACTCCCTCACTCCGATATAACGTCGATCTCTCTTCTCCTACAAGACGACAATGGCGGCCTTTATGTTCGAGCAACCGATGGCGAAAGTTGGATTCATGTTCCGCCGATCGACAGGGCTCTCGTTATCAACATAGGCGACGTGCTACAGATAATGAGTAACGACCGGTACAAAAGCATCGAACATCGGGTGGTTGCCAATGGAAGCAAGGACAGAGTTTCGGTACCCATTTTCATGAATCCACGACCGGATGCAATGTTGGGTCCTCTGCCGGAAGTGCTAGAGAGTGGGGAGCAATCGTTGTATAAGGAAGTTGTCTACTCCGATTACTTCAAATATCATTTAAGCAAGAAACATGAAGGGAAGAAATCGATGGAATTTGTCCGGATTTAATTAAATTTCGAGCTCGATCTCGTACAATCTTTTTTCTTTTTAATAAGTGTTGTGCAATCCAATCTATCTACAAAATATGTAAACTTTTTATATCGATTAATATGATTGATTATGCTCAAATATTGAGAAGCATAGCATTTGATATGATCCTTTTCTTACTAGTGAAATATGCAATGAACAAACTTATACAAGCTTGCTCATGATGTTCAACAAATGCAAGTATTTATAGACTACATACACAACCCGAGAAACATTGATCTTGGTCTTAAAATATCAAGTTATCAATAGTTTAGTCTAAACGGTAAATAATTTGATACCGTTTAAATAGTGCATGTGTTTGAGATTTTGTGTATGTAAAAAAAAATTGCTGAGGAACTCACCCTCTAAAATTAAATGTGCATCGCGAATCAATACAGACTAATCGAGACAAAGTCCTGAAGAACCGGGCACAAAAATAAAAATATCAAGAAAAGTTAAACAATCTATGTGATATTTTAGCAGCCTTTGAACTTGTCAAAAACTCCATTTTGCTTTGCTCCCACTCCTTTTGACCCTTTTTAAACCACTTTGGTTTGCTAGCTGCCATCCATTTTCTTGCAATCTAAAGAGTAAAGACAAAGCAAAATTGCCAATTATTTCCCCAAAAATAATCTAGAAACGGGCACAAAAATAAAAATATCAAGAAAAGTTAAGCAACCAATGTGATATTTTAGCAGCCTTTGAACTAGTCAAAAAGTTAAATTTGGTTTAAACTAGTCAAAAACTCCTTTTTGCTTTGCTCCCACTCTTTTTGACCCTGTTTAAACCACTTTGGTTTGCTAGCTGCCATCCATTTAGTTGCACTCTAAAGATAAAGCAAAATTGCTAATTATTTTTCCCTAAAATAATCTAGAAACTAGAATAAGATACTTAGAAGAATAATCGCATAAATAAATTAATTATTTCACCTAATTTTTGTTGGAAATTTTGATAAATTAGAAACTTTGAGCATGTTTTTAATGAGTAAAGATGGAGATTCGAATTATGAAATTATAGTTTCATATTTTATTTCATGAGACTTTTATAACAGTATCTTATATGCTCAAAATTGTTGAGTAATAAATAAAAATTGATACTCAAAATAAGTTAATTTTGAATCGAGGAAAAATAAAAAAATATATTTTATATTAATCGGATATTAAATATGAAAAGTACTTTTTCTGAGCATTGAAAAGTGCTTATATACATCAACTCACTGGATAGTTATTGAATGATTTTTGTTGAGATCCTGCCAGGGTTCACTCATACACCTTGAGCGATGCAAATATCCAAAATTTAGATAAATAATCTAAATTAAAAATTGGGTTTTGTGAAGTTAAAGTAGATATAAATTAGGATTATTATCTATACATTACGGTATAAACTAAAAGTTTTCATAAGCGTCTTAGTTTTAGGGACTAGAGGGTTAGTTTAGGATGTAAGGTTGAAGGGTTTAGGGGTAGGGATTTAGAATTTAGGGATGGTGGTTAGAATTTAAGATTTAGGGTTTGTAGGCTAGTGTTTACTTTTTAGGGTAATATGTGAGGATTTAAGTTTTAATCTATAAATCCTAAATTATAACCCTAAATTGTAAATTTCAACCAATATCCCTAAATTCAAATCCCATACATCTAAACCCTAAACCATACACCCTAAACTAAGTCACTAAACCCTAAAACTAAGGAACTTGTGGAAACTTTTAGTTTCCACTGCCAGTATATCAAATAATTATCATATAAATTATAGTATAGAGTTTCAACTGTAAACCTGATTTATCGGTTACACGAATATAATTTACTTTGAGTCGAACCAATTTGAATCAATCACTTAGGTTTTAATATTTTTGGCCACTTAATGTTAGATTAATTTTGAGTTAAAAGTTATTCAACATTTGAGTCATTTTAAGTTCGGATCATTTTAAATTCAAGTCTTTCAAAATATGTGATTATATGATTGACTAATTTAAATTCCGATCACTTTAAATTATGGTCATTTCAAGTTGGTATTGTTTCTTGTTTGAATGGTTTTCTAGGTTCAAAATTTAGTTACAAAGACAATTTCATTTTTTTTTAAAAAAAATAGGCCTCGTTAAAAAAAAATTATGCCCGAAAATTAGAATGGTCTCAATTTTGAATATTGTAGGGGAAAAGAATGCCAGGAACATATTATTAATGTAGTTTAGATTATTTAAATTTAGATCAATTAAAATTTATATAGATTTTAAATTAATTTTTAAATTTTGAGTTTCAAATTCAAATTATTTAATCCAGCCATGTTTTGTGTTTCGAGTTTAAGTAGGAATTATAAAATTATATTTTTTGGGTTGGGGTTACAAGGAATGTAAGTCTTTTTGTCCTTTTTGATGTCTCTATTTATGTCTCATATTAAAAAATTTAGGTTTATAGTTTAAGGTTAAGGTCATGGTTAGAGAATTATGAGTATCGTGTAATTTTTTACGGTTTAGAGAGTAATGTTTAAGATTTAAAATTTTAGGTTAAGACTTACAATTTAATTTTTTAGTATTGTGACATAGAAAAAAACATGAAAATGGATAGATTTTTTTGTTTGTTTGGGCTATAAGTAACTAGTTATATCTAATCACAAAGGCTTAAATGAAAAATAAGGGATCAAACTATACTTTTTTGAACTTTAGGTGCCTAAAATATATATTTTTTAAATGTGTGCCTAAAGTTTCAACCGTTACAATTTTAAGTGCCTAAAGTTTTAATCTTTACAATTTAAGTACAAGACCGTTTAAAGAAATGGTTACCCAAATAAAATATGACACATGTCATGTTTTTTTATTATTTAAAAAATTAAAAAATTATATATATATATAATTAAAAAAACTCAAAGTTCCCACAATTCTCTCAAAAATTTAAATCCATAATACTTAAAATTACAAATTATCTAAATTGTTGTCGTTGCCGCCGCTTTTGCCGTCACCGGACACCACTATTTTCGTTGTCGGAAGTAGTCGTCTATTTGTGAAACATGTATTTTAATTTTGATATAACTAAAAACCTAAGGACTAAATTGAAAAAGTCAAAACGAATTTTAAGTCCTCAAAATATCCCCATATAGTTTTAATATTATGCCCAAGTTAAAAACAAGCCTTTCACATATTTTTTCTAAGTGTTTCAAACAAGATACAGTGATTTTTAAGCACCCGTTCCGAAACGCGTATCGAAACACTTTAACTCGTTTCGAAACGGTTGCACTCGTTTCGAAACTGTTCTTCATATTGGTTTTAAAGAGGCTTCAACGGTTCAAAAATAAGCTATATTTTTAAATATAAAAGGGGTGTTTCG
Organism: Hibiscus tridactylites; assembly: GCA_958450335.1. Lineage (NCBI taxonomy): Eukaryota > Viridiplantae > Streptophyta > Magnoliopsida > Malvales > Malvaceae > Hibiscus > Hibiscus tridactylites. Next base: position 57,662,368 of record OY288291.1, on the reverse strand, counting down.
AAACGGATCAAGCTCGTTCCGAAACGACCTTTGACAGTAGCCATTTCGTTTCGAAACGGATAACTCCCGTTCCGAAACAAGGGCTAGTTTTTATTTTGAATAATATGACCGTTGTATATTTTAACTGATTTTTAGAAAGTAGTTAAGGCGTTTCGAAACGGGCTAGGACCGTTCCGAAACGACCCTTGACAGTGGCAAAACCGTTCCGAAACGACCCTAAGGCGTTTCGAAACGGGCTCTTAAATGCACCCCAACGGCTCTTTCTATTTTAGTCCGTTCCGAAACAGGTTCCCCGTGTTCCGAAACGGGTTGGTGTAGACTGCATTTATGGTGGCAAGAGAGGGTTCCAACGGCTCCATTTATGTTCCCAACCACCCAAACGGCTAGAAATCAATGAGAAGGTATAAAAGAGACATCCATAAAGCATCAGCAACAACTATTGAACCTTCAAGCATCATCAAAGCAAAAATTCCAAATCCTTGAGCTATTCAAAGTCAAATCTTTGTACCCAACTCTAGTGTATTTCAAATTGTCAATTTATATTGTGAGTTTGGGATTGTTTAAATTGTATTTGGGTAGACAATCATCCTTTGAGAGGAAATACTTAAGTTTACCAAAATATTTCTTTGTATTTGAGTGAATTAAGCTTTGGGTAGAAAAGCTTAATCGAAATTGTAAGGTTTCCTCCTCATCCAAGAAAAGGGGACGAATTCAATAGTGAATTGGTTGAAAATCCTTAGTGGTAGCTAAGGTAGTGGATGTAGAGTTCAATTGGAGAACTTGAACCACTATAACTCCTTGTGTCATTTTTATTTTCTATCTTTCCTTTCACAAAAATTTTTAATTGCCAATTCACCCCCTCTTGGCCATTTGCAAGTGTTCGATCAACTCAACAATTGGTATCAGAGCTACACTCATTGGAAGGATTACAACCCTCTTGAGTCGATTCTAGGAGAGTTTGATCAACAACAAGTCAAGCTATGGCATCCACCTCGAACTATGAGTCCCAATCCACCACCAAGCCACCATTCTTCAATGGGGATAACTATCCTTATTGGAAGAATAGGATGAGGCTTTTCATCAAGTCTACCGACTACATGGTGTGGGATGTGGTTGAAGAAGGTCCATTCATTCCCATGAAGAGAGATGGAGAAAGACTTATCCCTAAAGTCAAAGTCGAGATGACAGATGATGATAGAAGAAGGATGCAAGTGAATGACAAAGCCCTACATGTGATATTTTGTGCACTTGGTCCGGATATCTACTCCAAGGTGTCTTCAATCGAAAGTGCCAAGGAGGTATGGGACACCCTCGAGACAACTTATGAGGGAACTAGTGATGTCAAGGAGACAAAGATTGGGCTACTCAATCTAAGCTATGAGAACTTCAAGATGGATCCCGAAGAAAGTGTCTCCAAGATGTTTGATCGATTCTTGGTCATTGTCAACGGTTTGAAGGGTTTCGGTGAAATCATTCCCGAAGACAAGCTAGTAAGAAAGTTGTTGTATTCTCTTCCGGAGTCATGGGATGGCAAGAGAACGACCATCATTGAAGCTAGAGATTTGAAGACTCTCAAGCTTGATGCCCTTGTTGGATCTCTACTCACCCATGAGATCATGAAGAAGGGAAGAGAAGAAGAGAAGAAGATAGAAGAGAAGAAGGAAGTTGAGAAGAAAAAAGTGGGAATCGCTCTAAAAGCTTCATATCAAGGAAGCGATTCTAGTGAGGATGAAGATGAGGAGATGGCTATGTTGGCCAAACGCTTTACTCGGTTCATGAAGTCAAATCGTGGAAGAAAGTTCATTAGAAAGGGAGACTTCAAGAGTAAAAGCAAGGAAGAGGAGAAGGATCCAATTACTTGCTATGAATGCAAGAAACTGGGTCACATCCGTTCCGAGTGTCCTCAATTGAAGAAGAAAAGCTTTGGGAAGAAAAAGAACCTCAAAGCTCAAGTAGCTACTTGGAGTGACGATGAGTCTTCCGAGGAAGAGGATGAAGTGGCCAACCTATGTCTCATGGCCATCGATGATGAACCTAAGGTAAACTCTAATTCATCCAATTTCGATTTTACTATAGAAGAACTTCAAGATGCTTACGATGAATTGCAAGAAGTATATGATGAGTTAGTAGAAAAATACAAGGAGTCCATTTTGAAAAACAAGAAAACTATTTTCGATTTAAAAACTCAAAATGAGACATTTTCAAAAGCTAACTCCGAATTGGAAAAGAAGGTTTTATTTTTAGTTAATCTTTCAAATGATCTTAAAACTAAAAATCTTGAGCTTGAAAAACTTCTTTCCGATTTTCATGATTATCATACAAAGGAAGTGGATAATCTTAAAACATCTATTGCTATTGGGAAAAATAAGTTTGAAAAAGGAAATAACTCTAAATCCCAATATGTAAAAAGAAAACCTTTTGTACCTAAACAAAGAAATTTTAATAAGCAAACTAGAGGTCATAAAGTTAGGAGTGTTTGGGTTCCTAAGGAACTTATTATTTCTAATGATATAAATGCTATTGCTTCTTGAATTCCAAAGGGAACCAAAATGTTGAAGGCTAACACTCATGGACCCAAAATGATTTGGGTACCAAAAATCAAAGCCTAATTTCTTTGTTGGTAGGGAGAGCATTGCTACAAGGCCAAAGCACAAAGTCAAAACTCATGGTACCTTGATAGTGGATGCTCGAGGCACATGACCGAAGACAAGAGTCGATTCTTGGTTTTAAAGCCAAAAAGTGGAGGAGTAGTAACATTTGGTGACAACTCCAAAGGCCACATTAAAGGTATTGGCTCCATAGGTAATCACTCTACCATTCTCATTGAAAATGTCTTATATGTCGATGGTCTTAAACATAATTTATTGAGCATAAGTCAATTATGTGATAAAGGATTTAATGTTTTATTTGATAAAAATGGTTGCAAAATTGTAGACATTAAATCTAATAATATTATGCTCATAGGTCATCGCATAGGAAACATATACATGGTGCATTTAGATGACATACATACATCTCATGCATGCTTAGTTGCTCAAAATGAAAATGATGCATGGTTGTGGCATAGGAAGCTAGGACATGCTAGCATTAGTGTTTTGGAAAAACTAGTCTCTCTAAATCTAGTTAGAGGTTTGCCCAAAATAAAATTTTCAAATGACAAAATTTGTGATGCATGCTCTAAGGGTAAACAACATAAGTCTTCCTTTAAATCCATTAATGATGTTTCTACTAGTAGATGCTTACAATTAATTCACATGGATTTGTTTGGGCCAATTAGGACTATGAGCTTGGGTGGTAAATCTTATGCATTTGTGCTAGTTGATGATTTTTCTAGATTTACTTGGGTTCTCTTTTTAAGTACTAAAGATGAGGCTTTGGAAAAATTCATCACATTTTCAAAATTAACCCAAAATGATCTTGAACTTAGAATTTCACACATTAGAAGTGATCATGGAACCGAGTTTCAAAATTTAGGGTTTGAAGAATTTTTAAATGAAAATGGTATTAGCCATAATTTTTCGGCTCCTCGAACTCCTCAACAAAATGGGGTAGTTGAGAGGAAAAATAGAACTTTACAAGAAATGGCTAGAACTATGCTTTGTGAAAATAATTTACCTAAATATTTTTGGGCGGAAGCCACAAACACCGCTTGTTATATTGTAAATCGAGTTATGATTAGGCCAATTTTAAAGAAAACACCTTATGAGATTTTAAAATCTAAAAAGCCTAACATTAGCTATTTTCACCCTTTTAGGTGCAAGTGTTTTGTTTTAAATAATGGAAAGGATAACTTAGGTAAATTTGATGCAAAAAGTGATGAAGCCATTTTTATAGGTTACTCTTTAACCTCTAAAGCCTATCGAGTATTTAACAAAAGAACTTTAGTAGTAGAAGAATCCATTCATGTTGTATTCGATGATAACCTCCTTCCTAGGAAGGATTCTTGTGATGATGATGATGTAGGAATCATAAATGCCTTTGATGGAGGTCAAACTTCAAAGGAGGATGAGATTCCAACAAAAGAAGAAGACACACAAGATCCACCTCTTGAAGCCTTGAAGGACTTGGCTATTGAGGAAAAGGAAGTGAACCACCCAAGGGAGTTGAACTATGTCAAAAATGGTGAAATCTTGGGTGATCCATCCAAGGGGGTAACCACTCGTTCTTCTCTTAGATTAATGAACCATGTTGCATTTATTTCATGCATAGAGCCTAAAAATATAAAAGAAGCATTGAAAGATGACTTTTGGATTTTGGCTATGCAAGAAGAATTAAATCAATTTGAGAGAAGTAATGTATGGACATTAGTTGATAGGCCTAGTAATCAATCTACAATAGGAACTAAATGGGTCTTTAGGAACAAACTAGATGAGAGTGGTAACATTGTGAGAAATAAAGCTAGACTTGTAGCACAAGGTTACACTCAAGAAGAGGGAATAGATTTTGATGAAACCTATGCACCCGTAGCTAGAATGGAATCCATTAGGATGTTGCTTGCATATGCATGTTATCATAATTTCAAGCTTTTTCAAATGGATGTTAAAAGCGCATTTTTAAATGGTTTTATAAATGAAGAAGTGTATGTGGAACAACCACCGGGTTTTGAAGATTCAAAATTTCCAAATCATGTTTTCAAACTTACCAAAGCTCTTTATGGTTTAAAACAAGCTCCTAGAGCTTGGTATGAAAGGCTTTCAAATTTTTTGATTGAAAAAGGATTTGAAAAAGGTAAGGTGGACACTACACTTTTCATAAAAATGTAGAAAAATGACATCTTAGTAGTTCAAATTTATGTTGATGATATTATTTTTGGTTCTACTAATGAATGTCATTGTCAAGAGTTTGATAAGTTAATGCAAGGTGAATTTGAGATGAGCATGATGAGGGAGCTCTCATTCTTTTTGGGACTCCAAATCAAGCAAAAGAAGGATGGCACCTTCATCAACCAAGCAAAATACATAAAGGATATGCTCAAGAAGTTTGGCTTGGAGAATGCAAAACCTCAAGCCACTCCTATGAGCTCATCTACAAAGCTTGACAAAGATGAAGGAGGTAAGTGTGTTGACTCTAAGCATTATCGTTCTATGATTGGATCTTTGCTTTACCTTACCGCAAGTAGACCGGATATCTTGTTTAGTGTTTGCTTGTGTGCTAGGTTTCAAGCTAGTCCTAGAGAGTCTCACCTTATAGCCGTTAAGAGAATCTTTAGATACCTTAGAGACACTCCTTGTTTAGGCCTTTGGTATCCTAGAGACTCTACCTTCAACCTACATGCTTACTCGGATGCGGATTATGGGGGTTGTAAAATCGATAGGAAAAGTACTTCGGGAACTTGCCAATTCTTAGGTAGTATGCTCATATCTTGGTTCTCTAAGAAACAAAATAGTGTAGCCTTATCTACCACCGAAGCCGAGTACATATCCTTAGGGAGTTGTTGTGCTCAAGTCCTTTGGATGAAGCAACAACTCTTAGATTATGGTATTAAAGTTGGAACCATACCCCTAAAATGTGACAACACTAGTGCTATTTGTTTAACAAAAAATCCCATCCAAAACTCTAGAACCAAACATATAGAAATAAGACATCATTTCATTAGAGATCATGTCCTTAAGGAAGATGTGGTTATAGAGTATGTAGACACCTTGAATCAATTAGCGGACATTTTTACAAAACCCTTAGACAAAGAGCGTTTTTGGTCCCTTAGGAGAGAGTTAGGTCTAGCTAGCCTATCTTGATCTTTTAGGACCTATTTTGTGCTTAAATATGCTTGATCTTGTGAAATGCCATGTTGATGTGTTTAATCTCCTAATTTTATCCATGCTTATAGTTAGGGGGAGTATGTTTTTGGTTAAATATGTTTTGCCTGCTCATTCATGACATTTATGCATGTTAGGCAACTTAAAATGTCATTTTTCTGCATTTTTAGAGCCTCATCTGCACTTCCAGGCCCAGGTGTATCGAAACGGGTGAACCAGTTTCGATACGGATACCTTAAATCCAGCACTGAGAGAAGGGCGTTTCGAAACGCCTAAAAAGCGTTCCGAAACGTTTTTGATTCTGCCAAGGGGTGTATCAGAACGCGTTCCGATACGGGTCAAAGGGTGTTTCGATACAGTCAACACCGTATCGAAACGATCTGTTTATGGTTTTAAAATGGTCAAAACCCTAGCCGCCCGTTCCGAAACGGTCTTGACCGTTCCGAAACGGCATCGCGATCTGCTTTAAATTAGGGCTCTTATTGATAAAGTTTACTTTATATCAAACCCTTAAAACCCTAAACCGCCTCCCTCTCTATAAATACCCTCTAAAATTCTTTGATTTTCACAAAATTGTGAGGGGTTTTACTCTACAACTCAAGTCTAAGCAAGTTTCATCAATCTTGTGCAAGGATTTTTCTCAAATCATCCAAAATCCCAAACTAAGGTAATTTTTCTATTTTTCTTTTTCTTTCAATTCATGTTCGAATCTTAGGTTAGAAAATTTTATTTTTGTATAAATTATATATTTTTGGTTGTGGGTTTTCAAAATCTTGTAAAAAAATTTTCAAATCTCAAAATTCTTGATTCGAATATAAAATTTTTCAATCGTATTCTTTAAACTGTTTTTTAATTTTAATTTTTGTTTTCAAAAACCTAAGTGAGATTTATTATTGGATTGATTTTAATTATCAATGCATACACTTAATTTTAAAACACTTGCTTAATTTTTTTTAGATGGCAGATCAATCGAACAAGAAGCGGAAGGCCGTTCAATCCGGTGATTCGAGCATTCATCCAAATATCACTATGCTTTTTCAGAAATCTCTTAAAAATCCGGACGCTCGTGCTCGCTTTGCTTATGTCAAGGATTTCGCGGTTCGTAAGGAACGTGTCATTGATCTTGAGTTCCTCAATTCCGAGCGATTCCTTTTTCGTTATCTCGGCCGTTTGGATGAGTGGAATCTCATGTATTTCTTGAGCATTCCGGATGTTTGCTACAAAAATATGGTACTCATCTTTTACTCTAATGCTCGTTTTCTTTATGATGAGTCCAAAACCGAGATCATAGGAATTGAGTCATCCTTACTAGGCAAAAAGGTTGTTATAAATGTTGATCTTTTAGAGTCTGCTCTTAAACTTAAGGATGAGGGTCTTGAGGATGAACGCCACTTTGGCACTTTTACCGGAAAGGCACTTAATTTGGATGTGCACGATCGTGTTCTTCACTTGATAGTCTCTTGGTTTATTCGCCCTTCCGGCGGTAAATATTCCCATATCCGTCAAACCGATCACTTTTGGCTAGAGTGTTTCCGTAGGGGTGAGCGCCCAAATGTCCCTAAGATTATTTTTGCCGAGATTGTCAATAATATCAAGCTTATTGACACGAATGAGTTAAAGTCTTTTACTTATGGCATTGTCTTGAGCGCCCTATTTCATTATCTTGAAATTGATTGTACCTATGACTCTCCGGAACCTCGCAAGACCAAGATAGGTGAGTCATCCCTTCGCAAGTCCGGGTTCCAATATGTGAATGGTATTTGGGAAAGAATTGATAGAGAAGCGGATCCTCCTCTCGTTGCTCCTCCACCGCAAGTTCAAGCTGCAAACAATGATGCCCTCACGGCTTTCCTTACCGAGCGATTCAATGCCTTGGACTCTCGGTTCGATGCTTTGGACACTCGCATTACTTCGGGCTTTGAATCTATGGGCAATCGGTTGAAGAATGTCGAGGATCGTCTTCATTCTCTTGAGACTTCTCATTCCAACTTGGACCTATCCTTCTCCACTCTTTATGGGCAATGGACGAAGTTTCACCGTTCTCAAGCCAAGAGCGATGATGATACTTCGGATGATGAGGACGAGGCTTAGGATATTTATCTCATATCATATTATTCTATGCATTTTAGGATTAAGGTTGCATCTTTATGTTTTCTCATGTTTTAGGAACCTATGCTATTTGGCTTTTTATTTGGGATTTTATGTTTGAACTTAATGTTTGAATTATGTTTTGGATATTTTGATTATGAATTTATAATATGGTTGCTTATTATTGCTTATTGGTACTAATCATTTATCTTCTCTATGAGCCTTTATTGTTTTTTTTTTGATCTAACAAAAAGGGGGAGAATAAATTTAAGAGCCACACTTTAAACTAAAATTCGTTTTAAAATGTTAAAAAGTTTTTAAAGGTTTCCAACTTGGAGTTCAAATCAAAAAATTATTTTAACTTTAAAAACCTATCTTAAATTAAGGGGGAGTTAGAATATTCTCAAAACTTTCAAAATTCCCAAAAATTCTAACTTTGGTTTTGTTATATCAAAAAGGGGGAGATTGTGAAACATGTATTTTAATTTTTGATATAACTAAAAACCTAAGGACTAAATTAAAAAAGTCAAAACGAATTTTAAGTCCTCAAAATATCCCCATATAGTTTTAATATTATGCCCAAGTTAAAAACAAGCCTTTCACATATTTTTTCTAAGTGTTTCAAACAAGATACAATGATTTTTAAGCACCCGTTCCGAAACGCATATCGAAGCACTTTAACTCGTTTCGAAACGGTTGCACTCGTTTCGAAACTGTTCTTCATATTGGTTTTAAAGAGGCTTCAACGGTTAAAAAATAAGCTATATTTTTAAATATAAAAGGGGTGTTTCGAAACGGATCAAGCCCGTTCCGAAACGAGCTTTGACAGTAGCCATTTCGTTTCGAAATGGATAACTCCCGTTCCGAAACAAGGGCTAGTTTTTATTTTGAATAATATGACCGTTGTATATTTTAACTGATTTTCAGAAAGTAGTTAAGGCGTTTCGAAACGGGCTAGGACCGTTCCGAAACGACCCTTGACAGTGGCAAAACCGTTCCGAAACGACCCTAAGGCGTTTCGAAACGGGCTCTTAAATGCACCCCAACGGCTCTTTCTATTTTAGTCCGTTCCGAAACAGGTTCCCCGTGTTCCGAAACGGGTTGGTGCAAACTGCATTTATGGTGGCAAGAGAGGGTTCCAACGGCTCCATTTATGTTCCCAACCACCCAAACGGCTAGAAATCAATGAGAAGGTATAAAAGAGACATCCAAAAAGCATCAGCAACAAACTATTGAACCTTCAAGCATCATCAAAGCAAAAATTCCAAATCCTTAAGCTATTCAAAGTCAATTCTTTGTACCCAACTCTAGTGTATTTCAAATTGTCAATTTATATTGTGAGTTTGGGATTGTTTAAATTGTATTTGGGTAGACAATCATCCTTTGAGAGGAAATACTTAAGTTTACCAAAATATTTCTTTGTATTTGAGTGAATTAAGCTTTGGGTAGAAAAACTTAATCGAAATTGTAAGGTTTCCTCCTCATCCAAGAAAAGGGGACGAATTCAATAGTGAATTGGTTGAAAATCTTTAGTGGTAGCTAAGGTAGTGGATGTAGAGTTCAATTGGAGAACTTGAACCACTATAACTCCTTGTGTCATTTTTATTTTCTATCTTTCCTTTCACAAAAATTTTTAATTGCCAATTCACCCCCTCTTGGCCATTTGCAAGTGTTCGATCAACTCAACACTATTTTCATCAACCACCCATTGCCGGTAACTCACAGTGCCAATTGGACGATGAACGCGAATGGTTCTATTCGAACGACGTTCGATTGACATACTTATCGACGGTTTTATCGACGGTTGCCGACGATGTGTTATTGGGGAAATGGGCGGTGGCCTCTGACAACGGTATTGGTGGTGTTCGACAACGTTAATTTAGAGAATTTATGGTTTTGGATATTAGAGATTTGAGTTTTTTTTTAGGAATTTTGAAAATTTTGAGTTTTTTTAATTATATATATATATATATATATTAATTTTTTAATATAATAATAAGAACATATTACGTGCTATGTTCTTATTGGATAACAATTTTTTTAAACGGCTGAACACTTAAAATTATAACGGTTAAAATTTTAAGTACCTAATTTTATAAAAAAATACTTTAAATATTAAAAATTCGAAAAATATATAATTTAAGCACATTTTTTTTTCATTTCATTTAAGCTAGCCACAAAAGGCAACATATTCGGACAGTACATTACATTTAAACTCATTTCAACTGTCTCGTCTATTCTATCCAAACTGTGCGACTCTTACATCTCCGGCAGCATGCCCCCAAGAGACCCAAACTCTGAAAAAACCATCGATTTCGTCGTCAACAAACGAAATGGAATAAAGGGTTTAGTCGATGCAGGTATCGAAACCGTTCCCGAGCTTTATATTCTCCCCGTCGAGGAAAGATTGGAACCCAACAAGATCTTAACTACCGACTACATTCCCGTGATCGATGTTTCCAATTGGGACGACCCCAAGGTAACCGAATCGATCTGCCAAGCTGCCGGAAAGTGGGGTTTCTTTCAGATAATTAACCACGGAGTTCCCTTGGAAGTTCTCGACGCCGTCAAGGAAGCTGCTCATAGGTTCTTTGGGTTACCGAATGAAGAGAGAAGCAAGTACTGGGCTGGGAATTCGCCGACTGAAACAGTGGCTTTGAAGACAAGCTTTGTTCCGCAAGCAGAGTCTGTTTTGGAGTGGAAAGATAATCTAAGCTTTCGATGTAGTCCTCAGGATCTGGAATCATTTCCCTTATGGCCCCCTGTTTGCAGGTAATATGTTCGACCTTTTGCTTCAATGTTTCGTTCAAGCTTTTGTATTGGTTATGGATCTGTTATTGTTTTCATTGTGGGCTAATTATCTTCTTCTTAAACTACACACCGGAGACCACTGAACTAAAAATCGATACTAGTGTACTTTAGTTTAGTCTTCAATTATATATTGGGCGATTAAAATTGATAGTTAGACGGATCTGTTGGGTTATCCAATAATAATGGGCACATATGCATAGTGTATGTTGTTATTATAAAGTTTAACACGAAAATTAAGTGACCAATTATGTTACATGTGTTACAGGTATTAGATTGTAAGTGTAGATACCGTAAGTTATATTTATAACTCAATGAGGGACAGAGTTGTAAATATTAATAAACTGATTTTAATTTAGTTTATATAAAGGTTAGTGGTCCCGAGATCTAGGTTAACTTGCATATCTCTCCTTCCCGTCAGAGAGTTGTGTGGCAAGAGATAACCTATCATCTTAGAAGATCAAACCCTCTCTGGAAAAAAAATTCTCCATCAATGGATTCAGCTACGCTTCCGCAAATCTAGTCTTTGTTCTTAATGATTTGGCATGTATGTATCTTGGGTTTATATTCATATGAATATATTTTGGTTTTAACAGGATCTTAACGATCCGATTGTGATAACGTGGAGGGATTTTAACTTCCAATGATATAATCGAAGTCTAAACTAAAGTTGAGTATTAAAACAATATCGACTTTTAGTCTAGTGGTATAATCGATACATGTCTAAAAGTTTGGTAATATTTGGTATAGTTTACCCCTAAAAATGGGTTCTTGATAGGATTGAATGTGTGCTGATTTACAGGGATGAAGTGATGAAATATATGCAGAGTGCAAACCCTGTGATAAGGAAGTTGCTGGAGGTCCTTTTGAAGGGGCTCAAGGTAGAAGAGATAAACGAAGCTAGAGAATATGCGTTAATGGCTTCACCGATACTTAACTTGAATTACTATCCGCATTGCCCGAACCCAGACCTCACAGCAGGAGTACGCCCTCACTCCGATATATCGACAATCACTATTCTCCTACAAGATGACATTGGCGGCCTTTATGTTCGAGCAACCGATGACGATAGCTGGATTCATGTTCCACCGGTCAATGGGGCTCTCGTAATCAACATCGGAGACATTCTACAAATAATGAGCAACGACAGGTACAAGAGCATCGAACATCGGGTGGTTGCCAATGGAAGTAAGGACAGGGTTTCGGTGCCCATTTTTGTGAATCCAGGAGCGGATGCCATTTTCGGTCCACTGCCGGAAGTGCTAGAGAGTGGGGAGCAACCAGTGTACAAGGAAGTTGTCTTCTCCGATTACTTCAAGTATTTTTTCAGCAAGAGACATGAAGGAAAGAAAACAATGGAATTTGCCAGGATATGATTAATCCCTCTGTGTTGCAGTATCTGTGCTGATGTTAAAATGATTATGGAAAAATAAACATGATATGTATAAGAATAATAAGTGTTGTCAAGGGCAGAAGGTATATTCTAAATGCTAGAACCCTTGTATTGTCTCAAGAGCAAGGCCTTGGTGAAGTAAATTGCAATATATGTAAGTTGAAGTTTATGCAAGTCCACTTTTTAATTTCGAGCTTGACAAATTTAATCTCGTGGGTTTTCGAGTTCGAGTCAAACGCACAATATTTGAGCTCGACTCATCTCACTTACGGCCCTATTTATAAAAACTCACAATACTTAAGCTTAGGGGTGGGCAAAAAACTCGATTACCCGATCATGATCCCGGACCCGGTGAATTTTTACCTAGAATTGGTTTCGGTGAGACCGGGACTGGGTCCAAAATTTAGGTCCATGTTGTGACTGGGACCAGGATTAGATTCTGATTTTTTGGACCCGATACCCAGTGAGTACCCAATGAGACTGAGTACTTGGTACTGGTCTAACAACAAATGGCGTTGAATAGGTTCCAAACAATTGAAGACACTCCTTTATTTCTCTTTATCCAACTTTCTGGTGGTCTTGCTTGCAATAGATAGAGAGGTCTTTAGTTTATTCTTTCTCTTTATATATGAATATTATGAGTATGACTCGTTTTAAGACTTCAACCTTCAAGCATATAATATTCTGACTTTGTTATTTAATATTATTATTGATGGTTGAAATTTTTTCCCTTACTGCTTAAATTTTATTAATAATAGACTAATTGACCGGGTACCTAATGTTGGTACCGGTTTTCACTAATATCATAATCAGTTCCTAAAATTTTAGACCCGGTCTGCCGAGACTGGGACTAGTTTCAATTTTGAGGAACTGATGATTAATTTTAGACTAATTGGTCGGATACCTAATCTTGTCCACCCTACTTGAGCTTGACTCATCTCATTTACAGCCCTACTTATGGAAACACCATCTACACCCGATAAAACATTAGAAGCAAGATCACCACTCACAATTATTTTATTAGTTAATTTTCATTTTTTAAGAATAAAAATCCTCTACTTTTTTGGTGTTCTCATTTATGCCTTTATACAAAAAATAGATTTATGGTTATGGTTAAGGTTTAGGGAATTTGAGGTATAATATATTTTTTAGGGTGTAGGGTTTAAGATTTAGAATTTAAAATTAAAGTTTAGAATTTAATTTTTTTAATATCGAGACATAAAAAAAACACCAAAAAAGAACATTGAATTTTTATCTACTTTTAAATATTATTTTGAATGATTTATGACAAAAATTAGTCGCATAGAAATACTTGAAAAATATTGTATGGGTAAAATACTTAAATCATCACTTAATTTTGTTACGTGATCTATTTTGGTCACTCAACTTTTAAAAAGATCAATTTTATCACTGAACTTTAAACGTTGACTTATTTTGATTACTCTACTGTTAAATCTTTAACACTGTTATGACGTGAAAATAAAACAATAATATATATATTGTTATGAATATTTATCTATGTGGATGTCTATCATGATTAGAACTTTATCAAAGGAGTTTGATTTATTTATTATTAGGAATATTATCTTTATGAATTAGAGTTTAATGTATTATGTACTCTTTATGCCTATAAATAGATGATTCATTAAAAGCATTGTATACAATTCTATATTTGAGAATAATACAAATCTCTCTCTCATCTCTTTGATCTTTTATTCTTGTTCATTGTTCTTCGTTATTTTATTCACAACACGTTATCAGCACGAGACTCTAATCAACTGAGGTCTTCATCATTATAATTCAAAAGAAGTTACCGGGAAGAATTCGATTATAGAATAAACCAAAGATAATTTTTTTTTCTCCTTATTTTTTTTAGTTATCGATTGTCTCTCTTTATATTTTAATTTTGTTTTAATTTTTGAAAATTTTGGAAGTATGTTTGATTTTATTCTAACATTGGAAAGAGATAAATTTGTGTCTTCTCACAAACCAAAAGACGAATCGACAGAGACGAAGATGTTGCGTTTGGTGTAAATTACGTGTGTTTTCTCTTGTTCCTAAAAGGGTTAATTAGCGGTATGCTTATTCATACTTTTACTTATATGATTATATTTGATATTTTTCATATTATTATTTATGTCATTTTATTTGGTAAAAGTTAATATTTTTAACCGTGTTTTGAGTTTTACATGATATGCTTAAATGGCTTGGAAAGAGATGTGATATAAAGGGATTATGAGAAGTTATCTCGGTCATATGCTATGTCTCTATTGTCCACGAGAGAAAAATCAACATCGGTAAATTTTGGTTTTATTTTTATTCTTTATATTATTATTTTAAAGTGCGATAAATCATGATGATTTTGAATTTACAAGAAGATTATTATAAAGTCTGTATTTGCTCGAAAGCAATATTTCTTCTTCGTTGAAAAACTTGACCATAGACTTCTCCCAATTTCAAGTTACGAAAATTCTTCTTGATCCAAAAAAAGTTTTATGGGAGGCATTCCTTGAAGTGAATGCAAAGCATGATGTTTATTCCATGCGATTATCAATGATGGGGCATTCCCTGAAGTGAATGCAAGCATGATGTTTATTCTATGCAATTATCAATGATGAGGCATTCCCTGAAGTGAATGCAAGCATGATGTTTATTCCATGCGATTATTGGATCTGTTTCATTCCCTAAAGTGAATGCAAACATGGTAAATCATTATTCAATTAGAGACATAATTTCGATATAATCCAAGTATAATTGGCTGGACATCCCGTTCTGCGAGGCTACTGGTCTCAAAAAAGGTTTTTAAAGGACCTTGTGGACAGGTTTAACAATGTCGCGTACGAGGATTAAATCTTTGTTCTCTGTGATAAGGATATGTGAAAAAGGTTTTAAAGGCCCACTGGCTCTACTCCATTCCCTGAAGTGAATGTGAGATTATATTATGTAAGGAATAAAAAATCACATTAAAAGTTGTGGTCGTGGTCGAGGCTATGAATATACACATGAAAAATATAGTCGTTTTAAGAATACTTCTACCCGCTGGTAGCGAAGTTATAAGGATGACAAGAGTGATAAAGATCATTCTAAAGAAGTGAAATCATTTTACCAATGTGATGTTATAAACCATTGGTTTCGTACTTGTCAAACGCCAAAATATTATGGACTTTATCCATAATCATGAATGATAAATGAAATAAAATATAAACAAAATTTGTTTATGGCGAAATAATTATGGCGTTATTGGTCCAATTCAATTGGATATTGTTAATTTTCTCATAACCCTTGAAGGGAATAATTTACCATTTATTTTATTTCCCTTATAACCTCTAACAGGAATAATTGGTTTTTTATTTTTTTATGTTAATTCGTTTTATTTATTATTTATTTATGTTAGTTTGCTTTATGTTTATTTATTTCACATATTATTTATTTATGTTTTATGTTAATTTATTATTTGAAGAATATGATTACTTCCGGAATAAAATATACAATGAATTGTGGCTATTTATGCCTAGAATTGTGGCTATTTATGCCTAGCAGATAATGCAAGTACTCATATTGTACTTAAGCATAAGAAATATTTTTCCCATTTAAATGCAAGGGGAAATATGAGTAGTATTTCTCAAAGTACTAAAATATCAATAGTTCGGAAGAGCACTTGAAAGTTTATCTCTGATAGATAATCGACTTGATATGATGTGCTATATTTTATATTTTTCATTCTTCGAAGTGAATGATACAAAGTACATATTTTCATTACCTGAAGTAAATGAAACAAAGCACATTTTGAAAGGTGCGCAATTATGCATTTCTCGATTAAAATGCAAGGGAATAATGTGAGTACTATATCCGGAAGTACTAATATCACAAAAGGCTTTGGTTGAGCAAATATGTTATTGTCAAATGGAACTTTATTCCATATTCATAGTGCGTTATACTCGTCAGAGTCATAAAGAGAGCAATATGAGTTCACAAACTATCCCTTTGTGAATTATAGATAACATATGTTATCAATTGGCATTTGAAATAAGCCAATATGGATATAAGTTTTGGTAGCCAAAAAGTCAGTTGAAAGCTCTAGAAGAGTTATATATTGCTACCAAAAGATAATTTCAATTGAAAGCTCCGAAAGAGCTAAATATATTCCTATTTAAAGGAACAATTTTGATGGTCGTACTAGACATGTACGAGTGAGATTGAATTACATGTTATGGTATCAAGAAGTTTACAAATTCAGAGATATATACAAATATATATATATAGTTGGCATGATCGGTTAGACCATTCTGATCAATAATGGTGCAGAAATTATTGAGATTTACATGCACATGTATTAAAAGAACCTGTAGTTCTTGTGGTGCTTATTCTCAAAGGAATGAATTAAATTTCACTTATTAAAGAACGTGAAGTTCTTATTGCTTAAAGGAATTGATTAAATTCCACTTACTAAAAGAACATGAAGTTCTTGTGTTGTTTGTTCTCAAAGGATATAGATGATCCCACTTACCAAAAGAATTAGAACTTAAAGTTCTTGTACTGAAGTTAAGACTGTATGTCTTGCATATCTGAACGAAATATGGGCCCATATATCCACAAATGTGGAAAGTTTTATATGATTTTAGTAGATGCATCTACATTGTTTTATCGACTTACAACCAGAAGTTTGTGAGATTGATTCTAAAAAGATTCAGATTATGCAGTTAGACTATTCGTCTTGAATAGCTAGTGGGTTTATATTTTAGGCTATATCAGTTGTTACAAAGCCTATTGATTATGAAAAATATAGTTTAGCAAAATTTCAATTGGATGCCTCCTATTTAATAGCTAAACTATGAGAATAAAAGAGTTATTATTTATATGGTGTTTCCATATAGCAACACTTATACGCATCAAGCCAACGAGTTATAATAAACTCCCTGTTATGATTGGTTTTTGGTCAGAAACCATACATTTCCCATTTTTATGATTTTTGAATGTGCGATATGAATTGTTCTACCACAACGCACAAAATGGGTAAATAAAAAGGGTTGAGAATATATATTGAGTACGAGTCTCCTTTTATGTTTAAATTCTTAAACATTAATTGGAGAATCATTTATGACATGATTTTTCTCAACATCAGGGGGAGATAATAATCACCTGGATAGAGGAAAATGAATTATCATTATCTAGATCCTCGTATATGAACTAGAAGTTCATAAGATAATTCATGTTATTACATGTCAACTGTCAGACATATTTACTGACCCAATGAGAGTAATTAAGTCTCATATACCAACTGAAATGCTCTAAGTTTAAATTACATGTTAGAGCGAGAGAATGTAAATCATGCCTGAAGCATGATAGTTGAAATGGTTCCAATAATCAAAATTCTCGTAAATAAAAAGTAATATGAGATGGTCATATATTGGAGGCGGGTGCTCATAAAGAGACCCAAGACATAACAAATAATAAAACTCTATAAGAGTTTCAGGTACCTGAAATAAAGATTGAAATCTTGAAGAGATCTCGATGAGTTATGTCATTACGAGAATGGAACCAGAAAATTGGAAAGTTGTCGACAACGATTTTACAAACAATTTTACATAAAATACTTCTATAGAAGTAAAGAAAGAAATCGAGGATCTTGTATAAAATCTATCCAGAAGCATAGATATTGAATTGGCCGATTTTGAAAGACGCTTTGAACTTCTAAAATAGAAGTATTTGGACCAGCAGTCCAAACACCTAAAGGTGTAATGCAAGTGAGGCACAAATAAGTAGTCGTAAATACGACTTGAACTATGATTTATGAAAAGTTTTAATTACTTCATGGTGGATGCAATTACTTTGGCAGTTTTGAAAATTTTACATGCGTCTAATTATTTGTGGATCCATATTTATCCTTGAAGGATCTAAAATGTTATAAGCATTTGGAAATTTCCGAGGAAATTTATTTAGACATGTCTCATGAATATTTTGGCGCATTTGGTATAATCGCCTTAGTGAATACTAATTGAGAAAATACTATAAGAATGATCAGATTTCCTTATGTATTTTATAAAGGAGTTTGGATCAAGATCCATTATGATAATTTTAGAACTCCTAAAGAGCTTCAAATTGGAAACTCATGAAGTACTTTCAATACAAGTACTTGAATCTTGACATCAAGTTTATCTCGACCTGAAGATCGAGCATTTTTATATATTTCTTTTGTCTATGAATAGACATAAGCTGAAAGAATCTTAAAGAAAATTCAATATGAATAGATCATATCTATTGAGTATCTCAATAGTTGTAAGATTGTTGGATGTGAATAAAGATAATTATATCTTTTCTTGGTCTTGAAGCACTATATATTAGTTGGTCAAGAAATATCTATGAATATACAAAGATCATTACATTTAGATCTTCAAACATTCGTTGATGCCTCCTCAAATGTCGTAGAAATAATTGTTATGCACGAGGCAAGCCAAAAAATGTGTTTGGCTAAGACTATTGACCCAACATATCCAAAAGATATGTGGATTTACTTTTACAAGATATGATAAAAGCTATCTTGTGTGAAGATAACGCAAGATGTATATCTCAGTTTGAAAGTGGATACATCATGGAACATATTACTCCAAAGTTTCATCCCTCACGATCTTTAGAAAAATGATATTCAAGATTAAATTATGAAGATTCAAAGCTCTTATGTGATGTTTGCATGAGGGGGAGTAAATACGCGTTGCACTCTTTTTTCCTTAACCGAGGTTTTGTCCCAATGAGTTTTCCTGGTAAGGTTTTTAATGAGGCAACATGTTATGCGTATCAAAGATGTGTGTACTCTTTTTCCTTCACTAAAGAATTTTTTTTTCCACTGGGTTTTTATCTTAGTAAGGTTTTAACGAGGCACATTATCTTCATAGACATCCAAGGGGGAGTGTTATGAATATTTATCTATGTGGATGTTTATCATGATTAGAACTTTATCAAAGGAGTTTGATTTATTTATTATTAGGAATATTATCTCTATGAATTAGAGTTTAATGTATTATGTACTCCTTATGCCTATAAATAGATGATTCATTGAAAGCATTGTATACAATTCTATATTTGAGAATAATACAAATCTCTCTCTCATCTCTTTGATCTTTTATTCTTGTTCATTGTTCTTCGTTATTTTATTCACAACATATATTAATAATATTTTAATGCAATATTTCAATCTCCTTGGTCAACTCGCAAAACATAAAAAGCTAAAAAAAAGATTTCATGCTTTACACTTCATTTTCATATATTTCTAGTTTTCATGGTTGTCTATTGACGCCATTAATTTCCTCTCCAATTCCATCATGAAGCTTTATTCAAGGGTTCTAACCCTTAAAAACGCACCGTTTCGGTGGTTTAAAGATTCGTTTAATTCCCCTTGTTGTGGTTAAGAACTTTCCTACAAGATGAAAGCTTTATTCAAGCTCACAACGCATTAATACCCAAAATTTGAATTGCTTATAAAGTTCAGATTTTGCTCATTTAAGGGCATATGTTGTCTCCATTCAAGTTTGGGGTTTCTCAACATTGATTAAAATCAGTGTAAAAGATAAGAATTTTGAGAAAACTTACATTCAAAACAATATTGATTTGAAGCCACGTGTTGTCAACATCAGGTTGCTCACCCCTTCAACCGAGGTCTTCCATTCCCACAACCAACTTTCATCGAGCTTTACCCTTCACCACTTTGCATATTCATCTTCAATCCCACCATCCATCATTCATCACCTCCAACCATCATAAATCGGTCCCCTTTAGCTCACCTAACCATCTCACTTCATCCAACCCACCCAGCGTCCATCACTATAACGCACAACCGAGACTCACCATATATGAAACCAGTGAACCACCATCGAAGCCCTTTAACTCCTTCATCAAGCCCTTCACTATCGTTAACCCGAACTATCATTACGCTTCACCACTCAACCACAAATTGATAATTAACAACTCAAAGAAAAACAAAGGAAATCAGAATAAATTAGAGCCAAAAAAAGAAAAAATCAAATTGAAATCTTAAAGAGGGGAAATTTTACCTTTTCATTTCAGTTTCGGTGACCGGAACTTCAGACGGTGAATCCCAACGACCATTCGAGGTGCCTTGGTGAGAATATCAATATACCTCAGTTTCATACTGATCCGACGATGGATGTTGGAAAATCGAGCTCTCAAGGCACAAGGGTTTAGACTTATTTTGGGTCATTTGATAGTGGTTTTCATTAAAAAAACGAACCAATAGAAGGAAAAGGGAAAAAGAAGAGAAGTCGGCCGATGGTTTCGGTTCGTTGAAAAATTCAGCGGAACGACATTACTAGGATGAAGAAGATGTTTACACAGTAAGAAAGGGTGGGTAATGGTGGAGGAGTGTGAAGTGAGGGACCATGGTTTTTATTTAATTCAGTATATTAATATATTATTAAAATATTTTTTTATTTCTTATTTTCACGTCATAACGGTGTTAGAAATTTAACGGTGGAGTAAACAAAATAGGTCAATGTTACTAGGATGAAGAAGATGTTTACACAATGAGAAAGGGTGGGTAAGGGTGGAGGAGTGTAAGGTGAGGGACCGTGTAGGGATGGCAGACGGGTACAGTTTCGCGGATTCCGCACCGCACCCGCCCCAGTTGGGGTGGGGATGGGTATGAGTTTGGTGGGTAGTGGGCGAGTGTGGATGTAAAAAGTCATACTCGCCGCGGGTAGTGAGTAGGTGGTGGATTTAAGACCTTACTCGCCCCGCACCCGCCCGCCCTACACCTGCCTGCCCCGCACCCGTCTTCCTCGTATGCTACCCGCCATATTATGTGGCTTTGAAGATATCTTATTCAATATAAAATTTGTTTTCTTTATCAAATTTTAAGTTCATTGCTTTAGTTCTTTCCACTGTCTTACCCTCAGATTTCTCACATAATAACTTACACCGGTGTAAGTTAGTCATAGTTAGTTAATTATAGTTCAGTAGAACTTACACCGGTGTAAGTTAGTTATACCACATCACAAGTTAATAGTGTTAGGGCCGGTGGCGTTTTAAATGACGGAAGAAAATTTCAGGGGGCACATTAAACGCATCCAAAGTTCAGGCTCCACATTGAACTTTCCGTCAAAGTACAGGGGGCATTGGTGCCATTATCCCTTCATGTTTTATGTGATATGGTTGCTGCTAGGCGGGCGGGTACAAGCGGGTACGAGATGGGTAATGGGTATCCAATTGAGTGGTGGATGTGGGGATAGATAGTTTTTATTTAATTTAGTATATTAATATATTATTAAAATATGTATTTTTTATTGTTTATTATTTTTACGTCATAACAGTGTTAGAGATTTAACGGTGGAGTAAACAAAATAGGTCAATGTTACTAGGATGAAGAAGATGTTTACACGGTGAGAAAGGGTGGGTAAGGGTGGAGGAGTGTGAGGTGAGGGACCGTGGTTTTTATTTAATTCAGTATATTAATATATTATTAATATATATATATATATTATTTTTTATTTTCACGTCATAACAGTGTTAGAAATTTAACGATGAAGTAAATAAAATAGGTTAATGTTTAAAATCCAGTGATAAAATTAATTATTTTGAATGTTGAGTGAGCAAAATAGGTCACTGAGCAAAGTTGGTGATATTTAAATATTTTACCCGTATTTTATTAAAATAAAATAATATCAGAAATCAATAATCAGAATTGGATTTCAGCCCAACCCAACTTTTTAACCCACATGGTCATGCCACGTACACTTCAACGGCTACAAGAATTCCAAAATAAGGCACTTAGTAGCCGTTAGATTCTCTTTCAATCAAACGGCCAGAAATTGGATTTCAAAAAATTATACCGTTAGAGGGAAGCGTCCCTCCCAAAACACTGCTTAAAAGGGAACTGGGCTACAGGGTTAAAAAATTGCAAACAGAGCGTTAGTTGACAACCCATTGTTCATATTACCAAAAAAAAAGATCAATTCTGAAACTGAAAAGCAACAAAGGGACAACGGCAGCAACTAGGGAGGTTTTTTAATCTGTTTTTCGTTTTCCGGTGACAAAAAGAGTCGTGTAGGGTGGCGACTAGAAGAGACCCAGAGGAGGAGGAGGGGCGAGGAAGCCGTCTTCGGGTGTTCCTTTCATCTTTGTTTGCGAGCCTCGGCGGAGTTTTAAGTCAGGTCGTGGAACAAGAAGAAGAAGAAGGACCGGAGATGGCGTCTAGAGCTGTTGTCCCTCAGCATGAAAACAATGGTTGGTCTTGGATCTTGAATCTTTCTGGGTTTTGCTCTTTGTGTCTTTTTTCTTTTGAATTTCGAGATTTTTGCGCTGATCTTTGGTGAAAGCTTTTGGTTTGTGTCATTGTAAGTTCTGATTGGTTTGATTTTGATGATGATTGTTTTTGGGTTTCTGGGTCTCTTTTTGTTGCTTCAGTTTCAGGATTTTGACTGGTTCTTTAAAATGTAGAAAGAAGGTGTTTGATGAAATGTTTGTTTCAGATAAAGAAATAAGATTTATTGTGAAACTTATTCTTTGTTCATTCTTGAAAATCTGACATTTTTATACATTTTTTTTTTGTTTTCAGAAGAAGTGAAGCAGAAAAATGCAAGAGCAGATGGAAGGAACCGAAGAGTTCTTCAAGACATTGGCAATCTTGTCGATGAACGAGCACCCCAAGGAAAGGTAATTCCATTAAGCACAAAAAATTGTTTCTTTTCATATCTTTTCACTTTTAATTTCAGATACTTATAGTTGCAAGTATCACCAAATCACTAATTGCTCTTGTTTTTGCTTGTAGAAACCAATCACTGAAGGAATTGTTGCTGTTGCACAAGCCGTGAAAGGACCCCAAAGGAAGGCAATTGGCAAGGCTGACAAACCGAAACCCGAGGATGTGATAGTTATAAGCTCTGATGAAAAAACTGAGAAAAGTAAACATCTTAGCAATAGACAAGGATCTTCAAGGAAGCAAGTCAAAACCCTCACTTCAATCCTCTCTGCTCGAAGCAAGGTAATAAATACGTGTTATACCCGGCACATACGAGTCCAATATAGGTGTATATACATATCATGTGAAGAATTTCTTGCATTTTGTTGTTATTCTTGTGTTGTTTACTGATTTTGGGTTGAATTGATCTGGTTTCAGGCTGTTTGTGGACTTATCAATAGGCCTAATGTTTCAATTGAGGACATTGATGGAGCAGATGCTGGTAATGAGTTGGCTGTCACTGAATATGTTGATGATATCTACAAGTTCTACAAGCTGACGGAAGTAATGATCTTTCACTCTTTTTTTTATGATTTTTTTTTTTCTACTTTATATGAAATATGGTAATAGCAGAAGTATTTTGATGCAGGATGAAGGTCGAATACGTGACTATATGGATTTGCAGCCAGAACTCAATGCCAGGATGAGATCAATCCTTGTTGACTGGTTGATCGAAGTCCATCGCAAATTCGAGCTTATGCCAGAAACATTGTACCTTACCATGAATATTGTTGATAGATTTCTTTCTATGAAGGTTGTACAAAGAAAGGAACTGCAATTGGTAGGCATTAGTGCAATGCTAATAGCATGCAAGTATGAAGAGATTTGGGCACCAGAGGTACTTCTTTGTGTGTGCATTTGTATAATTGTGAGGCTATGGTCTCTTACATGGGTTTCGATTTTTCAGGTCAATGACTTTGTTTTCATATCAGACAATGCTTATGTTAGAGAGCAGATCTTGGTAATGGAGAAAACAATCTTGGATAAGTTAGAATGGTACCTAACGGTTCCTACACCGTATGTGTTCCTCGTACGGTTCATCAAAGCCTCTAGTCCATCTGATGATGAGGTAAAAAATTGTTGAAAACCTGTTATCCTTTCGGAATTCGGTTCTTCAATGCCCTTGGATTAGTATAATAGTTTGATTTGTTTTCGACGAATACGAATGCAGACGGAGAATTTGGCATTTTACCTTGCTGGACTTGGTTTGATGCAATACACAACTGCAGTCATGTATTGTCCGTCTATGTTAGCTGCGGCGGCGGTGTATGCTGCGAGATGCACCCTTGGGAAAAGCCCTCTGTGGAGGGAAACTCTGAAGCACCACACCGGCTACTCGGAAAACCAGCTAATGTAGTCTCTCCATCCCCTTCTATTTTCCCATATGGATCAATATGTTGCATCTTCTGATAATGGTTGTTGTAACAGGAATTGTGCAAAAGTCTTGGTTAAATACCACTCAACAGCTGCAGAAAGTAAACTCAATGCTTTATATCGGAAATTCTCGAGTCCAGATCGCAATGCCGTGGCGCTTCTTGCACCGGCAAGAAGCCTTCTACCGATGCCAATCCGTCACGGAGAATGATTTACGAGATGATTTTTATGGCCAGTGGCTGTTATATTTGATTAATTATCTGATTTTTATGGGTGATCATGTTTTTTTTATGATCATTTTGAAGTAGGATTCGATCATGTTTCTTTTATGATCTTTTGAAGTAGGATTTGACTTATATAACCAAGTGTGGTTGTTTGATTCTTCATTCTAATATGTAATGCAACATTGGGTCTAATTTATTTTCATCAGAAAGTGTTCTTATTCGTGTTTTCCAGTATTTTTTTCCCTTTCATTTAAGTTTCCAGGAAAAAATTGAATTTTCCCAGAAAATTGTGTAGTTTCAATAAATTAGAACGTTGACTCCATTTCTTAGCAAAACAGCCCAAATCCAACTAAGTAGAGCTTTCTAAAATGGAGGGAAAAGTAGAATCCCTATGGGAGGAAGTGAGGGAGCTCAGCCTAGGAACCACCGTGGACCGCCTTCACTCGCCGCCAACACCGCTTCAATTCCTAAGAGACTTCGTTTCTCAGAACAAGCCCTGCATAATCTCCAATGCCATTTCTCACTGGCCAGCCCTTTCCCTTTGGCCTACTCCTTCTTACCTCTCCGCCGCCCTTTCTTCTTCCACCGTCTCCCTCCACCTCACCCCCGACGGCCACGCCGACGCCCTCGTCCCCCACCCGTCGAACCGTTCCCTCTGTTTCGTCTCCGCCCACGTCCAACCCACCCCTTTCCCTCAAGCCCTAGACCTCATTCGCCGACCCCCAAACCATTTAGTAGCATATTTACAGCAGCAAAATGACTGCTTCAGGACTGAGTACGGTGAGCTCGAGTCCGATTGCGATGGCCATATTCCGTGGGCTTCCGAGGCCTTGGGTTGCCTCCCAGAAGCCGTCAATCTCTGGATCGGAAACCATCTCTCGCAGACTTCTTTCCATAAAGACCATTACGAGAATCTCTACGCCGTCGTCTCCGGCGAGAAGCATTTTTTACTCCTCCCGCCGACCGACGTTCACCGTATGTATATTAAGGAATACCCAGCAGCTCAATACTCGTATTCCAAGGTGGGTGCTTTAAATTACTATCAAAACTTGGAAACCATGTAAAACTGTGAGCGTTGCATTTGATTTACAGGAGAAGGGAGAGTTTTGTTTAGAACTCGAAGAACCGGAGAGATATGTTCCGTGGTCTAGTGTAGATCCTTGCCCTGCAAGGCAGAATCTGAAGCAGGAAAGCTTGAAATTCCCATTGTATTTTAATGGCCCTAAGCCATTTGCAGTTACTGTCAAAGCTGGAGAAGTTCTTTACTTGTGAGTCCTTTTTTAAGAACAATTTGCACATTAGTGTAATCAGTATGCTAATGAATGAAATGATAAGGTTTTGGTTTCATTCCCATGTGCATTATACTTCGTTTAGATGTTCCGAATCCGAGTTCATCGTTTACAAATTGCCTTTATATGCTTTACATTTCTGCATGTTTACCCAATTTGAATTGAAAATGTGTATGTAGTTTTCATACCATGTTCAATGGCTTTATCAATGTTTTGTTGGTGTGGTGTAGGCCGAGTATGTGGTTTCATCATGTTAGTCAGAGTCCGGGAGACGACGGATGCACGATCGCTGTAAATTACTGTAAGGATTAAGTGATTTCTTTGCTTCCTTATTTGATTTTTCAGGAGTTGAAGTGTGCAAGTTTTTATTTGCAGGGTATGATATGCAATTTGATATCAAGTATGCATACTTCAACTTCTTGCAGTCACTTCGTTGCCGATCAATTGATGATCCGACGGCACCAGAGAGTGAATGTGAGGAGGATTTGGGACCTCATGCTTCTCCCAACCATTTAAACTGTAGGTTCTCTGGTGATGAATCTGCAACAACCAATGTGGAGATCGATAAAGATTGCGACAATGTGTAACTACTGACATTTTGTTCACAATGGTTCTATGTATGCATGATTCTTTTGAGGCAGCGAACGCGAGAAAATCCCAACGACCATGATGCTGCCACTTCCGGCCCTCCACGGCACCGGAAGTTTTGTGGTCTTGAGAGAACTGACGTGTGCTACCTGAAAATGGTGGCAACACTAGAGATTCTTTGAAACATTTTTGATGTGTGTGGGGAACAAGGTGGTAGATCATGAAACTCAGGTTCATATGCTCTGTTAGGTTTGGTTCAGGGCATTTTTAGTCACAGATTCGTGGGATGTTGCTTTGGATTATGTTTGTGACATACCATTGACTATTTTATCTATTATTTACCGAGCCGTGGCATCTGACCTGAGGGTCACCAGTTACACCCGTTTACCTCTAATAATTTTTCGTGACAATATTTATGTATTGCATTTTCAAAAACTTGACAACTTTTTTAGAATTTTAATGTTTTACCAAGGATTTTTCTTTAAAAATCTACGAATATCTCGTGGAAGAACCATAATATATCAGTTGATAGTAATAATTAAAAATATTGTTAAGACTTAATGAACAAAATTAGTCAAAAAAAATTTAATTGAATTAATTTCTAAATCCAAGTGTTCAATTGGGTGCAAAACTTCACGTTTAATTGATTTTTTTACAAAATTCCAAAGCTTTTTTTTTTACATAATATGGTTGATAAGTTCGTTGTATTGTAATTGTACCCCCAAAAAAATGAAATTAAAAAGGGTTTTATCAAAATGGAAACTCGTCATTCACACACAATCAATCCTTTTGCATTAAACCGTTCAACAAATAGAGACAGCTCCAGAAAGAAATCCTCCAAACTAATACAATAATAATTAAAACAACAACAAAGCAATGCCTAGGTGTTGGGAGACGACAATGCTAAAGGCAAAGGCAAACACAGGGAAAAAAGAATGGGGTGGAGGAAACCAAATACAGAAAAAAATGATGTAATGACCTACTATTACAAGCTTAATGATACATAACGGGAAAAGAAAACTCGGCATAATTACAACTAAATAGCGGAACAGAAGCCTAAGCAAGTCGATTTAGGTTCCTAAAGAAGCTCTATCGTCAGGGCCGGCAAGCATGATCTAGCATTTCAAAAATATAGATATATAAATGAATAAATAGATCATAGGTTTCTTCTACAACTACAAAGCAGAGTTTTGGAGAACCACTAAAAACTTACATTGCAGTCAAAAGCAAATCTCCTGGCAAGCATGATGGCAGCATTTCTATCTCTCTCCGATTCAAAAGCCAATACAACTGAAAACTCTTTCTTTGCTTGCCAAAACAATGCTTGCGCTGCTGCATTTCCGCCCCCTCGAACTCCGCATAGCTAAAGCATATATAAGCACAAGGGGTTATGAAACAAAAATGGTCCACACATGGGGTATATATATGTGAATATCAGAAATATCATGTTTGTGTCAGTTTGTTAATTATTTGTACCAAGGTTTTGACTATGTTACTCTAATTCTTCATTTTCTTTGAAGAATCTGTGCCCGACATCCATGTCCGAAACATTCGGACATACAGGTGGCAGACATAGGTTCCTTTTTACTCTTCCTCCTGCCAGTGCCTAATATGTACAATTTCTTCTAAAAAAATAATACTCCAAAGCAAGGAACAATGTGAAGGATATATGTAGAATCGTCCCCGAACCACAAAATTTCTCTCTTTTCTCCCCTTTACTGATAGAGAGAACACAATAACATCCTTTTATTGCTGAGAAAATTTACAAGACTTAATACCTGCATTGAGCTGGAATAATATTCTTTAGCAAGTGTTGCATTGCCTTTACACAACTTCATCCTCATCTTTCCCACGTGTAGTACATGAATAGATTCTGATGGGTGATCGGCACCATTCATTTGGGTAACAACTACCTATAAAATATATATAATGATAAATATTAGAAGCCAAAATAAAGGAATAAGTGGTTAAAATCCATACAAAAGATAAAATAAACTGCACATATTAGAAGCGAAAACATTAAAAAAAAAAAAAAAACAAATTTTTAGCTAATACATGTAACATATTCTCATGTATCAAACTGTGCCTCGAACTAGTGAAAAACTGATGAGATGAAAATCCTTTTTAGCATATCATTTCCTGACCCAAAACCAGATGCGGAGAGACACAGATATAATGAGAGGTAGTAGGATTGTGGAGTCTATATGGTCAATGAGTACTTGAGTAGTAGGGTCAACAACAAGCAAATTCGGGTTTATTGGTAACCAAGCAACTAACACTTGCATCTGAGATTGACGTTGGACAGGAAGTTTTGCTTGGTGTAGGAACTCTAAATTCAACACTATTTTTCTACAATTTTAAGGCTTCAAGGTCTTGAAGGATTGTTTAATTTTAAAATTCTCGCTAGGATAAAATAAGTTTAGATCTTCAATGCTCTAATAAGCTGCAGCAATAGGAGAGATTATTCACAGAACAATGCAATATAAGAAGAAATCAGCAGAGAAGGGGTAATTTCCCCAAGGAACAATTGTTAGAAAGATAGCAATTGCATTGCATCTTAAGAAGTCAAGTTAAAGGTGGAAACTCATTTTGCTCATGAGAATTAAAAGAAAAAAAAGTTCCCTTGAAGTAAAACTTTAACTAAATAAATTTATGAATCAATAGAAAGATACAACAATTAAATCCTATTTGAAGTACCCAAAACAAAGAAAAGGCTAACACTATTCTTATAGCCATCTCAGGTATATTGTTTTGAAGCAGGACAACATACATTGAATTCAACATCATGTTTCCGCACAAGTGCCTCCACATAGTTCCCCAAACCAGCAGCTGCTCTCAATAACAAAGAACAAAAGTTACAAATCCCGATAAATAATGAGGTAAAATTTTCAACAACAAAAAACCCAGCAAACCTGGATCAATAGCACCAGTAGTTGTTAATATGATTGGCTCGCCATCATAAATAATCTCAACCTGCAAGATTCGACCAACATCAAAAGGCTCTGGAGCATAAACTGATTTGTTGGCACCTGGATAAAGCAAGTAGATAAAAATATCAGATCCAAAAAGGAAAATGCTCGCTCTATTGCCCATAAGAGTCTGGATTAGCATCTCGTCTCAATAATGCTTATTTTGTTAATGTTTTCTGTGTAGCTTAACAAAATTATTATGTTATGGTAACCATTTGTACTCGGGCATGAGCATCAGACACGGGTATGTATCCCAGATGAGCATGCTCAATTATTTTAAAAGTTTCTACAGGAGCTATACTCATATCTGAATACACAAATATGCTTCTTTTCTAGCATCTGAATAGTATGAAATTAAAAGTATCAGAAAAAGCCAAGCTGAAGTTGTAAATCTTTCATCAAAACAGACCTAAGTTGTCCATAAAGAACGTCATGAAATCTTTCTTAGATGCATGACGGTTCTCAAAAGACTCATCTATATGACAGTTGTACATAAGGGCTAGGTCATAAACAAAAAATATCGATAAAGTATCACATAGAAATAGAAAATATCTGATCACCAACTTTATAGTCAAATTCTATATGACCATCCTGATCCTAAACTATGCAAGGCAGAAAGGATCTAGCCCTGAATTTATTTGTGAAGATATTAAGAAATAAAACCTAGTTCCCAAATGAATTGGATTAAAAGTAGCAGAGGATTAGCAATCAGGAGTAACTGCTACCTTCTGTTTTTACATTGAACGAAAATAAGTAAAATTTAAAATAGCTCTACCTATATTGCCTGTCAGGGAAAAGAAGGCACAAAAACCATATTCTATCTAAAGTAATTTTTTATAAAATCCAGCGGCTTAATATACAATATAAGCATAATATTCGAAAGTTCAAGGAAATATAATAAACCTCAACTCAGGTTACCGTAATAGGGAGACTAATTCCACTGTTTTTAATGAGACAAACCATTTGATTTTCAGTACCATAAGATAACATGCTATACCATTAGATAATATTTGCATTTCAGACCAACTGTCTAATGGGATACTTGAACGTGGGAGATACTACTTAGCATGCATAACTTCCAACCTTAATAAATACAAATTATATTTAAGGAATAGAATGTGTTAAAACAGCTATTGGCTGATAAGGTATTTAAAAACTGTATGAGATACTATACATGTTAGAACATTCATGTTTTTCATCAAGAAAATCAGTTAGCCATGAATCTGAATTCAAAAGAAAAATGTTTGCCATGCATCAAAGACCACCTGTTCAGTAACCTTAAACATAGAGAGGAAAGAATCAATAGCTATCTTTACCTGATATAAGCTCCTTTTTGCCCCCTTCAGATGAAATACGGTACCACTGAATTGAACATTTGGAAAGCTCTGGAGCAATATCAGAACAAGGCTTAATCCGCAAATATGAACCTAAAACTTCAGCACCGTCTAATTCATACAAATTTGATAAATTTCCCCCAACTCTCTTGCTTCTTGCTAGCTGCAAAATCAGTTATGGAAAGCAGAAGGTTAAAGCAGTCAATGATTAAAAAAAGAATGGAACACAATCACATGCACCAGTCAATTCCACACAAATGCCTATAAGAAACTAGAAAATAAATGAAACAAAAGAGTTAAAATTAAAATCCTTCAGACCGGATCAGTATGGTACTAAAAAGTTAGGAAAAATGATAAGTACCACACTAGTTCTACTTAATCGTTATTTGAAATGGAATAACAATCTTATGAACTTAGGACATGATTACTTTCTTATTTATTTATTTATTTGGGGGGGGGGGGGGGGGGGGGTCTACTAGGGATGAAGTCCATTTGGATAGCGCAAAACCTTACAATCATGTGTATGGCATTTTGAAACGGATTGCTTAAGTTTGTTTCAAAAGGAAAATCAGGGTCATACTCATATCTAAGCTGTAGGTGGTATACTATTCACTAATTCGGTCTTATTTTACATTTCTTACGAATAGAGGTAATAAACATTTGTTTGTCCATACATGTGAAATATGCATCAGAACCTCAAACATATGAGGGCCTCAATATGCTGAAACCAGAGAACTACAGATCAATGCATTATCACAAAGAGCATTGACCTTCCTAAATTTTTAGTTCAGAATGTTCCCACAACAAAGCAAACACCAATATGATAAAGGACTAAAAAATGAGAGAGATGGAAATTGTGTGGCTCAACATAGTACCAGAAAATAAAATATTTTAAAAAAATACTTTGGAAGAACCAAGATGAATATAAAAAATCTATGAACATTCATTCAACTAATGCAAATAGAATGGCCGGAAGAAACTGATTAACAAAATCCACATGATAAAAGGTAAAACCTCTTTCAGAAGAAGTAGAGAATGCTTAGACTTCTCCGCAAGTTGAATCCTTAATGCACGAAGCTCATGTTCCATATCCATAACCTGCAAAATGTTATTGGTTTAACTCATCCATTATTTCAACTAAAGATGAAGTGAAAGGGGTAAATCTAGCAGAAATTGTGTCAATTTGATTTGTCATGCTGCTAAGCATACATACTTCAGTGGAGGCTTCTACATATATCAGTATAATAGACTTGAAAAGATTTGTTTATTGTGAAAACAGCCTCAATATTAAACATGTCTATCCATAGCTTGATTCATTTTGCCGCCAAGTACAAACCAATTAGAGAGCTCTGTGGGAGAAACCAAACAAAAATTTAAGAATGCAACATTTCAACACAAATCCCAATGAGCATATACCCAAAGTTTACACTGAGAGTCTGCTCTGTGCCCATAAGTTAGACTCCAATATACACGCCAAATTCAAATTGCATCATTTAACACTGTGCATCCCACTCCATCGTTTCTTGTATAATTTATTGACTGGGGACGAAGAAGAGGGGGCAATGGCAATAATATGACTTGCCACAGAAAAAATAACCAAGTGGATAACAATAATGATTTTCATGTTTAGAAGAACAATATTCATTACCAGCAGGTCTTTTCTTTTTTTCCCTGTATAATTTATTGATTGGGGACGAAGAAGAGGGGGCAATGGCAATAATATGACTTGTCATTCGGTAATCATATCTATAAAAACCATACTTGCTTCATTCTTTTCTTTTCTTTTTAAAGAATGGTGTTCATCATTGTTGAAGCTTAAACATAATAGTTGGACCTCTTCCTACATGTTTAAGCGTTTAGGACAACTGGTCACCTAATTTAACATGGTACTAAAGCCCACATGTGATCTTTTTTCCCTGCACAACTCCATGTAGGGTCAACCACCCCTAGTGAGGTTGTCCACGTGTAGGCCCTTATTGAGCAACACATAAAGGGGAGTGTTATTTGGTGTTATATCACATCTATCAAATCTTGGGTTTCTTGCGGCCTTATATTAAATTTGAGTCCCTCACCTATTGCCAATTGGTTTTAGGTTGGATGCTTAACAATCATATGAGCAAATTTTCTTTTTCTTTTATTTCTTCACTTCAAGAGCAAGAGAGGACCATGGTCATATTAATAATGTGCTTTTGGTAATCATATCTTTAAACGACAACAGCAACAGCTATAAAACCACTCAAATATTAGAGTACTTTACCTTACCCTAGACGAGACCTAGATTTAAATTATATTTAAATAAAAGATATTACCATAAACCATGCACATGGTAATAAACGACTTACTATATTTGTTGCTTTTTTCACATGTAATATATTATATTTCATCTTTATAGATGGATTTTTCCCTTCATAAAATCCAAAATAATACTTAACAGATTTAAGCCATCAATATTATTAGGGCTATGAAACAGGGACTAAACAAGAAAACTCATCAACCCCCACCAGCCATCCTGGCCTCCAGAGAGATGATAAAAGTACTCCAAAAATGTTTTCCATCTTTAAAATACATCAGAGAAAATATATTCTAACGTCTTTGCACTTCATATAAGATTATGAGTTTGTAGGACTAAGAGATTGTGAATTACTACAGCAGCCACATATAGCTGCGTCATGCACAAAAATAAACCAATTTTCATGGTTAAAAAAATGAGCCAGCAGTATGTCATAAACCCAAAAGTGAATTAAAATAATTTAATTTTTTTTTTAATACTTATGAAAAAAATAATCAGTATCTGAGATAAACCTTGCTTGGTTGGTGCAGCATTTTGATCCGTCTAGCCTCTTGAACCTCCTTCATTAATTCTTCCAGGTCCTGAAATCCATGGAAAATATTTGTTCACAAACAAAAAGACAAAAATAGAGGGGGGAAATTGCCACATTAGAAAAACACATAGCAGAAACTGCTATGATGATAGCAATAGGCTCACAAGAAAACACCATAATATGAAATTTGCATTAAGTGATAGCAAAATATATTTTCACAGTTAATGCAATGTGGACAAAGAGGAGTATAAGTATAAAGCTAGATTATTTAGCAGATAGACCTTTAACAATGCAAAATCCAACAAACAAACTTTAAAATTCAATCAACGGAATGTTAAAGGAAACAGAAACCTGTTTGCCTGAAGCTCGAGACATTTGTTCTCGCTCCTGAATGGCCTCTTCCACTCTCTGAACTGCTGCTCTAGCATTCTCAATTTCAGCACGAGCAAAAGCTCTTTCCTCGTCGACAAGTTTCTTAGCATCTTCCGAAGCCTATTTGGAGACACAAGTATGCAAAGTAAAGCAGTAACAGAAGAATTGGCATCTTATATGCATTGCAGTAGAAAAAAGAATGAAGCAAATACTCAAGGACCCAGGCAAAGCATGTTTTGATAATCCCAGATGTAACCAGAGCAGCCTTCTTCTAAAATAATTCAGGTAGTTCAGGTTTTCTTTTCTTTATTTAATTTTCAAAACACATTTCTAGAAAGTAAACAAGTTAGGCGCGATAATTTCTTACACAAAACTATATTAGAATAACCTAAACTGAAAAACTTTTTTTTGAACAAGAAAAAATTGAAACAATGTGAATACAGATAAAACAAATAAATTGTATTATTTTATAGAAATTGGGGTGACCTGAGAACAGTTCTCTCAAAACTGTTACATTGAAAAATAAAATACTTGTAGGTTTGAGAACAAAAGATAGTTTCAGAAACTAGAAGTAAAAAATGGACCTTCTCCAGAAAACCGTGATAAACATATAAACATTTCAGAATTAGGAATGCAAGTTTTTTTCATTCCCTGCCTAGTTGAGGGTTAATAATTAGAAAAACTGGGAAAAGAAAATAAAAGCTTGCCGGTATAATCAGAAAGCAAAACACTAAGCATTCTACCACCATTGTACTATCAGTAACTGTTTAATGACAGCAACCAAACAAGGTGAAACCAAAGAAACAAATTTAGGAGGAGAGAAAATATTCAAGTTAAGGTGAAGTCCATAAAGAATATATGAAATAATAAGTTAAGGTGAACTGTTTAAATGCATCGCAAGCACAACATTTTCTAAACTATTATTTTTATTCAAGATTTCAATAGGATATCCTCGCACTCCATTTCCAGATATAAATTCGAGAACTTGAGAGAGCCATAATTTAACTGATATCATCCCAGCCAAAAGGATCAGTAGGTCAGCATAAAAAAGAGTCATTCTTCCACTAAATTATAATAACTAACTAAAAGGTGTCATACTTATTCATTATTCAGGTAAATTTCTCTACATGGGTACTTCTAACATGAAATGCTGAAAGCTCAAGAGAAAGACTAATAAATCACTGGCTTTGTGAGATAATAAATTTATATTTTCTAAATGTTGATCAAACTTCAGTATCTCTTGCCAAAAACACAGTTATGAAGCACAGAATGGATATGTAACAAATAATGCATTTGATTGTTAAGCATTTTTGGATACATTGATGCTACACTTATACTTCGCTGAAGAAATTAATATGAAATAAGTAAAAAGGATTGCACATCATCCATCATTTATCATAAGTTATATTACCTGCTTCAGGAAAGTTGCTAGTTTCTTCACTTCTGTCTTTTCTTGAATCAACTCTCCTTCTCTTTGAGTAAGTTGAACTGCCAGAGCTTCCACCTGGGGAAGTAACCATAACTCAAAGGTCATTATTGCCTTACTTGAAACTTGAAAGATTTCAGACAATATACATTAACTATACTTTAGCCTGAAACGTAGAACACTAACCATGGCAATAGCTTCCTTTACTTCATCCTTGTTTCTTCCAGCCACACGCCCTTTTAAAGATTCCAGGGCATCCCTAAGCTTCTTCAAAAGGACATGTTTCTCCAGTGAAGCTGCCTCTCTAAGTCTAGCCTGAATCAAGTAAATAACTATAGTTTGTTCACATAACAATCTGTGCAGATTAAAATTTAATAATAGTTCAAATGCTTCTCAACTATTAACAGAAACAACAGAAAGAGAGAAGAATCACTTGCATCAACGGACCACACAGAGACCCAACCTAGTTCTTCAAGCCAGAGATACTCCAAGGTGCATAAACAAATCATAAGAACCCATAAACCAAAATTGATCATCCAACTGGCCTTATTGTCACTCAAACAGAACACTGAGCTAACCTTTTATCATTAGATCTAAAGCACAAACCAACTTAAAAGTAGTTTCCAACAACCTATCTCAAATTCCATGGATTCTTCATAAGGCAAAAATAAGTCGATCTAAAAAGGTAGAAAACTTAAACAAATGTCTTTAGCAATGTATCTAAGAAAACTGCAACAAATAAATTAAATTTGAAAGAATTTGACCTCTTCAGACAACTTAGCAGCAGTAGCTAACCCCTTCTCGAATTTATTAGCAAGGTCACGAACAGAGAGGCGATTCTGCTGGTCCAACAACAATGCAGTCTCCCGCGCAACAACCTCCTTCATCGACAAAACTTTAGGATCTCCTCTGGCATTCACAATCTGATTATTTGCCCCAATTTTGTAATTGGGAAAACGACTTGAAGCAAATATTACATCAGCTGATACAGCTGGAAGTGCTTCCTTTTGCACAGTATCACCAAAATTCCTACCTACCCTCGTCATTGTTCTGAAACTGCACTCTGTTAGATCACCAACAAAAAAAGGATTTTAAATTAGTAATAAGAGAATTGAAAATTCATTATGAAAAATAAACTTTTTAACAGCGTAAACTAAAATGTAGATCACTATCAGCTAACCTAAATTAATTTAGCTAAGTAAAGTAACTATCTAATTAGTTACTAAACATCTAACTCAACAAACCAATTTTACATAATTTGAAGTTTGGTAACTAAGCATAAATAAAAGACATTAATATTTTCATTATGCTTCCTAACATAAAAAAATGATAGAAATTATAGATCAACTAAAAAACAACTCAGAAAATTCTCTGAACTCTAACCAAAGCAAAGCAAAGCGCCACATTAAAGTCGTACACAGCAGGTGGAAGAGGAACCAAAAAAAACTAAAAACAAGATCATATATAGTTCTATGAAACCCTAATTCAAGAAAAAACTTAAATAACAAAAGAAAAAAAAAAGGAAATTGGAACTTACAGATCATGAAAAAAGTGAAAAGGAAAAGGAAAATTCAGAAGCGGAATTAGATTGTTGGATCAGCTAGCTTGAAACGGAAGTGGAGGTTTAGGATTATGTAGAGAAATTTATATAAATAGTTGACGAGGAAAAGAAAATTAAAGAGAATATGCAATGAAGGGAGACTGAGGAAAATGAAGTCTTTTCTGAATGTTGGTTCTGCTTTTTTGAAATGGTAAAGGCAAATACATTGAAGAACATATGAGCGAAAAGACAAAACAACCCTCCCTTTTTCTATGGATTATTTTATTTTCTTTATGAATTCCAATATTTTTTTATAAAATACTAAAATTATTCATGAATAGTAGATAATTGTGTTTAAATAATTGCAGCTTCAAAGATGTGTCAACTGAATTAAAAGTTAATCTACTGATTTAAGATATTAAGAAACGGTTTAAGATTCTTTAATAATAATCACATATTGATTTATAGATCATCGATTTTGATAGGATATTTCAATGTAGTTTGTTCCGATTATAAAGTTAGGAAAATTCTACAACGGGCGTCGAACACCGATGAACACCACTAATGATGAACATCGTTGAACACCATTAAATTAATTAAGAAAGATTAAAAATCTTAAGGACTCAACGTACAATTAACAATTATTTAAAATAATATTTGAATTAAATTTTTTTCATATATTTTATATTTTAATTTTTATTTTCAAATAATTTAATCAAATATCAACAATACTCAATCCCAAATTTTCAAATTAGAACCCTAATTTCTAAATTAAAATCTTCACCCCGTACCCACCCAAATTGTCAAAACAATACTCTTTTAATTATATATTCATACGTTTAAATTCAATTGGGTAGTTTTTTTTTCTTTCATATTATGTTCTATGAGTTACGGGGAAATAAGGAATTTCATGATCGACGATGAAATTTAACACGACAAATAATTTAATTGAGAACCCTAAACGTATGAATATTATATAAAAGAGAAGAATATTGAGAATTCGGGTTCGAGTTGAGGGTTTTAATTTGAGAATTTAAGTTTAAATTTGGGGTTAGAATTTTAATTTGAGAATTAGGGTTTTAATTTGAAAATTTGGGATTAACTATGGTTGATATTTGATTAAATTATTTGAAAAATAAAGATTAAAAATATAATATAAATGAAAAATAATTTAATTAAAATTTTATTTTAAATAATTATTAATTGCATTTTGAGTCTTTGAGATTTTTATTCTTTATTAATAAATTTAATAGTGTTCATCGGTGTTCATCGTTAGTGATGTTCAGCGGTGTTCATCGCACGTGGTAGACTCATCCATAAAGTTAAGGATTCGTTTTTTTTTTTTTTTGTTTAATCATTGTATTCTCATTGATTTATTAATTCAAATTGAATTTTTTTTATTAAGTGTTTTATAATTGTTTGGGTGTGTACATTAGGAAGACAAAAGTGAATTCTACGCTTAAGCTTAGGAATTTAAAACTCATTTTTTCATGGACCCGCGGGAGTATGATAATTGACAACAGTGGGAATGAGTATGTATGACCCATCATCATCGATTACTGTTTTTCTAGAATCAAAATGAAAGTTTGAAATTTTCTGGCAAACTACAGCTTTGCAGCCAGGCCCAATATAAACCATTCTTTTCTTTTTCATGCCAAACTCCATCTACCATGAATGAATAGAACCTAAAGAACAGTGACGAATTGGGGGTTATGGCTTTCTAAATTTGTTATATTAAAAAATTTGATGTACTTTTTACTTATTTAGACCCTTAATTTCCAATTCTTTTAAACTTTGTCACGCTATTCTTTTATAATTAATTATATATTGTCCTCTAACTGTAATTAATAACTTTGTTCCTACTAAAGGAAAGGGCTTAAGCAATGTTAAATTTACCATCCCTTGGTACCATTAAGGCTTTGGAAAAAGATGGTGGCCCCTTGTACTGCCAAACCACCCAATAGCCTCTTGTTTCCATGTTAAGATCATGTGCTGATGGTTGTTGGATTGGTTCCTTTCCCAAAATGAGAAGATTAGGTTAGACTCAAACTTCAAAATCAATCCACTAATTTTTAAAATATTCTGAATTATTTTAATTTTTTTTAATCGTGTTTATGAAATTACGGTTCAAATCAAGTCGAGTAAAATATTCAGTTCCCAGCCTTTATGAATCTGAGAACATTGTAAGCATTTAATGCGGCAAGAATCAAAATAAACACTTAGCCATCTGATACAAATAAAATCTTTTAAAGTCACAAAGTAGACACACTGCATAATTCATACTCTTATAAAAACTTTTCTTCAACTTCTAAAGTAAATTAAGGACCCTGGGAAATAAACTAAATCTCAAACCGCTCGAGTAACAAAGAATGCATCTAGTTCATTCTCCTGATTAGCTCGTTGATGTAGTTCTCACGGTTGCCAGCATCTCCTCCTTCGACATAGTGGTTTCTCTTCTTCTTCAGACCTCCCAATGGTGCCTTTAGCTGAAATGGCCAGAGAAAGTTGTTGGCCTCCTTAAAATGAGGTCCCACGGTCATGATCTCATGGATAAGATCTTCCACACAGATGATGCCGAATTTGCCCAAAGCCTGCGACCGGTACAAAAACAATGGTGCTTAGTAAATGTTTGGTGACAACATGAAACTAAACTCTGCAAGTGAAACGTTACAAACCTGCTCGACGATAGCATTGTCGGTCAAGGCAATTCTCTGCTTGTTCAACTTCCCAAAACCTCTTTTGTAAATCAATTCCCTCACGCTCTTGAGATTAGGGTACCTAGATGCAAACATCGGTGAGAAATAAATGTCTTGGAAAGTATAATAAAACTATTAAAACAACAAAAAGGAAGCAGGAAAAAGAAAAGATACCCGTAAGTCACATATGGTTCAACCAGGTGAAGCATGTTCACTGTTGCCTTGTTCACTTTGAGAAAAACACCATTGAAAATCTGCAATCCATTGAAGTAAACACAACGATTTAGATATTATTTACAAATTAGAAGAAAATGTTGATGGTTTCTAATAAACTAAAGGAAGAATCCCTACAGTGTTGAAAAGACTAATTTTTAACATGAAGAAGCAGCATCAAACCAAAACATAAAAGTTTGACAGCAAGTTTTCCATCACTAAGGAGCTAGGTGTAGGACATTAATTTATGTTTTAAGTTAAACTATCAAATCGAACAAACCACCCAAAATTTCTACAACTTCAAACCATACGTAAAAAATCTCAAACACACTTCCATTTAATTTGGACAAAAAATCTCAAACAAATCATGGCATATAAAACCGGCAAAGTTATTTCAACAGGATACCATAATACACATTGTCCCTCAAAGGGAAATCCACTTCATGCACGGCACACATACACCAAGGGAGAAGTGGGGAATCGATTCTCGCAACCCGGAATTTTAGTTTTGGAAAAGATAAGGTAAATTACCTGTCTCAAACGCAAGAGCTGCAAGATCTTTCTCGTCCTTGGGTGCATGGCATTGATACTGAAAACATATACATTCATAAAATGTTACAATTTAGAATTTAGATTCTTAAATCGATGAAATGCACAATAATCACATACCCTCGGATTCGAACAATAAACAAAAGCTTAGCTTCTGGATCAACATAAAACCCTCCTTTCAACTTTGCTTCTCGCTTCAATTGAATCAACTCTTTTTCCTAAGAATCATACACCACACAACACAAGTTCGAGGCGTTTAAAATTTGATTAAAAAAAAGTACAGAAATTCTGAACACAACAGAACACAAACCTGAGCCTCATACTCCTTTGCGTATTGCTTAGCTCTAGAGAAAATAAGCTTGCGGTTCTCGACTTTCTTCTTCTTTGCAGCTTCAAGCTCCTGCTTTTTGGCAAGCTCCCATTCTTCATTTCTCTTATTCTTCTTCAAGAGTGACTCGGGAATCGCAGTCTTAACTTCCTCACCCATCTCTAATCAAAATAATATCAAACAAAAACCAATCAGGAAACAAATTCCAGATATTTAATAATCCTAGAGTAAGGCGCAGCGCATTCCATTCTATTGAGAATATGTTAGCTTAACAAAATTTGTTATCGACTAAAGACTACAGAATCTAAGATGAAAGATCCATTTTTCTATTCAAATGAGCAATTGTATAAAATAAGTGGAGATCTCAATTCAAAAGAACAGATAAATAATCAGTGAAAAACAGATTTCTTACGTTAGTTGGATGCGGCTGATGGAAATGTTTGTAGGGTTTGCTGCAAAAATGTAGAAAAGATGAGAATAGAAGGGAACTGGAAATGTTAAATAGGGTTTTGTTAGGTTTTTGATGACTGAACGAACGGCTGGGATTCTTTTCCACCATTTTTACGAACAACTCAGATCGGGTTTTTTTATCAAAAAAAGATCGGGTTTTGCCCAGCCCATATCCGAAAGAGAAAGAAAAAAAAAAAGCTAAAAAATAATCTGAATCGATTTTCAGGATATTTGAACCCGACGTGAATCGAACACGCAACCTTCTGATCTGGAGTCAGACGCGCTACCATTGCGCCACGGATCCGCATTCGAAAGCATTATTTTTAATATGTAAACAAAATAAACATGCTTAATTCAGATAGGCCCAGCTAAAAAAAGAGAAGATCCGAAATTCAGAAATTTGAACCCGACGTGAATCGAACACGCAACCTTCTGATCTGGAGTCAGACGCGCTACCATTGCGCCACGGATCCGGTTGCCCAAAAGTCTAATCTAATCATATTTATTATTTTTAACAGTCAAATAAGTGCCTAAACTATTTGTTAAACCAAATAGGTGCCTAAAATTTCATTATGTGACCCATTTAAATTTTTTCCATCAACGAACATAAAAAAACGTCACCCAATCAAAACATAACCTATGGCCTGTTTTTTATATTTTAAATTTCTGAAATTCTTTAGAAATTTGAATATCTTTAAAATCCCTAAGTTTTAAATTCATTTCAATCAAACCCCCAAATCACCTCTCTCTCACCATTCGACATCCCCACACGTCGGTGGTTCAATGTACACCGCCCAAGTGTTGAGTACCTTGCCGTTTGACATTTTTATCCTTTTGTTGTCGATCGGAACCCAATCGATCTCTTTTTTTTCATTATTGGGTGTTCGCCGATGGTAAAATCGGTAGTTCATTCGTCAAATTTTAACGACAAGATGATGGTGCTTTCGGTATATAGGGTCCGATGAAGACAATGGTAGTCGGTGGTGGTTGAATCGGTGGTCGGAGTGGAAGAATTTAGCGATTTAGGGTTATGGTTGGATTATTTTAGAGAAATAAAATACTGTTGTGTTAATTAATATATTTTATTTTTCTATTTTTCTATTTTTTGAATTTAAATTTCAAAAAAATGATAAATTATGTATCGTGTTCGAATTTCATTGGATAAAAAAAATAACGTTTGTCACGGAAAAACCTTAAATGGGTCACGGAATGAAACGTTAGACACGTATTTGCCCCAAAAATACTTTGAACATCTAATTATAAAAAAATATATTTTGAATATTTATTTGACGGTTAAATTATTTATTATTTAAGTCCAGACGATAATTACATCTGCCACCAATATAAAAAATTCATGAAACTGAGACTAAATAATCTTAAAAAAGATTCAAATGTGATCGATTATAAATAAATTTAGGATTAAGAAAATGATTAAAAATGGCAATAGCTAATTTGTGCTCATCAATTCAAAGAACCACACCGTAAAAAGTTAATTTTTTTGACAATTTTTAAATATAATTTTAATTTTATCTAGAAAAGAGAAAGAAAAAACTTTAAAAAAATGTAAAATACTCTTAATAGATTTAAAATTTATAACTTTAAAAACGGAAAAATGTAATTACTTATAAAATATTTACCTTAAATAGCATATATAACAATAACATTTATTCTCGATTTACTCCAACTATATAGGAAAGTCGAGGGTTGTACTTGTCCTAAGAAATACTATTATCATGACAATAATTACCATTTCTACAATATGTCATGTAATATAAAAAATATTTTTATAATCACACTATTTGTAGAAAAATAAAGATTTTGAGGTAGTGAAAGTTGTTCTTTAATTTTTAATGATTATTAATAAAATAACACTTATTTATACGTTACAAAAAGCTTAATTTATGAAACATTATACAAAATCAGTAGCTACAAATATGTGCACATATTTGTTAATAAATTTTTAAATATCAGCAGCTATATATTAGGAATATAATTCTCTAATTTTTCGCAATCTACACCAATCAACACTCCCCCTCAAGTTAGTGAAAACGTAATGAGACTTCCTGCTTGAATTTTGGATGTATTCTCATCTCTTTGGTAGCAATTGTGTCGTCTCAAAAAGTAAAAAAAAAATCCCCTTATTTCGAGAGCCGTTAAGTTTTTTCACAATTATTGTTGATAATTTGCAGCTGTTGTGGTTTGATTCTGCACCCTCCTAAGATTTGTTCAAGCTTTCCTCTAACATCAATTTTTTTAGTTTTTACATCTTCTTTTTGAGATATCTTTCATTTTTTTTTTAATTTCTGCATTTTCTTTTGAGATGTCTTTCAGCTTTTCTGCTATTATGGACTAGGTAGCTGCTGCCATTCAACTTATAGCACATGGTTGACTTAACAACACAGTCTTTTCAAGGCTAGATATAACTTCATCTAGTTTTTAAAAGGCTTAACTAGAACATCTTCTCATATCTTTTAGAATGAATGGCTAAGATAAAACTAAATATTTTTTTAAAAAAATGGGCCTCAATAAAAATCCTCTCCCTATTAGAGAGGGAAAAGAGTACCCCCAACTAAAAATGTCATTAATTAATCCAAAAGCCTTACAAAATAAAGGAATTACAACCTGCAAAAAGCATAAGATACCAGTGCTGTTAGCACATTACAA
This sequence comes from Hibiscus tridactylites, assembly GCA_958450335.1. Taxonomy (NCBI): domain Eukaryota; kingdom Viridiplantae; phylum Streptophyta; class Magnoliopsida; order Malvales; family Malvaceae; genus Hibiscus; species Hibiscus tridactylites. The sequence continues at coordinate 57,618,738 of OY288291.1, read as the reverse complement.
TTTAAAAACTTCTACACAATACCTTTTTCGCTAGCGTGTCTACTGCTATGTTGCATATCATGAATATCCATCGAATATAAATATTAAAGCTTTCGTTGATCTCTGATACATCCTTGACTTTTGGACTAAGGTGAGCAGGAGGAGAAGCTTTCCCTAGTATCCAGTCAACTAAAATCTTATAATCTATTTTTACTATGAGACGATGATTGTAAGCCCACTTAGACAACCTGTATTTTGTTATGCCAATGCACATGGCCTCCAGTTCTAGAAGTGCATGGGGACCATCCTAGCAGGACTCACTGAATTGAAATAGAATGCTCTCATGCTCATCTCTGATAAGACCTCTGATTCTTCTCATTGTATTGCTTGGAGAAGCAGCCCCGTCGATATTTAATTTCAAAAAAAACACATGGAGGTGGTTTCCAACCCAAGGTGTGACATTTAGGTTTGTTATCGCAGAATATCCCATCTGTCAAATTGAAATCGGCCATTAAGGCTTCGATTGTGATTAAGTTATCTGGGCATGCTGCTTTGATTCAATGAGCCAATTTGAGTTTAGTCAAAAACCTCAATTGATTCTAGTCAACAGACTTGGAATTGAAGGAGATGTCGTTCCTATATAGCCAAACAGACCATATTATAGCAAAGGGAATGAAACGAATCCATGGTTTTTTGTTTCTGCAGTCTAACGAACCCCACATTTCCAAAAGCCTTCTTGGATCTTGGTGCATAACAAAAACTACTCCCATAGTCTTGCAAAAGTGCATCCAAATGGACCGAATGTCTTGGCACGAAAAGAACAAGTGCGAAACTAATTCTGGAGGAGACTTACAAAAAGGACATATGATGCAATTAATGGAGGAAACGCCACATTTAATCATCTCCACTTTCACCTGGACTCTCCCCCAAACAACAGTCCATACGAAAACCTCCACCTTAGGAGGAGCTAAGCCCAACCATATTTGCTTATTCAAAAAGGATGAAGAGGGAAATCTCGAGCCAATCAAGGATCGGAGGGATTTTACGGAGAACGCCCCATCACTCGACCCTACCCATCTTACCTAGTCATGACCCAAAGAGGAGAACTTGAAATTCTGCAGACACCTTATTAGATCATCCCACTGGGATTTTTCCTAATCGAATAAAGGTCTTCGGAGGGGGATATCCCATTCCCAATCATTATTAACTTTATTGCTCATGTCAGCTATGAAGTCATTTTTATTTACTGTCAGAGCATATATTCTCGGAAACCTTGTCTTGAGAGCCGAATCTCCCAACCAAATGTCTGACCAAAAGTGTATGACTTTGCCATCCCCTACATAGATTTCCAAGTTTGATCTAAAAGTATTTCCGATATCATCATTAGCAAATATTGACTTTGACATTCCATTCTAAATCCACGATGTGAATTTTGAAGGGGCAAGAGTAGGGATTAAACTGTGTGCACATCCAGGGCTTTTAGCCGATAAAACTCTCATCCATGGACTATTAATTTTGTTGTCGAAACGTCAATGCCACTTATTAAGGAGTGATCGATTGAGAACTTCTAAGTTTACAACATCCAATCCCCATTTTACTTTACTCGAACGGATTTGCCCCCGGTTAATCCAGTGTATCTTTTTCTTATCCTCATTACCACCCCAAAAAAGGTAGACGCGAGTTTGTTGATGCGAGATTTTACCTCTTTGGGCATTTTGAATAAAGAAAGGAAGTACATTGGGAGACTGTTCAACACCGATTTAATCAAAGTTAATTTTCCAGTAAAAGAGAAAAATTTAGATTTCTACCCTCCGAGTTTAGTAGAATTTTTTTTTAAATATTGGCTCTCATAAAGCCAAAGAATTCTTCTTTGCACCAAGGGATATTCCCAAATAATCGGTGGGAAATTTACCAATGGAGCACACTATGTTTGCAGCCAACAGTTTCACATCATTTTCAGGTATGTCGATACCAAGAACTTTCGATTTTTGTAGGTTTAATTTCAGGCTTGAAGCTAGCTCAATGTTTAGTGTGTAAAAGTTCTATTATTTACACCCTTTTTAACCCATATTTCTGCTGCATTCCATCATTGCATTGCATTTAGGTTAGTTTACAGCAAAACATCACAAATATATAAAAGGCATAGATTCTACTAAAAATGGCTGAATTTGGCAGGTTGCTGCCGTCGTAGACGGTGAAGGCAGGTGCAGGGCAGAGAAGCAGGAGAGCTGAACTGGACAAGCAAATAAAGAGGACGATGCTGTCATGGTGCTGCCGTGACAGGAGGACGACAGCAAGTTAGTGAAGGAAAAGCAAAGTGGACCTCGATAGATAGAGAAAATTATGCTCATCTGTCGTGTGAAAACCCTATATTTTTCCAAGCCCCAGATCAAAAGATATGTCAAGCCAAATCTCAAGGAGAGGAAATCCCATGAAACAAGGAGGCGGCTGAAAAGTAGGATACTTAGAGATTAAGTCTTTATTAGAATCTTACTTTTAATTAAAGTTGTAATCTTTGTTATCTTAGAATACTTGAGCCCAAAGCTTATATAAGGGCATAGGTTTTAACCTAGGAAGATAGATCCCAAATATCATAGATCCACCCCATAACCGACAACCAAACCCCTCCGCCGTCTGCCCGCCGCCGACATGTTCTAAATTCCCCCTAGGGCCACGGGTTGTTTTGTAAAGTAGTTGCAAGGGTTGTTTTGTTTTAGGATTTTCCAAGTTCAATAAAATAAACTTCAAGTTCTCTTATTTTGATTATTAATATCTTGCAAGAGCATCGGGAGAGCATTGTGAGGTTATCTATTTACTTAGCATCGGGAGAGTTAAGTATACGAAAGAAATAAGAGCAAGTTCTCTAGTTTATAGTTCAACTATCTTGTGCCTAGGGATAGCAAGGTTAAGTGGCTAAGGAAGAATTCATACACATCGGTGTTCATCCTTCGATTCACGCCGGGAGGTATCATCAAAGACGTGATCATTGACAGACTTGGACCTAGGGATAGGCCAAGGCAGATCTGGGATTCTTGCCAAACTTGAACGTACTGAGTTGGTGTGCTTGCTGCCGCGACAGGCGCAACGATAGAACTGGAGTTCCTAAGCATTGCAATACCTGCACTACTAAGCAATTCAATACCAGCCCATTCTCTCTATCTTAATATATCAATTCTTTTATTTGCGTTTTTCTTATTATTTTCATGACAATTCTCTTAAATATTTTCTTTACTTCGTGCAGTGAAATAAGGTGAAGCTATTAGCCCAATCCCTGTGGAGACAATATTCGATACTTCGTATCACTTTACTACTTGCGTCGTGTACACTTGCACTACAATTGCGATAGACTCTTTTACACGCAACAAGTTTTTGGCGCCGTTGCCGGGGATTGGCAACATAACTACACCTTTCTTTTATTGCACTTTTTGTTTTTATTTTTATTTTATTTTTATTTTTCTGTTTTTCGTTGGTGCTTTCAACTCTCGCTTTTCACGAGGTTTTCTTGTTTATGCGTAGATCTAATCGAGGTAAAGATCTTTAATATCCATTAGATCCGGAAGTTGAACATTCCTTCAATCTCAAGAAACAACTTCGCCACCTTTTAGCCAGAAACGAGTACCTTGAGGAACAGCTAGAGAAGATGGCCCACGTTGGAAACGACCCACATGTTGGCGAAGTTATACAACCTGTCGATAATCCTGCCGCCGACAGACGACGGTCCTGCCGTGACTACATGTTAAACGATCACGTAGAACTGGAGACCACGCTGCCGGATATTGAAGTTGATAACTTCGAGCTTAAACCTGTCATGTTTAGTATGATCAACAATGTCGGGCAGTTTAGTGGTGCTGTGACAGAGGATGCTAGGGAGCATCTCAAAACGTTCCAGGAGATTTGTGGTTCGTTTAGACTACCAGGAGTTAATCTGGAGATACTGAGGCTTCAGTTATTTCCCCATTCATTGAGGGACAGAGCTAAAACTTGGTGGAATAAACTTACGACGGGTTCAATCGTAACTTGGGCAGATTTATCTCGTGAATTTTTATCTCGTTTTAATCCTTCGCATTTATCTGAGCGATTACGTAATGAAATTGCTACTTTTCAACAGGAAGATGACGAGCCGATGCACGAGGCCTGGGACAGATTTACTACTCTTCTACGGAACTGCCCAATGCATGGATTCCCTGTCTGGAATCAGGTAACTAAGTTTTATAATGCTGCTAACTTACAAACTCGCATTCGAATTGATTCTGCAGCAAATGGACTATTATTGGATAAAGATCCAGACGAGGCATTGCAAGTTTTGAAAAATCTAGCTAAGAATGAGGAGCAGTTTCCAACAGCTAGAAGAGGGGGTAAACGGGTACTTGCTGTCAAGGATTATGAAGCTGACAGCACTATGAAATCACAGGTAGCATTCCTTACTAAAGCAATGAAAAGGTTATTGAATGAGGATGAATTACAAGGATTTGTTGTTGAGGAAGTTTGTAATATCTGTGAGGGAAATCATAGTCGGGATGAGTGTCCAATACAAATAGAAGAGGGAAAATATGTTGGAAATTACAAGCCGAATTATAATTCCAACAATTATAATCCCAATTGGAGGAAGGATCCCAAATTTTCCTGGAGTAATCCTAATAATGCCCTGAATCCTCAAGCACACAATCAAAATCAGGGAGGACCTAGATTGCTGACGCGACAACAACTGCCGCCGCACCTGCCGCCGCAGCAGCAACAGCAGCCACCACCTGCCACGAGCAGTATATTGGAATAGACTCTGGCCACCTTTATGTCTCAGACCGGTACGTATATGGAGAATATAAATCAGTTTGTCAAGAAGACAGAGAATTTCATAGATAAAACAGAAATGAGGATGACAAACCATGAAGCTACTGTGAAATCTCTGGAGACACAAATGGGTCAGGTTTCTCAACATATTAAGCCGAGGCAGAATGGAGGATTCCCTAGCAATACTGAAAATGCTAGACCGCCCACACATGAGCAATGTAAGGCAATTACTACCAGGAGTGGGAAGAAACTACCAGGGCCGGAAAAAGAAGCTGAAACAGTAAAGGAACCTGCCGAGGAAGCTGCCCCGACAGGTGATAAACAGACTGCTGCCGATGAGCCTGTCACGACAACAGAAGCGATATAGGAGAAAAAAGATGATTATCGTCCTCAGATTCGCATGTAGTGGGAAGGACGTACTGCTGATTATCGTCCCCACCTCATTTTCCTCAACGGATACAGCAAGCTAAGCATGAATCTCAACTTAAAAAGATTTATGATATTTTTAAGCAAGTTCATATTAATATTCCGCTGTTAGATGCCGTTAAGGAGATGCCCGGTTATGCTAAATTTCTCAAGGATGTTATTTCGAAAAAATCTAAACTTGGGGAATTTGAAACGGTAAAGATGACAGAAGGTTGCATGAGTATTCTCCATAGGCAACCACCCCAGAAAAAGAAGGATCCGGGGAGCTTCATCATACCTTGCGTAATCGGCAATAAATTTGTGGGTAAGACACTTTGTGATCTTGGTGCTAGTGTTAATTTAATGTCAAAGTCTGTTTTTCAGAAATTAGGTATTGGAAAGGCGCGGCCCACGACTGTAACTCTGCAGCTGGCAGACCGCTCTTACGTTCATCCAGAGGGAATGATTAAAGATATTCTGGTAAGAGTGGATAAGTTTATTTTTCCTGCTGACTTTCTTGTTTTAGATTATGAAGCAGACGAAAACGCACCAGTCATCCTTGGGCGACCCTTCTTAGCCACTGGAAGATCACTGATTGATGTAGAGAAAAGAGAACTCACCATGCGCATAAACGATCAAGAGATTAAATTGAATGTTCTCCAAGCAATGAAACATGCTGATGTGGACGAGAAATGCAAGGCTATCACTGATGTTACCCTTGATCAACCCTGCATCAAGTCGGGCTGTCACGATATTAAATTTGGTCACTGTCGCGGCAGCCACCTACAGGCCTGTCACGACAGCACAGACGACAGCAACGACGACAGCAACTCCTCTGAATCCGATACTGAAGCTCATGAGGAGGTAAACTGGTTAGGCAATCGTCCAGGTAAGTTATTTGAACCCTTGAATTATACTTCAGATAACCATTTAATTCAAAAGCCATCTACTGTTGAACCACCTGTCTTAGAACTTAAGCCTCTGCCAGGGCAGCTAAAATATGCTTATCTTGGTTCAAATTACACACTGCCCGTAATCATCTCTTCTAAGCTGTCGCAGGAACAGGAACGACAGCTAATCGACATGCTAAGGTAGCACAAAAAGGCAATTGGATGGACGATAGCAGACATTCAAGGCATTAGTCCGGCGTTATGCATGCACAAAATCCTCCTAGAGGAAGATCATAAGCTGACTATTGATGCCCAAATGCGGCTAAACCATGCGATGAAAGAGGTGGTGCGTAAAGAGATAATTAAGTGGTTAGATGCGGGTATTATTTACGCCATCTCCGACAGCAAATGGGTGAGCCCGGTGCAATGCGTTCCAAAGAAATGAGGAATGACTGTGGTAACCAACGAGAACAATGAGCTAATCCCAACCAGGACTGTGACCGGTTGGAGGGTTTGTATAGACTATCGGAAGCTTAACAAAGCTACCCAAAAAGACCATTTTCCTTTACCCTTTATTGATCAAATGCTTGATAGATTAGCGAGAAAACCTTACTATTGTTTTCTTGATGATTATTCAGGTTACAATCAAATTGTTATCGCACTGGAGGATCAAGAAAAGACGACTTTCACATGCCCCTACGGAACATACGCGTTTAGGAGGATGTCGTTTGGACTATGTAATGCACCCGCCACCTTCCAAAGGTGCATGATGGCCATATTCTCCGACATGGTAGAGGACTTCCTAGAGATTTTTATGGATGATTTTTCCGTCTTTGGAGACGATTTTGAGAGCTGCCTCGGCAATCTTCAAAAGGTACTTGAAAGATGTGAAAAAGCTAATCTTGTTCTAAATTGGGAAAAATGCCACTTTATGGTGGACGAAGGGATAGTCCTAGGCCATAAGATTAGCTGCCGTGGGATAGAAGTCGACAGAGCTAAAATAGAAGTAATTGAGAAGCTGCCGCCGCCAACAACAGTCAAGGGCATTAGAAGTTTCTTAGGGCATGCTGGTTTTTATCGGAGATTCATTGCAGATTTCTCAAAAATCACCAAACCCCTATGCCATCTTCTAGAGCAGAACCGACCCTTTGACTTTAATGAGGAATGTACTGAAGCATTCAAGGTTCTGAAAGAAAAACTAGTAACAGCCCCCATAGTACAGCCACCAGACTGGACACAGCCATTCGAGATTATGTGTGATGCTAGTGACTATGCTGTCGGGGCAGCACTTGGGCAGCGCAGAGATAAGCTGTTTCATGTCATATACTATGCCAGCAAGACATTAAATGACGCACAAGTGAACTACACCACCACAGAAAAGGAGCTATTAGCTGTGGTGTTCTCCATCGACAAGTTTCGTTCTTACATACTTGGGACGAAGGTAATAGTGCATACAGACCATTCTGCCCTTAAGTATCTGTTCGCGAAAAAGGACACTAAACCTAGATTGATACGGTGGATCTTGCTATTACAAGAATTCGACCTTGAGATCAAGGACAAAAAAGGGACAGAAAATCAGGTGGCAGACCACTTGTCGAGGTTGGAAAAGAGACAGAGTCTACCAATCGATGAGACAAACATACTGGAGACCTTCCCAGACGAGCAGCTCTTTGCTGCCGCAATCGCTGTCGCGACAGCCATGGCGGCAGATAAGTCTTCTGAACTCCCCTGGTATGCTGATTTCGTTAATTTTATAGTTAGCGGAATACGTCCTTTTGATCTTAATTATCAATCTAGGAAGAGGTTCCAAAATGATGTTAAACATTATTATTGGGACGAACCTCTCCTTTTCAAGCTATGCGCAGACCAGGTTATAAGGAGGTGTGTACCACAAGAAGAGCAAGAAGACATTCTCCATCACTGCCATGCTTCACAATATGGAGGTAACTTAGTAGGCAATAAAACTGCTGCCAAGGTGCTGCAGTCAGGGTTCTACTGGCCGACACTGTATAAAGATGCACAAGACTACTACAAGAACTGTGACAGGTGCCAGCGGACAGGTAACATCTCGAGGAGAAACGAGATGCCACTGCAGAACATTCTAGAAGTCGAGATCTTCGACGTTTGGGGGATTGATTTTATGGGACCTTTTCCATCTTCATGTGGAAATCTATACATCCTCCTAGAAGTGGATTATGTCTCTAAGTGGGTTGAAGCCATCGCCACTCAAAAGAATGATGCCAAAACAGTCCAAAAATTTCTACACAAAAACATTTTTTCGAGGTTTGGCATTCCTAAGGCGATTATTAGTGATGAAGGGAGACATTTTGATAATAGGGTAATTGCTGCCGCCTTGAAGAAATATGGTGTCAAGCACAGGATCGCGACAGCGTACCACCCACAGACCAATGGACAAGCTGAGATATCTAATAGGGAAGTTAAGAACATTCTTGAGAAGATGGTTAAGCCAACTAGGAAAGATTGGTCTTTACTCCTTAATGATGCATTATGGGCATATAGAACAGCTTTTAAAACTCCGTTGGGCATGTCTCCATACAGATTGATTTACGGAAAAACATGTCACTTGTCTGTCGAGATCGAGCACAAAGCATATTGGGCAATCAAGACAGTAAATATGGACTTGGACAAGGCAGGACAGAAAAGGCTATTAGATTTGAACGAGATTGAAGAATTAAGAACAATGGCCTATGACAATGCAAGAATTTACAAGGAGAAGACTAAGAAGTGGCATGACAGGAAGTTACTGCCACGACAGTTTTGCCCAGGGCAGCTTGTGTTGTTGTTTAATTCTAGACTGAAACTCTTCCCAAGGAAGCTTAAATCTAGATGGTCTGGCCCGTTCCAAGTGGTGCAATTTTTTCCTCATGGTGCCATTACAATCCGATCATTAAAAGACGGGCACCAATTCAAAGTCAATGGACAGCGCCTCAAGCATTATCAGGGGACTGAAGCCCCAGGAATACAGGAAGTGGTTACTTTAGGAGATGCCCCACAAGGCATCCCTAATTTAACCTAAATTTTATTTTTATCTATTTTTATTATTTATTATTTATTAGGAAATTAGGTTTATTTTATTCGAATAATGTTTTTATATTTTCTATTTTTAGGAAATAAATGAGTCAAAAAGAAAAGGAGAAGTGACCCAAGCCCACCATCCATCCATCAGCCCAACAGAGCCCATTTATTGAAGCCTATCGTTCCAGCTGTCGCCGCAGACACAGATAAGACAGGTTGTCAACAGACTGACACGGCAGACGCAGAAGCGTGTGACAGACGCGTAACAGACGCATAATTACGCGTCAGACAAGCCAAAACTCATTAGTCGCCCCGTTATTCACGCCTACCGTTACTGCATTAAATGGGCAGCAACTCGACCGCTATAAAACCACGTTCCCATTTCCATTTTCCTCACTTCTGCTTATTCTTACTTGCTTTCTCCTCTCGTTTTATTTGTTTTCTTTACTTTCACAACCCTTGCAACTAATATGTCTTCCAGACGTACCCGCCGCAGTGCTGCTTCAACCTCTTCAGCAGCAGCACCCACCCCGCAGTCTTTCGCCACCAAGGAATTATGGGAGGAAAGAGGATTCATCTACGTCCGCAAGGCAGCAAACATGGGGCTCCGACCGTTCATCGCAAAGGCGATAAGGGCTCATCTATGGGAGCAGTTCGCAGAACAACCTGCAGAACTTAATGACACATTGGTGATGGAGTTTTATGCTGCCATCGTCAACAGAACGACAACATCAGTCACTGTCCGAGGGGTAGAGGTACCTTTCACGACTGACAGCATCAACCACATGTATGGCCTCTATTTCTGTCCCAACGACGATGCCCATCAGAAATTTCTGGACACCCTCGACTCTGCTGCCTACGGAGCTGTCATGACAGAGGTGACAGAGGAAGGAACGACATGGAATACAAGTAAAAAGAATCGAACTCTGTCAAACGGGGGCAGCTACTTCCAGAAGCAAAGCTATGGAACGCTTTCATCAAGAAGCGTATCTTGCCGTCATCCCATCACACGACGGTGGACTAGCAGCGGCTCGCCCTCATTCATTCGATCATGAACGACCGGCCTATCAACGTGGGCCGCTATATGAGGGACAACATCTTGGATTGCACATTTCGCTCCACCTCCCGCCTTTGCTTACCGTTCACGATCACTTCTCTTTGCCGCTGCGCTGCTGTCCCAGAGACCACCACCGACAAAATGACCCAAGGCAGAGGCTGGACCGACAACAACATTACCAACCTCATGGAGCTGATAGTCGCTACCCTCTCTCCTCTTTCAACCCGACTGCCTCCCCAGTAGAGTCATCCGAGGAACCTGCCCCTGAACCTGTCACAGCAGCCGCCCAGCCAAACCAATCTGCCCAGATTCTTGCTGCCATACAAAGGGTGGAAGACAGACAGATGGGGCTGATGACATTCATTCGGGATTTCGCAAATGCAACGGTAAATTTCATTACCCACACTTTAAATTATCCCGATGTTATTTTCCCCTCTTTCCCTGCCCACTATTTCCACATCCCCACCCCTGTCCACACACCTACACCACCTGCCTCCCCACATACACATTCTGCTGCGTCCACCCCTTCACCTGCCCTGACGACAACCGGCAATCCAACGGCCGAAACCTCTGCCCGAGGAACGAAACGACCTGCCTCCGATGACAGCGAGTTCGACCCTCCTATTAGGAGGAATTTGGCAAAGGAGTTCACGCATGTCAAGAGGCAGAAACACGTGGCAGACAGAAGACTAATGCCCAAGGCCAGCACCACCACCAGCAACACTTGGGATAGCGGCAGGAGCTCAGATATCCAGGTCGTGGAGCAACCTGCCCAGCCTGCCCCACCAACCAGACGTCGCCACCAGATCCGTGTTAGCAGCAGCAGTGAAGACAACGATTAAAATTTAAGTCTTTTATTTTCTTTTTATTGCTGCCTGCTTTATTTATATTTTGTGATGTATCTGCCTTCATTTTATCTGTTATTTGCATTGAGGGCAATGCAACCCTCGAGTTTGGGGGTGGCAACCCTCCATTTTAATGGAGTCTTAGTATATCTTTAATTAATTGTTGAGTCTTTTATTTAATTAAGTCCTCTTAAAAAAAGACTAAAATTGTTGGCTTAAAACTGTGAAGAAAACATACCTGTCATGACAGCTCTGTCGTGGCAGCATCTTTAGGACAGTTTAAGGAGAAGTTTAGAGCCTTTCTATAGTTCTGAAAAATTTAAACACCATTGTGACTGTTATATTGCTTAGATTTCTTTTAGCCAAGCTAGAATAGGATGCTTAGTACTTGAATAGCCCCTAGAGGTGCCTAACACTGGCTCTAGGAAAGAAGTTTAGCAAAAAGAAACTCAAAAACCTAGAGGTGCCCGAAACCGGCTCTAAAAAGCTAACTAGAGGTGCCCAAAACTGGCTCTAGTAAAACTTAGCTTGAAAATAGAAGAAAAAGAGGCATGAAAATATGTCTTCAAGAAAATAAACTTTGGCATAAAAATTCGAGTTAAGGAGTTGAATATTCTAGTGAAACTAAGAGAGTCTTAGCATATAACTGTTCACAAGAATGCACACACTGCACGAGGACTATAGTGAGATTCCGGACAGATCCTAATCTTTCCGACAGGTTGTTGCCGCCACAGAGAATGAGCGACGGGTAAGGGACAATTCACTGTTTGAAAGCCAACACAAAAATATTCTTTTTTCTTTTAGGTCTTAATTGCTTGAGGGCAAGCAAAAACTTGAGTTTGGGGGTGTGTTAAGTGTGTAAAAGTTCTATTATTTACACCCTTTTTAACCCATATTTCTGCTGCATTCAAGCATCATTGCATTGCATTTAGGTTAGTTTACAGCAAAACATCACAAATATATAAAAGGCACAGATTCTACTAAAAATGGCTGATTTTGGCAGGTTGCTGCCGTCGTAGACGGTGAAGGCAGGTGCAGGGCAGAGAAGCAGGAGAGCTGAACTGGACAAGCAGATAAAGAGGACGATGCTGTCATGGTGCTGCCGTGACAGGAGGACGACAGCAAGTTAGTGAAGGAAAAGCAAAGTGGACCTCGATAGATAGAGAAAATTATGCTCGTCTGTCGTGTGAAAACCCTATATTTTTCCAAGCCTCGGATCAAAAGATTTGTCAAGCCAAAGCTCAAGGAGAGGAAATCCCATGAAACAAGGAGGCGGCTGAAAAGTAGGATACTTAGAGATTAAGTCTTTATTAGAATCTTACTTTTAATTAAAGTTGTAATCCTTGTTATCTTAGAATACTTGAGCCCAAAGCTTATATAAGGGCATAGGTTTTAACCTAGGAAGATAGATCCCAAAAATCATATGTCCCAAATATCATAGATCCACCCCATAACCGACAACCAAACCCCTCCGTCGTTTGCCTGCAGCCGACATGTTCTAAATTCCCCCTAGGGCCACGAGTTGTTTTGTAAAGTAGTTGCAAGGGTTGTTTTGTTTTAGGATTTTCCAAGTTCAATAAAATAAACTTCAAGTTCTCTTATTTTGGTTATTAATATCTTGCAAGAGCATCGGGAGAGCATTGTGAGGTTATCTATTTACTTAGCATCGGGAGAGTTAAGTATACGAAAGAAATAAGAGCAAATTCTCTAGTTTATAGTTGATCTATCTTGTGCCTAGGGATAGGGCAAGGTTAAGTGGCTAAGGAAGAATTCATACATATCGGTGTTCATCCTTTGATTCACGCCGGGAGGTATCATCAAAGACGTGATCATCGACAGACTTGGACCTAGGGATAGGACAAGGCAGATCTGGGATTCTTGCCAAACTTGAACGTACTGAGTTGGTGTGCTTGCTGCCGCGACGACCAACGGACAGCTGCCGCGACAGGTGCTGCCGCGACAGGCGCGATGACAGAACTAGAGTTCCTAAGCATTGCAATACCTGCACTACTGAGCAATTCAATACCAGCCCATTCTCTCTATCTTGATATCTCAATTCTTTTATTTGCGTTTTTCTTATTATTTTCGTGACAATTCTCTTAAATATTTTCTTTACTTCGTGCAGTGAAATAAGGTGAAGCTATTAGCCCAATCCCTGTGGAGACGATATCCGATACTTCGTATCACTTTACTACTTGCGTCGTGTACACTTGCACTACAATTGCGATAGACTCTTTTACACGCAACACTCAAAAACTCTAAGTACTCGTTTAACGTTGCGTACCTGTGTATCTGAGCTTTCACAAAAAATCAGAAGGTCATCCGCGAACTGTAGATGACTAATCTCCATAAAGTTTGCATTCCTTCCGACTTTGAATCCTTCAAATAGTCCTAATCGGACCGCCTTCAAGAGCATAAGATTTAGGGCTTCACCTACCAAGTTGAACAATAGCGGAGAAAGGGAGCAACAATGTCGAAGTCCTCTTCCAATGTTGAAAGCCTTCGTAGTAGCACCATTGACCAAAACTGAAATAGAGGCGGTAGATATACATTGCTTAATCCATCCACACCATCTCTTATAAAAAACACACTCCTTCATAATTCGAAGTAAGAAATTTCAGCTTACCGTATCATATGCTTTTCTAAAATAAATCTTGAAAGCTATTCCCGATTTGCCGGACTTTTTCATCGAGTCTATAGCTTCATTTGCAACTAAAGCACAATCCAATATCTGTCTGCTAGCTATGAATGCAAATTGAGATTCTCCGACTAACTGATCCATTACCTTTGATAATCTATTTGCCAGAACTTTGGATAGTATCTTGTATAGACCTTCTACCAGGCTGATTGGTATGAACTCGTCGAGGGTGTCTGGATTTTTGACCTTAGAGATTAGTGTGATGAAAGAGTGGTTGATGCCCCTTTCCAATTCTCTACCCTGATAAAATTCCTCAAAAAATGGCATAATTTCATCTTTAAGAACATCCCAAAATCTTTTATAAAAGCCCATGTTAAAGCCATCTGGCCCCGCCGCTCGATTGCTATTTGAAGAAGACAAAGTTGCTCAGACTTTTTCTTCTGAAAAGTTTTTTTGAATCCAACTAGCTTGTTTTGGGCTGAATTTTTTAAAATCTAGAATAAAGTCTTGAACCTCAAAGTGTGAGACCGAATTGTAGGCTTCGAAAAAGTTATTTCGAACTGCTTGTTTAATAGATGAGGGATCTGTGATTTCATTCCCATTTACTTTAATGTGGGTAATTGAGTTTAAACTTCTCCTTTCCAAAGCAGCTAAGTGAAAAATTTGGAGTTTTTGTCACCTTCAACGAACCATCTTTGTCTAGATTTTTGCAACCAGGCACTTTCATCCTTTCTGTACATGGACCATAATTCTGCTTTTAATTTCTAAAGAAGCCTAGTAGACGGTGTATCATTCGAACCTCCCTGAATACTGCCTTCAAGTTTTGAGATTTTCAGTTCTATGCGATCGATTTCTTGACCCAGGTTCTTCAGTTTCTTCTTATTATACCATGACTTTAGAGCCAATTTAGTACCTTTTAGAATGCCCGTTATTTTAACATTTGAATTCTTGAGACGCAACCCCAAAATCTTCTTCCTAACCACCTCGTCAAATCCCTATTCATTATACCAAAAATTGAATCAACAAAAAGGCTTTGGTCCCCAATTTGTTTTCTCGACCGCGAGCAAAACATGGATGTGATCAGATAATAATTTATCCAAAAGTTTTTGAGAAATTCCGAGCAAAGCAAATTTAAAATTAGCAGAGAGAAGAAATATGTCTAACCTTACATGTGTCGGTGGGTCACAGTTATTGCCCCACGTGTATTTACCTCCCACAAGGGGGATATCCATTAGTTCTGCGTCTCTAACAAGTTTTCTGAAAGCTAAAACTAATGAGAGATTTATGGTTAGGCCCGACTTTTCTTCTAGGTCGAAAAACAAGTTATAATCCTCCCTACGCACCACACAATCTGCTTGGACTTTATCAAAACTAGTAGTTATTCAAGGAAGCTTCTTTTCTCTGAATCCACCGTCAGACCATAGATATTAACCATTCTACAAACCAAGTTTGCAGGTTTTATGCAGCCGATTAGAGCAATGTACCTGGTGTTGGTAATTATCTCTGAAACATGGAAGAAATCATCGTCCCACATACTCAATATTCCTCCTGACGAGCCCACTGTCGGCTCTACTACGAATTTTATGTTTTTTAGATTCCACAGTCTTCTCACCTCAGCTTCTGAAAAAGCCACCAATTTTGTTTCTTGGATGAAAACTACTTTCGATTGAGTTTTCCATATACACCTTTTTATCGCTCTCATCTTCTCCCTTCTTCTTATTCCCCTAACATTTCATCTCAGTGTCGCTAAATTAATAGAAATAGATGCTGATTACCTGGGTATACCACCTTAGTAGCTTCTTCTTAGCTCCCGTTCTAACTCGCATACTCTTTTGATCACAGTTTCTTTTCCCCCTCTAAATGAGATTTCTAGCAGGTTGCGGATTTTCCATACGGATTCAGCTTCTAAACCAATTGTTGAGTCGTCTCTGTCTGTGCTCACCCTTAGCTTATTCTCTATTTGTTCCTGGTGGGTATCCTCCAATGACTCTCTGACCAGCCGCCTTAAGCACCGTATGGTCTCGGCTCGAAGTAAACTAATAGAGCCATAAATTTATGATATAACTTGAGGGTTATTCTGGAGAATAAATGAGGATGAAGATGCATTTATCGATTTCACCAGACTTGCTCCTTCAAAAGTGTCGGGAACAATTTTCAAAAACCTCACTCTATCTGTCTGCCATTCTTTCTCCACAATCTCAATTTGGGAACACTTGTTTAGAGACGCGCTTGGGAAAAGAATATTTACTATCTAGTTTGGAATTGGGCCTGTTGTAATATTTCTATCCAACCTTGCCCTTGAATGAGGCGAAAGCCCAAGATCGGGTCTCAAAATATTGTGGCCAGCCAGCCCATTTTTCAAACTTTCTTCCGCCCCATTAGTATCTTCAGAATTCAACCATGATTCCACTGCCACATCATTATTCTCTTCCAAGTCTTTCATATTGTTTTTCGTTGCGCCTGGGGAATCAACATCTTCATTAACTATTTTGTTTGGGGAGTTCGAGGCGCCAAACCCTGGTTGGGGTTCCTGATGATTGTCTGTTCCAATTCCATGATTCAAGGTTTCGTCTTGGAAAACTTTTCTAGCAGCCCTTTCATCGGGGATTACTGGCAATTCATCGGAGTCCGTATCGAAATGGCCCTGAACGTTTCGATACATGTATAGTTTTCTAAGTTTTCTTAATGAATAATAAGATTAAAAGTTGTCGTACTGAACATTGCATTGTTCACTTGTAACACGCTCCGACTCAGTTCTCTACCAGGCCTGGAAGGAGGTGTTACACCCCATTTAGAGATTTTAACTTTAATATTATCGTTGAACAAGACTCTTTGCATAAATTCCATTTTGAAAGAAGCTTTAATGACCCCCGCCACACAGTGTTGCAACCATCGGGTTTTGTTGATCGGAACGTTAAAGACCTTTATACCATTCGTTTTGTTGTTGTCCACGTCTATGAAACTTTTCCTCCTAGAGAATCTGACAACATTTTCTAGTTCTTCTGGATTTCTTAGAAGATCACCCAGATATGATTTCTTGTTCTGAACTGATTGGTTTGGAAGTTTTGTTCTCGTTGTATTATTTTCGTTGCGCCGATCTAACATATCTCTATTTTTATGTTGTATCGGCTTGTTCCGCCTCTAATGCCAGAATGGTTACCACCTTTGCCGTTTGATCTGAAGAACTTTGCCTGTGAGGTTCTTATTACGAATCCATCAATTTTGGATCTGTTTTTCTTCTGAATAGCCCTAACCATTTCTTCCTTTTTCACCATTGATACGAAAGCAAAAGTTGTATTTCTGTATTTTGACTTGTTCTTTATCGGAATGAAAACCCTGGTAACCATTCCATAGTTGTTGAAAAGCTCCTTTAGCGCTTGTCTTGATACTCTCCTACTAAGGCTATTTGCGAAAATGGTCTAGTTTTCCTCTCTGGTCGTGTTTCCCAACTTGAAATCACTCATCGCCGCCGGCTTGCTCTAGTGCGTATCTAGACTCTCCATCCGAGTGAACTAGAGACTTCAATCCAACGCTTGAATTATTGCATAATAAAATCAAATAGTTTTTTAAGGTTAAACCATAACCTTTCCCTATCTTTTACAATAGATGGATAAGATAGTTTTTTTTCTTCTATCTTTTAGGTTGACTAAGATAAAATCATTAAAAAAAACACTTCCATGCTTCTTGTTCGGATTTTCTAGCCTTTCCTAACTCAGATACCATGAAAATAAATAGAGATTTTGAGGTAGAGAAAGATGTTCTGTATTTCTTGATGATTATTGATAAAATAACACCTATTTGTAAGTTATAAAAGGAGCCTAATCTATAGAAAACTGCACAAAATCGGTATGTAGCTACAAATCTGTACACCTATTTATTGATAAATCCTTAAATATCAGCAACTAAATATTAGAGAATATAATTTCTTATTTTTTCGCAATCTACATCAATCAACACTATTCAATCTATTAATTCTGCTTGCAAATTAGATATAAATGATCTTCTTAGCCTAATTTAATTAGTTTATAATGTTCCAATTCAAATAATAAAATACAATAATATCTATTATATTTTTATGCTTATAGTTATACTATTTCTAGCTTCAGAAGAAATTAAGGGCCTCTCCAAAATACACAAAAAATACAATGGAAGAGTCTAAAAAATCAGCACATTTAAACACAAGAACAAGTCATAACAAAAATGGAAGAAAAATCTTCTACCTTTTCCGATGTTCCTATTTATGCTTCATACAAAAAATAGAATTATGATTTATAGTTAGGGTTTAAAAGGTTTAGTTTTTATAGTTTAGAAATTAGGGTTAGGACTTAAATTTTATTTTTTAGTGTTGAGGATATGAATGGAGGCACCAAAAGAGAGGGGAGATTTATGTTCAACCAAATGATAATCGTATTCGTGGTAAGCAAGCAGAGGATGAATACGTGAGGGGCCTGTCGGGGCCTTTGCCCCCCCCCCCCCCCCCCCCCAAAGATTTAAGAAATTAAAATTTAGTTCGTTTAAGTTAAAAAAATTGACCCCTCAATATTTATAAAAATTTAGAATAAACTTCAATCATTTAATATTCTTAATTAAATCTCTCTCATAATTTTCAAAAGCCCTCACTATGCCTATCAAGAGTTCAAAAATTTTAATTAGATATTTTTTTAAATGTACACTAAACCCTTAGAAAATGATTTTTTTGTTTAACCGATATTTTTTAAAATTTTAAAATTGACCCCCTCAAGTTTTTTTTACCAAATAACGCCACTGTTTATAAGTCGTAATTACGAAAAAGATTTTTACTTATTTCAATCGCAAGAGCTTTCTTTTCTTGTCTTTGGGTGCATGCCATCGATACTGAAAAACAAACATTCACAACGTGTTATCATTTAGAATTTAGATTTACATGCCAATGCAATGTCACAATAATCAAACATATTAACGAATTTGAACGATAATTAGGAGCTTAGCTTCCGGATCCACATAAAATATAAAGTCACGAACTTATAAGATTTTTCGACAAAAAATTATTAACATAAACCCAGAAGGAAGAGCAAATTTTACCCGAGCCTCGTACTCCTTTGCATGCTTGCTTAGATCTAGAGTAAATGAGCAAGCACCAAAGAATTGGTAAAATAAACAATGTTTTTGCCATGCAAAAAGCAATAGATGAATCCAAATTCAAGGGATTTGAACCCGACGTGAATCGAACACGCAACCTTCTGATCTGGAGTCAGACGCGCTACCATTGCGCCACGGATCCGGTTGATTTTAAGCTAACTAATTACTTTACTAATTGATTTTACTTATAGAAAATGCAAAAAGAAAGTAAAGTGAAAAGATAGATCCGGATATCAGGATTTTGAACCCGACGTGAATCGAACACGCAACCTTCTGATCTGGAGTCAGACGCGCTACCATTGCGCCACGGATCCTATTGATCTGAAGTATAAGCACTAAGCATAATATTGATGAATGTACTTAATTGAAAAATAATAGTTACCCAATTGCACGCTGAAGTGATGTTCAGGCACTAAAATGTGTATTTACCCTTTTAGAAAAAGAAAAATCCGGAAAGAAACAATACAGCAGCAACTAAGGGGCGGACTCGGTGATATTTCCCCTACGAGTCCTCTTTTGTTTTAGTGTCTTGTGTTGAAAGAAAAAAAGGGAAAAATGGCGGAATCATCATCGGCGCCGGCGGCCGCAG
Organism: Hibiscus tridactylites; assembly: GCA_958450335.1. Taxonomy (NCBI): domain Eukaryota; kingdom Viridiplantae; phylum Streptophyta; class Magnoliopsida; order Malvales; family Malvaceae; genus Hibiscus; species Hibiscus tridactylites. The sequence goes on along the minus strand of OY288291.1, from coordinate 57,599,393 downwards.
TAAAATCGGACGCGGAGACTGAAGAATTGCTGGATCGAATGTTGACTAGGTTAGCTCTTTGCGATGACTCCAAACTCCAAGCCTTGCTTTCCAAACTTCTCCCTCTCGCCATTTCCTCTCTTTCCACCTCATCTCAACTTGTACGCAACAAGGTTCGGTTATCCTCCCTTCTTTAATCTTTTTGTTTCTCATGTTTAAACTCTCGTTTAATTTTTAAATTAAGTTTTTCTTTTTAGTATTTTGATACTTAGAATTGTATGAACAATATTGACTATGCTTTTGTTTTAATAAAATTAAGTTTATGCTGTTGTGACTTGTGAAATTTATTAGCATAAAGTATGGCTGAGTAATCAATCTTGATGGTGAGTCCAACTGATAGTTAGATACACGTCTTCGCCGGATACATGTTTTGCTTTTCAATAACATTCTTTTGATTCAATTAGACCTGGCATTTTTGTAACATGGATTCACCGGGTATCTACTGTTTGATGCGCATTCTTTGTCAATGTTTGTTTTATGTTACTTTAATCTGCCTTTGCCTGATATTTTAAGTTTCATATTCTGCTGCCTGTCAAATTCATGGTGTAAAAGGTTCATTATTATTATTTTGACTTTTTCTTTGTCATTTTAGGTTCTTGAGATCTTGAGTCATGTCAACAAGAGAGTGAAACATGAGCCTGAGATTGGTTTACCATTGACAGAATTGTGGACAATGTATACGGAAGCTGCTAATCCAATGGTTAAGAATTTCTGCATTGTTTATATCGAAATGGCATTTGAACGTGCTCCTTTAAAGGTGTGTTCCACATTGTTTCCTGTTCAAAATCTCATTTTGGTAATTAATATTATATTTTTGGTTTGGTGCTTGCTAGAGCTCGAAAGTTATAGCATTTTCACCAAAATCTTTGCTTTCGTTACAGGAAAAAGAAAGCATGTCTCCTGTGATTGTGGTAAATGTTTCAAAACTTCCTCAACAACATCAAGAGATTCTCATGAGGATTGCTACTAAGGTATATGCAAATGATTAGGAGACTTCTATTCTTATTGCATATTTTGTTAACATTTGAATGGCAGAACAGACAAATTGGAACTTAAAGCCCAATCTTTACATCATTGTGGAGCCTAACATTCAATTTTGTCCAATAAAAAAGACAGACACAACTGTTTCAAATGAACGAAATGTACAATAGGTTTAGTTGACTTTATTAAACCCAGTCACGTGGTTGAGAAGTTGATCTACCCACATACTTCTCTCTTTTTAGCCAATCACTTGTTCCCACAAAATCTCAATAGTTGTGGAATGAATGCTCATAAAAGCTTAACCCATGCAAATTAACGTTGTTCTTTTCTATGTTTCAGGTGATTGGTGAATGTTATGCAAGCCGAGTTGACAATGAGATGTCTGCTAAGTATAAATTAGTGAACGATTCTCAGGACAGGGATTTATTTCTTGAATTTTGCCTTCACACAATTTTGTACCAACCGCCAGCACAAGGGTTTGGAACTCTTTTTAACAGTGGGATACTACAATTAGATGCCTTTCATATTTCATTTCTAAGGTTTCTGAACTTTTGGTTTTTTCTTTGCAGAGGAGTGAGCCCACCAGGGCTTTCCATTGCTCAAGCAAACCGTGTTGCAGGGAAGGTTCCATTGAAAGGTGATACGCTATTAACAAGAAAGGTGAGTTGAAAATTATCTTGTTTCTTGACACTGATTGCATTTTTCTATAGGTCACTTGACCAATAGTTACTTGAGAATATGATATAATTTGTATAAGTTTCTTTGGTTATCTGAAAACAGTTGGGGATCTTGAATGTTGTTGAAGCTATGGAGCTGTCTCCCGAACTTGTTTATCCTTTATATTTGGCTGCTAGTGCAGATAGGTATGTAGTTTGCCTATTTATATTAAATCTATAGGTGTACTGTCATGAATAGGCCCTTTAGTATCCCCTTTATTTTTATTTTTTGCAATCTGGTTTCTGTATTTTGAAGAAAAAATGTTGAAGGTATACTATCCTTCTTTGAATCTAATATCCCAGTTTAACACCATCAAATAACATGTTCGTTGTGGCTGTCATCCAGCAATAAGATGACACTGACACCCTGGCTGACCAACTGCTGCTGCCTCCCTTCCCCCTTCCTCTCATGTTTATCCCCCTTCATCAATTAATTTCTTCTTTTTTATGTTTTAAAATATTCTGAAATTATTATTTTAAATATATATTTAGAATTAATGCCACATGTGCATTTTGCTATGACATGGCAAGGTGACTTGGTAAAATATGATCACATTATTTGTCATTCGCCGTTGGCACATGGTTTCATAGTACAAGTACTATAATGGACCTTTTTAAAGTAAAGCGTAAAGGTTCCTCTTTGAACGACTATTCTTGACATTATCCCAAATTAGATTTACTGTTTTTCCTTACTACAATGATTTATTTGTGGTTGGTTTGTTAAGTCAAGAGCCTGTTGTCAAGCGAGGAGAAGAGCTCATAAAAAGAAAGGCTTCTGGTGCTAATTTAGATGATTCGAGGTTGATTAACAGACTATTTCTACTTTTTACTGGTATGAAGTGATTCTTTTTCTCTTTGATCAAACTAATTCTTTGCTAAAGTTGTTGGCTTAAATGTTCTGTGTGTTTGGAGATGCTTAGTTTTTATGCAATGGCTTGATATAACAAATGTATCAAATAATCTTTCTATTTTTTGCATGCTGGTGGAAGATTTTGGTAACACAACTTATTTGCTCTTTTTCAAGGTACTACAGGTGCAGAAAATACTGCTGTGGATTCAAGGGTCATTCCTGGAAATGCTACCTTGAAAGTGAAACTGATGGCTGTATTTTGTCGGTCCATCACAGCAGCAAATAGTTTCCCTTCCACCTTGCAGTGCATTTTTGACTGCATATATGGTACATGCCATATTCTTTTTTCCTGTTGTGTGAGTAGCAAAAGTTAAAATGAAGTATAACATGCCATGACTGAAAATAATATTCCAGCTTTGTGAAGGGGACCAAGGAGGAAGTTACTTTGCATACTAGATCTAGCTCAACTATTCATAAAATTTAGAAACAAAACTTGTTTTTAATGGTAATGGGAAGTTTGGGTTTAATAGGAATAAGCTCTATTCTGAGAAGATTAAGCCCAAAGCCTTATCTAACATAGCCATCAAGCTGTCTGTCATAGCACAAGTAAAGAACTAAAAGGGCAAGGTAATAAAGGGCTACTAAAGGAGATAGTTCTTCTTATCCTCTAAATTTACTATTAATAGTGTAATCTTGCTTCATCATGAGTTCTCTTAATATTGATGGTAATTCATTCTGATCTTCTGTCGAGGGTGCCATGATCTATTAAAATCTTAAACGAGTTTGCACACAACCGACTTGATCAACTCCACGTTGGATATGAACCTGCTATCAATTTTCTTCAACCATCAAATAATATGTTTTAAAATTGCAAAATAGCACTGATAGTTTGCTGCCATAAATGCCCTTTTTAACTTATCAGGAAATTTTTGTCTTGCCATTTGAAAGCTAGATGTATTTTCACTTGGATCTGACTTCCTCTTAACAAGATATAGACTGATGCTGATCAATGTTTTCTCTTCACCTTTTCAATGCTATAAATAAAGTATTATTTGATGGTCCTAATACTGAATTAGACTCTGTATAACTAAAAAAACTGATAAGTTTATGTATTGGATAATTAGGAGCCTAATTACTTTTGAAGAAGCACGTTGTTTATTGCATTTCCAAATATTACTCCTGATTCACTTGTGCCTAAAATAACCAGATGTAACATTTGTTTCCTTAGGTTTGACATTTGTAAGCAATAAAGCACCACTGATGTTTGATTGGAAAATCTAGCTCAAGATACTTTCCAAACATATCACAATAGGTTTATACTTTTTGCCAAAAAAAATACCTTAGGACTGGGGAAGTTTTTGAATTTTGCATGGTACTTGAATTCAAACCTTAGACAGTAAAAGCCTACATTTGAATTGCGGCATCAATTCATAGAATTTTTCTGCTAATACTTTGGGGTTGCAATGATAAAGATTATAGAGACAAATACAAATGGACAGAAATCCTTCAAGCATATGGTCTTGTTTGAGAACCATTGTAACACTTCAAAGGAGATCCAGACACTAACATAAAATTTAACTATCTAAAAAAGCAAACCAAAAAAATGTTACATATCCGTTTATATAGTTCACATAATAGTCATCCTAGTTTATTTGAATTTGAATTTTAATAATAAACAGAAGCATACCTTAATACTAAAAATGGATGCTAGTCGCCTGCTAAAAAGGACCCATTCACCATTGACATGATAAAAATTTCCCTTATTGCACTAGTTATGCTTTTCTTCTAAACGGTGAATGCTGAAAATTGTTATCACCAAATTTGGAGATCATACGTGGAGCAACACTTTTCATAGGCAAAGTGATGGGTTTTCTGTGGTAAAATTATATCTGCTGGTGTTCTTTTACGTAACTGTTGACATCTAATTATTCTTATAGCAAATGAGTTCTCTTGATACTTAATTTGTTCACTTACTGCATGTTGAGCTGCAGGATTTACGTTCTGTTTGCTGATTTTTTCATTTGCATGTTGAATTTTTTTTAATCTCATAGGAAGCGCTACTACTTCAAGGCTGAAGCAATTGGGAATGGAATTTACTGTCTGGGTCTTCAAACACGTAAGCACCATTTTAGTTGATCTCGTTTTAATTTTCAGTTATTGAGAACTTTTTTATTTGTTTACCCTGTGAGGTAAATGAAAAGGTATGCTGTTACGGGTTATTTTTGTAGTCAATATTATTTTTCGTATTAATTGTCGTATTATTATTAGTTTATCCGATTATTAGTATTTCATTAGGAGAAGCTAGTATTTTATCAGGAGTCAGCTTATATTATTAAGATCATATTTATTAGTATTTTAGAAGCCTTCCTTAAGTGGGATTGCTTGCTTACTAGGTCTTCTACTTTCACAATCTATGTACCTCTATTTAAAGAGGTTTATAAAGAAGTCGATTTAAAAAAAAAACTCTACGAGATTTAAGATTCTCTCTAACAAGTCTAAGGTCTGCAATTCCCTTCCATGAGTTCCAGTATCAATCGAATCACGCACGATCATAACAATTTGATACAATCATAACGTTTGGTATTCAGAAGCAACGGTCCTCGACAATGGCAAAACAGTGGTAGGTAGGAGAGGCAAGCAGAAATACTCAAGAAACTGAAGCAGATATTTTGTGATACTATTGCTGAAGCCAAAACCTAACTCTTAGATCCCCTACATGAAGTAAGGGACAAGATAATTTGTGTTAAACAAGTTAGTGACTCCAAGGCTGATAAGAAGGTAGATCCTTTACCTGAACAAAATCAAAGGATGGTTGCCTCTTCTAATGTCTTTTCCTTGTCCCCTGCATCAAACCCTTCTAAACCTGTATCAACAAAAATTGTGGCAGACGCAACCAACTTCACTTCCTTCTCTTATTTATGCACCCCTCTTATACTCAAATCTGACAATCCAACCTTTTCTTTAAACAATTAAACCCGACCCAAAAAAACCTCAACTTTATATTGGACTAAAAAATTAGTAGTTCTAAACTTGATGAGGTCCTTGTGAAGATTGTGACTGCTGATAAGAAGTTTGGAGATATTTATTCAATGGTTGTGCTTCTCAATGGGAATGAGTTTGTGAAGGTCAAAGATCTCTATCGATTTCGACTATTAGTGATGGAAGGGACCTTTCATCAAGTTGATCCTGACTTTGAACTTGAAGACAAGCTCTTTTTCCGGGAGGGGAGTAATGTTATGGGCTATTTTTGCAGTCAATATTATTATTAATGTTAATTATCTTACAATTATTAGTTTATCAGTTTATTAGTATTTTGTTTGGAGAAGCTAGTGCTTTAATTAGGAGTCAGTTTATTATTATTAAGATCCTATTGATTAGTATTTCAGAAATTAGAAGCCTTCCTTAAGTGGGATTTCTTGCTTAGTAGGTCTTATTATGATCAATAAACAAGTTAGAATTAAAAAAAAACCTATGAGATTTAAAATTCTCTCTAACTAGTCTTTTCGACGAGTTCCACTATCAACTAAATCACGCGATCATAACAATTTGACATGATCTTAGCATATGCTGCAGGAAAAGTGTAGAGAAACAGAATATCTTTCTGTTTTATTTAGAAAAACTATATCAATTAAATTACATCTCGTTTACTAGCTTTTAAAGACTCTAAAATAGGACTTTTGGTACATTAGGGAGTCCTACTTATAATAAACTTCTAATTCTAATCCTATTAGGAGATATACTTCAAATAAACTATTAACTCCTAATTATACATTAAGTACAACACTAATACTTCTCTCGGATAACTTACACTCCCCCTCAAGCTGGAGAATATACAAAAAGTTCAAATCTGCAAAAGGGAGTTTGTCTTTTAAGGTTTAGTTCTAGATTTAATAGATGAAAGTTGAAACACCTTGAAAAGGTTAACATTAGCGGAAAAAAGTTCATGCTGCAATTAAGAATATAAGAGATAAATTGCTGAAATCCTGAATGGCAATAAAAATAACTGGGTTTTTGTTTCTATTTACAAAGAATGTTTTCAAGATGTAAAAAAAGGTTTTTGAGGTAGTAGCAAGACATGGGATGAAATTAGGAGTGTAATGTCTGGATCCCTTAAATTTCAGTTATCATGTGAATTCCCTGATTCATCAATCAGCTGTGTAATTTGTTTTCACTAGAAGTCACTTTTAAAGTAGCAACTTAGCTTCTAAGAAAGTTTATTTGCTTCATTTAGTCTTATACTGTCAAAGGTTCCAGGCATGGATAAAAGAACATGTTTTCTAGGCATGGGTGAGTGTGGGTGGGGATGAATCTCACAGTCTACCCTGAACTTCAGTTGTGTTGAACTAGTTTCTTTTATCTGGTGACACAGTTCTCTATACTTGTTTTGATTTTTGCGGCAAAGGGCTGCTGTGATTCCTAGGAAAATCTGCATGAGAGAAGAAAAGTTGCTTAGTAGCATCTTTCATATATTGTGAACCATTTCCTATATTTATTTGTATTGATTATCATTCTCACTCTGTGTTTGGTTTTATCTTTTCCTTAAAAAAACTTTATTTTTATTTATATTGTTTCCTTTTGTCATTTCCTTTTCCATTTCTGCAGTCAAAACTTGATCAACTGAAACTTATGGGCCCTCTCATTCTGAATGGGATTGTGAAGTTGCTTGATAATTACTCAAGTTCAGAATCAGGTGATCTGTTTGAATAGCTTCCTGAACTTCATTTTTACACAATTATTTCAATTATGATATTTTGGGGAAGGTCTAAAATTAGGCGCCTTAAAATTAGGCTAAAATTAGGCGTATTTTTGTGTAGTTACATAAATTCTTACTATTTTGGTAAATATTTGTGTAGGATGGATAAGAAATTGTGTAACTATATAATTATTGTGTAACTACAAAAATCCTTACTATTTGTGTAACTACATAATTATTGTGTAACTACACAATTCTTATATGATAACCTAATTTCTTACCATTTGTGTAAGAATATGTGTAGATTGTGTTGATTGTAAGGATTTGTGTAACTACATAAATCCTTACCATTTTTATAAGAAATTGTGTAACTCACGCCTAATTTTAGCCTAATGGTAAGGGTGCATAACCCTAGAAGCTCCCAATATTTTGAATCTTCTAAAATCACTTTAATATATTTCATTCACCCAGATTCAGTTGGAAGAGACACCAGAACCTTCTCTTTTCAAGCAATAGGCTTGCTTGCACAGCGGCTGCCACAACTTTTCAGGTCTTTTATCTGCCTATTCTCATGACTAGTAGTTCCATTCTCATGCTCTGATTGATTAATCTGATTGCATTTTGCTCTCATTGCAGGGAAAAAATTGAAATGGCTACTCGTCTATTTCACGCGTTGAAAGTAGAGTCCCAATCCCTTCGTTTTATTATCCAAGAAGCGACAAATTCGCTTGCTGTTGCCTACATGGTATACAAACTTCACCTATATTCTCTAGTTATTCATTCAAAGTCACTTGTTTTATGTGCATAGTTATAGAGAATTATACTTGTCTAATTATTACCTAACTTCTATAAAGCTAATCACACTGGGTGATAGAATATCTGTATGTTAATCGTAAAAATACCCCTGGGTGTATGTGTAGCCTTTCTCTACAATTTTTAAAAGCTTACGTGTCCTCCTGCTTTTGCTATATTGTATAAACATGTTTTTTCTCCGACTCCATGAGAATTTTTTCCTTTTATTATGGACGTGCTGGGAGAAAGTCCATGTGTGGTAGAAGATCTACTCTTGTTTTAAATAGTTTTTGGTTATTTTTCTATATTGCTAAACTTATTATTGTTTGCCATGTTCAGTACCATACTTTTTAGAAATGGTTCTCTTTATGTGTGTGTGTGTAACTACCCTAGTCTCTTTGTTGATCTGTCTTTGATGACTGTGAGACTCTTGTTATTCGATATATATTGCTGCCTCTTTTTAAAAGATATTATGAGCTATGATGCTAAATTGATAGTTTTTTTAATACAATCAAATTTCTATCAAAACGTGATAATTACTTGTACAAAATAATGATTTTGGACTGTTGAGTTTACATGCAAGGCTTTCAAGCTTGATATTCTGTAGATGTCCAATCCTTCCAACCCTTAATATTGAGGCCTTTATACTGTTTTTATGAGCATCAGGGAGCTTCAGCTGCTGTCCTAACAGAATTGGAGACACTATTGCTGAATAATTGTCAAGTGGTATTAGACTTCTACAACTCTACTTTCCTGTTTGTCGACTTGTCTCTATTCTACTTGAAAATTTGATTTTTTTTGTCACTTTATGCTGGTTCAGCATTGATTTGCCAACTCAGGGCTCTTAAACTTTATTTTGACTATCAGGAACAAAGTGAAGCTCGATTTTGTGCTTTAAGGTGGGCAACATCTGTGTTTGATTCACAACATTGCCCCAGTCGATTTATTTGTATGCTTGGAGCAGCTGACTCTAGGTTGGATATAAGGTAACTGATTTTTTCTTTATGCTTATGGTGGAATAAAAAACTCCTGTTGTCTTTTGCATCTGTATTCTGTATGCAAAGGTGGACGTGGACTCTTTGTAATTGTTCATTGTTGCTTAGCACCGGTATTGATGTTAATGTTAGAATATGGATGATGTATGAGTTTATTGTTTTACCTTCATGCTTATTTTTATAAAAATTACCATCCTGCCTTGAGTACTTACACCATCTATTTTTCATGTAGCAGCACATCTGTGTTAATACTCCATTGAATACTTCAATTACTTTGCAATTCTAATAGTTCTTTCAACTTGCTCCTGCCAGTTCTGTAGTCCATAATGATGTGCAATTGTTTAGTCTTTTGATTGGTATGAGATACTGTCGAAAAGCTGATCAAAAACTGATCTTTTTATTATATTTCGACTATTAAATTGCTACTGATTTACAGACTAAATATATAGACTTATGCCTTAGCTAAGGAAACTCCTAACTAGGAAAGAAACTAATTCTAGTAAAGAAATACAATCCCTTGTAAATAGGGATTCTAATAAATAACAAAATATTTACAGATCTTCTGAACTTTAGGAAACAATCTCCGACACTCCCCCTCAAGCTGGGGCATGGATGTCCTCCATCCTCAGCTTGCTTGTTAACTTCTGAAAATCCTTGCCAAGTAAACCCTTGGTGAGAATATCTGCAATCTGATTACCAGTAGTCACATAAGGAGTACAAATCAAACCACTGTCGAGTTTCTCTTTTATAAAATGTCTGTCCACTTCAACATGCTTTGTTCTGTCATGTTGAACTGGATTATGAGCAATATTGATTGCTGATTTGTTATCACAGTACAACATCATTGGTCCATTCCATTCTACTTTCAAATCTTCTAGAATGATCTTCAGCCATAGTAACTCACAGATTCCTAAAGCCATAGCTCGAAATTCAGCTTCTGCACTGAATCTAGCTACCACGTTCTGTTTTTTGCTTCTCCAAGTAACCAAATTTCCTCCAAAAAAGGTGCAGTAGCCTGAAGTTTATCTTCTGTCCATTCTGGAACCTGCATAGTCTGCATCTGTGTAGGCTTCCAGAGTCAAGTTTCCTCCTCTTCTAAACATGATTCCTTTACCTGGTGTACCTTTCAAGTATTGCAAGATTCGCGTTACAGCTCTTAGGTGTGACTCCTTAGGATTGTGCATGAATTGGCTTACCACTCCAACAACATATGCTATGTCTGGTCTGGTATGTGATAAATAAATAAGTCTTCCCACAAGTCTTTGAAATGAACCCCTATTAACTGCCATATCATCTTCATCTGAATCTCCTAGTTTGTGGTTAACTTCTATGGGCGTTTCTGCTGGTTTACATCCAAGCTTTCCAGTTTCCTTTAAAAGATCCAGAGTATATTTTTGTTGTGATATAAAAATTCCCTGTTGTGAGTGTGCCACCTCAATACCCAGAAAATATTTTAATCTCCCAAGTTCCTTCACCTCAAACTCTTTTACAAGACACTTTTTCAGATTGATGATTCCTTCTGAATCATTACCTGTAACTATGATGTCGTCCACATAAACCAGTAGTATGGTTACTCCCCCTGAAGATGAATGCTTCACAAATAAGGTATGGTCACCTTGACTCTGTTTGAAACCCTGCCCTAACATTACCTTAGCAAATCTTCCAAACCAAGCTCTTGGGGACTGTTTTAATCCATATAGAGCCTTTTTTAACTTGCAAACTACCTGTCCAACAGTCGAATTAAACCCTGGTGGAACATCCATGTATACCTCTTCTTCGAGATCTCCATGCAAAAATGCATTTTTAATATCAAACTGCAGTAAATTCCATCCCTGGTTAGCTGCTAAGGAGAGTAGAACCCTCACTGTGTTCATCTTTGCAACAGGTGCAAACGTCTCCAGATAATCTATCCCATAGGTTTGCGAGTACCCCTTTGCCACCAACCTTGCTTTGTATCTTTCCAAGGAGCCATCTGATTTGTATTTTACAGTGTACACCCATCTACATCCTACTGTTTTTTTGTCTCCGGGCAGCTTTACTAAATCCCAGGTCTTATTCTTTTCCAGTGCATCCATTTCCTCCTGCATAGCCTTTTTCCAATTCTCATTATCTAATGCCTCGGCTACTGTTTTAGGGATGACAATATTGTTTAAGCTGGTAAGAAAGGTTTTGTGATTCGGGGACAAATTATTATAGGTCATAAACAAATATGAAGGGTGTTTAGTGGTGCAGGTTCTTTTTCCCTTTCTAATAGCAATAGGAAATTCAAACTCAGAATTAGAATTCATATCATTATGATCAGGATCAGTTTCAGAATGTACCTCAAAATGTATGGGAATGGGAGCAAGAGCAGGAGCAGGAGATGATTGAGTCTGCATAGGTATCTTCCTTCTCGAATATGTCTTTAGAGGACCAGCAGTTTCTTGAACATTGGGCTGAGAAATATTTCTGTTTGGTTGAGGAGTTTGAGGACTATTGGGTTCTGTTTGTAAGGACTGTGAAGGCGGCTGGATTTTTGTAGAATGAGAAGGCTGGATTTCTGCAGAATGAGAAGGAGGTAGATCAATGAGGGACAAAGGTTGCTGAAGTAAAAACAGATCTGCATCCTTATCTTCCCTAAAAGACATCTCCCCCTGAAGATAAGGAGCAGTGAAGTAACTCTCTCTTTCAACAAAAGTAACATCAGCAGTGACATAGACCTTTCTAGTAGGTGGATGATCGCATTTGTAGTCTTTTTGAGTAGAGGAATACCCAAGAAAAATGCACTTTACTGCCCTAGGATCAAGCTTACCTCGGTTTGGAGAATGAAGATGAACAAAGGCAACACACCCAAACACTCTTGGCTGAAGGTTAAGAGATAGGTTCAAATGTGGGAAAAATTTTGTAAGGGTTTGAATAGGACTTTGGGATCCAAGGACTTTAGTGGGTAGTTTGTTCATCATAAATGTAGCTGTTAAGACAGCTTCCCCCAGTATTTTTTTGGAACATTATTCTGAAATAAAAGGGCTCTGGTTATAGCAAGAATATGTCCATTCTTCCTTTCTGAAATTCCATTCTGCTGGGGAGTGTTTACACATGATGATTCATGTAAAATACCTTTTTCTAAGAGAAAAGGAGACAAGATTTGATTAAAATAATCCTTGGCATTATCTGATCTAATTCTTTTAATCTCGGCTCCAAACTGGGTTTTTATCATGGTGTAAAAGTTTTGAAAGGTCAATGCAACATCAGATTTCTGTTTTAACAAATAAATCCAAGTAACCCTAGTGTGATCATCTATAAAAGATACAAACCACCTTGCCCCAGTTATGTTAGGAACAGAAGAAGGTCCCCACACATCACTATGAATAAGACTAAAAGGAATATTGGTTCTATTATTACTTGCTGGAAAAGAGGAGCGTTTGTGTTTAGCAAGTTCACACACATCACAATGTAATTCCTCAACATCTAAGGTTTTACATAAAGAAGGAAACATAGTCTTTAGAAGTTTAAAAGGTGGATGACCAAGGCGAAGATGCTGGAGCCAGATTTGGTCTTTATTATTTGTAGAATTAGATAAAAAAGATGAGGGTAGAGTGTTCAAGATTCTAACTTGTCCTCCAAGATTCTCAAGATAATAGAGTCCATTGATCTCCTTAGCACGCCCAATCATCTTCTTCGTTTCCTGCTCCTGGAAAAAACAGTGTGTAGAATGAAACAAAACACTGCAATTAATATCCCTGACAAGTTTTGGTATTGAGATAAGGCTGGTAAATAATTTTGGAACATGTAGAACTTTTCTAAGCAGAATTTTTTTACTAATGGCAACATCTCCTTCACCAGCAACTGTTATCATGGTACCATCAGCAACTGTAATTTTCCTATTGCTAGGGCATGGTGTATAATTGAGAAAGTTGAGAGGGGAATTGGTCATGTGATCAGTTGCTCCTGAGTCTATTACCCAGGAGGTTTGATTAGGTATGGAGGATTCCAAGGCATTAGAGTTTTGAGAAGAGGATATACCTGAGAAAACCAGATTACCTGTACCAGCAATTGATGATTTTCCTAAGGACTCCAGTAGAGTCTTCAACTTCTCTACTTCCTCTTGATTAAACTGTCCAGATTGTTCAGTGGATTCCTTGGTTACTTCTCTAGTTGCATGGGCTCTGCTCTGCCCCCTCGTTGATCCTTCCCTTTCTATGAAGTTTTTGTTTGTGGACTGTGGCTTCCCATGTAACTTCCAACACCTCTCTCTAGTGTGTCGAGGTTTTTTGCAATACGTACACCACATGGAATCTCGGTTCACTGCCCTTGTTGTTTCTGATTTTCTTTCGAAACTTTCCAAACGTGTTGGCTTTTCAGAAACTATTTGAGTCACTAGAGCCAAGCTTTCTACTTGATTATTTCCAATCATCATTACTTCTCTAAGGGAACGAGAAATCGAACAAATACTGTCTAACAAAACAGTTAAAGCCTAAAGAAAAAGAGGCTCCGATACCATGTCGAAAAGCTGATCAAAAACTGATCTTTTTATTATATTTCGACTATTAAATTGCTACTGATTTACAGACTAAATATATAGACTTATGCCTTAGCTAAGGAAACTCCTAACTAGGAAAGAAACTAATTCTAGTAAAGAAATACAATCCCTTGTAAATAGGGATTCTAATAAATAACAAAATATTTACAGATCTTCTGAACTTTAGGAAACAATCTCCGACAGATACTGTGCTAGTAGACAATGAAATTATTATGGGGAAGCTAGGGAGTAGCAGGAAGACGTGAGAATATCTAGATATCTGAGATGATGTGTTAGGGGACAGATGGAAATGACTTTGTGCCATCATCAAATAAATGCTAATGAGCATTAGGTGGTGAGGTAATGATTAAAGTATCAAGAAAACTAAAATTATTGACACAGATAACAAATGCATGAGAAGAAACAAATAAAAGAAAGAAAGCAAGGCTTTCAGGTGGAAATCTAAAAAGATTATTCAGTTCTTGGAATTTTGGAACTAATGATGAGAAAAGATATCTATTTCAAGTGTTAGAGATGTGGCATTCTACTAGATAAAAAAATATGGTTGGAAATATGAGAAAACTTGGTTGTTAAAGCAGAAAACAATAACTTGATTGGTGCATGGTGCTGTTAGATGATAATCAGCATCCGTGGCAACTCAGTTGCTGGACCTATTGGTTATGAAGAAATAAGAGCTTTATGGACTGATGTAGGTGCTGTTCCTATCAGGCTGCACCCTTTAGAAAATTGAAAATTTTTGGTTTTTATAATAATCAGAATCTTATATGGACCTCATATTATATATTTGTTATCCAAGATTAAAAACTCCGCATTTACTTGCATGCATTTTGACGGTTCAGTGAATTTTGGCTATACTTCAAGGTTTTTGGATACTGGAATGGCCACTTATATCTATCATGTGTTTTTGTAGCCAATGAATTATTTAAACAATATTGCTATTAATCATGTTCTCAATGCATTATTTTGATGAAATTGCTCCTAAGCCTTAATAGAAAGCACATATAGGTACTTCAGTTGCTCCTAATACATGCAAAAAAGAAATGTGTCTGTTAGACATTTTTGATGTGCTGCGGTATTATGCCCAGTTCGTAATCTTTCTCATTGTTTTGTGCTTAGCTTGTCTTTTTTACTCCTGAATTACATTTTCATTCTTAAAGTGATTGAATGAAAATGGGTACTCATAAACCCCTTCCCATTCCCCCCCCCCCCCCCCTTTTTCTTTTAAATAGGGAAATTGCACTTGAAGGATTATTTCTTGGTAAGGATGTTGGGAGAACAATCGGTCAAAATTTGGATCATAGGTATCCCAAGCTTGGAGAGATGCTAGACTACATTCTTAAGCAGCAACCAAGGTTGTTAGATTCATATGAAATGAGGGAACAAAAGCTTCTTTTTCCATCACAAGTGTATGTGGCAATGATTAAATTTTTGTTGAAGTGCTTTGAGGCTGAGTTAGTGCAAAACAGCTCCTTAGGAAGATCATCTGAATTTCTGTCTTCAGTGGAGAGAATGTGCTTGCTACTAGAGCATGCTATGGCATTTGAAGGCTCTGTCGAGTTGCATTCTACTAGTTCTAAGGCATTGGTCTCAATTGGATCTTATCTTCCAGAGGTTAGTGCTGCAAGTTTTCTAAGCTTTGCTGTTCTCCTGTTAGTGCTGCATCTTTCTGGGCTTGGTTGCTGGGCTTGTTTGTTTCTGTCTTGCTTATAGATTTTATATTCTTTGCTGACATTCTCTTTTATATTTAATGCTATTGTTTTTAAGATGGTATCTTCACACTTTGCCTCAAGAATATCATGGTTAAAGCACTTGTTAAATCATGTGGACATGGATACCCGTGAATCAGTAGCACGTCTGCTTGGAATTGCTTCCTCTTCTCTTCCACTCACTGCATCATCTGACCTTATAAGTGAATTGGTCTCCTCATTCAGTGGAGCAAACAAAAGGTTTGTGGCTATACTGTGTGAGATAAGTTGGATATTTGGAATAATTACTTGTGTTTTGATGTTATCTTTTATTTAACACCTTAATTAAATATCCTTCAGGTTTGAAGTGCAACATGGAGCATTATGTGCTACAGGATATGTCACTGCCGATTGTGTGTCTAGATCACCTTCCGTAAGTTTTATAATAAAAAAATTGACTTATGACTTTTGGACTTTTTTTAAAACACACAGCAGACTTATAATGTTGATGCAAGTTCATCACCACTTCAGTAGTCCCATGAGCTACAGCATAGTTGCAAAATGCCGACCTGAAAAATTATATGCATGTTTTCTGAGGTGGTTGTGACATGCATTCCTTGTAGTTCTGCTTTTAGTGCAGTTACTTTGAGGTTTATGAGCCAAATCACTATTTGAAGTTTTTAGGCTTGAATCCCTGGTAATTTTGTTTATCCTGTTTCCTTGATCAAAGTTTGTCTAAAGGTTAGTAACCTAGCAAACAACGCAGTTTGTTAAATCAGTAGAGCTATGGAGAGGGAAATTGAGCATGATTCTCTCTCCAAGGGAACCAAATATTTGTTTTCTTCTCTCTCTCTCGTTTAATTTTTTAACTGCTGTTCTTTCAAGTATTTTGCTTTTCTTCCAAAATATGTGCTCAGTTTATTACATTAATTTTTTTAGCCCAGACAATTTTTGGTATTTATTCATAGTTGATATTCATCATTACACAGATCCAAGAGGAACTATTGAAAAATACTCTTAAATGCCTTGTTGATATTGTTTATTCTGAGAGCGCAACATTGGCCTCCATTTCTATGCAAGCACTGGGTCACATTGGGCTGTCTGGACCATTACCTTCACTTGTCCGTGATTCTTGTTCTGGTAAAGTTAACCTATACTGGCTGTGTTTGTTCAAAAAGCTTTATGACCTTGCTAATATATGACTGAAACTGCAGTTAGCATTCTGGAGCTTTTGAATGAAAAGTTAAGTAAGCTACTCTCTGGTGATGACACTAAGGCAGTCCAGAAAATTGTCATCTCCATCGGGCATATGTGTGTGAAAGAAACTACTGCTTCTACCATGAAAATTGCACTTGATTTGATTTTTAGTCTTTGCCGTTCAAAGGTTGGTGTAGAATGCTAGTAGTTTTGTTACAGTATGACAGTTTCTTTAGCAGATTGCATGTATCATTAAAACAAACCTTTTGGAGAGTTTTATTTGGTATTAGTTGTACATGTAATTAGGAATTTTGCTCAATTTCATGAAAATTTTAAAATTATTATTTGTACAGGTTGAGGATATTTTATTTGCAGCTGGAGAAGCTCTATCATTTCTCTGGGGGGGTGTTCCAGTAACTGCTGATGTGATTCTCAAGACTAACTATACTTCACTTTCCATGACTTCAAATTTTCTTATGGGTGATATGAAGTCATCTTTGTCCAGCTATAGTTCTGATGAGAAAAATGTAGGCAGTGAAGATTGCCGTATTGTGGTTAGAGATACTATCAGTAAAAAATTATTTGATGTACTTTTGTATAGTAATAGAAAAGAAGAGCGTTGTGCTGGAACTGTCTGGCTTCTATCACTAACAATGTATTGTGGTCATCATCCCACCATCCAAAAAATGCTTCCAGAAATTCAGGTTAGCCACAACTTCAGAATTTGTAAATCTGCTTTGTTTTGTTTTATTTACTAGAAGGGGAAAAAAATAAAAGAATGCTTTTTTGGTTTCTGATTATAATCTGATTGTAACATTCAGGAAAAATGTGGTATGGTTTTAGAGATTCATTTTTATTATTATTTCGTTATAACTTCATTTAATTTTCTTCTTTCCGTTTACTTTAGATTCTTGACGTGTGAGGAAACTATTTAATTCTTGCTATATGTGAGGAAACTTTTTATACCAGTTACAAAAGTCGCATTGATGACTCTGAAAACCACTAATCAAGTTTTCTTCTTATAATTACTTATTTGTACTAATAGGAACCCTTTCTGTGTATGAACCCTCTTATCTTTTTCTCTTTTTCCTAGGGAGCTGGATTCAATGTTAGCTAAGTCAAGTTTTATTTCAAGTACAAAGAAGGGAGTAGAATTGAGAGCTTTTGGAACAACATTACGGTCCTTTAAATGTCAACCTTCCTCTTCTCATAGGCTTGAGTACTTTTCTCCATGAACCACATCAAAATGATAATACTTCACATGTTTTTCTTTCCACCTTATTTTTCATAAATAGGACAAAATGATTACTATATCTGGTATTACTTGACCAATCCTAAAGAAAGATGCAGCTACTACCTATCTGCTGGTCAAAAACAAAAAAGATGGTCTGCAATGTCACCTTTATTCTCACAGATACAATCCCAATGCAAACTACATGCTTTCTCTTGATGGTTTTCCTAGTAAATTTTATGTCACCTTTGTCCTCACAGACATAGCCTTGAAATGGCTGATATCTTTCTGATGCCCACTTACATCTTAAATTGATCATTAAATTGTTATCTCCTAGTAAAGGGCATGATCAATGGTGAAGATTCTAGTTTAATGTCTTCATGATAAGTATCCAACCTAAAAGCAAACATGGTATCAGAGCTCAGGTTCTGTTATGTTGCTTTTCTTACCTAATTTCATGCGAGGTTGTCCATTTGTAAGCCCTTGTTGAGCTACATGTGAGAGGGATTATTAACTGGTGTCAATCTTACTCTTTCTGTGTTCATATATTCAAGTTGGGCCCCTCAAGCTATTACTAATTGATTTTATGCTGGATGCTTAACATTTCTCGACTTTTGAGTCGATTTGAAAAGTTTTCAACTGAATGCAGGAGGCCTTTTCGCACCTTCTCGGCGAACAGCATGAACTTACACAGGAGCTTGCATCCCAAGGCATGAGTATTGTTTATGAACTTGGTGACTCGTCAATGAAGCAAAACCTGGTTGATGCACTTGTCACCACTTTGACCGGTTCTGGAAAGAGGAAAAGAGCGATCAAGGTAAAGTTATGAAGTCATATTTTGGCGTAGAAAGAAGGCTATACTGGTTCATGATTTTAGTGTCACTAATTGCATCATAATTTGCAAATCTTCCTGATCAGCCTAACCTTAGATAAGATTATAAAGCAGTGTTTAGCAAACATAATATACCTAAATTAGATAGAAACAGATTACAAAAGCTTTTGTTAACCCCTTAATTTTTTCCCTGGATCTTTATTTTTTTATTAATGCTCCTAGTTTATGGATGAGAATTCATTTTTCAGTTGGTTGAAGACTCGGAAGTATTTCAAGAGGGCACTATTGGTGAAAGCCTTAGCGGGGGGAAACTTAGCACTTACAAGGAGCTTTGTAATCTTGCAAATGAGATGGGACAACCGGATTTAATTTATAAATTTATGGATCTGGCTAATTATCAAGCCTCGCTAAATTCCAAGAGAGGTGCTGCTTTTGGATTTTCTAAGATAGCCAAGCAAGCAGGTGATGCTCTTCAACCGCACTTAAGATTATTGATTCCAAGGCTTGTTCGCTACCAATATGATCCTGATAAAAATGTGCAGGTAAGATTCCTTGAGACTTTAGAAAAGTTCTTCATTGCTTCAGTTTACCCTTCTGCAATTCTTAACTAAAGGTGTTTAGCTAACACAAATGCTGTAATTGATGTTTTTCAAATCTGTTGAATTCTTGGAATTAAACCAGCCTTTACTGACAGCTAGATTTTCTGACATTCTTTGTTCAGTACTCAAGTAATTGTGGCATTTGCAGGATGCTATGGCACATATATGGAAATCACTAGTGGCTGACCCTAAGAGGACCATTGATGAAAATCTAGATTATATTTTTGATGATCTTCTAATACAATGTGGATCCAGGCTTTGGCGTTCTCGTGAGGCATCTTGCCTTGCCCTTGGAGATATTATCCAAGGTCGAAAATTTGATCAGGTGATGAGCTTGGTGTTAGTTTATCTTCCCTTCACAAGTGATTTTTATCTTAACCAGTAGAATCATTTGACCAAGTTTGCGCACTACATTGAGGATTGAAGTGTTCTAAAATTGTTTGACCTTATAAATAGTTATTCTATTCTCCTGCTTGTAGTTACCTACCACTACAAAATTATTTCATGGAATGCTGGAGGCTCCACTTCAATAGAAAGATGCATTATAGGTGCAAGTTAGCAATAAGGTGGAAGAGTGATGCATGTATCTAGATAACTTGGTAATGTAGATTTGAAAATTACGAGTTGAAATGGTAAGAAAACAATTTGAACAGAATACGTTGCCATAAATTTGGTCCAATTTGTGGATTCATGTTGTTCAAGGTAGCTGATTTATAACTGATGTTGAGTTGATTAAATACTAGTGGTCCTTTCCCTTAAAATTTTAATTAAGGATGATTTAGAAGAACCTAATAAGTTGTTTACAATCAACTAAGTTCGTAGAATGCTCATGAGTTGTTTGATTATGACATTTTGAATGATTATGTCTGACTGAATCTTGATAACAAACGGCATGCCATAATCATGGATTTTGTAACCTAGAATTCTCCGTAATATTTTCTTAGCGTGGATTATAGTTTTATTGCTTGGTTCTCAACAAATCCAAGCTGTGTTGTATTTCCAAAATTTGCACATATTTCTTCATCAAAATTTATTTAACAGCATTATTAGCACGGTAGAATTGGTTTCAATACCCCTGGAGTTGCATGTTCCTAACACATCCACCACAATGTAGAATTCCCAAGTGAAAGATTATTTCGTATGCGTTTTCAGGCTTCAGCATGGTCCAACTTAGATGCAATATAAAAATTTCCCAGTTAATTTTTATGGTATTCTGTTATGTTGTGATGTCTAACAATTTCTGTAGTGTAAAATTCCATTGACATTCTTGTCCAGTAGGTTGGGAAGCATTTGAAGAAAATATGGGTGGTTGCATTTCGTGCCATGGATGACATCAAAGAAACTGTGCGGAATGCTGGTGACAAACTATGTCGTGCTGTAACTTCACTAACAATAAGGCTCTGTGATGTGTCCCTTACTGAAGCATCAGATGCTAGTCAGTCGATGGATATTGTTCTTCCCTTTCTGCTTGCAGAAGGCATATTGAGTAAAGTTGACAGTATCCGAAAGGCATCAATTGGAGTTGTTATGAAGCTTGCAAAGGTTGGCAATATTTTGAAATTATTTCACCTTCATGAGTACAGTACAGATCAAGTTAGAATTTTATTTATCATTTTATCTTCCAGTTTTTAGATTTTCTGTGAACTCAACTGACTTTAGGAATTGGTACTTAATCTACCTTAGTTTAAAATAGAAGAAAAAAATACTTTTTACTAGTATACCAAAATGTCCCTCGATAAAGTAGAAAATGTCCCCCAATTGGTACTTATATTTACTGTTGTCCCGTCATATTGATATACAAAAGTTAATCACGCTCCTCAAACAATGTCTTCTTGACACTATGACATATAACTACTATAACATGATAAAACAGATCATGTGTTTAGTGTAAGTGATGTCCTCTCTTATAACTTTAATCAATTTTAAAGTGGTCGTCCTCTCCTTCCATTGACATTTGTATCCACTCTTAAATTAATGTGGGTGATCACTACCTCTTTTGCACTATGTTTACTACTTGACCTTATTTAAGTTTAATGTCTTTGTTTTTTCCTTACTTAAATTTACTATTTACTGAATTGGGGTTTATTTACAGGGTGCAGGAATTGCAATTCGCCCACATTTATCTGATTTAGTTTGTTGCATGCTGGAAAGCTTATCAAGCCTGGAAGACCAAGGACTCAATTATGTTGAGGTTTGAAGGAAGTTCTTTTTTCAGTATTTCAAACCATTCCTTGCATTCTTCTAATATTGATTTGTTTTCCCTTTTCTTTCTTCTAGTTGCATGCAGCAAATGTTGGAATTCAAACAGAGAAGCTAGAAAATCTGCGACTTTCAATTGCAAAAGGATCTCCAATGTGGGAGACTCTTGACCTGTGCATAAATGTTGTAGATAGCAAATCGTTAGAGATGCTGGTTCCACGTCTTGCTAACTTGGTTCGATCTGGAGTCGGCCTCAATACGAGGTTGGTACTAATTGCAGTTCCAAATTATTCACGAGGACTGAAATCTCAACACACTCTCAAGATAACTTTTCCTTGCCCTTTTCTGCATATTTGACTTGGAAAAAGTCTCCTCTGGGTGATAGTTGAACTTGAGTGTGCATTATTCCTGTATCAGATAGCTTTTTTAATTTTTTATTGTCCTTAAAATATGAGCCGTTAATTGGTTTTCTGTTTTGAAACATTGTTTCCAAACCAGCCAGACTTATGATTCACTGCATAATTACTGGTGTTACCATTCCTATTTAGGCTTTCAAAGTAATAAATATAACCACTTGCTAAGAGATTTAAATAAAAGGTGATGTAATGAATAATGCAATTCAGAAAATGATATCTTATGCAACTTACCACCCTGAAGCACATACTAAATCTGTTTAGACTTGAGATTGTTATCCCCTTGGTCTTATTTTCCTTGTCAATCCCTGTGTATTGTATCTGTCAGGAGGTTTCAATTCATCAAAAACAATTACTTTTATTTTGATTAGCTTTATTCTGATGTGTAGTAGGATCTCCATTAGATAATGGCATTTAAACAAAGTCCTCAAAAAACAAAAAAAATCTTTATTTACACTTGCTCAAATGAAAGAACTCTCCTTTTAGTCCTATGTAATATAATACTTGTGTGGTAAAATGATTTTTTGTGTGTGATATAAATACATAATAATGAGAAATTCTTCTCTAAACTAAAAAAATGACAAATTTATGTCGTCTGTATAGCATAAGTGATTGCTGAAAGTTCTTGCTTGCTTAAAACTAGTTAAAAATAATATTAATTATGTTGTCTATAATTCTTATTCTTTACCTCACACAGGGTCGGTGTTGCCACCTTTATCAACTTATTAGTTCAGAAAGTTGGTGTGGATATCAGACCTTATAGCAGCATGCTATTGAGGTCATTATTTCCTGTTATTAAGGAGGAGAAAAGTACTGCGGCAAAACGTGCATTTGCAGGTGCTTTGGCTATTGTTTTGAAGTATTCAACTCCATCTCAAGCCCAAAAGTTGATAGAAGACACTGCGGCTTTGCACACTGGTGACAGAAATGCTCAAATATCATGTGTATACTTGTTGAAAAGCTATTCATCCATTGCTTCAGATGTTTTAAGCGGATATAATACAGTGATAATTCCAGTGATCTTTATGTCAAGGTGTGGATACTTTTTCATCTAAGCTGTTTTTGCATCAGTCTGTGACCCTTATTCTTCAAATATAATGGTTACTTACTCTAGGACCTTATACGTGATATATGTCTATTCTAAATGGCATTTTGGTGCTACATGTTACCCGTTGCCAAACACAATCCAAAACCTCAAACAACAGCCCCACCCCCTAAAAAAACAGCTAAAAGATTTGAGCGCTTTAGGCAATATCTGAAGGCAAAATTAGAGTTGTGGGTAAGAATAAAATAACCTTAAAGAGTAACTAAATAAGAGCCCTTTTTATTATCATTTTTGTTTCTAACTAAGTGATAGTAATGTTAGCTCGTCCAACTTTCATTAATGTATTGCCCTTGCTGTCTTACATATGTATTGCAAATTGGAATTTCAAAATTTCCAATTTCTAGTTATTGAAGTTTGCATCTAATAATCGTTATCAAGTACATCTGCCCATAGATTTGCAGTGATATGTAATCTTTTCGTGTAATTATTTTCTTAAATTCTTCTGCAGATTTGAGGATGACAAACACATTTCCAGTCTTTTTGAGGAGCTGTGGGAAGAAAGCACAAGTGGTGAACGAATAACACTACAGTTGTATATGGGGGAAATCGTCTCACTTATTTGTGACAGCATTGCATCATCTTCATGGGCAAGTAAACGAAAAGTAAGTTATCCTTTTCTCTTCCTTCTTCTAATCCTATTTTCTTCGAACTTCGCTTTTTTTGCATGCTAATCAAAGATGGTGGTTTATATTTTGCACCTGCAGTCAGCTAAGGCAATCAGCAAGCTTAGTGAAGTTCTGGGTGATTCCTTGTCTTCTTATCTTGTTCTCCTGAAATCTCTTATGAAGGAAATTCCTGGTCGTTTATGGGAGGTAGGAATACCGAGATGTGTTATGACCTCTTATAGGAGGATATGATGTTGTAATATTAGTTTACATTGAGTTTTTCAATATAACAGGGGAAAGAAGCATTATTAGATGCTATAAGTGCCCTTTCTGCATCCAACCATAAAGCAATTTCCACGGAAGATCCTGCTCTTCCTGGCACTATTTTGAGTCTGGTGTATTCTGCGTGCACAAAGAAAGTCAAGAAATACCGTGAAGCTGCTTTTTCCTGTCTTGAACAGGTAAACACAGATTGTTCTTTCTTGGAATGGTTTAGCCCATGACCGTCTTAGTTATGTGTTATACAAATGATTTATTAGGTAAAACCAATATTTACATGTTTATCCCTAGACTTCGTTCTTTACTTTCTTTTAATATTAATTGAAAAAAGTTAAAAACAAAAAACAAAAAAACTCTACCTGCCATTTTTTGTGACAAGCAGTGACTTGTTTATTTATAATAACCCTTAAGCATGCTGTATGGGGGAAAAAGGATAAAATATAAATGGACTGGTTTGAGAGCAATGTGGAGTTGAAATATGCTTGTAATTTAAGTTTTATATGAACATCTTGTAATACTGAAATTATAATGTTTTGCCCGTTGAAAGATGCATAGGATCTTTGAGAGGAAAAATTCTCTCTGAAGAGATCTTCTAATTAATCTCTCTTTGGTGAGGAATACCTGTACCAAAACCCAAGTATTAAATCTCATTCGGAATGTTTCTGGTTACTCCAGTGATGATATCTTAATTAAGTTCTTTGAACATATGCTCAGGTTATAAAATCCTTTGGCAATCCGGAGTTCTGTCATCTTGTATTTCCAATGCTATTTGATATGTGTAACTTGGCTTCTCCCAATAAAACCGGACGAGCTCCTTTGGCAAGTGACACCAGTAAAGCAGGTTTCTTCAAAAGCTTACTTTTACTTTTTTTTTTCTAGATTGTGTAAGCAGTTCTTAAGAATTGTGGAAGCATGTAAGTTCAGCTTACAGCTCTTTTACTTCTTAATCATTATAATTTTATATGGTTCTTGCTGCAGCAAATGTTTCTCTACTTTCACTAATGAAAACCAGTTACTTTACATTCCAAAGTTGTCCATAAATTTGATATCATCGAATGTCTGTTCTTTCTTTGTAATCTTCTCTTGTCCACGGGATTCACTTTTCTTTGTATCCTGAATTTTCCTCAAGAGGGTGTACTATTAACAATTTTGGCTTAAGAAAAAAAAAAGAATAATATTTGTGCATTGCATGTAGAGAATACCATTGAATCACATACAGATTTCGCTAAGCAATTTTTTCCCGTTTAACTTATGGTGAGTTCTAGGTTTTTTCATCTTGATATCCACTTGGGGGAACTGGTGGAACCTCTTTACCTTCAGATATTGATGCTAGTGCTCAAGTCATAGGGGATTCTAAATAGTATTTTGTAGGTTCCCTTTAAAGTGCATAGCAGGCGTGACACTTCAGCTCAAGTTTTCAATGTTATTATTACTTCAAAGTTGAATGCTTCTGGTGATAAACTGATGAAAAAACTTGACCGGGTTTGCCGGTTGGAGTTGTTAAATCCGGAACCTGCAGTTTTTTTTTTTGGTCGAGTATGGTTTATGAAACCTGCATGTTGAACTGATCTTGGTTCTCCTGGATAAAAGTGGTTGCGTATATATTTTTAATTATTTTCAAAATTTTGCTTGCTATGGATGCCATTTGAAACCTTAACCTTTTATTTTATATTAAAGACTAATTAACTATCAAGTCAAATGCATATTTTTATTAAGTTATTTTTAATCGGTTCGATTCAATCCAATTTCTTAAACCGTGTCTTGAAGTTTCTTTGACTCGCGTTGAATGGTATCTTCTGATTTGTCATTAGTAATTTTTTTCAGGTTTATGACTATATTGTCAGGTTAAAAGTCGTTTTCCCTAATGTATTTATGCTTCTCCCGTTTCAATCAGTTGGACCAATTATTAAATGCAAAAGTAAATGAAGGTTTTCCAATTGTTTGCAGAATCCGATGATGCTGAAGGCGTTTCTATTCCAGTTGACAAACTGATGAACTGCATCACATCTTGCATCCAGGTGGCATCAGTAACTGACATTGTTGAAAACAGAAAGAAGTTGATGGATGTATTCTTGATTTCCCTTTCACCTGGTTTCCAGTGGAATGGTATATTCTTCCGTAATTTGTCCTCTCCTTTTATTTCTGAAAAATCATTACTTTTACTGATTGAGCTATTATAAGCAGTCAAAGTGTCGGCATTTTCCTCTGTAAAAGAACTCTGCTCGAGGCTCCAGTTCAATTTGGATGACTCTCAAGAAACCTCTTTACACGCTGACACAACTGCTTTTATTCATGAGGTACTGATAACAAAGAGCCTACTTCTTTCATTTTTTTAATCTAATTAAACTCTCTAATTTTGACTCCTTTTTTCCAGTTGTTCTCGTCTGTGTCACCTAAATTAATCGAGTGTATAAGCACGATAAAAATTTCTCAGGTACAATCTTTTCCCCCACTTCGTTTTGTATCTTCATGACTACCTCATTTTTATTCTTCTAAAAAGTTCATCCAATGAACAAATTCGGTTTCTCATCTTGTGAAGTTTATGCAATTTAAATTAGTCCTTGCTAATATCTTCTTCGATGGCATTCTTATTCACATCGGACGAATTATCTGTCCAAGGATTTTTCTTTTCTGATAGAATTAAATCTCAGGAATTTTATTATCAGTTTTACCTGATTTAAATTGCAAAACTATGAGGTATATGATACATTTTCCATCCGAAAGTTTTGCACTATGAATTGTCTTAGCAAACACCTAGTGAAAGGAAAGTGCCTTTAGAGGCCGTATTTTTTTAGTATGATATATCTCATTTTTCCTATTTAAGGATAGCTCATTTTTGGCTTGATTTTTTATGCTCATCTCATTCGGATTCATCATTCTTCTTAAAGTATTCATGTTCGGCACAAATTCGGACACATGAAAACTTTTCAAAAGAAATTTAAGTGTACCGTTGTATGATACTGGGTCCAGGTAGCATTGATTATAATACAAATGTGTTAACCATTTATAACTTGTATTCGAATCCCAGGTTCACATTGCTGCTTCAGAGTGCCTCCTGGAAATCACCCAGTTGGGTAGATACATTTCAGCAACGAGTTGGGCTGATGTTGGATTAAAAGGTGAAATTGTGCAGCTAATTGAGATGGAAAAGAACGAGCAGGCAAGATCGACGCTGAAAAAATGCATCGAGAACCTTGAACATTTCGAACAAGCAAATGCTAAAACAAAATAAACAAGTGGAAATGGAAGTTGGAACTGTTCAAGAATGTCTTTGGATTGGATGTTAATTTTTAGTACATTGGTCATGCCCAAATGTGGCTTTTATTCTGTGATGTAGACCAGCAAAGAAACTACATAAGCAAAAATGGCAACGGACATCATGCCAACCTTATTAGACTAAGCATTGTATTAGAGAAAAAATGAAAAAGGAAAAGGTTATCATTATGGGTTTTTGCCATATGAATTGAGTTATATAATTGGTTTTACATTGACTAATCCATTTTAGTTAAGTGTAAAATTTTGATACATATAGATTATAACACTGTAAAACTTAAATCTTATATTTTTATCCTTAAACCATAAACTCTAAACTTTGCCCTTAAATTTAGGGGTGAGCAAAACTCGACTCAACTCGAAAAAACCGAACTTGAGACGAAAATACTCGACTCGACTTGAAATTTTATAAACTTGAGCAAGTTGAAAAAATTTCAATTATAGTTTGAGTTGTAAAATAAAAATTTGAATTGTCACATGTGAAAAAATATATATGTGCATATTTTATATGATTAGAGAATGTCGTTTAAATTAAAATCAAACTGTACTATAATATGATAAATAATTACAATTAAATTTTTTAGAAACTTGTAAATTTGACTCGAATTGAAAATTTTTAAATAAAATTTAAGTTGTAAAATATGACGCGTCAACTCGAATAACTCGAAATTTTTTGACTCTACTCGACTCGATCAAACGCTCACCTCTACTTAAATTCTAAACATTTTTAGACCTTAAAACTTTAAGGGTAATTATATTATGCACTAGCGGTGAAAACATTATTTAAACCAATTTAAGGTTCATAGTTTAGGGGTTTGAGTTTATGTATTTAAAATTTAGGGATTGTAGTTTGAATTTAGAGTTTAGGGTTAGAATTTAAGGGTTATAGGTAAAATTTTAAACCCTTATCATATTATCATAAAATTTAAACCTTAACCTCTAAACCCTAAATTCTAACCATATATTTTAAATTTTAAATCTTTAAACTATAAACCTTAAATTGGATAAAATCCCTGAAATTAGGGACCGCTAGATATATTTTCATAGACTTTAATACTTAAACTTCAAACTAGAGGTGCTTCTTTTAATCTATATAACCTTTTGAAATCTGACAAACACCCAAAGACATTTTATTACTATTCTCCTTTTAAAAACCTTATTTGGACTTTTAAT
The DNA here is from genome assembly GCA_958450335.1 of Hibiscus tridactylites. Classification (NCBI taxonomy): domain Eukaryota; kingdom Viridiplantae; phylum Streptophyta; class Magnoliopsida; order Malvales; family Malvaceae; genus Hibiscus; species Hibiscus tridactylites. The sequence goes on along the minus strand of OY288291.1, from coordinate 57,571,217 downwards.
TTTATTTTTTATTCAAATTTTTGAAAGTCGCGGCTTACAAAAACACGTTTTTCATATAAATTAAAAAAATTTCTGGAATATGTTAATTGAGCTGTCATGTAGAAAAAAAAAGTGTTCTATCAAATATGTCTTTTAAAAGCAAATGCCGATGGGGCGGTGTATGGAGCCCAACGTCTTGCGACAGCTGTGGGGTGATACAAGATGGGAATGGGAGTTGGATTTTTAGCTTTTCTCAGAAAATTGGGCGTTGCACTGTGTTGATGGCGGAGTTTTGAGCGGTTCATAATGTTTTGTTGCATGCCTGGAGACTTGGTTATAAGAGGGTGGTTGTTTAATCAGATAACTTGAAGGTGGTTAAAATACTTCATAATGAATCATCGGATCTACGTGGGGGATGTTTTGGTGGACTTGATTCTTGGCATGCTGTGTCGAGAGTGAGAGGTTGTCGTTCAACATGTTGGAAGGGAAGGGAATCGAGTGGCGGATCGTTTTTCACGGCTGTTGAAAGAAGAGTCGCGCGGAGAAGAGTGTCTGCTAGAACCATCAAACATAATTCTTGAGGCGTTCGAGGCGGATCGGATGGCTTAGTCCGTTACACCTTTCACTACTGTATTAGCAAAAAAAAATATGTCTTTTAAAAATTATTTTTATCCTATATATATATATATATCGTTTCAAGAATTAATATTACACTAAAAAAATTAATATTGAATGTGTTGATATTTATGTAAAAAGGCCGTTGTTTTTCCAAGAAAAAGTGGGCCAACTAGCAAAAAAGCCCATTAAACCCAGACACAGATGTTCTGTTCTCCCTACTGAACATTGAATTACTGTTATAGCCTTTGGCCGGCCCTCTTTCTCTTCTCTTGCAAAAGCAAAAGCCGACTCTAAAACCCCAAACTAATAGCAACTTTTCCCCTTTCAAATCCCTAATTTCGATTCCAACACCCTAATTTCATTCTTCAAGTTCTACTTTTTGAATCTGATAGTGGGGAAAATGTCGAAGAAGAAGCAAGAGCCGGGCAATCAGATGGACGCCGCCAATGACCACCGGTTCACCATTAAGAATATTATGAAAGATATTCAGTTTCTTGGTACCTTCTAATTTATGTTTTGTAATCCAATCAACCTAAATCAATGCCGGTGAAGATTTAGGGTGTTGCCTTTAGTTACTTTTAATCCATGTTTGCGCCTTGTTTTGATTACAACTATTGGTGATATTAGTATTAACTTTGGCTGTTTCTGTTAGTGATTTTGTGGTTTCTATGGTTTATTTGAATTGTGTTAGATTTTGCTTTCAATGATCTGCCTTAAATGACTTTCTTTTTGTCGAAAGCTTTCGGAGCCGGAGAGAACAATGAGAAATTCCATTCTTGCTTCTTTTAATTTGTTGCAGCAAAGGTGAATTAGGGGGGGTGGGGGGTGGGGGGTTGGACTTGAAGCTTTTTTGTGCTTGAAATATAGGGTGTGGGCTGTCGTGCCTCAAATTTTGGTGAATACTTTTAGTTCTCGGAATATTCTTTTCGAAATGGTTGGAATGCTTCTCGGGAATCATATCAATCTTGAAACATACATGTCCCAACTTAGTTTGATATCAAATATGCTTAGCTCTATGCTATGTTATCCGGATTTGGGGTGAGTGCGGTGCGGTACATGTATGTACTACACTGTATGCTTAATCTTTTTCAAGTTACTTTTCATGTACTACGCGTAACCGAATGTATCGGTCATGGATAGAAAATGTTGAGTGAAGATAATGTAGGCTCCATTTGTGATATGAGTGTAGCTCTATTTTGGACTTTTCACCCCTCCCAGTTACGGATTATCGTTTGTCATGTAGTTGTATGGTGGTTTTGTTGTCTTATGTTTTTGACATTTTAGGGTCCTCCCACATGACATGGAAAGAGAGGAAAGAGATGGAGAATAGGAAGGTGGTTTCTTTGGGTGGAAAGGTGAGAACTTTTGTCTTTGAAAAGATAAAACCGTGAAGACTGCAGAGTGATTGTGATTTTAAATTTTATTTTAACATTAGATTTTGGTTTCCTGAATGCAGCCCCCTAAGAAACAGAGATTACCTCTGAGTGTAGCTAAGGCGGTCATGAAGAATCAAAAGAAACGAGATGAGAAAATGCTGCAAGAGGTTATCTACTTTCATCGTCTTTTTACCATAATCTACGACATTATCCGGGCTCGGTGTGTACTTAAGCTTTTAAAAGTTTTCCTCGTATATTTGGAAGATTGTTTTCTTACCAATGTATGAATGTGTAGGATACAACATCGGGAATGATTACTTTAGAATATGATTCTTACCAATGTAGTATAGGTCGTAATTCTTTTAGCTGATACAGAACCTTTTGTGGATCATTAACCTTTTTGTTTTTGGATTTAGAATATGATTCTTAGCCGATTTGGAGGGAAGCTTGGTGGTGGTGGTGGAGCTAAAGGATCAGTGGATAGGCGGAGGCCCGAGGACAGGGTTCTGAAGTCAAGTGAAGGTCATTTTAAAAATGGTGTACTCGATGTGAAGCATTTGTTTCAGAAGTCTCCTGCTAAAGACAATGACTTTGACAGCCACCCCGGTGGCAAAGGGAAAAAGAAAAAGGGAAGCGGTAAAAAGAATGGAGGGAAGAAGAAAGGTGGTCGTGGAGGCAAGAAGCGCCACTGAACGATACATCCAAAGTAAGGTCCCCCCGGGGGCGCAATGCCGGTTTTGGATCTTAACAACTGATAGATAGCCCTTAGTACAAATTGTCATTGTTGGTGTATGATCTAAGTAAGTTCTTGTAGGAACAGCCACTATTTGACTGGTTTTGATGGGGAGATTAGTCTTTGCATAATTTGTTCATTCTCTCCCATATTTGTTTTGTTTGAAGAAGTAATTTAATTCGGTTGTGCTTCTGAGACATTTATTTGAAGTGAATGATGCCCCCAAGGACTCTAACCCTTTATTTTGTCTTGTAGGAATTCATTCAATCTGCAAAATATAATCTATTTTATGCAAAATGTTTGCATTAACCTTTTTTATCCTTTTTTTTATGTTTGGTTCCCAACAATATTATTTTCGCGATTCAAATCTTGATTCTCTTTACGAGAATGCAATATATTAAAATACATATTTTCAATTATTTATTATGGTTTAAAAATTACTTATTATTCCATCTTTTTTGTGTTTTAGTCAATAAATCGTAATTTAAAATAATAGAATTAATTATTGTAAAAATTATTTAGGGAACTTTACGTAAATCATCTTTTTTGTGGTAGATTTTCTTTGAATTCCACGTGACGCTAACCGTTCTGCCAAAATACCATCGGAATCTGATTTATAGGGACGTTGTTGGTCCCTCTTATTGTAAAACTCGCAATAGTCAGCCTCGCTCTCTAGTTTCCTTTACAAATCAATATATATATATATATTTATGGATAAATATTCTATACACGGGCGGTGGAAACTGAAAGTTCAGTTTCCACAAGCGCCTTAGTTTTAGCGTATAGGGAATTAGTTTAGGGTATATGGTTTAGGGGTTTAGGTGTAGGGGTTAGAATTTAGGGGTAGTTGTTTCAATTTAAGGTTTAGGGTTATAATTTAGGGTTTATTGGTTAAAACCTACATCCTCACCATATTGTCCTAAAAACTAAAACTTAACCTATAAACTCTAAATTATAACCCTAAACCTTAAATTAAAACAACTATCCTTAAATTCTAACCCCCTACACCTAAACCCATAAACTCTATACTCTAAATTAACTCCATATACCCTAAAACTAAGGCGCTTGTGAAAATTTTCAGTTTCCACCGCCTGTGTATAGGATATTAATCCTAAATTTATTATGATAATAAGAAAATTTTTATAAACATTTAAAAAATCATAATATATATATTATGATTTTTTAAATGTTTATAAAATTTTTCTTATTATCATAATAAATTTTTTAAATGTTTATAAAATTTGTCTTATTATTATTAGGTTTAAGGGTATCATAAGTCCTTAAGTTTTTGAAAAAATTAATTAAATTCTTAATTTTTTTTCATCAAATTAAGTCCTTATACTTCAAAATTTCATCAATTCAGTCATTTCAAACAGTTTTTTTGGAACCAGTTGGTGCAACTTGTCGTATTACAGTGTTGTCACTTGACATTTCTAGATTTTTTATTAATTTTTTTAAAGTTCTAAAATTTCTAAAAAAAATCTTATAAAAATAGTTTTCAAAAAAAATATGTTAATGCCACATGAAAAAACTGTACTATATATGACAATAATATTTAAAAAAAAACCTGTTAAAATCGATGATCAAAGGACCTAATTGATAAAAATTTAAAATATAAATATTTAATTGGGTAAAAAAATTAAGGACTTAATTATTATTTTTTTCAAAAGTTGAAAAGCTTAGGACTTATTATTATCATCAGGAGAATTTTGTCAAAACGAGATACAAAAAGCTTTAGGATTCTTCTGAAACAGCTGAGAGACATGGATGAACAAGAATTTCGGCGCCTTCTCGATCTATTCCCTCTTGTTCGATCTACTGATTATCAGGCAAATAACTAACCCCCTCTCTCCTTTTCAACCCCGTTTTTTATAACAAATTCTTACTTGTTAATTTTTCTATGGGTGAAATGATAAGCTTAAGGATTTTGAATTTCTTTAGTTTCACGTTTTAAAACGTTCATAAAGATCCTCGCTTTGTTTCAGTGCTATAATAATCAGGGAGAGACACAGAATTTTATGTAAAGAGTGCGAACTATTAAGAAGACATGAAGCTATATTAAAAATGTTTAATTATTTGCAGGTGTACGAGGGGCTGAGTTTTGAAGCTGCTCAGAAGTTCAACTCATGAAACTGCTGAAAAGATGGTCCCTTCATGCCCAATACCTGTTTATGAGGTTGAAGAATCTGTTTTGGGATAAGTTTGTGTTCAAAACCATTCAAAATTACTCATTTATCTTCTCTCTTTTTTTTTAAACAATGTTAAAATAGACATCCTATATATGTAAATAGTGGAAATAAAAAAATTCAAAAAACATCTTAGTTTTAAGTTTAGGGTTTAAATTTAATAGTTTAAAATTTATGTTGTGAGGTTAAAATTTATGACGATAAGGTTAGAGACTTAAGTTTTAATATATAAACCCTAATTATATACCTCTATTTTAAATCAAACAGTCTATTCGAATTACAGAATCCAATTCTCCAGTCCCGAGCTGCAAATCAATCCTGAAGTTAATTAATATTTCTCTCCAAAATTTTAAGGGTTTATATTACCCTTCAACCAGATATCAATTAAGCAAACATTTTTCACGCAAATTAAGAACTGGTGATTTAGTGAGGCTAAAATGAAGCAATACATTCTCATTTTGATATGTACAAAAATTCTTTAAAAAATAGTAAGAAATTACAAGATTTCTATATATGCCTAAATAAATTAAAGACTCTTAAATTATGGGAATTTCTAAAGTAAGACCGCGAACTCAAGGCTAAATAAAGCCAGAGTAGCTGCAGCCATTGGATGAGAGTTGGTTGTATAAATATTAAATTCAAACCGTTAGATTTAAAATAAGTAAAACCGGAATACAGTGTTGGGGTAAAACAGTGAATTGATCCTTTCCCTCTATCTTTGTTTTAAATCCTGAAACCCTATATCTCTGCCTCTTTTGCTCCCATCATCATTCTTCTTTACTGTTTTTTCTCCCCTATTCAGGACTTTAATGATATTTTACAGGTAAACTCATTTTTTTTGTGAGTTTTTCATGCGCTTTCTGCTTTATTACTTGCAGAGATTGCGTATGTTTTGAGTTTTTATTTTGTTTTTGTTTGTGTATTGTTAGCGAATTAATCCACAACCAACACCGTCCACTACATATAATCATTTGTGTATTTGTTTCTGTTTTGTACTCTGTTAGAGGATGCTTTTTTGAGTTTCTGTTTGGTAAAAGGTTTATTTGATGGAAATTTCATTATTTTTTCCCAGAAACATAGGTTCGAATCTTTTGTATTGAAATTGATAGAGTTTATTCTCAAAATAGAATTAGACTCGGCTTTAATCATAGTCCATAGATCGTGTTCCTTCGATTTATCGAATATCAAAAATATCAACAGATGAAGGTAGAGTTTTGTTCTTGTCATGTGCTTAGTTTTCTTCATGAGTTTACTTTTAGTCTACTTGATTAATTGGTACTAATACCAGACTGTGGTAGTTCTCTGATAGGTAGGTTTTTCCAATGGGAAAAAATGTGCTTCTTTTACATTAAAAGTATATTGGCTTATATATCTTTACTTACACCCCTTGCCATTCCTTTAAATTAACATCTTATATATGCAGAAATGGAAGCAAGGAAGACTAGAAAGAGGAAGAATGTTGAAGATGAGCAACTCAAAATTGCAGATGCGAGTTTTGTAAACGTTGAAACGGATCACATTTTAAGATTGTATCATTATAAGTTAATTTATGTGTTTTTCTTGCAGTCGGGGGATGATTTAGCAGCTAGATATAGGGCATTGCTCGCTGAAAAGATTAACTCGGATGCTCGTGCAGAAAGGGCAGAGAAACGTGCTAAGGAACTCGAAGAATTGGTAAGAAAGAAGGATGCCGAACTAGTTGCTGCAGCGAAAGGGGTGAAGGAGGCATGCTTAGAGATCAGTGCGAGAGTCGAGCAGGCTGAGAGGATTTTAGCTAACATGGAAACTGTGTCCGAAGAACCATAAACCCTAGGGGTCTAGATTACTATAGAGGTTATTTAGTTATAGGTTTAGTAATAAAAATGTTGATTATATGTTTATAAACAAATAAGTCACTTTTCTTTTAAAAGTAATAATTCAGTCACCTAATTATAGATTTAGGAACAAACAAGTCACACTGTCATTAAAATTGAAACAAAGGTTTGACATAATAACCATTTTAGTCCCTGAAACTTATGCATTCTATTAATTTAGTCTTAATTCAAAATAATTCAATGAATTTAACCCTTCATATTCAAAATTTTCATTTGTGAAGTCACTATGTCTACTTGCTGGTGGCGTCAAGGTCATAATGAGTCTATTTTATTAATCCGTCAACGGTCTAATAGTGAAGTGAATGTTTTTGTTGAGCTATCACAACTGTTGATTATCGAATTAATAGACAATAGCATGGAGTGTGATAAGTAGTCGGGATGGTGCAACGTCTAATTTTTTAAATACGAAGAGTTAAATATTTTTCTTTTGTAAAAATAGGTGTCTAAAGTTTCCAAAGTTAGAGTTTTAGGTGTCTGACTATTAATGGATGTTAACAAATATATTTAACCAATCAATGATTAACACGTGACACTAAATTGAATTTTTTTTTTTTATAAAAAACACCCAAAATTTTCAGTTTTTTTATAAAATCACAAAATTTTGAAAATTTTACAAAATATCACCAATTCCTAAAATTACCCAAACCCCAAATCACCGCCGCCAATCGCCACCCTTGAGCACACTACTTTGTTTGTCGGACTAAGGCAGTCATTTCTCCCAACATAGTGTCGTCGAAAACGGCGAATAGCGTGGCAACCAGACGTCGATGTTGTGTTCGACGTTCGGTTGCATGTCGTTCGCATTTTCCAACGACGTCGTGTTGGGAGAGATGACCGTCTTGGTTCAACTACCAAAAGGGTGTGCTCAGGGGCGGTGATTGAAGGTGGAAGCGACGACGATTTTGGGGTTTGGGCAATTTTAGGGATTTATGGACTATTTTGTAAAAAATATAAAATTTTGGGATTCTATAAAAAATGAATGTTTTTTGTTTTAAATTTTTAAAGGATAATGGCACAAATGCCCCATGTACTTTACAAAATTTGTCAATGTGGGGTTTGTACTTTTGAAACGTTCAATGTGTCCCCTGAACTTTTACTCCGTCATTCAAAGTGCCCCTAACGTCGTTATCCTAGCACGTGAAGGGACACATGACTCTATTATAAAATGACATGTGTCTCTATTGTTTAGTAAATTAAAGAACAGACTTACACTGAAGTAAGACAATATTGATTGTTTAGTAAATTACAGAATTGACTTATATCGGTGTAAGTTGTCTTTCTTCCAATTTTTATTTTTTTCTTTCTTCAAATCATGAGTTCCATTTGTTCATGTTCAAACCCTAAACATATTTTAAACCCTCATTCATATTTCTCCTCTTGTTATATTGTTCATGGAAGCTCTAATTAGATCGTTGTTACAACTATTTGAAAAATGGATGAAAGAAGATATGGACATGGAACCCCTAGTAAGAAATCAAGTTTATCAAGCTCCCATTCAATTGCAAAAGGTAAGTTCAAAGAAATTATGTGCTACTGTGACGTTAAAGCTCCTGTTTGTGTTTCAAAAACTGAGAACAATCCCAAACGATTATTCTATGGGTGCGATAAATATGGGGAGGTAAGAGCATCAATTGTTTACTGGTTGGATTTTTAATATTATAAAATTTGTAATGCTAATGGTAATTGGTTTTTTTAGAGGGGAAGAACTGTTCATTTTTTGAATGCGTTGATTCATATGAATTTGTTGAAAATCAGTCTAAAAAAATACAGATGGAGAATCAATTTTTAGCCTATGAAGTGAGAGAATTAGGACTAAAATAGCATGGTTCAAGGAAAATGGTAAAAGGAAGCTGGACAAACTAATGAAAGAGGTTGAAAGATTGAAAAATCAAAAGAAAATATACAAGTGTTGAACCAAAAAAACTAGGTTAATTACAATATAACAATATAGTTTAAGTTCGATTTTACTCGTTTTGGTTGATGTAATTGTTTATGTCTCAAATGGAGGCAGTCATTAACTATTTTTTGTTTGACTGAATTTATATTATGCTAATAGTTCATGTAAATGCTTCAATTGATGGCTTCATCTTCTGCCACAAATATAGACAATTCTAAATTGATGGTGTAGATGTTGTCACTGCTAGGCTATTTTTTTATAACAATACTTAGTCTTTTCATTTTCTAAACTATAAAAATTTTCTTATACTGGTGTAAGTTAATTTTTTAATTTACTAAACAATCAACAATGTCTTACATCGGTGTAAGTCAGTTTTTTAATTTACAAAACAATCAACATTGTCTTACACCAGTGTAAGTCATTTCTTTAATTTACTAAACAATAGAGCCACGTGTCATTTTATAATAGAGCCACATGTCGTCCCTTCATGTGCTAGGATAACGTTGTTAGGGGTTGGAGACACTTTGAATGACGGAATAAAAGTTCAGGGGTATATTGAACATTTCAAAAGTACATACCCCACATTAACAAATTTTGTAAAGTACATGGGGCATTTGTGTCATTATCCCAATATTTTAATTTTAAAAATAAAAAAAACTAAAAATGTCACGTGTCAAGCATTGATTGGTTAAAAAAATTTAACACCCTTTAACGGCCAGACACACTAAAATTATAACGGTTGAAACTTTGGGCACTTATTTTTACAAAAAGAAATACTTTACACCTAAAATTCAAAAAAGTATACTTTGGGTACCTATTTTTCATTTAAGCGTATATAAAAACACGTGGACACAAGTATGATTAGTCAAATCATGTAAATAATTGTGTATTATTTCTCTTTCACTGTATGTATATATTGTCACGGACCGCAAGCCCGCGACCGAGACAAATGCAGAGAAGGCAGTCCAAGACCATCTTTACACCATTTTGGGCTTGCCAAATGACCCAGGAAAGCTGGCCAGTCACCTTGGTAAATAGTAAAGGCATAGCTTTTACCATGGTAATTCCGATAAGGCAACTTACTTATCACTTATGATAATTGTAATTAAATCCCACATTATCTCTAGTTTAAAATTTAAATAGAGATGTAGATAAGATAGGCTCAGATCTAGACCGTTGATTGTAATGTATCTCAACCATTGATTTTAGGGGGCTGCAGCTATAAAAGTAGGCTCACCCCCACTTCATTTTACACACTTCACTTCAGAGTTAATACAAGTCAGCATTCACTCTAGCCTTTCTTTCTTTTACTTTTCCTTGCCATCACTGTTCTCACGTTTCCGCACTTCTCTAAGTTCTCTTACTTAGAGCGTTTAGGGTGACTTAGCCGACGTAAATTTTTAATATTTTGTAAATATTTTTTAAGTTTTAATTTTTGAATAATTTATTATTTATAGTTTTTACTATTTTTAATTTTTAATAATGTTTTCATTTTTCGTACTGTCGTAATATTATTTTTAAAATATTTTATCAATTTTATATATTTCTTATGTTATTTGAATATTTTAAAATTTTAATATCGTTTAAATTCGTATTTTTATCTAAAAATTATTTTTGCCCCGGAACTTAGTAAAGAAAATCAATTTTACCCTAAATTAGGTAAAAACTCAATTTTGCGTCGGTTAGAAATATATGTATGTTTAAGAGAGAATTAGCATAACAGTCTGCATACTCTAAAACTGAAGCATACTAATTTTACCTTCATTGAGGTATGTTTATTACTTTGATACAAGTATGTCTACAAATAAAATTGATTTTGTTCTATACATAACAACAATAGCCAACAATCCTGCTACTCTTGGTCAAACTAGTCAAAAGTATATGTCCACTAAACTCAAAAAAAATCTTGTTAGAGTTTCTCATGTGTTTATAAAAGTACGATGATAATTTTTACTCAATTTTGTAAATTCAATTAGTTATCATATTAGCTCTAGTCCTCGCAGACGCTTAGAGTGTCTCACAGCCATCTCTTAATTCAATCAGTTTCATTGTCATCTCCAGTCACCGTAGCCTCCAGGATTTCCTTAGCCTTGTCAACTCTCACATCATCTCTTCCTTTAACTTTCTCGCACATTCCGCCACAGTAATAAATTTGCCCTCAAGTTTCGTATCACGTTTCTCTGCCCTTTCAGTACGAGAGTCTGAAGCAGCCTTTTTCTTGTGCAACACACCATAAGCTTTTTGCATACACTTCAGCACATCAGACAACATAACAGATTTATCCCTCAGCTGCAATGAAAACATACCAATTATATCATCAAACTAAAGTAATTATAAACTTAAAATCGTTACAATACTTACCCCTTAAATGAGTTGTTATATCAGTTCTAGGAGATTGAGAGTTATTCGTTGAACTCGAACCAGGTTGAGTTTGACTCAGAGTTTGACCTTGAGGCACACCCTGCTCAGGACCTTGAGGCACAATCTACTTAGGGCCTTGAGGCACATTTTGAGTAGTAAGAGCATTCGTTGTTTGCCTTCGAGTGTTCACCATTACTGTAAATCTAAACAAATAATCTTGGATAATATCAAAAACTTCAAAAAATGTCCACTATGTTTCAGCTATATTTTTTATCATACATTTAACTACCATTTGCCACGGATCCAACGGCCGAAACGCCACCGACCTGCAAGTGACCATAAAAAATCAAATTTTCAGAATAGTAGATAATGTCAATCATTTCAATTTTCACGATAAAAAGGAATGTAAAAGAGTTAATCTTGACCACTTTCTTTTGGAACAAGAAATAAGGGTAAACTATACCACTAACCACCACCTTAAAAAAATCGACTCAATTGACCACCCAAACTATTGAAAATTGATCAATGTGACCACCAGCCGTTAATGGGCTAACGGAAGGTGACGTGGCAGTTAAAAAATTAAAGGTATAATTACACATTTGGTCCTTACTATTTACACATTCTTTTAATTTAATCCTAATTTTAAACTAATAAATAAATTAATTAGGTGGTGACACGTGTCAACACCTATTTTGAGGTGAAAAATAAATTTCCCACACTTGCGCTATGCAGGAATCGAACCCAGGTGAAGTAGAAATTAAAGCAATATTTTAACCACTACACCAAGAACATGTTTGGATTATAATTCACCAATTGTAATATATGTTTTATTGTGTTACAATAAACATAACTGACAAAATGACCGCTTCTTTTTCTTTTTATTTATTTATTTATTCTTTTACAATATATAATCTAATATGATTAGCAATGGATTCAAATTTGTTTTTTTTTACTCTCAAATTCTTGGTTAAAATCCTGATAGAGAAAAATTAACAAACACCAAATGGTGGTGCCGTGATGGCGTTTTAAAACGAAAGCAAAACATTAAAACTCGTTTTCAAAACACAATCAGGAATTCAAAAGGTAATACTACTTATGAAAATCACAGAGGTGGAAAAAATCAAATCGGAAAGAGAAAAACTACAGATTTATAAAGCCAAAATCCCAAAAAAAATATGGATTTTTTAATAATTGATCAAAAACAGTAAAGTAACTTTAGTGTGTTGAAATTCAAGTTGCTGTAAAGTAGAATGTATAGAAAAGAACATGTGAACGCAACTTCATGTGGGAAAAAGAACAGAAAAGGTGAAATGAAAAAACGATGAACAAAGAGCTTGCTTGCAGAAACAGAGAGAAAAGAAGAGAATTAACAGAGAGCAAATTGAAGAAACGAGGATAAAACATAATAAAACATATATTACAATTGGTGAATTATAACCCAGACATGTTCTTGGTGTAGTGGTTAAAACGCTGCTTTAATTTCTACTTCACCTAGGTTCGATTCTTCCATAGCGCAAGAGTGGGAAATTTATTTTTCACCTCAAAATAGGTGGTGACACATGTTACCACCTAATTTATTTATTTATTAGTTTAAAATTAGGACTAAATTAAAAGAATGTGTAAATAGTAAGGACCAAATGTGTAATTATACCTTTAATTTTTTAACTGCCATGTCACCTTCTGTTAGCCCATTAACGGATGGTGGTCACATTGATCCAATTTCAATAGTTTGGGTGGTCAATTGATTCAATTTTTTTAAGGTGGTCATTTTAATACATTAACCAAAGTATGGTGGTCAATGGTATAGTTTACCCAAGAAATAAAAAGAGCCAAAATTCACAAAGGTTTTTTTTCTATTTTTTTATTCGTATATTGATAAAAAAGAAATCGAAAGGTTACCTTTTCGAACCAAGTCGTCTCGCCGCTCCGATGACAAGCCTCCCGACTCTCCGTCTAGCCGCGCATGGTGAATCGAACATGAAGGGGGTCGAAAGGTGTTAGGAGTTTCAAAAAATGAAAAAGAAAGCAAAAAAGAGGCATTTTTTAGGGATAACATCAAAATAAAAAGGGAGAAGGAAGATTTAGATTCGGGATGAGAAAAACAAATAAAAAGGGGTGACCTAGGCTCGCCGGCATTGACTAGCGACGGTCGGTGAGGCGGTTTATAGACGGAAGTCGAAAGGGGGAGAGAGTTAGGGTTTCACAGTGAAGGGGAGGAAGAGAATAAAAAAATCAGATCTCTATTTTGATATGAGTTTTATACTCATTTAAGGTTTTTAAAAGTGGTTTAATAACAACATAAACCCCTCCGTGTCGGGTTATTTACGCGAGAAGCCATTTGCACGGGGAAAATCTCTCTCCGGGTCCTTCAAAGTTTTATCCGCCTTTTAATTCGGTCACTAATTAATAACTAAACCAAAATATTAATGGATTAATTACCCTCTAACCCCTGAATTAATTTGCATGTTTCATCTTCGCACCACGTTCTTATTTTATTCCATTTCAATCCATTATTTCTGCCCTTTTTATCATTGCACATATCTTTTATTTATTTTAATTTTGTCCCTTTAGTTTCCATTTTATTTAATTTCAGCATTTTTTATTTAATTTCATTTAATTTTGGTCTCTTGTATATGTATATGTATATGTATATATATATATATATTAATTTATGGGCTAGGATCAAATTATACTGTGTAAAACTCTCTAAGTTTTACACGTTTTTTGGATCGTTGGATGAGTAAAACGGATGGATGAGATTAACAATAAAATATGTGAAGATTATCACTTGGGAATTAAAACACGGAGTTAATCTCAACCATTCATTTCCCCCATCCAGCGATCCAAAAAACGTGTAAAACTTAAAAGAGTTTTACACTGTGTAAGTTGATCCTAACCCTTAATTTATTATTATATATATATATATTATGGTATTCATGTTATATATATATATATATAAGCTTAATAATATACATGTTATGTCATTTTATGTATTTATTTATTTATTTTATTTATGCCTTTTATTTATTTGTTTATATTTATGTTCATATTAATTGCTTGATTTTTATATGGTATATGTTTATATTTATTAGTATGACTTTCTTAGTATAATTACATTCTTATATGTTTATTTTACCATTTATATTTGTTTTACCATATTGATCATTTTTACCATTTTAATTTGTGTAAATATATAAAGTATAATATATCCATATATAGAATACACGGTTGAAACTAATACAATTTTATACCATATATAACATTTTATTAATACAATATATATTAGGTTATACTTATGTAATATTTCTTTTTAACTTAATTTGCACCTTAAATATGCATGTTTCCTATTTATCTACACGTATATTCCTTTTGCTTTACTTATTTATATATTTATAAAACTTGTATATATATTACGTTCACCTAATGTTATAATATATATATATATATGTATGAGTATGTTATATATACTATATTAAAGGTTATGCATTTAACGTATAGAACACACATTTAGTATACTATTGTCTTTTTAATTACTATTTTGTTTTTACGTATATAATACGCTTGATTTACTTATTATACTGTATATGTATATATATGTGTGTGTTTGTTCTTTATTTGTTTTATTCTTGTCATCTTTTAGTTAGCATCTTTATGTCCATATCACATCATGCGTAATTAATTGTCATATTTAACTAATCACTTTATTTCATTTTTTAGTACTCGAAATTCTGATATTCTAGTGGGAGTATCGTCTCAAATATTCGGGAGTCATCTCTTTTGGTATCATGGGTTGAGAGCTAGGATGTTCGTCTCGTATAACCATGCTTTCATGCATTTCGAAATTATTAATTAAATTGGGCCGAGTTTTTAAATTTTTCCAATAAGTATATTACGAACCATTAGGTACCAATTTTGGGCGTTGTGGGGTGCTAATCCTTCCCCACGCGTAACCGACTCCCGAACCTTTTTTAAATCTTTGGTTTTGTTTTCTCGGTGTCCGATCTACTTTTTAAAATGATCGGTGGCGACTTCCTGTATTTTATTCAAAACACTAGCATTTTAAAAGAAATTCACTAAGGCTAATTTTTCTTATAAAAATTGGGAAAAGACCCCATACTCGGATTTTTTAGTCGCTACAAAGACGACAAAGGCTGAAGATTAGAAATCTCATCCCAAAGAGTTTTCAACTGAGTGTGGTAATTTGTAACAGAAAGGTTGCCTTATTGAAGATTGTAAAACTCGTGCATCAAATCTGATAATCGAACCAAATCTCCTTAGTTAAAACGATCATAAAGATCGACCCAGAGTTCATAGGTTGTGTCGATCCATATTACGCTTTGCACAATGTTAGGATGAATAGCCCTCTGAAGCCAGGAAAGTACCAAATTGTTACATTTTACCCAAGCCTGAAATTTAGGGTTTTCTTCGCAGAGTTCTTTGATTGTGCTGTCAACGAAAGAAATTTTGTTCTTTGAAATCAAAGCCATTTTCATTGATCGGGACCACGCGTGATAATTTGAACCGGTAAGCAAAGAAGATGTGAGAACCAGCGCTGGATTCTCGTTTGGATGGATGTAGAACTCATCAGAGGGATCTTCCGGCTTGAAGATGCGATCAGAATCTAAAGAATGAGTCGCGGATGAATCAACTGATATTCGGCTACTTTTTTCATACATTTAACTACCATTTTCTGTTGATATTAATTAACGTAATCTACAATAGCTATTTGCTGCTTTTAATTATCATTTTAGAGCCACTAAAGTGTGGCTTTCACCGAACCTAACTACACAAAACAGGGTAGCATTAGCCATAGTTGTTTGTGTAGCTCTTGCTATTCTTTTTGCCAAAAACTAAGCACAATGACAAGAACAAAACTCTACAAGGAATAAAGCAGAAAGCGGATGAAAAATTCAAAAAATGAGTTTACCTATAAAATGGAGAAAAAACTGCAAAGAAGAACAATGACGGGAGCAGAAGAGGCAGAGGTTTAGGTTTCACGATTTTAAACAAAGGTAGAGGGGGAGGATCAATTCACTGGTTTACCCCCTCACTCTATTCCGGTTTTACTTATTCTAAATCTAACGGTTTGGATTTAATATTATACAACCAACTCTCATCCAATGACTGCAGTTTCTCTGGCTTTATTTAGCCTTGAGTCCGCGGCCTTACTTTAGAAGAAATTCCATAATTTAAGAGCTTAAGTGATATTTGGTTGAAGGGTATTATAAACCCTTAAAATTTTGGAGAGAAATATTAATTAAGTTTTTAAATTTCTTTTTACCTAAATTAATTTTATTAATTAGTGTAAAAATGTTTAAGGGCTTAATTGATATTTTTGAAAAGAAATTTTAAGGCTCTCTACACTTTTAAGTCTTGCTTGTATTATTGTTATTTCATTATCATTTAATTTTATTTTGTAATCACATCAATATATTTAAAAAATTATAAAAGAATAAAAGATAAAATGTCATTTAAATAATACATATTAAGTATTTTTTTATTGAGTTAGTTTAACTAGCGAAACCAAACTCAATCGATTTTAGTATCCGACTAATCTGAATCGAGTACTATAGAGTATTATTGTGAGGACGACCTTCCCAACCCAGTCTATGTTAAATTGTAATATATTCTAATATAAGTATATAAAAAATAATACTCGGTTGAATGTTCTTTTTATTTACTTTAAATTGTAATATATTCTAATATAAGTATATAAAAAATAGTACTCCTAAATTACTATAGAAGATGTATCCAAAGTAAATAAAATTCAAAGTTCCACTTGAATGTTCTTCAAGCATTCAAAGTAAATAATCCTCTTAAATTGTAATATATTCTAATATAAGTATATCTTCTTTTCAAGAATCATATACTGAGAAAATTGCGGCATGCCTCGTTAAAAACTTCTTTACACTTAAATGAAGGAAAAGAATACACACGGTAACCAGAACATCCTAGCAAAATAAATTGAAATAAAACACTCCATGCCTAATAACCTTATAAAAACTAAACAAACACAAAACTAATTCTAACAAACCACATTCGACAACATTTCATCGGCTTGAAGCAAGTCTTGAAGTTCATCCATTGGAGCCTCTAATAACTGCACTCTAAAATCCGAAGAGCATGCAAGGTTGGCGAGCCGATCCGCTACTCGGTTGCCTTCTCGATGAATACGTTGGAAGGAAACTGATACCAACTTTCAAATTCAATCACAAATATGTATTCAATATAGGAAAATTTCCAGCTTGTGCAAGGACAATTGACGTTGGTGAGCAGCATAGTTTTTGTAATCTCTTGGTCCTCTCCAAAATCGATTTAGAATCCTTTAAGGGATTGTTAAACACTAAGTATTTCTGTCCAACCGTATGTTCCATAAGATTGACCCAAATAAAATATCTCAGTCCTTTAATTCCTTGACAAAGCAAGATGGCTTCGAGAGGTTGAGCAATATCTAGTTGAGAAAATCCATTGAAAGAAATTCATCAAATTTTTTAGTTCGAATAACAACAGACCAAATAACTACTGACCTTGGGCATCCTCGGAAAACATGATGCATATTGTTAGGCTTGTAGCACGCTCGAGTCGATCACTGAAATCCGTCAAGAGGGTTGATTTTGCTCATTGGATGAATTGGCTAAAAACTGAAATAAAGATGTACAATTTGCACAAGAATTTTAGAGTGGTTCAACTACCCAACCGAGTCTACATCCACCACCTGAGCACACCACTAAGGATTTTTCAATTCACTAAGAATTCGTCCCCTTTTCAAGGCTTAGGAAGAAACCTTTACAACTCTATCTTTTATACGACTAAGATATAATCACTCTAGTTTTTGTCTAAGGCTAAACTATAACCTCTCATTTTACAAGCGATTTGTTTGGTAAACTTAATACCTCACAAGGGGGTGTTTACACAAATTTAAGCTCACAAGAATACACGGATTTACAATAAAGTTCACTCCATAAAGACTATTTATAAGAGAAATGAAGAGATAAGAATTTGACTTAATTTCTCTTGAACATGTTGCTTGGATGTTGTCTCTCACTTTCTTCTTCAAGTGTCCCAAGCTTGCTTTTATAGAGTGAAATGATATTCTAGTCGTTTATGGTCGTTGGGATATTTTGGAGCCGTTGGGATGCAAAATAGTTGTTACCTACAAAAAATTCAGCATTTATATCTCAAGAGATTGATCCTTTTTCAAAAAATATGACTGTTACAGCCAAGGGATCGATCCCTTAAACCAGGAGATTGATCATTTTGCACTTGGTGATTGGAATAAAAAGATTGAGGCGTTATGTCCATAAAGGGATCGATCCCTTTATTTAGGGGATCAATCCTTTTTGCCTTGAGGCCTGGAAATGACCTTTTTAAAGTGCAAAAACGGATCATATTCATTTTCAAAAGGTTTGGCTAAGTTGAAAAACATTCGAAATAATTTTTTTTCAAGTTTGTTTGGACTTTGAATTATTTTTGAAATATTTGAACAAGTCTAAAACATTTTTCACTTAATTTGTTATATCAAAATTTAGTTCAACACATATACTTCTTTGTCACATAACACAACGGACATTGGTCATCCATGGAAAAATGCCGCTTAACTCTTTTATCATTTGTCATTAGTTTGTTATTACAAATAAGCCATAAAAAATTTCACTCTTTGAAGGCCTCGAAACTGATGGGTTTTCTTCCATAAACTTCCATCATCTTCGACTGTCGGACCACAGCGAATTCCATACGCCGTCTTAACTAAAAATTGAAGATCGTTGTGACTTTTCCAGCCTATAGTATCACTGTTAGCCGCGAAAATGAGGGCATTATGAGCAGCAATTCGGAGCAATATTTGCAAAGAGAATAGGTGTTGAAATTTTTTCAAGTACTAATTTCCAAATCCATATGCCATAGCAGCAAATGTTTCGAATTCAATGTGGTACTGAAGATTTTCAGGTAGATAAGATATTAATGGGTCAATTCCTCCAATCCATGTGTCGCGCCAAAAGTCTATCGTCCGTCTGTTAACAACACAATAGATGATGTTATCACGCACGTCACTCCAAACTAAGCTTAATCCCTTCCATAATCTCGAACAAATAATATTTGAAATTGCGTCCGGCACAAGCTTATCACATTTATACTTAGCTCTGAGATTCTAACTCACAAAGCATCATTTTTTTCTACTAATTGGAAAGCTAGCTTCATTTTAAACATTCATTCTACGAAATTCGAGACCACCCTATAAATTAGGCCCACAAACGTCATCCCAACGGACCAAATATAATTGGGTATGGCGGCGAGCACCGCTTTTGCTAGCGTAATAAGTCCCGCAAGCGAGAAATTTTTCGCAGCCCAACCATTCAACTTATTTTGCACCATATTCACCATATAAGTGTAAGAAGCTGAAGTGACTCGACTATGTAACAGAGGGACTCCCAAGTATTTTTCTAAATTTGCAACTTCATTAAATCTAAAAACATTACTAATATGTGATCACAGTTTAATCAGAACATTCTATGAAAAATAAATGTTCGTCTTAACTACACTGACCTTATGACTGGAAACTTCACAGAAGCGCTAGAGAACTCTACTAATCACCAGAAGTTGTTCCCAAGAAGTTTGCGCGAATAAAATCATATCATCTGCAAAGGAAATATGAGATTGTGTGAAATGTTCCACACAAAGAACAAACATGTATGGAGATAGAGGGTCCCATTGGCAAATTCATCTAGACGGTGTAAAAGATTCAGTCTGAGAGTCGTTCCATAATATCTATGTAGATACCGACGTGACACATTGCATAATCAAATTACACAATTGTGTCGAAATCTCAACATCTAGTAATGTATCTGCAAGATAAAGTCCCACTCCAATCTATCGTTCGAATTTACTAAATCAATCTTGATAGTTATCTATCCTTTTTGACCTTTTATGCGCCTCATTGAGTGGATTACATCTTGCATTATTACAATGTTGTCCGTAATATCCCGACTAGGAATGAAACTTGTCTGGTTATCTAAAATCCATTCAGGTAGAAGTGGTTTTAATCTATTCACTATGATTTTCATAACCACTTTATACACTACATTACAGAAGCTAATAGGTCTAAATTAGCTAATCCATTCAGGCGCATATACCTTCGGAATAAGTATTAGAAACGTCTCATTCAACTCTGTTGGGATCATTCTTTCATCAAAAATATTTTTAACACAATTACACACCGAGTTGCCAACAATGTCCAAATTGCGTTGATAAAATCCTGCTTGTAGCCCATCCAAACCTAGAACTTTGAAGTTGCCCAAATCAAACAATGCCGACTTGATCTCCTTATTCGAAATTGGCATGATCAATTCGTCCTTCATTGCTTGGGACAGTGGCGTAAAATACCCATTTGTATCATCTGGATTCGAACACCAACTTTATCTGCCCGTCGTAATGCTGAAATTTTATTAGCTCGCCTTCATATTAAGCTAGAAGTATGAAAAAACTTTGTATTTCGGTTTTCTTGTAATGCCCATTGAGTAACACGCCTTTTGTCTCCATATACTTTCCTCTTGGTCTAAGACATTCAAGAACTTTTCCCTTAGTTGATCCTGTAGACCAATCAAAACCTCATAATGGGCAGTCAACAATGTTTTGTCAATGCTCAGTAATCGAGCCATGAGTCGTTTCTTCTTTTTCTCGATATGTCCAAATACCTTCTTATTTAATATGAAATTTCAAATTTAAATGAATCAATATTTTCTTGAAGCGGATTACTATTCCCCCAGAATGATGGTAAGTAATCTTGGGATTGAGGATGATCTTGCCAGACTGCTATAAATCGGAATGGCCTATGCGAAATTTTAGAACATCGATCCACAAATTAAAGAAGTAAAGGCCTATGATCCGATCCTATTTGATCTAAGTGTTGCTCAAAAGAATTCGAAAAACAAGACTACTAGTTAACTTTTACTAGGCATCGGTCTAATCTATGATGTAGATTACCCCTCGACCAAGTAAACGGCGGTCCCTGGAATCCCAAATCAATCAAACCAGCATTATGAATAAATTCAGAAGAGAGGCAACTCCCACCCTAAATCAATGTGAATCCACCAATTCTCTCATTCGAATCCAAGATGGTATTGAAATCCCCTCCAACCACCTATGGCGACACATCCGCTGGTTCCAATGTGGCCAATTAATCCCAAAGTTACTTTCCTTTTGAGCTACTAGGGCTCGCATATACTGCCATAAAGTAAATCCAATTCTGTTGATCTCCCCTTTACATTGGCCATTAATATATTGATTTAAGATATGCAGTATTTCCAAAGTAATGTTTTCCTTCCATAGTAATCAAATGGCCCCACTAAAACCATGAAATTCTACACGAAACGTATGTTCAAACCCAAATTTTGAGATCCGTAGTGGAACCAAAAACTCGAGGCTCCAAAAGAGCTATGACCTCCACCCGGTGTTCACGCGCTAAAGATTTCAATATTCGATGAAAGGTAGAGCTTGTTCTACCCTGACAATTCTAAAATACAACAGTCATTATAAAAGAAATAAATAGGGAATCAGAGGCTTACTGCTCGACATTCTGTGTGGAATCGTCCCGAACAACAATCTACTCCATGTGGTCTAAATTCTCCTCTTCAATGGAGTCACTCCCATTAAATGAATGTTCCATCCATTCATCTCTATCACCACAAATAGAATCGGATTCTCCTGTTGTCGGTCCTCATCGTTCAATTGATAAAGTTGGTCGAACATGTGTTACACCTACTCTGAAGGTGCCGCTCGAGAAAGAAGATTATTACCTTGTTGTTTTCAGATTTAAACACCATTTCTATTCATTTAACCTTGTTTAGTATTAGTACCACTAGACCCAGCAAACTTGACCCGAGACCGAAAACTAAACCCGAAACCGAATTGAACATGCTTACTTGAAATTTGACCCGAAATCGAACTGAAAATGAACTGATTTTTAGTTGAACCGAAATGAACTTGAATCGATAGACCCGAACCGAATGGACCGGAACCGAATAGAACCGAACCAAAAACAACCCGAAATAAATAAAAGATATTAATAGAAATAAAAAATGAAATATGAACAATTGCACAACTCACCAAAAAGTCAAATATATTGACTTTATAAAGCCATATAAAGGTGTAAAAAAAACTAACCAACCTAAAAACTTGATTAAAACCGACTGATCTCCCATCAACCAGAAATTGACTCGAACCGATCCGAACTGAAAATCAACTGAATCGAAAATCAACTGAACAATAAAAACGAACTGGAACCGAACCGAACCCAAACCAAATTTGAACCGAATGATATCATACTCGAAATAATTGAAACCGAAATGACCCGAACCAATTGACCAGTTTGTCACCTCTAAGTATGCCGAGCCTTTCCTGTTCTCCTATTGGGTTGGATATTTGCTTCGAAACTTGGTTCTACAAGGGAAATTATTGTATGACTTCCCTTCCCCCTTACAACTTGGTGTTCCACGACCTTGACCCCCATGTTCAGCTACCAAAGGCACTACTGCCACATCTATTACCACATATTTAGACCCACTTTTTGTGTTCTTCCAATACTATAACCTCATCCAGATCAAGCCTTGACCCGATGCCAAAGTCCCCAGTGTTCCTCGAATCACGTTCCATCCTTTTTTGCTACCTGCTGATCTTCCGGCGCTAAAGGGGAAGTAGGCATCTCCAGTATCGGTGGTATCCCCACCTGAACCAGTGTCTTCGGTGGTCGTCCACCGATATTACCATACATGTCAATACTAGGGCTTTTTTTGATACTAGAGTTTCCACTCTTGAGAGAATTTTTGTTGTTGAACTTTCTTCTTAGGGATGGGTATTTTACCTGATTCGGTCAAGTTATATATCAAAGTTTTTTTTATAGATAATATAAAATTTATTTTATTATTATTATGGTAAATTACATAAATGGTCACTCGACTATGACTCAATTTTTTGTCGAGTCTCCTGACTATGAGAAGTTACAAATAGGTCCCAACTAATCACAATTAAAAAAATCAGTCCAATTATGTTAAAAACAAACGACTAATGATGTGGCAGCTAATAAATTTTGCATAATGATAAATTTAACTGTAAAATTTTATATTTTATTTTAATTTAGTCCTAGATTTAAAATTTCATCTCTCAATATTTAAATATTACAACATTTTAATCCCTTAAATCCTAAACTTCGTCTTCTTCCCTTCTAAAAAAACAACCCCCATTAATGTTAACAATACCTATCTGTAACCCAATTTCTATGAGCAGTGTAAATAACTGGACAATTAAAACCTCCATTATTGCTTACAGTAACAATCTACGATGAGCTAACCACAATAAGAGATATTTATGACCAAATTGAAATAAAATGTAAAGGTTAAGAGTTAAATTCATTATTATGTATATTTTATTAATTGT
Organism: Hibiscus tridactylites; assembly: GCA_958450335.1. Taxonomy (NCBI): domain Eukaryota; kingdom Viridiplantae; phylum Streptophyta; class Magnoliopsida; order Malvales; family Malvaceae; genus Hibiscus; species Hibiscus tridactylites. The sequence goes on along the minus strand of OY288291.1, from coordinate 57,547,767 downwards.
CACATCTTCAACCATTTATTTTTTAATGGAATTGGACCGATTTGTTAGTCGCAATTAATCGAAAGAGCTATTTATAATTTCTCATAGTCAAGAGACTGCATAAAGAATTAGGTTATAACCGGGAACCATTTATGTAGTTTACCATTATTATTATTATTATTATTATCAGGAGAATTTGGTCAGGCAATATGCATAGAGAGAGACAAAGAATGGGTTACTAAAAAAATAAGGGGAAAAACTCAGGACTTTCAACTGTGTTCATATGAAAATGTCAATGTAAGAAGAGATTATTGATGGAAGATTTTAAGCAACACTTCTTCTTCCCATCCAAAATGCCTTCAAACAAATAAAAGGTCTTATGCATGCTGTAAAATACCAGTCTCATAAGTCAAAGACAAACATATTCGAATTAGAGAATCCAATTCTCCAATCCCGAGCAGACAATCAATCGTGAAGGGTTCCCAAGACATCATCATCTCTGTATAGGTGATACCTGAAACAATTGGTTGAGAAGAAAATAAAGTTAGAACGAACAAAGAAACGGTGCCAATGATGCACAACTTTTTCCAAATCAGTCATACGCATGTTCGAAAATGTGTGTAAATAGATTATTTCAGGAAAATGAAGAATACATATAACATGGTTCATAAGATGTTATAGTGTTTGCAGAAACCTAACAATTTGCCAACGACATGCAGGGCTTCAGTCAAATAAGGGCAAATTACAATACAAAGCATAGATAAATGCAATTACTTTCATTAGACGTCAACAGCAAGCAAAGACTGTTGTTTGCTCTCACTCACCTACTGCATCTAGATTTCCGACTTATGATAGAGGAATCGATGTTTCGACTGCCGACCATACTAATTGTCGAAACAATGGGTAGTAAAATAAGCTAACAACCAGGCATGATATCAAAACATGCCAACGGCCATGATTGCCAAATGACCTTGATAACCTGTTTCCAGAGTTTTCCCATTGGTGCTGGAGTTGGAAAACTATACGGAAGATCCAACATCACCATCCTACAGGCACTTTAACCTTAAACAAGATAATACACATCAAAACCTAACCCTAAGACCCTAAACTCTAAACCCTTTACCCCTAAATTCGACAAGCTTACACCGAAATGAAAAATGAGATAAAGCTATTAGAATAATGACTACCATCTCTATGTATTTTAGGCTAGGCTAACTTTCTATTCGCGCCAAATGTAGCTTAACTTAAGTTGTTCAAAAGAAGAAGAAAAAAGACACCATTTCATATAAACACCATACAAATTACAATATGGGTTACAGATTCAAACAACATTAATTACCAGGAATGGGGTGAAGTGTGAACCCAACATTTCAGGCTTTAAACAATTCTTATATATTCAGAAACAACAACAGAATATAAAAATAGTTAACAAAGTTTAAAAAATTTATAAATAAAAGATGGGTGTGAAAGAAAAAGACTAACTCTTTTTCACCAAGCTTGACTTCAGTGCCTCCATATTCAGGCAAAAGGACTGTATCTCCTTCCTTTAGACTAACTGGGATATGCTTCCCATCTCTGTCTCGTGCTCCTGGCCCAACTGCTACCACTTTGCCGGAGTTCAACTAAAACAGAACCCAAAAAAAACCCAAATTTAGAACAAAGTAACAAAAACCCAAAGTGAGTGAATTGAAAGATTGGATTAAAAACCTTGGAAGTCTTCTCGGGAAGCAAGATCCCAGAGTTGGTTTTGGAAGGAGGGATTATTTTCTCGACCAAAATGCGATTAAATGAAGGAAGCAGACGCTTTGCCATGTTTTGATCTGGGGAAAATGGGAAGGAGATGAGATGTGTTTTCTGCGATGGAATTGGGAGATATGGAATGGATTTGAATGAAAAAATATGGAGAGAATTAGGGTTTAAGATGGAATCAGGGTTTCTGTTGAATTACGGAAATGACCTCCCTACCTTAACCAGTAGAAGTCTCTAGACGTAAACTGACATGAGACGCGCAGCTAAACTGCCCGGTAAAAAAATGAATTTTTTTATTCTTTACATAAAAATTAAAAAAGTTTAAATGGTTTTATTATATTAAATAAACTATTATTCCCATCCACGGTGAATTTTTTCTCTCACAAACATACTTAAATCTATTTTAAAAAATAAAATATATTTTTTAATCATTAAGGGTGTGTTTGGTTTCGGAGAATACAAGTCATTTTTATTTTATTTTCTTCGAAAATAAAAAATATTAAAGAAAACATGTTTGGTTGTAAAGTTTAAAAATAATTTTAAAAAATAGCGAAATTTTGAAAACATAAAAAATATGTTTTCAATTTTTTCATTGAAAATGTTTTAAAAATGAAAAATATAAAAATAAGGGCTTTTAAATTTTAACTCTATTTAACTTAGGTTAGAATATTTTTTAGGGGTGTGCAAAAAAACCGAAAAACCGAAACCGATTCCGAAACCTGAAAAAACCGAACCGAAAAATTGGTTAACCGAACCGAAAAATTCGGTTTCGGTTCGGGTTTTTATTTTTTAAAAAGAAACCGGTTCGGTTACGGTTTATAGTTTTGGGATAAATCGGGTAACCGAACCGACGGATTATATAATATATATTATTATATTATATGTTATTTTATTATTTTATATTAAAAATTTATATTTTATTTTATTTTCTCATTCCCCAAAAGTAAAACAATAATTTTATTTTATCAAGTTTAAGTGTTTAACTTGCTAGTATTAGAAAAGATAATAATATCATGTGTCGATTTTAAAAAATATGTATTTTTTCTAACATAATATTAAAATTTATATTTTTAATAAACAAAATAAAAAACCGTTACCCGAACCGAACCGAATTTTTCGGTTAACCGACTAAACGGTTAACCGGTTGAATGGATACGGTTTAGGGTCGAGAATTTAGTGACCCGAACTTATCGGTTAACCGAAATAATTTACTAATGGTTAACCGAACCCGGTTTTGCACACCCTTAATATTTTTAATGTCAATTTTAAAACTTTAGTTTATTTAATTATATTTTATTTTTATTATAATAGTATTCTTAATAATTATACTTTAATTTAATTAATTAATGAGTACTTTTTTTATTTGACTTAAAGATCAAATTAGTCCTCAACGAAAAATAAAAAAAATCAATTGATCCATTATTGATTTTTTGCACCCAATTTAGTTCTTATTAGCCGACACACACTCAATTAAATCCTTCCGTAACGGTTAACCGAATTTTGACCAATAACTCATTAAAAACTAAAAAAATAATAACGTGTAGCATACTCTAAAAAAGTATCGTCATTAAACTATAAAAATATAAAAAAAATGTTTAAAAATTCTATTTTTTTACTTTAAAAATATTTTCTAATTTGGCTATTTATTGATTTTTTTTAATTTCAAAACAATCATAGTTTTGATTTTTTTTATATAATTTTAAAAATATTTTTTAAGTTGGCCATTTTTTTAATTCAAATCTCAAACCCCGTTTGTTATTGTTACTGTGAGAACTACTATAGTTGTTGTAGATTCCCTATCGAGTCTTCCTTCAATTCATGTGAATCAAGTTTTTTACTAGAGTTTTAATAATTTTCTAGAAAACAAAAAATCCTTAACAAACAAACCACATGTTGTAAAAGGAAAATGAATGTTGAAACTTGAAGATGTCAGATTTAACTCCAACGCATGCAAATTTCACAACGTTTAAATGGGTCCAATTAAAGACAATAGTTGTGAAGGGGAACTAATTAGCAAACTATTTTAAGATGGGTAGTTGTAGAGAGGTTAATTTTAAATATATTTTTATTAAATTTTTTAAAAATATTTTCATGTGTACCACGTGTCACTATCTAAATGATTGTTTGTGAGTTAATAGTCAAGTATAACTGTCAATGTTATAGGAGAGTTAAATTGATCGCACTTTGAATTATGAGGGTCTAGTTAATTGCAATTTGAATTATGAGGGATAAATTAGGTGTAATTTTTTTTTAATTTTTTGTTGAGAGCTAATTTGACCTTTAAAATTTTTATTTTAAAAAAATTAAATATCAAACACATTTCTATTGTTTTCATTTTTGAAAACAAGTTTTCATTTATATTAACTAAACATGTTTCCACTCTTTAGAAAACAAAAAACAAAAATTATTTTCTAAAAGAGAAAATAAAAAATATGAATCGAACGAACCTTAAATCTTTGGAAACCTAAACCATATCCACTAAAGTTTAAGACTTAAATTCTAACCATAAACCTTAAATTTTAACACCTAAATTCTACACTCTAAATTAACCTATAAATCCTAAATTGAACCCGTTTAAGGAAAAAAATTATTATCAGTGCATGAAATATTTTCTCATATATTATTATTATTATCAACAAATGTTGAGTGCAATAACAACATGCATTGCTCTCCAAGAGAAGAACTTGAGTTCAAACCTTGAAGAAAATAGAAAGAGAGTCACAAATTCTAACTTTGTGTAAGGTAAGAGTTTCGAATCCTGATATCGTAAATGAAAAATAAAAACAATAATTATTATATACTATAAGTCCTCTTTGAAGTATTTAAGATGTTGGAGCCCAACCCAAGACAACAATCTGCTTTAGTTAGGGCTTTGTCCTAAAGGCATGGGGACAGATTGAGTGGATCGAGTAGGCCCATTGCCATGAAATCTTGAGAAGAAAGAAAAGATGAAAATCATTTATTCAATCTAATGTAAAATAGAATAGCACAAGTATTGAATTTGAAAAACAAAAAGGAAGAGAAGTGAAGAAGAAGAAGAAGCAAGATGAGCAGCATAGGAACCGGTTACGATCTCTCCGTCACCACTTTCTCTCCCGACGGCCGCGTTTTCCAGATCGAATACGCCGCCAAAGCCGTCGATAACAGCGGGTCCGCCCTTCTTCTTTCTTTATATATAATTTTAGGGTGTCGGAAATCTAAAAATATTTTTCTTGTTGCAGAACCGTGATTGGAATAAAATGCAAAGATGGGATCGTTATGGTACTGTTTTTCTTTTCCCTTTCCCTTTCCCTTAATTGCTTATTTTGAACCAGAAAGGAAGAGAAAAAAAAAAACAGCGGCTAATATATGCGTGTGGACTAAACTGGGTACTGTTTGTTTTAGGGAGTTGAAAAGCTGATAGCTTCGAAGATGATGTTGCCCGGTTCTAATCGAAGAATCCACTCCGTTCATCGCCATTCCGGCATGGTATTCACTTTGTTTCGATGGGATATTTACCCCATTTTCAATGCTAACGTTTTGGGTTCTGACTTTATCTTTCACTGGTATTCAATACTCTAATTCAGGCAGTGGCTGGATTAGCTGCCGACGGTAGGCAAATTGTGGCCCGTGCTAAATCTGAAGCTACTAATTACCAAAGGTTTTTCCTTTATTATTAATTCCCACAGTTCAGTTCTAGAGTCTAGCCTTTAGCTAATCCTGTTATGTTTTTATCTAATTATGGGTTTCATTTGTTGGTGGTTGTGAAGCGTATATGGTGAGCCCATTCCTGTCAAAGAACTTGCCGAACGTGTTGCGAGTTATGTGCATTTATGCACCCTTTACTGGTGGCTCAGGCCCTTTGGCTGTGGGATAATTCTCGGTGGTTATGATAGAGATGGTCCCCAATTATATGTGGTTGAGCCGTCTGGCATCTCCTATGTCAGTTCATTTCTCTCAATTAGAGCTTTGTGTTTTTCTTTGTTTGTTGATCTAAGTACTTTGGTATTATTTCTATTTGCTGCTGGTTAATGATTTATGCTTCCTTGTTTGTTTCATTTCTTGTTGTAATTGATATAGAGATACTTTGGTGCTGCAATTGGGAAGGGAAAACAAGCTGCCAAAACGTAAGTTACGAAACTATTTTTTATCCTGTGAAACTTGAATGAAGACATTAATTTACTCGTGCTAGAGATGAAATTATTGAAGCAGTGAATGTTGGAACATTTGTTTTTTTCCCCAACTATTTGAAGCTAATGGATACCTTTCCTGCTTTTTTTATGACCAATTTTTTTGTCAGATGTTTTACACCCAATTGAAAAGCCTTTGGTTGACTTTATTTATTTTCTTTGAAACTTAATCTCCAAAATTTTTCTGGTACCCTCTCATCATACAAAGTTTTGCTAATTGATCTATATGAGTTTCCTTGTTTCCAAACACGCCCTTCCTGTGTTGTTTCGTTGTTTGCCAAGTTGTCATTTTTCCACAAGTAGTCAAAATCAAGTCAACACTCCATTGGGACTAAACTGGTTTGGTTGGCTAGTTAAATCATTCCCCTATCCTGTACAATTAATGGCTATGTCCTTTGAAATATATTAAAAGATGCAACCTTAGTTATATATGGTTTGTCTCTTTCTTTTGTACATTCCTCTCATTAATGTTTCCTTTCATTGTGTATGTGGACAGAGAAATTGAGAAGTTGAAGCTTTCAGAAATGACGTGCAGGGAAGGGGTTATTGAAGTAGCCAAAATGTGAGTTTGTCTTTCTTAATTCCTTTCATGCCTTTTAAGATAATTGCTTATATCTTCTTCTCTGAATGTTAATTATTCCTTTTACTTTTCTTGCATTTAGTGGAAAATCTAGGGAACTTGCTCATATTCTTTTTCCGTTATTTTACTCATTTATTTCTGTAATGTCTGATTTAGCACAATGACAAACTTGGTGCTTGATATTTATCAATATTTACACGTGGTCAAGCATATTGTCAGAATCGTATTTCTGTACATATACAATGCATATGAATGATATCCTTTCCCCTTCTCTGAGAATGCATGTATAAGATTTCATCATTTATCATTGAGCAGAATTTACAAGGTACATGATGAAGCCAAGGACAAGGCCTTTGAACTGGAGATGAGTTGGGTCTGTGATGAGTCAAAGAAACAACATCAGAAGGTAATTCCTCGCACCCATTATGGATGCACATCACTTCACTTTCTGCCTTTTTGCTAGCTTCAACATCTAACAGAAATTACATGCGTCCGGCTCTATGAATTGAATGATGCTGTGTTTTATTTAGTTTCTTAAAATTCAATAGGTGTCTTGAATTTCGTAAAAATTGGGGTAAATGTAATCCTTAATCCATATGTAAAAGCCACCTTATTTCACTCATGGATTGTTCTCATAAGAGATACCAAATATGTCATAGGATTCTCATTCTTGAAATTCTGCACTCCCCTGAACCTAGAAAACAAACAAATTTTTTGGGTTATTTGTGATTTTGTTCCTTGGAACATAAACTTTCGTACATTGCCGTCTTCCCATTTGATAACATCTTACATGAGCGTTTGTAAACCTGTCCCACATGTCCAAAACCGCGCTTTTCTTTACTTCATTGGTGCTAGTTTATCTTTTCTCTCAGGCCTTCCATTCTGATGATATTTTGCTCCTTGCCACTTTATGTTCTCGCTTCCCGTGATCTTATCTACCTCTATATCTCATGCATAATTTGATTTTCTTCATGTTTGTTTCATGTGATGGATTCTGAAATTTCTATGCAGTTGATCTATCAAATTTATCATCTATAAATAGGTGATTAGAATCCATATTTGGAATGTCAAGGATAAATTAACTTCATTTTTCTTCTGTAGATTCGGATTTAGTTGCCATTCAGAAATAATTTGTCGCCAGTCCTTGATCAGTTTTCTTTTTACGTGCTTTCACAAAATTTCAGGTTCCCGATGACCTTTTAGAGGAAGCCAAGGCTGCAGCTAGGACTGCATTGGAAGAAATGGATGCTGATTAATGATTATCGGAGACAGAGTTGTCCTGTTATGAAATGTATTTCGATCTTTGCAAAGTTTCGGTCCGGTTTAAAAGATGGAGTGAGTGCCTGATTAAACAAGGTGTTTCTAAGATGAGATGATATAAGACCAGGTGGGATGAAATCATGGATTCAAAAGACCTTGAACTTTCTGTTGTCCTTTGCATTCTAGTTTATTTTAGGTATCACGGAGATTTCGCCGGTGGCGGTAAAGGTCAAGGAACACCTTTCTTGTCTTGGTTTGTATACCTTCAAACTTTATATTTGCTGTTAGATGTGTCAACTTTACCCCCTAAATCGATTCGAATGGTGTGTACCAAAGTTTAGGGACGAGCATTTGATGGGTTACGAAATTGGACAAGCACCTTTAATTTAGTCATTGATACTTGAGATGAGTACTACCAAACCAAACATACTCATGTGAAGCATAAGACAAGCACGCAACTCATTGGTACTCGAAATTAGTGGTGAGCGTTCGATCGAGAGTAAAATTTTTTTGAGTTATTCGAGTTGACGCGTCATATTTTATAGCTTAAATTTTATTTGAAATTTTTTCGATTCGAGTTGAATTTATGAAATTTGAGTCGAGCTTTTGAGTTCTTATACAAATTTAATTATAATTATCTATCATGTTATAATATAGTTTGATTTCAATTTAAACGATTTTATCTAATCATATAAAATATGCATATATGTTTCATCATATTTTTTCATGTGGCATATATTTTTTTATTTTAGTATATATATATATATATATAGGATTAATATCTTATACACTAGCGGTGGAAACTTAAAGTTTCCACAAGCGCCTTACTTTTAGTGTTTAGGGAGTTAGTTTAGGGTATAGGGTTTAGGGGTTTAGGTGTAGAGTTTTAGAATTTAGGGATGGTTGTTTCAATTTAAGGTTTAGGGTTATAATTTAGGGTTTATAGGTTAGGGTTTAGTTTTTAGGATAATATGGTGAGGATTTAGGTTTTAACCTACAAACCCTAAATTATAACCCTAAACCTTAAATTGAAACAACTATGCCTAAATTCTAACCCTCTACGGCTAAACCCCTAAACCCTAAACCCTAAGCTAACTCCATATACTCTAAAATTAAGGCGCTTGTGGAAACTTTCAGTTTCCACCGCCTGTGTATAGAAAATTTATCCAGATATATATATATATATATAATTTGAGGGACTCGACTTGAACTTAAATATAAATCTACTAATTATTAAAAGTTTCGAGTTAGTCGAATTTTTATTTTACAATTTAAATTTTATTTGAAAATTTTTCGATTCGAGTCTAAAATTTCAATTTTTTTAGTCGAGTCAAAAATTTTAATTTTTTCGAGTCGGTTTTTGTTCACTAGAGATGGCTAGATTTTTCAATGGGTTAGGACACAATTCGATTTCAATTTTTAAGCTTAGGCTCCGATTTAATTTAGTTTGACAATATGCCTTACTATTCATTAGATTTTGTTATATTCACGTTGAGTGAATGAAATGTATAATTAGATTTTGCAAAATGTTGTCTAACAATAATTATTGGTGGAGTGTTGAAGAACATATATTTAAATTTTATTAAAGATGATATTAATAAGTAGAAGTGTGATTTTTAGATTGTTTATTTAAAGATGGATAAATATTCTATACACAGGCGGTGGAAACTAAAAGTTTCCACAAGCGCCTTGATTTTAGGGTTTAGTGAATTAGTTTAGGGTATAGGGTTTAGGGGTTTAGGTATAGGGTGTTAGAATTTAGGGATAGTTGTTTCAATTTAAGGTTTAGGGTTATAATTTAGGGTTTATAGGTTAAAACCTAAATCCTCACCATATTACCCTAAAAACTAAACCCTAACCTATAAACCCTAAATTATAACCCTAAACCTTAAATTGAAACAACTATCCCTAAATTCTAACACCCTACACCTAAACCCCTAAACCCTATACCCTAAACTAACTCCCTAAACCCTAAAATCAAGGCGCTTGTGGAAACTTTCAGTTTCCACCGCCAGTGTATAGGATATTAATCCTTTAAAGATTATATAAAATATTAAAAAGACGATGGCACAACAATAATAATATAATTGGTATTTTTAAATTATTTAAAATAATGACTATTTTACCAACAATAAGTTGACCTAGTGGGATAAGGTACTAGATCTCTTAAATAAGATTTATGGTTTCGAATTTTAACGCTGTTAATAAAACGAATTGGGTTAATAAAATTATGTTGTAATAGCTTTTGTAGTACACGATTTAAACTAGTCGATCAGTGGTTGGATACCGATGATTAATACTAAAAAATTCATTATTTAGGTCATTAAAAATATATGTAGATACTTTGTCATTCAAGAAATAATGACTACTTTATGTGTCGATAAAGTTTTTTTTAATAAACTATTTTGTTATATTTTCTTTTGCAATGACATAATGATCTAAAGTGAGCTGAGCACATTTGAAAATCAAACCCGCACAATCTGTTTGTTGAAATGCTACACCGAACACCAGCCAACTGCACTGAGTGCCATAAAATGCACTTAGTACTAACACTTTCATCTGCTTCAAATTTCAAGCATATAAGGTAGCAAAAGTTTAATAACAACAGTTCCACACAAACTTATCCAACACCTCCTTCAATAGTTCAGAATTTGACAAATCTTACAACTCCCACCACCAACAAGGGAACAGATTATAATGGCAATTCGAGTTCCGACCAATTTCAATGATTTTCAGAAATCAGAAGGTTGACGAAATGCAAGTATCTTCACCCAAAAGAGCCGCTATAACATCTGTCACGATGGGTTTATCCCTCGTGCACCCATTGTCATGACCAAACTGACCAGGTCCGAGAAAATCATCTAGTCTGGAAATAGCCATCTGATTCGGCATTTCGTTCTTGCTGTTGCATCCTATTCCTGCAGGAGTTATGGCGAATTGAATGAATACAAAATATTATTAATTCATTCCACAAAATTCATTGGTTGCAAAAGATCTCTCACCCAGAATGCTCTCAACGAACTGTGGTTCATCTGATGAGCTTCCACTACCAGGAGTGTGCTCACTAAGAGCCGATGTAGCAGAATGAGCTGAAGGAGAATTCGAGTCACAGTGTGCTTCATGTTCTAATTCACAATCCTTTAGGGGGAAATTGGCTCCATCATCAAGCATCAAAGTAGAAGACTGCTGATAAGATTCATCCTTTGAGCTTTTAAGTTTCCGTGACTCGTAAACTACTGCTTCCAGAAGACCACTGTTTTGTGGTGTAAAAGTATCTGACTTAGCTCGCTTCATCGGAGGGGACTGGATAAGAGAATCGACAGACTCAACCAAAGGTAGAGGGACTGAAGTATTGACCCAGCTATCTTGTTGATAATCTGAATATTGGTATGAAGGGAGCTCCATGTTCATAAGCCCAAACAAGGGCTCAGAAGGAGAGAAATCACTGCTTAGAAGGGCATCAGTGCAAGGAGGTATACCAAATGATGACCGGTCATTGGTACTGAAATCAGAATCATATGGCGAAGATGATTTGCAGGGCTCATCATAATTTTCCTCGCAAACAAAATCAGTCAGTTGGTTGGGCATTGAGATATAATCACTTACACTTTCCTGAAGATGCTTAGGAGGGCATGCCATTGGGAACAGATGGCCATAACCATGGGACGAACCAATAGTTTTTTGAGGAATGTTGAGAAGCTCGGGCGAATAAGACAGATATTGTTGGTTGAGTTCTAGATTCTCAAATTCCACATGTGGAAGCTCAAAAGCGTCTGATTGCAAGAGATTGGAACCAAAGGAGTCCTGGTTTGACATTGAAGCCAGACTCTCTTCTTGACTTAAATTTACTTGAAAGCACACATCAGGAGGGTAAATTGGCAAGCCAGCACGTTGCAGTCTCTTAATTCTTGTATTCCAGAAGTTCTTTATCTCATTATCAGTTCGTCCAGGCAACTAGAGAAAATAAAGGGATGGAATGATTATAAAAGTGAATCAAACAATAAGAAAATAGCACATGAAAGGATCGTGTTTCAGGGAAAATTTACTATAAGAAAGAGACTAGAAATTTCATGCTGAATTGCTGAGCATCCATGGCAATACACAGAACACACATGTGAAAAGAGCTTTCTTATCATGCCACAAAAAGGTGCTTGAATAAAACCTAAAACATGCTTGTAATTAGCAGTGCAAAAAAATATATATATTACAATAAAGAAATAAGATATTGACTGGATACACGTATGCAGATTTACATAGCTATGAATATATTTTATGCAAGGATTCTTCTGAAATATAATGCAAAAATATAATCATATAGATATACTATGTTGCTATATTTTTTGCTGAAATCATAACATGTTGGTGCTTCTTCCTTTCTCTCTGGGGGTGTGGTTCATATATTGTCCTTAACATTATTTTATTGTTACTCCAGCTTTAAGTTTTCTTAACAAGAAAGGTTTTTTTTTTTTTCTTTTGCAACAAAGGAAAAAGAAGTATGATTCATCGGAGTTGGCAGTCCTTGGTTGGACCATGCCAAGGAACAGAATATCCATTTACCTAAAATGTGTCTATCAGAACACACAAGCACTAGTTCTTGAGCAAGTTTATCATGTATTAACAAAATCATATTGTTTGGGTGGTAAAGCATGCATCAAATAATCCCATGCATGAGCACTCCATGAAAGCATGCTAATCATTGTCTAAGGCATAAATTTTGAGTCTCCACATATCAGGACGGAGTAAGGAACATGAATTAACACAGTAAACAAATCACTTGCACATCGCAGAAGCGGACCATTCACAAGCATCAATTAGCTTCATGATAAAGAATGATCATCTCCCAATATAAAAATTAATATCAGAGATTGCACATGCATGTATTTGTTGATTAGTGCAAATGATGTATCCTACAAGACCAATTTTGTTGATTATGTTAAAAGCAATACAAACCTCTGCAGCCATTCGTGCCCATTTGTTTCCCAACTTAGCATGTAGCTCAACGATACGACGCTCTTCGTCTGGAGTAAACATGCCCTTCTTCAAATCTGGTCTTAGGTGGTTTGCCCAACGCAGGCGACAGCTTTTCCCACATCGGGAAAGTCCAGAGTGTTTCTGGACAGCATTCCAATTCCCCTCACCGTGCTTCTTTACATAGTCGACCAGAATCGCATCTTCTGCTGACGTCCAAGGTCCTTTCTTCAAATGACAGCCTTCTCTCATGTTGCCTCTCCTACCAACTTCTTCAACTACTGACAAATCAGAGTGACCTTTCCGCATTGCTACGTTGCCTCTATTTCCATGTTACAAGAACCAAAAGTTAAAGATTTCTTCAGCACCAGAAACATAATACCCAGAATGATACTCAAATGCAGCTATTTTAAAAGAAGAATATTGTTTTTCTATTAGGGATATGATCATGGTCCGATTTGCGTTTAGACAGAAATTACAGTTAATGTATGAACATATACTACCTTGTAATCCAGTGACGGAGCCACATGTATGATTGGGTGGGCACAGGCCCACCCTAACCTTTTCAAAGTTCACATATTTGGCTTCAATTTTCTTATTTTTTTTATGAATTAGTCCTTAAAATTTATGACTTGTGCCCAACCTCAAAAAGATTTCTGGATCCGCCACTGTTGTAATCACCTTGAGACTATTCAAAAGAACTAAAACATAGAAATCAACTCAAAGGATTGCAGTTTTAACTTGTGCAGTGAAAAGTGAAAACCAAACCGAATAGGCTAATAATTTCCCAAATTGAATTCAGTGAAAACCAAACCAAACATTACAGCACGAATTAGATTTCCATTTTTCTCTATTTTTCCCCAGCCTTACTTTCTGTTTGTTCTTTGCATTTATTGATGTGAACCATAGTAATATTAAAACCTACTCCAATTAAGTAACAACTAACATGCTTTCAGCTATACTATTTTTATCAATCAAATCTGATAAACAATCTGTTATAAATTGTAAACATTAATAATATGTTCGGAAAATCACATTTTTCACTGTCCTTCCTAAATGATTTCTTTTCCTATTTTGTACAGATTGCATTTCCGGAATCATTTCTATAAGTAAGCTCAAAATTTTATTTAAATTTCGTACATTTTTTAGCAGAGCAATCTGACAAATGAGCATCAAAATAATCAAAATAAAAGTACCAAAATTCAAAATAAGAAGCTGCTCTTACCTGAATGAGTTGAAGACCAGAGGAGTTTGCAGAGCTCATCCAAAACCCTAAATGCCTAATTAGTTATCACGAATTTCCAGAACCAAAAGCAAAAGGAAAAGGATAAAAAACCAAAATTGTTAAAAGAAAAAGTCAGAATAGGGGAAAGGAAAGCATGTATAAATCAACTCCAGAAAGCCACATTTTGTTTGGATTTTTTAGAAGATAATGTAGAAATGTAGTTCATAGAGAGAGAAAGAAAGAGTTGATTTAATTGGGCGAATAAGCTCTGAATTTTTCTCTTTAAAAAAGAATAAAAAAATGAAAAAGAGTGAGAAACCTAAAGTAGAAAGGGAAGTAGAGATGGCAAAAGGAGAGGGAAAATAGGGGAGAGAAGAGGTTCACTCACTGAGTCAGCTCACCTCACATCTCTCCTTTTTTTTAATTTCCATTGGCTTTTATTTTGGTTAAACTATTTTGTCACTCAGCTTAATTTTAGTATTTTTATTTCGGTTACTCAATTTTAAAATTTAAAATTTGAATTATATTCGTTTTGATCACTCAACTTTTGATCTTAAACATTGTTAAATTTGTTAAGAATGAATTTATGGAAGAATCCTAAATTTTTATTTCCCAAGCTTAGATTTTCGAGCTTCACTTTATTCGCGAACGTTATAAAATTATTTTTCAAATTCAAACAGCGAGAAAGCGGGAAAGGAAAAATGTATTTAAATTTATGTTGATTAGACGATGAAGATTGTAGTTCAGATCAAAAAAATTAAAACTTTAAAAATTACCGATTTTAAAAAAGATCAAATTTAAAAAAGAAAAAAAAAACGTACTCTATTAATTGTGTCGTAAACGATGAACGACAACGATTTAACAATAACATCGAAATTTTTTGACCAACCATACATAAAAATCATAAAACAAAACGCTTTGATTGCAACATTATGCACTAAATATATCAAATAATTATTCAAAAAAATATCAAATAATAAAATTGCTTCAACTAACTTATGAACTCATATATTAGTCATATAACAAGTCCACTATATTTCATTATTAATTCTAAAATATTACTCTTTTGCTTTTGATTAAAGATAAATTTTATTAAAACTCAACATTCCATATATCTAAATAGAGCCAAATGACCTAGAGCAAGGAAGGGCAAATTAAATTTGAATACATTTTATTTCAGTCAAGGAGCAAAAAATGACGAGATTAAACGCGCCTTCACGCGCCGTCTCCCAAAAACTCATCCGCGATCAGTGTCAGCTCAAGTAGGGTGCTGGTTCGGTCTTCTCACCGTCAGTCGTACGTAACAAGTTGGCGTTCGATTTTTCGTCTCCAAAATCAGCTCGTCGGTGTCGGATCAGGAAAGACCCTCCCGGATTGGTGGCTTCCTTCATGACGTCGCGTATGTGGTTTCTAGGGGCATCGGCGGCTTCCATAGGCATCTTCACCCAGGCCAAAACGCTTGGCTCGTCGGTGTCGTTTCGCAGGGCCAGACCGCACTCTGGGTTTGAGCCTCTTAACTCTCGATTTTGGCGATTTCGGAAACATTATCACGATTTGGTCGAGGCTCTCAAGATCATTAGTTCCGGTAAGAGGGAGATGGAAACGAGAAAGGAGGGACAGGTTGGTTGACGGTTCCTTTCTGGACAGCTGGGTGGCCCTGCCGTCAAACTCATGTAGGCTATGTTTGCCGGAAAATCCATGGACGAAGGTTTTTGGCTTGACAGTCTTGTTTGGGAAATAGGATGGGTTGTCAGGTCAGGGTGTTAGAACCAAAACATAAATTAATATGAAATTTAACCCAAGATCTATCATGTCAAATCATCAAGATCAATAAACCGAAATAACCTGAATGCGGAAGCGTACCTGGATTCATTAATAGATTGAAAATCTTGAATCTTGATGTTGAAATCCCCAAATCTTGAAATCCCTAAATCTTTGGTATTGATCTTCTAAGAAGATAGGTTATCTCTTGAAGTAAAACTCTCTGACGGGGAAGGAGAAAAAAACAAGTTAACCTATTTCTTGGGGACCACTACCTCCTTATATAGTTGATTTATTAAATCAACTATTAAATATTTATAACTCTGCCCCTCATTGAATTATAAATATATCTTATGGTATCTACACTTTTATTTTCATGACACTTTAATACCTATGACACGCTTAACTTAATTGGTCACTTTATTTTGTGTCATACTTTATAATAGCAACATACATTTTTACATATGTGCCCACAATTGAGGATTTTAATCCAACAATCTCCCACTTGGGCAACATATGTTTCCTGATAAATGTACAACCTTATGAGCTCAAAATTTTTGCTATTATATAATAGGTATTCTATAACAATCTCGTCCATCAATTATATCCATATAGGATCAAAGCGGTCTTCGCCATATCAATCATGACTGGACCCATCAATGGTCACGTATACAAACATAATCAAATAACATAGATCAATCATGGATGTGTAGCATGGAAAATTACATGAAATGTGAACCGAACATGTCTATTTCCAACTGGTCCTCCTAAACCTTAGTGAGATCAACTTTACTGAATTCAGAGTGTACATAAACCAAAAGAACTTTATTTCTGCAGAAAATAATCTTAAATAACTTTAAACTGAAGTAACTGAAATTGTGTCTAAACCGAATGAGCATTATTTCAAAATTACAAACTCTCACTAAAACTGAATATCCTTAAATAACATTACACCCACATGAGTAGTATGCTCATGAAAGACCTAGGGTGACAGTTTCTTAATATGCGCGCAATTATGGAGTTTGTACCAACATGCTCTATAGACACACAACCACTCTGAATTTTCTTTAACAACTAGGAACTTAATATTTATGTGCTTTAAATTTAAAGTGTTCCTATTGTTTATAGAATAAATGAATGCATATTTATTGTCACAAAATAACTGAAGTGGTCTTTTTATTCAATCTATAAGTAGCAGTTCATGTGACAAAATTCTTTTGCATCAATATTCAAATAGAATCGAAGTCTGTAAACCTGATGATCTCTAACTTACCAGAACTCCGACATGTGAGCAAGTAATTTTTTTTGTTCTTTGAAGATATCTCATAACCCCATTGGCTGCTATCCAATGGTCCATAATATGATTCCTCAAATATCTGTCTAACATTCTAACAATGTACACAATTTCTAAATGCATACATACTTAAGCATAAATTAGATTCTCAATAGCTTATGTATAGAGAATCTTTTGGATTTTTAAATTTCAAGGTTACTTTTAGGGCATTGAGTAAGATAATACTTATCTTCTTTAGCAATATGAGTGTCACTTGGTTTACTCCCACTAAACTTGTAGTATATACAAGTGTCAACCAAATTTATCTCAAAACCGATGAGATAATCAACATGAAATTTATAATTTTATTAATAAGAATCTTACATAAGCTCATAGATAGATTTCTTTAATTTACATATCATTGACATTGTATCATAAGACACAACTCTATGATTGTACCATATAAATAGTTTCTTCAATGTCGTCATTGAAAAAAAAAACAAGCTTAACATCTATCTAATGTAGCTTAAGACTAAAACAAGCAACAAATGAAATAATTATCTTGAAAGAGTCTTTCAATAAAAACTTGAGAGAAAGTTTCTACAAAATCAATGTCTTCTTTTAGAGTATATCCTTTAGATACAAGACGTGCTTTATACTTATCCACATTACCATTTCTATCCCTATTGGTTTTAAATATCCATTTACAACCAATTAGTTTGCACCTTAAGGTAATGAGACAAGTTCCTAAACTTTATTGTATTGCACAAAATTATACTCTTCTTGAATGACATCAATCCACTTTTGAGAGTTAGAACTTTTATGGTCTGATAAAAAAATGATTGAACATTTTCTATCATTCCATTGTTACCTTATTTTCTTGAAGAAATACAATATAATAATATGGAATAGTATTTTATCTTCCTCTCGTGGACCTCTTTAATGACACTTGTTTTTTTTAAGGTTGTTGAGTTTGTTCTTCTAAAACAATTACCTTATCTTGAATGAGAGTTGTTCAACATTGTTTTGTTGAGGTACTTGATTCACTTCTTGATTAATGATAGGTTGAAAACTTAAACATTGTCAAAAGTGATAGTAAAAATTAAATTATAATTCAATTCCTCCTCAATAACAATGTATCTAACCTTATTTCTCCCTCCAAACTCAACATCCTAAAAAAATATAAATTTCTCCTTAAAATAATTTTAATTGTGGGATCATAAAATTTACGGCCCATAGATCACTCAAAACAATCGAAGTAGTTGCTCACTTTTAAAGTTTAATTTCTTTACATGTGTCCTAACTTATACAAAAGAATCAACACTTTAGAATTTATTGTTGTTTCTTTTGAGTATGACCATTAGCAATTTTATTTTAATATTTTCTTTTATTGCCCTTATCTTAGAGACACTAACTATATGAGCACTTACCAAATGTGTACTTTTACACTTATAATGCTTCAACTTTTCTTCCTCTTGAACAAAATGAGAAATGAGCCTAATTAGAGTCTATTTCTCCTTTTGATAGTTGTAACTGAATCTGAATTGGTTAAACTGTATAGGAAGCGATACCAAAATCATAAGAACAAACAATTGTTAGAGAGTTTGATCTTACGTGCTTTAGATTTTGAAGAAATATTAAGAATTTTCATAATCTACTCCATCACATTTCCTTGACCCATATACTTCATAGACATCAAATAAGACATAAGTGATGTCATCTTAACCTTAAATGTTTTAGGTAAAACATTTTTTTTTAATTTCGTCAAGGAAACCCTTAGTTTGAGTAGTTTCTTTAAATTTGTGCTCCTAAAAAATAGAATGTTGTACTTTATGATCATTAGACTCACGCGATTCGAACGATCTCACCTCTCAAAATATTTTTTTATAGGTGCTTATCGTAGTGAGAGGTGCAAAATGTTCTTTCCTTAGTGCAAAGTCTATGCTCATACAACCAAATACTATATGTAAGTGTCTTTTCTTATTCCTTGAAATTAGTTTCACTAAACATGAGTGTAGAATGCATTTAACAGATATTGTGATAACAAAGATAAATTACCTAAATATAGAACAAAAATAAAATAAAATAAAACAAGCTCACATAAATATTCATAAGTAAACAAATAAATTCAAAATAATGGCTAGTTCCCCTCAAGATACCAAGCACAACATTAATATCAAGTCTTTGGACAGTAATATTAACTGTAAGCGGTACTCTTGTTGTAACAATCAAACATTGACAATAAACTATGTCAAACAATAGGCTAATCTTTGGACTAACGTATTGCTCACATAAAATACCTTATAATTGTCACACATTTATCGCCACAAGTGTCGTTGTAATTCTGCCAAATATTAACTTTCCTTTGGGCCAATTAATAAACGCATGAATTACAAAAACCCATAATTATCTTAATATTTTAAATAAACTAATCTACACAAAAGCGGTCACTTTGGTGACATTATGTTTTAATTAATCCATTAAAATATTAGATATCCGAAGCCAAAATATGAATTTAATTGTTTCAAAATATTTGTCTTAATTTTATCTTTCAATAAACTTAAAAGATAACCAAAATAATAGTAAATTTGAATAAAGGTAAACCTCATATCAAGATATCGGACACTCCATTAATGTTTCATCTTTTGACAAACATTAACTTGCAAGTGATATCTTGGTATAGTAATCAAACATTGATAATAAGAACATGTCAAACAGAAATCTTCCTTTGGGCCGATTTATTGCTCACATATAAAACTGAATAATTATCACATGTTTATTACCATAGTTGCACATGTAATAATGTTAATTATTAACCTTCCTTTGGGCCGATTAATACTAACATAATCCGACTTACATGCACAAAGCCTTCTATATTTTAAAATAAAATAATTTTCACAATAGAGGTCACTTTGGTGACTTAATGTTTTAATTAAATTATCTTAAAATATATACTATAAATATACCGATATTCAAATTTAAAAATTTTGTAACAGTCAAAACTGAAATTTCTGATAACACTTAAGTTTCCGAAATAACCTAAAATAAGGTTGTCTGAATGGGGCTATCAGAAATCGAAAAAATCTAAATCCTTGACTGTTTCTTTAAAAATTCCTTAAGCATGCATTTGCCAGAATTAAAGTAGAATTCCAAACAATCAAACTTTATTTTAATAATAATAAATACATAAACAAAATACTTACTGGAACTTATAAACTACTCAGTATTTACTATTAACTAAACCAAACAAATTTGCAATGTGAATATCCATCGCCATTCGAAGAAAACCATAGTTTATTCTCCAGAATAAAATATAATTGTATACCTTAATTCATAGCACTAATGACAAATTCTTTGCAAATATATATTTAGTGCCAAAGAATTGCTCATGTAACCTGATAATAATCGAACAACATTAATAATTGTCCACTAATAATATTGATATTATCCTTTAGTCCTGAATCCAATATATAAGCATAGTTGTTTGTAGCGTAAGAGAAATTATATCATAGGCCTGGCTCGCCACGTCATCCATGGTCCCAACCAATAAAAAACATCCATTTCATTAATTTTTTACATGTCATCTTTTTACCAAGTGAATCTACAATTGGTAAAAACTGTTTTTAATTTAATTTACAGTAAATCTGAGTGAAGATTCACTCGGTAAAAAATGACATGTAAAAAATTAATGAAATGAATGCTTTTTATTGGTAGGGACCATGGATGACGTGGCGAGCCGGGCCTATGATATAATTTCTCGTAGCGTAAAGCTACAATTCTATTAAATCTCAATTATGCATTTAATGCATATTCACAGAACCCTAAGTTCAACCGAAACCAAATGCATACTGGATTGCTTTCATATACAAGATTCTTTCAAATTGAAAACGTGGCCGATATTTGAATATCAATTGAATAACCTAAATTCATAAAAAAAAAACTATACGGCAACATTCATACAAAAAAACATATGGCAACCCATATTCAATACCATATATAAGGATTCATAAAAAGAAACCCTAAAAACATAATATTGTAACCGAAACACTTAATCAATTTACTAAATTCCTTAAACCATACGAATGAATTAATCCGAAAACAATAAAAAATTAATGGGTTCCTAATGATTTAACATGACGAGGCTCTGATGCCACTTGTTAGAACCAAAACATAAATTAATATGAAATTTAACCCAAGATCTATCATGTCAAATCATCAAGAACAATAAACCGAAATAACCTGAATGCGGAAGCGTACCTGGATTCATTAATAGATTGAAAATCTTGAATCTTGATGTTGAAATCCCCAAATCTTGAAATCCCTAAATCTTTGGTATTGATCTTCTAAGAAGATAGGTTATCTCTTGAAGTAAAACTCTCTGACGGGGAAGGAGAGAAAAACAAGTTAACCTATTTCTTGGGACCACTACCTCCTTATATAGTTGATTTATTAAATCAACTATTAAATATTTATAACTCTGCCCCTCATTGAATTATAAATATATCTTATGGTATCTACACTTTTATTTCCATGACACTTTAATACCTATGACACGCTTAACTTAATTGGTCACTTTATTTTGTGTCATACTTTATAATAGCAACATACATTTTTACATATGTGCCCACAATTGAGAATTTTAATCCAACACAGGGATCACGAGTGATGATCGGACGCCGCTGCTCGGTTTACTTCTCGGACCCCGGATCAGAATTGGCCTATCTGCCGGAAGTTGTCTAGAAGCAACACATGCGTTACCTCTCGAAACGAAGATGGAGAAGGGCAAGCTGACAGGGGCATCTTGGTCTTTTCCCGTGGGGACAAGCCCATTTCTTTATTTAGTATTCGTTGACTTTTCTCAAATGGTTTGATGTCTCACTGCTGCAGCAGCAATTTCTCGAATTTTGTGGGATTTTGCTTCTATTTTTATAGTTATACCCCGAATTTTAGAGATCTCCATCCACCAATTTTTAAAGTCTGCTTAATCTTCTATATATCCTGGTGGTTTTCAAGCAGACATCTGTGTATGGACGAAGGTTTTAGTCTCATGATTGCAAGACCTTTTTCTAACATGCAAGCGAATAACTCCCCCGAGGGTTATCCGCATCAGAAATGATCCCTTTTGTCACCACCTTTTTCAATAGGGAGGGTCAAAATTTGGTGGTCCACATGAACTCCCCCATGGCTTTTATCATGCTTTTTGTTCACGAGCAATCTTATCTTCTTCCTATTTTTTTCCAGCAACGATGTGAAGACGTTATTCGCGGCTGGGTTCTGTAACCTTGTCAAGTCAATTCTAAAGTTCGGCTCTTCGATCATAGCAATCCAGTTGATAAGGCCCGTGTCTACAGACAGGGGAGCCTGCCTCCGGATGGAGCTCTCACTCGGGTGCCTCGATCGAGCTTCTAGACCGACTATAAGATTGATAGGGGTTTCTGTCCTGTGATTCTACTCCACTCTCGGTTTAGGGATATCCCTTTGGTATGGGAATACCCTTGTATACTTTTGGCTTACACGTCAAGTTATTGTCGTTGTTTATTTTTATTTTCGCTGTTTGTCGTGTGGCACAGGGAGGTTCCCTGTTGTGTTGGTTGTGTCTTGAACTCCTTGTTTCTGCAATTCTTTTGGTCTTTGCTCGTGGGACTGGGCTTGTGGCTTTGTATCCTTTCCTCTCCTTAATGCATTTTTTCTCTTCTTTGATAAAAAAAGAAGAAGGGCAAATTAAAGCCCAAAGCAGGAACGTGCAAACAAACTCCCAAGAAAACCAAAGAACCCTAACCCTAAGTAATAAACAAAATCATTAGCGGCAAAATAGACTCTAGTGGAGAAATGAACGCCGAGCGTCTGAACTAAAGATGGGTTCACTAAACGAGATTTTTTAGCGGTTGTGAAGTTCAATGGTTATTTCAAGGGGCCAAGTTGACGAAAACAACAGAAAAAAAGTAAACACGGTGAGCAACGAACTGAAACATCGTCAAAACCTACAGACAACGAGAGCAATCCAAAAACAACACAATAAATAGAGGAAAATAGAGATGGAAAACGAAGGCCAATAAGAGCCCTCCCTCCTAGGGGTGTAAACTAGCCGAATCGAGTTTGAGTAGTGCTGAGCTCGACTCGGCTCGTTAAAATTTCGAGTCGAGTTCGAGCTCGAGTAATTTTTAACGAGCCTTAGAAATTTGAGCTCGACTTGGCTCGTTAAGAACTTGAGTCGAGTTTCAGTTTTATTCGAGCTTAATTGAGTCAAGTGTTGAATGATCTTTGATCGTGTCAGATTCGAGTATCTCACCATATGTGACGTCTCATTTAAAGCCCTATCAAGAAAAAAACTTGGATACACAAGTTGTATAAACTCAAGCTTGTTGATTTTAGGGTTTAGGGCATTACTTTAGGGTTTATAGGTTTAGGTAGTTGGGTTTAGAATTTAGGATTTAAAATTTAGGGTTTAAGACTTATGTTTAGGATTTTAAGTTTAGGAATTTATATTTTAAAATAAAAAATTAGTATATTATATTTTCGAGTAGTTCACGAGCTTTTCGAGTCGAGTATCAAGTAGCTCGGTTCGGCTTGTTAAAAACTCGAGCCGTGTTCGAGCTCTAATCGAGTACAATTAAATTAAACTTTGACCGAATCAAACTCGAATAGCTCGCGATCTGTTTCGTCTCATTTAGATACCTACTCCCTCCACCCACTCCTTTACAACCTAAGCCATCGTAGGTCCATCTTTCTCGATGCAAAATGGGCTTGAGCCTTAATCATGGTTGTTGGGGAAAAAAGCTCTCAGCAAACTGATCAGAGAAGGAAAACGGAGCAAAACGCAATTGAGAAAAACAAAGGAAGAATAATTATTCTACTATTTTGAAAAACCCAATGTTTAAATGATAATTTGAATTGTGATCATTAGACTAGTTTTGAAAAATGAGAGTTAAATTTAATTATTTTTGAAAAATGGCGACAATTCGAGAGTTAGGTTTGAGAAAAAATAGGGATTTTGGATTTATTTTATAAAATTTCGAAGATTTCTGGATTTTTTTGGAAATTTTAAAAATGGTTTTTTTTTTCTTAAAAAAATTCAAATTATTTTCATGGGTTAAGCATTGATTAGTTAACGATTTTTTTAACTGTAATTAATTAACATGCACCTAAAATTATAACGGTGTAAACTTTAGGCACATGCCTTTAGCAAAAAATATTTTAGACACCTAAAATTCAAAAGAGATATAGTTTAGACACTTTTTTAGTGTAAAGTACACAAATGATCACTAAACAATTTCAAAAATAGAAAACGGTCACCAAACTTTCAAAAATTACATAATGAGCATTAAACTTTAATTTTTGTTACAAAAATGGCCACTAAGTCGTTAACTATCGTTCAGTTAATGGCGTATAATTACAAAAATCTGAATAATAACATATTTAATCCTTAATATTTTCACATTATGTCAATTCAGTACTAATTTAACCCTCATTATTGATGTCTAAATTGATTGAATGCGTAAATATTGAGTATTAAATATGATGTTATACAAATTTTTATGTCTGCTGTGTCACACAATTAACGACTCAGTGATCATTTTGTAACAAAAACTAAAGTTTAGTGCTCATTATGTAATTTTTAAAAATTTGATGACCGATTTATATTTTCTTAGGATAGTTTAGTGACCATTTGTGTACTTTACCCTATTTTTTATTTAACCCCTAATTAGCAGTTTCTATTTGTACGAATCATTACAAGGATAAAATCAATTGTAGCTTCCGAACTATATTGTATTCAATCTTAAAATGGGAAAGTGGATTGGAAAAAGCAAGCAAGGTCCACCATTTTATTTACTGAATAAATGATAACGTATGTAACTCTATTATTAGTAACAAACAGCTTGTTCAACTAATTAATTGCAACAAAAAAATTAATTGATTGTAACAATCGTATCACTCTATTGTTAAAAATAAAACAAACATTAACCTTTTAGTTGCAATCAAGTCCTTGTATTTCTCCCTTAAATCTGATTTTTTTTGTTGTATTGGTGACACGTGTCATCACTACACCACTACATTGGTCCGTCTGGAGACTGTTGGTGTAATTTCCCTTATTTTATTTGTTAGGACAGAAGACAGTTTTAACGGAAAAAATTAATTGAGTGACTAAAACAAGAAAAAGG
Organism: Hibiscus tridactylites; assembly: GCA_958450335.1. Taxonomy (NCBI): domain Eukaryota; kingdom Viridiplantae; phylum Streptophyta; class Magnoliopsida; order Malvales; family Malvaceae; genus Hibiscus; species Hibiscus tridactylites. Next base: position 57,522,644 of record OY288291.1, on the reverse strand, counting down.
TAATAGTTGAGTGACCATTCGTGTAGTTTCCTTATTTTATTTGTTAGGACAGAAGTTAAAAATGTGAAAATTTTCAACTGTGAAAATAGTCGAAAGCCCGAAAGGAGACTGGCTGGTAGCCAGCAGAATCGAAGAAAAACGCGTATATAAATATTTTGTTACCGCTGATCTGCTCTCGACTCAACAGTCAACCCGTCCTCTTCTCTTAGATCCCTAATTAAGGTAATATTTTTTCCTATCATTTCCCCGGTTTTATGATCTGATTCCGGTGCTAAGGCTTTCCCAGGAAAAGTTAAAAAAAAATGTTGAAAATTTGAATTTGATTAGAACTTTAATTTCACTCCATTTCGTTTTTCTTTCTAATTTTGTAAAACATTCTGTAAATCGATCTCAAAATTTCCAATGATTTATGTTACTGTTTCTAGGTTCTTAATGCTGAGCAAAAGTCTTGATTCAGGACTCACCAAAGCATCATGGTATTAAGCTATCAATTTCTTAGGAAATTGCTTCTTCTTTCTTTCTTTTTCTCAAAATAATCGTTAAGTGAAAATCTTGTTTATGTATTTGTTTTGTTGCAGAATTACCTAGTTGGAGCTTTCAAGCCGCCGTGTAATATTTTCATATCATTCGCTGATGGAAGAAGCCGCAAGCAGGTATATCTTGCTTCTGGAATTTTAGGTCAAAAGGAAAAGTTCGCTTTTAGATCAGGATTTTCCTTTATACTTTCCAGGCAGTTAAAGAATAAAGTTGAGATTTAAGTAATTGTTCATTACATATTTGTTTCACTTTATTTTTTGGCATGCAAAAGTTTACATATAAGTGTGTAATTTTCGTTTCATTTGAACTCATTTACTTATCTTCCCTCCTGTTTTTCTCTTTTTGAATTTGGTCAACTTTGTTCAACAGTTGTGCTCTTGAGTTCTAGATGACATATTACACTTATATCTACATGTTTGTTTTGTATTTTGTCTTCAAATATACTCTTAGATCGATGTTATTTTGTAGGTTCCGCTAAAGAAGGAAAATGGGAAAACAGTTATGGCTGCTCTCTTCCAGAGTCAAGAAAATATTGTAGGAGAGGTAGTGTTTTTTATGTTTCCATTTTGGGACTTATGATTGAGTTTATCTGCTTATTATATCCAAACAGTTTTGTTATTATTTGTAGTCAAAACTGTATCCATGATTTTACTTCTTATTGCTGATACTTCAGGTAGTTATAGAACCAATTCATGGGAAGAAGGTTGAACATAATGGTGTTAAAATCGAGCTCCTTGGTCAGATAGGTGTGCTTCATTTGCTTCATACTTTTCACTTTAGGTCTGCCATTTGACTGTTAGCTGGGGATGTGCATGTAGCTGCTATCACTTGCCTCTTTGAATCTATAAATGTTATATATAATTTAGTCTAAAAAGTAAATATATATGTATATATAAAAATTAGCTCGAGTCTATCTTTAGTTCTACTTACTATTGTGTTGTTTTTCTCTTTGTTATAGTTGATTATGTTCTCTACTTAAATTTGTCTGTAATGTTTCTTTATTTCCACTTTTATGAATTGAGTGTAATTTTGGAAAGGTCATCTCCATATATATGATGCCACTATACGTGCCATTTTTTTTTCTCTTCTTTGCAGAACTGTATTTTGACAGAGGCAACTTCTATGATTTCACCTCTCTTGGTGAGTGTGCTTGACCATAAAAGAAAAGGTTTAAGAAGTCTTTAGTTTAATTAACAGTTTTATGAATCCTTACAAGTTATACTATTCATTTTCTACGCTATCTCCCCCCTCTCGCTTTTCATTGCCTGTTTGGGGGTGGCACTGCAGGGGACATTAAATATCTCTTAATTATTATGTTAAGTTGCTTCTAAGTTTTCCCTAATTTTCACCTCCCTTTTTTACAGTACGTGAACTTGATGTTCCTGGTGAATTATACGAAAGAAAAGCATATCCATTTGAGTTTTCCACAGTGGAGATGCCATATGAGTCTTATAATGGAGTGAATGTTAGACTTAGGTAAGCTATTCATTTAATTTATTAGTTGATTCTTGTGATAAATTTTCATGCCTCTAGAAGCCTTTTTGTGAGAAATATCCACTTTTCTTAAGTTACAAAGCTTATTGGTGGTATCCTTGCCAAGCTAGAGTGTGAAGGACATAAGCATATGTTTGGTTATTTAAACTTTTTACATGTGCTTTCACTGGTGTCTAGTTTTCTTTTTGAAATTCAATTTGTCGTTCGCTATTGACATTAAATTGAAATATTATCATTACTGAATGTTTGTAGTGACGTAGTGATCAAGGATCCTTTATAATAAGGATATAAACTTGAAACTGATCTATCTAAATACTATTGCAAATGTGTAGGTATATTCTCAAAGTGACAGTCAGTAGAAACTATGTCAGCAACATTGTGGAGTGCCAAGATTTTGTGGTAATGTATTCTGTAAAAGCCCTATGTGGAATCATTATGCTATTCTACTGGAAAATGTAACTTGGATTGCTATTACATTATTGTGATTTTATCCTTTTTATCTAGCACCTTTTAACTTCTGCATATTTATTTTTGAGTTGACTCAGATTACATGAGAATGATGTTACATTACACAGTTCAGTTTTTTTAATTCAGTTGCCCTTACGAGGCATAAGGGACTTATAAGTATTTGCTCCTAATAAGAATACTTTGCTTTATAAAAGGAATGTATGAGGTGCGGACGAGTTGTTCAAAGAGAGAGAATGAAGATGTTTTTATTTTCTAGATGATCTTAAGGGTGGTTCAACATCCAGTCTGAGATTACTAGGTCTAGGGAGTTTCATAGATACACAGCCTCATTGTTTTGAAAAGAGGTTGTTTCTGCACCCCATGACTTCCTGGTCAGGATGGAACCACCTTACGGTTGTGTTGCTGTCATTGTTATGAGGTGAAACATTGGTTGTTAGGAAGTAACCTCTTATTGTTGAAAGCCCTCTTCACGTGTCTCAATTAATCACTAAGAGCAGTTATGAAAATGTATAATTCACATTATCCTTGGTTTTGAGAGAGAATAAGGAATCAAATTGTGAAATGGTTGTCCTTAAAGATCTTGATTCTTGACCTCTTACTATATATCATTTTGAGTCCTATAAGATTGGTTTCTCTAATGTGTTATCATTTATCTGAAGAATTTTATCCTATCAATGATTGTAAGTTACTTGCACAGGATTCTCTTTGATAATCTTTGTCAAAAGAAACACAGATATTTGATCCTTTGTGCTGACTTGAATAATATACATAGTTTAGAATTGTTAAGCACCATTTGCCTTGCATGTGATTAGTCGAATGTAAATAGATTAATCAGAAAGCTAACAAGGATATGAATTTTGAAAACAGAATTCCTTGCATGTGATAAATTGGATATGAATACATTAATCAGATTGCTGTCAAGGATATGAATTTTTGGATTAGCAAATTAAAACTTGCGATAAAGCTAATTCACTTTTTTTTTTGTTCAATATTGGACCGGAGGACCTTTTGAAAAGGAATATATGTTTAGCACTTAACATTGTTTTACTTTTACCCATATGGTGTTCACTAAGGATACTCAAATCTCAATTGTTGTTTTCTTGGTCATTTCATCTTCTTATTGCACCATCATCAAGGTGTAAGGAGTTTCTTTGCATCAGTTTTATAATTTTCCTATCTTTTATTTGTTTGCTTGTTCAGTTAAATTACCTGGATTAAGATCATGGCATAGCAGATTGAAATTTGTTATTACTTATTCATAATCTTTTTCTTTCTTTCTTTGAATATTTTATGCATCAGGTCCGCAATTACACTCCACCTCCATCAATCAATAACAGTATTAAGGTAAGGGAATTTTCTTTTATTTCCCGATGCTTATTTGGTTTAGGTAACTGGTGAGTTTGATGTATCAAAAGTGGATTTAACTCGTCTTTCTGCTGCAATGTATTTGCTTTATCTATTCTCTGTTTTCATTATATCTAGATATGTAGTATGCCTAAATTTGGGTGGCTCTTATCACAATTCTTCTTAAGATAGCATTTGGGATTTGGATTTCAAAAATAGTTTAAATTGAATGATAACACACATAAAATCATAATATTCACAATTATTTCTCAAATCCCTAGATTTGTTGAATGCCTATTTAGTACTTATAGTGAATTTGAAATTCTTAAGGTAGCGTTTGAGGACTTGGATTTGGATTTCAATGATTGTGTAAATTGAGTAATAAAATGCTTAAGACTGTAACATTCATGGTTATTTTTCAAATCCATGGATTTGTTAGATGACTATTCAGTAGAGATTTTGAAATCTCTATTATAAATTTTGATTTTGATAAATCCATGTTTTCATGCTTTTCAACTATATTTTCTATTGAATCTTAACTATATATCCATAATGTATGTATTTTTTATATGTAAATGAAATCCAAATCCAAAATTTGAAATTCAAGTTCCCAAACGGAACATAAAGGAACTTATGAATTGCACAGATTCATACCTTTTATATTTTTCAAAATTTTGTTATATTGAAACCCAACTAATTTGTTAATAATGTATGCACTTCTTTATTACAATTTATATAGAAAATGAAATCCAGATTTTTAAAATATCATCCCAAACATAACATAAAGAGATTATCATTTAGTCCCTTTACAAATTCCATGGTGCTATAAAGCGTCTTATACTACGACCTGATATTCACGAAGTTTCCATGATATGGTGGTTATTTTTTAAAAGTGTTACTTCAATTGTTTCCTTGGTGATTTGTAGTTGATATGACATGTAGCTACTCTATATCAATTTTGATGTTTTGGAATTTCAAATTGACTTTATTCATTTGTATTGATTGTTCATCTAGATGGAAGTTGGGATTGAGGATTGTCTACACATTGAATTTGAATACAGTAAAAGCAAGTATGTCACTCAACATGAATTTTTCGATGGGAATTCGTATATAATTCCATGCCAATTATTTTACACCAAGTTGGAAGGATACTGATGTATTTATATCGGATTTCAAATATTCAGGTATCATTTGAAGGATGTCATTGTTGGCAAGATATATTTTCTTCTTGTTAGAATTAAACTAAAAAATATGGAGCTTGAGATCAGGCGCCGAGAGTCAACTGGATCAGGGCCAAATACATATGTTGAGACAGAGACCCTTGCTAAATTCGAGTTGATGGATGGTGCTCCTGTCAGAGGTACCTTAGCAAACTTCTCTATCCCATGCCATATTTGTCAACTTCAGGTTTTTAACGTCACAGATTTAGAATTCTAGGCAGATATCTTTGACATTCTTTAGCCCAGAACACTTCTACAATCACGCTTTTATAGAATACCTCCAAGTGTTGGTATTTGCCTTGATGTTTGCATCGATGTATTTGGTTAAACAATTTACTTTCTAAAACCTTCTGCATTATAGGGTGATAGTGGTTATGTCGCTTCGACTTTATTTTTCTTGAAGTTTCCATGTACACTCATAATTGAACATGGGTATGTGAATACGACTCTTTAAAGACCTTCCAAATTAATGAAAGGGCTTAGAAAAAAATGAATATACCTCAAGTCAGTCGTCAGACACATACTCGTACCAGACACACCCAAAACCAAGTAGCATAGGACAGCGATACTAGCCAAGTATTGTACGGTACATGCTACAGTTGTTGGTCAAGATCGCTACTTCAGTTGCAATACTATCATTTTGACTAAGGTTTCAATAATAAATTATTTATGGAATCGAGAAGTTGATTGTCATACTTATACATGTTTCTGCTCGTATCTAAACCATGATAACTTTATGCTGGATTTTGGTTTGGTCAGAGTTTGTTATCGGGTTATTCTTATATATGTCTATCACCTAAGGTCATGGGGTGTATCTAACTTGAGCTATTATGAATGCTTTTACAGGAGAATCAATTCCAATCAGACTGTTCTTAAGTCCATATGAACTGACACCAACATATCGTAACATCAATAACAAATTCAGCGTGAAATACTATTTGAATCTTGTGCTAGTGGACGAAGAAGATCGGCGGTACTTCAAACAGCAAGAATTCACTATGTACCGGATTCTCGAAACTTGACAGTTCTTTCAAATCCAGATATGTTCAGACATATGAATGTGGGAAAGAACTCAAGATCATAATGCTTTGTGGCACACTTGGTGGAACACTTTCTGGTCTACTTAGACCTTGTTAATGAAAATTTTCGGCCGTTTTGTACGAATGCACCGGTTTCAGTGATGGCATGGTACTCTTATCTCAGTCTTGCTTAATCCATTGTATTTTTCCGATCAATGAACCCAAAAGGAAAAAAAACCGGGTTCCAGTTTTATAGGCTTGTTCAGCAGTTCAGAAATTTGGCTTGCATGGTGTTTTTTTTTCTTTTCCAGTTCTTTAATCTCTATTTATGATGAATAAAAGTTGTACTTTTTTATTTGTATATTGTCGTACCTGTCAGGAAATATTCTTGTAAATTAGGGAGATTATGTGTAGATAGATGGAATCCTGTAGATTCTTGTTAGTTGTCACAATCCCTAACTTAAAGGGATTTTATCTTTACTAGAATTAGTATCTTTCCTAACTTATGAGTTTCCTAGCTTAAGGATATAAGTTGTATATATGTAGGCATCAAATACAAACAAAGTAAGAGAGTTTTTCACTGAATTTTACTCTATTTTAACATGGTGTCAGAGCCTTATTAAGCCTTTTTTTTAATCCTGTCAGTCTCCATTTTTTAATATTTCTTTCTTCAACCACCTTCCTGTGAGTATCCCTTTTTCATCCAATAATAAAAATGGTCGACGTGGGTGATGTTACTGAGACTATGCAAGGAGTTGCAGTGAATGAAGGAAGTCATTCTCAGACAGGAGACTTGCAGAACATACAATCTGCCTATAGGTTGAATGGAAAGAACTATCTTAAATGGTCTCAGTTGGTTCGTACCTTTTTAAAGGGAAGAGGAAAGCTAAGTCATCTTCTTGGAACCGGACCAAAAGAGGGAGATCCTCAATTTCATGCTTGGGATGAACAGGATTCACTAGTGATGTCCTGGCTATGGAACTCAATGCTACCAGAAATCAGTGATACTTGTATGTTTCTTAATACAGCCCAAGAGATATGGGAGGCTATCAAACAAACTTACTCGAAGGTCAAAGATGCTGCTCAAATATATGAAATCAAGACCAAAATTGCATCCACAAAGCAGGGAGGCAAATCCATCACAGAGTATTCCAACTTGTTGCAAAATCTGTGGCAGAAAATGGATCACTACCAGTGCATCAAAATGAAGTGTAGTGAGGATGCAGCAGTCCTGAAAAGGTTTGTTGAAAAAGAAAGAATTTATGATTTTCTGGCTGGACTAAATGTTGAGTTTGATGCAGTAAGAGTCCAGATTCTTGGAAAAGAGGACTTGCCCTCACTAAATGAAGCTATTGCCACCATTCGAGCTGAGGAAGGAAGAAGAGGAGTCATGATTGAGAACAATCAAGGGGAGAGCTCAGCACTTGCCACAAGAGCTATAATTGAGGGAAAATTGAATCTGGATCAGCAGGGAACTAAAGAGAATAGATCAGAAGGAACTAAGCCAGCAAATAAAGACTCTCTATGGTGTACCTATTGTAAGAAGTCTCGTCATACAAAAGAGAGGTGCTGGAAACTTCATGGGAAGCCACAAACAACAAGTAAATTTGTTTATGAAAGAGAAAGACCATCAAGAGGACAAGGGAGAGCATACAACACCAAATAGATGACTGATGATCCTCAAGATCAGTCCTTTGAATTCAACAGAGAGGAGATAGAAAAATTAAAGAACTTGCTGGGATCTCTAGAAAAGCCCTCCTCCACAGGTATATGTAGCTTGGCCTTCTCAGGTATATCTTCTTCTCAAAAATCTAAAGTCTCGAATTTTCCTGCTCAAAGTCCCTGGGTAATCGACTCAGGAGCTACAGACCATATGACCAATTCATCCTTCAGATTTACCAATTATACCCCTTGTCCTAGTAATAGGAAAATAACTGTTGCGGATGGAAGTGAGATAACTGTGACTGGTCAAGGAGATATTGTTATAAATAACAACCTTACTCTTAAAAATGTCCTCCATGTGCCTAAGTTATTCACTAATCTTCTGTCCATCCAAAAAATTACTAAAGACACTAATTGTTGTGTTTTTTTTTACCCAACTCAATGTGTGTTCCAGGAACCAGGAACGAGGAAGATGATTGGGCGTGCTAGAGAAGTAAATGGTTTATATTATCTTGAAGATCCCGGTGGACAAGTCAGTGTTTTGAACTCTTCACTTTTTTCCTTAGCATCAGAACCAAAAACCAATAAAGGACAGATATGGCTTCATCACCTCCGCCTTGGTCACCCTTCTTTTAAAGTCTTAAAGCTCATGTTTCCTTTCTTGTTTAAGTCTTTAAATAATGAAAAATTTCATTGTGATATATGTGAGCTTGCTAAACACAAACGCACCTCCTTTCCCATAAGCAATAAAAGGGTTTCTACCCCATTTACTCTCATTCATAGTGACATTTGGGGACCATCAATTGTTTCAAATATTTCTGGTGCTCGGTGGTTTGTTACGTTTATAGATGACTGTACTCGGGTGTCATGGATATTCCTTCTAAAACAAAAATCTGATGTCAGCCTTACTTTTAAGACTTTTCACACCATGGTTAAAAATCAGTTTGGGGCAGATATAAAACGTTTTAGGTCTGACAATGCTAAAGACTACTTCAATCAAGTCTTAAACTCTTTTTTCAAAGAAAAAGGGAGCATCCATGAATCTTCTTGTGTAAACACCCCTCAACAGAATGGTGTAGCAGAAAGGAAAAATAGCCATGTTCTTCAAGTCACAAGAGCTCTTTTATTTCGAAAAAATGTTCCTAAACAGTATTGGGGGGAAGCTGTGTTAACTGCCACCCATATGATAAACAGATTACCTACTCAAGTTCTTGATTTCCAAAGTCCTATCCAACTTTTAACCAGTTTCTATCCTAATTTTAGTCCATCTCTTCATCTTAAACCCAAAATTTTTGGTTGTGTTGCCTTTGTTCATATCCACTCTCAGAATAGGGGTAAGCTTGATCCAAGAGCTTTAAAGTGCATTTTTGTGGGATACTCATCCACTCAGAAAGGTTATAAGTGTTATCATCCACCTACAAGAAAATATTTTGTTTCTGCTGATGTCACTTTTGTTGAGAATGAAAATTATTTTACTCGCCCTTATCTTCAAGGGGAGATTTTATTTAGGGAAGATAAGGACATGGATCATTTCCTTCTTCAACCTTTTTTTTAATGATCAACAACAGTCTCCCCAAATTGATTCTGCCCAAATTGACCAATCTGTCCAAATTGATTCTGCCCAAATTGACCAATCTGTCCAAATTGATTCTGCCCAGCTTGTCCAAATTGATTCTGCCCAGCCTGTCCAAATTGATCAATCTGTCCAGCCACTTTTTCAACCAGTTGTTGACCAACATATTATCCTCCAACCTGAACCCACTACACCTCGAACAGGAATTCAAAACACTACTCGTCCTCTACAGGTCTTCTCGAGAAAAAGGGTACCAATGCAGGCTCAATCATCTCCTCCTTCTCCTATACAAACTGAGGTAATTATTGAACCCATCCTTGATTCAAATACTACTGAAATTTCTAATTCTGATTTTGATCACAGAGATTTTGAGTTTCCCATTGCAATTAGGAAAGGAAAAAGGACTTGTACCACAAAAATCCCCTTTACTTATTTATGTCCTATAAAAATTTATCTCCCAATCATAAAGCCTTCCTTACTAGCCTAAATACTATTGCCATTCCTAAAACTATTTTTGAGGCTTTAGACAATGAGAATTGGAAACAAGCTATGCAGGTTGAAATGGAGGCACTAAAGAAGAATGAAACATGGGACTTGGTAAAGCTGCCAGAAGGAAAGAAAACAGTGGGGTGTAGATGGGTGTTTACAGTTAAGTACAATTCGGATGGATCTTTGAAGAGATATAAAGCAAGGTTAGTGGCTAAGGGGTATTCTCAAACCTATGGGATAGATTACATGGAGACATTTGTCCCTGTAGCAAAAATGAATACTGTGAGGATTTTATTGTCATTGGCTGCCAATCAAGGATGAAGATTACAACAGTATGACATCAAGAATGCTTTTTTGCATGGAGATCTTGAGGAGGAAGTATACATGGACATCCCACCTGGATTTAGTCCAAACAGTAAACAAACTGTGTGCAAATTAAAAAAGGCTCTGTATGGATTAAAACAATCACCAAGGGCCTGGTTTGGAAGATTTACAAAAGTGATGTTGAAGCTGGGATACAAACAAAGTCAGGGAGATCACACCCTATTTGTGAAGCATTTTTCAGGGGGAGTTGTTGCTTTACTGGTTTATGTAGATGACATCATTGTCACAGGAAATGATTCAAGAGAAATTGATAACTTAAAGAAATGTCTGGTCAAAGAGTTCGAGGTCAAAGATCTTGGAAGACTGAAATACTTCCTTGGCATTGAAGTGGCATATTCAAAGCAAGGAATCTTTATATCTCAACAAAAATACACCCTAGACTTGCTGACAGAAACTGAAAAATTAGGGTGCAGACCAGCAGAAACACCAATAGAAGCTAATCATAAGCTTGGAGATACAACAGAGGATGCAGCTGTGGACAGAAGTTCCTATCAGAGACTTGTGGGCAGATTAATTTACTTAGCACACACTCGACCAGACATTGCCTATGCAGTCGGTGTGGTAAGCCAATTTATGCACAATCCTAAAGAATCACATCAAAGAGCATTAACCCAAATTCTGCAGTATTTAAAGGACACACCAGGTAGAGGAATTTTATTCAAAAAGGGGAAAAGTTGACTTTGGAAGCTTATACTGATGCAGATTATGCAGGGTCCTTAGTTGATCGAAGATCAACATCAGGATATTGCATCTTTTTGGGAGGAAATTTAGTGACCTGGAGAAGCAAAAAGCAGAATGTTGTAGCTAGGTCCAGTGCAGAAGCCGAGTTTAGAGCCATGGCTCTTGAGATTTGTGAATTATTGTGGCTGAAGATTGTTTTGGAAGACTTAAAAGTTAAGTGGGAAGGACCAATGAAGCTGTACTGTGATAATAAATCAGCAATCAATATTGCACATAATCCAGTTCAACATGATAGAACTAAACATGTTGAAGTGGATAGGCACTTTATCAAAGAAAAACTTGACAATTGATTGATCTGTACTCCCTATGTTTCCACTGGAGATCAAATTGCGGATATACTTACTAAAGGGCTACCTGGGAAGTTGTTCCAGAAGTTAACAAGCAAGCTGAAGATGGAAGATATCCATTCCCCAGCTTGAGGGGGAGTGTCAGGAAATACTCTTGTAAATTAGGGAGATTATGTGTAGATAGATGGAATCCTGTAGATTCTTGTTAGTTGTCACAATCCCTAACTTAAAGGGATTTTATCTTTACTAGAATTAGTATCTTTCCTAACTTATGAGTTTCCTAGCTTAAGGATATAAGTTGTATATATGTAGGCATCAAATACAAACAAAGTAAGAGAGTTTTTTTACTGAATTTTACTCTATTTTAACAGTACCTCTGTTTTATGCATCAGTATTTAAAAGCTGAAGTCATGGTACCAACCTGCTGCCTGTATAGGAACTTCTTCATCTGTTTGTTGTAGATGTGATGGATCTTAACAACTCTTCAAATGCATATTGTTGGGACGGGGATCGGACCAGATTTAAAATTTAGGTCCTGGTTGCGACGGGGACTGGATCTTGATTTCTTGGATCCGATACTCAGTGCGTACCCGGTATTGGTCTGTTAGAACTACTTTAGCTGATGTTTTGGTAGATGTAAACTTAGAGTTCTTTAGTTTATCCTTTTTCTTTATGTATGAATATTATGAGTATGACTCGTTTTAAAACTTCAACCTTCAAGCCTATAATATTCTGATTTTGTTATTTAATATTATTATTGGTGGTTAGAATTTTTTTCCCTTTTGCTCAAATTTTTCTTAATAGTAGGCCAATTGACCGGGTATCCGGTACTGGTTCCCACTAGTACCGTGATCAGTTCCTAAAATTTGGGACCCGGTCTGACTGGGACTAGTTTTAATTTTCAAAAATTGTTGACTATCGGAACTGAGACCAATTCTGAGCAAACTGACCGGGTACCCGGTCTTGCCCACCCCTAATTAGCATTTACTTTAAATTCCGGTTAGTAGTTAATAATTCGAATCAAATTAATTAATAATAAAAATTTTCAAAACCATTGATCAATCTCCAACAGAAATTATTGTGGTTGCTGACCGATTAACTGAGTTAATTCGTCCAGTCAACTAATTAGTTAAGACCGAATTGTGCACACCCCAATCCAAGCTTTCCAACTCAAACATCAAAGAAAACAATTGGAAGATCCATGGCTGTTTAATTGCACATAAAACTAAAAACTAAAAACAAAAACAATCCCCCATAAAAAAAGGGGGTGGGGGTTAACTTTAAAAGAATGATGATCTAACAGAGGAACATGTAAGAACAGCATGAACAAAAAGATCAAAGTCATTACAGTTGGAAAACATGGGCCAGAACAAGCTGTTTTACTTTGTTTCTTCCATGTCCTCCTCAGTTTTCCAGACAACATCTTCAAGACATGTTGAAAGGTTTTTATAGAACTGCACAAGAACAAACACAAATGAATGTTTTAAATGGCTCATGTCGGACTTACACACCTTCGAGACGGACACTCGCTCCGAAGTCCGGATAACACGAGGAAGCATATTAGAGCTCATTTAGTTAAAAGTGCAATCTTTGATCATAAAAAGATTGATCTTTATCTCAGGTGAATTCGATACAGAAAAAGACGATACGAATTAGGAAATGCAACCGAATTGTACCGAGAGAATCGAGTGGTACCTTATGAAATTCTAGTGTGTCCCCCTTTGCTTTCCGCAGCTCGACCATATGTAAAGAAGGTGCCACTTGAAATATCTGGTTGACATGATAAGGAGTTCGATAACTACCGAATATAAGCCAAGATTAGAACGGAAATTTCGGTGTACGATTACCTCCGTCGCCACATTAAGGTTTCCTTTCCTCCCGGCTTTCGTGTTCTCGAGTCTCATCTAGTGTAAAATTGTAAGAAATTAAGTATATTCAATAGAAAGATTACAGTAATTACCTTTATAACATGTCTAAGATTCTATCACCTTGTAGTTTTTCTTTTGAACATCGAAGCCGAGAGGCTTTGCAGCGGCTTCAATCTTATGGATAATCTCATCGGCCGGATATTTAGACGTAAATCTCGTTTCCCTCTTGAATCCCTGCAGAAAATAGAAATACTAATAGTTAATAGTTTTATCAAGCAAAGAGCAATGAGTTTGTATCAGCCAATTCAGTTCCGGCTCATTCTCCGGACAATCGGCACATGTGAGATAGGTATAAGTGTATCAATAGCCTAACAATATCAGAAACTGTTTGATATGGCACCGGACAATCGGCACATATTGATGATAAATTCATGTAAAGAAAAGATGATCACTCTTTGATAGTATTGGTCTGTTTTCCACTAAACTTATAAATGCAAACCTGTTCTGCATCGAACAGATTCCCGAGGTTTAGCCCTTTCGACATAGAAATTAACTCGAATGCATTCATAGTTGTTGGTTGTTCTTCTTCTCTCTTTTCCATCACATGGTGCACCTGTTACAGAACCAAAATGCTAACTTATTACGAAAATCGGAAGTTAAAAAGCACCAACTTTAACAGCACTTGTCCGTATTGATATATCGATTGTTCTTTTGGAAAGACAACATGTCAACATCTACTTACTTCAGAATCCTTAAAAACAGATTCAACATCATCTAAGTTTGTATTGTCTTTCTCCTCGAATTTGGGAGGTTTATAACCTTTCTTGAACCATTCATCCTGCAAAATTTCCGGAATGGTAATGCGCTGCAACACGAGAAAGAGTGATGTATGCATTAACATTATGCAACTCAAAGATTAAAGAGTGAACACCTAAACACATAGTTGAAGCATCATCCATTTTGGCAAAATGTGTGCAAAAAGTAATTGCTTGATGATTGAGAAAATTAAAATGGCTTTTCTAATCTTATTTGTATATGAACAGCGTATGTTAGTCAGCATAATATGTGTCGGATATGGATGTCGGACATGCGTATCACAGGAAAAACGAAGTGTTTCGGAGTAACATAGTATGAGATATATTGAAATGGAATATCTATCATAGAAGGAAAGAGGAAAAAGCAGATAGAAGTATACATTCATAATATCTAATTTGTAGATTTCTTGGACTGCATCTCCCACTCTTGTGTCCACTAACAAGAAAAACGAGTTAAAACGACCTTATTTAAGATTCGACAAGGATTTAACCGTGGAAATCTTTTGATTAAACATTCTTTTTTTCCCCCTTCAAGAATGATGCTTTATTTTCATCTACATTTTGAGGTTTTGACTTACAGTCATGGGGTTAGGATCCAAGATTTGAGTTATCAATTTCATTGCACTGAAAGATAGCCAAGGCGGGGAAGTGAATTCAGCTGCCGAAATCTGCAGATTTGTAAGATGAGAGTTAAAAACATACAATGAATAACTTTAACATATACAAAAATGGTCACCTTCTTATATAGGTTCATAAGATTAGAATCATCGAAAGGCAAGTATCCGGCGAGCAAGACAAAGAGTATGACACCACATGACCAGAGATCTGCAGTTGCACCATCGTACCCTCTATCATTAAGGACCTATATAGGAAGGGAAACAAAAGTAAACCGTTAAAAGCAGAGGTTTTTCGAAGGGGTTACAATTGATGGAATGAAAACAAGGTTCCGAACCTCGGGTGCGACATAATTCGGTGTTCCACAGGTAGTGTGGAAGAGACCATCATCCTACAAAATTCAACTTCGTGTAAGGAAAATTTCTCGAAGTTCTAAATATCATCGAATACGAGAATTTGAACGAATTGATTGTTCTTCAAACTAAAAGGTTGAAGGTTCAAGAAAGCTTGAGCTTTCAGGTATTAAAAGCCTCATAATTATCGATAATGTTGAAGAAAAAGGTTATTATATTTACCCTGACTTGCTGTGACACTGCACTCAATCCGAAATCCGAAACTTTGAGATTACCATATGCATCCAAAAGCAAATTTTCAGGCTGCAACAAGATTAAGATAGATTATAAATTTAACTTTGTTTCCCGGTCGAAAGCATAACTTGCATGCATACACATATATGTTTGAACATATTCATCCTTCAAGGGTAGCAGTTTAAAGTACCTTGAGGTCCCTATGGTAGACACCCCTGCTATGGCAATAATCAACAGCATTGATGAGCTGCTGAAAGTATCTCCGGGCCTCGTTCTCCATCATCCGACCATGGTTTACCTTCATTTAAGAAAACGTTAAAGAGATTGATCCATGACCCGGAATGAAAACCTTACATAATATGCAGTCACAAGTTCCTAAATTACTGTGACATTGTTGAGCTTCAATTAGGTACATACAATGTGAAAATCCAAGACTTCAACAACTCACAATTTTATCAAACAGCTCTCCCCCGGTAACGAACTCTAATACGATAAATATCTTTGCCTTGCTTCCCATCACCTGAATAAGAAAGAATGCACCAGAAATTGAGAAATGATTCGAAGCTTGTCGCTTCTTGTTGGTTATTAAAACCGTATGCATGCTGCTCTTTCATCCTAATTGTATGCCGAAGCATACGTAGACCAGATGCATACTAGTCAATCCAGTTCACAAATATGCATATAAGCAAGCTACAAAGGAAATTAGACTAATCTTTCAGATGCCAGTACTCATTTTCTGTTCCAAGATACTTGCAAGCAAAACCCGAAATTTTCGTATAAATGTACTTCAAGATGTGAAAAAGAAACATGACATTCTCCACATAGAGATAATATATTACTACCAAAAGAGAAAAATTAAGAAGGGAGGCTTGGTTTCACAATACAGAGAAACCTCGTGCAAACGAACGACATTCGGATGCTTTATCAGCTTCATTGTTGCTATTTCCCGCTTGATCTACAAAACAAGCATACACAAAAACATTTCCAACATCCAAGGACCCTTCAAATGCACATAAAAACTTGGGAAAATCTAACCGTACCCGTATCCGATTATCGCACCTAACCCGAGTAACATAGGTTTTGAGAAAAGGACTTACAAACCTGTTCAGCCATTTTATGCTTGAGAACCTTTTCTTTATCAAGAATTTTAAGTGCCACTGGTTCACCAGTCTCAGAATTTCTTGCAAACTTCACCTTTGCAAATGTCCCCTCCCCAATGGTTCTTCCCACCTCGTATTTACCCACACGACGCTTAATCTTAGGTTGATTCATGTCTCCTATGTAACTCTGATGTTTCTTAAACCAAAATTTTCAAACCAAATATCAAAACATTAAACCCCCAGGCATTCTAATACCCCAATGATTAAGACAGTAAAAGAAACATTCTAATGCAGTGCAAGAAAAAGAAAACTTTAAAAAATGGTGGCAAAATGAAAAGGAAAATTCCACTGAAATGCTATGAAACATCAAACCAAACGTGAAATGCAGAAACAGGGAAAGAAAGGGTAAATTACAGCTAAATGAAACAGTCAAAATTAGTAAAAAACTACACACCTGCAATTTGCTAATAACCTGAGAAATGATAAATATTTTCCCAGGAAAACAACTTTTTCGTACCAACCTTATATAGAATACCCAACAAAAAGGAAATTGAAATAAACAAATGAATTAATGCATATAATATTTCCCACGAGAACCCTTTTCTATTTGCTTAAACCCACAAGGATTTTTGGAGCTTGATTTAAGTTTATAAGAGCTAAGCTGAGGCCAAAGGGGGTTGAAAAACATCAACCAACAGTCAAAGTTTTGATCTTTATGCACGTAAAGGTCCAAAATTCAAAGAAAATTCCACAACGGCACTACAAAGTATAAACTATATATCTATAGCAAGTACGCACACAGCTGCAAGTATAATTAAATAATTTAAAAAAAAAACATGCAGTTTGAAGAATAAAATTATTTGGTTTGTTTAACATTTTATTTAGGAAAATTGAAATGTCAGTCCTTTTAATAATGCATCGGAATGTAGTATTGTTTTGTAACTTTTTAATTGGTGTCGCATCGTACTCGTAATATAATTTTGTTGCACTCTAAATAAAAGTTCAACTGACTAAATAATAAGATTGTGTCACGAATCGAAGAAAAATCAAAAAGGAATACTAAGAAAAGAAGAAAGGGATTGAAGGAATAGAGAATTTTTCATTCAATTTTTGCATAACTGCCTAATACATCTATTGCGGCTCAAATATCCTTACAACACACTAGGTCTTATTAACTTACACGTGTCCTGATAATTTGTACTACTAACAGATAATTCGTAACTAACGTATTAACCCTAATAGCTGGCATCTCCTTCAGTCGATTTACTCCCATGCAGGTCGGTTCCACGGGTCCCTTGCATCGGGTTTGCTTTACTGCTGTGTGGCCATTGCTCCCCTGGGTCCAATTCAGTGCCCATAACCCTAATCATTTGGCCTCTCTTCGAAACGATGTCGTTCTCATCAAACTTGTCTTGTTCCCACTTCAGTTCTCTTTTGTCTTCTACTTGCAACACATTCAGATCCTTCGAAATTCCCAATTCTTTCCCATTTACAACCATGCCAATACCCCTTGCTTCAGTTGAGCCTTGTCCCCAAGGATCAAATTCGGAGAACTGGATCGCAAGCTAGTAAAGTCCTCCCATGTCACATCCTCTGGTCCGAAGTTGGTCCATTGAATAAGGAGTTGGGCCACTGCTTAGTTATTTCTTTTGATCATTCGTTTGTCCAATGTCCGAGCAGGGTAGATTTTCAACTGATCATCAGCACTCACTTCAGGGGGCTCCATTGAGATAACAACCCCATCTCCTACTTTTTTCTTCACTAGTCTGACATGAAAAACTAGATAAATTTTTGAGGATTCGGGCAAAAGAAGTTTGTAAGCTACTGACCCAATTTGTACAATTATTTTGTATGAGCCATAGAACCGTGCTGTCAATTTTAAATTTCTGTACAAGGCTAATGATGTCTGCCGATAGGGTTGAAGTTTGAGGTAAATTCAATCTCCCACTTAGAACTCTCTGTCTGTGCGTTTTTATCTGCATAATGCTTCATACGTTCTAAGCCCTTAGTAGTTGTTCCTTTAAGATCTTGTTTACTTCTTCTCTGTTTTGCATCATCTCATGAACACTAGCAACTCTGAAATTATTTTTTCATGTCAATTCTCTTGGTGAGTACCCATATAAGGCTTCAAATGGGGTCATGCTCAGAACGGAGTGATAGTTGGTGTTATACCACCATTCTGCCTGAGAAAGTAATTTTGCCTACAGAGTAGGTTTAAGGAAACATAGGCTTCTTAGGTATTGTTCTAGACACTGATTTAGCCTCTTTGTTTACTCATCAGACTCTGGATGATAGGCTATAGTGAAATGGGTAGAAGTTCCCAATTGTTTTATTAGCTCCTTCCAAAAGATGCTAGTGAAAATCTTATCTCTATTTGAAATAACCACTTTTGGTTGACTATGCAACCTGTAAATTTGATCAAGGTAGAGTCTAGCAACTTCTGTAGCTGAATAGGGATGAGCCAGAGCTAGAAAATGACCATATTTGGAGTACTTATAAATGATGACCAAGGCACAATTAAATTTCATTGAAGTAGGCAGTCTTTCAATAAAATTCATGGAGATTACCTCCCAAGCTTTCTAAGAAATTTCTATGAGTTGTAAAAGGCCAGGTTTATGCACATGTTCCACTTTAGTCTTCTGACACACATCGCAATGTTTTACATGCTCTTTGACTGTAATTTTTATTTTAGGCCAGTAGAAGTACAGATGCAGTCTGTAATAGGTGGCCTGAATTTCTGAGTGGCCTCCCAAAGATGAGTCATGAAGAAGGTTCAAGAGTTGGTGCCTTAAGTCCCCTTAGGTACCAATATACACTTTGCCCCTGTGTCTTAGTATTCCTTGTGCATGTCCATTCAGAATTATCCCCATTCATAACTGTGGCATATGTTATCTTTTTTTGGCAAGTTCATTTTCTTCATAGGTTTTCTCCACTTCCATGACCCAGGATGGAATAATTTATGTAGTGTGTATAGTATTTAACTCTGCCTCAATCTTTATTTTTCTTGATAGTGTATCAGCCACCATGTTTGTTCTGCCCCTCCTAAATTGGATCACATAAGTCTAATCCCAGCAGTTTGGTTAGACCTCTATTTTGTATTGTAGTAGTCAGGTTTTGCTCTAAGAGATGTTTGAGTGGTTCATAATCAGTTTTAATTATAAAAGGAGCTCCTTCAAAGTAATGCCTCCACTTTGTGACATCCATTAAAATAGCTAGGCATTCTCTTCCATAGACTAACAAATCAACATGCTTTGGGCTAAGAGCTTTGCTTAACTAAGCCACTAATCTCCCCTTTTGAGTAAACATTGTACCAATGCCCTTGAGCTAACATCTTTTTCCATACATAATGTCTTCTTAAAATCAGGTAAGGCTAATAGTTGGGCTTCACACATAGCTTTTTTAATATTTCAAAAGCATGTCATGCCTCTGGGACCATTGAAAATTGTCTTTCTTAAGCATAAGTGTCAGTGACTTGCTTAGTTCTCCATAGCCTTTAACAAACTTCTTATAATAGTCAGTGAGTCCTAAAAAACCCTTAATGCTTTAAGGTTTTTGAGAAGCGGCCAATCTTTCATTGCCTCTACTTCAGCATGATTTGTTGCTACTCCTTTCATTGAAATGATGTGGCCCAAGTACTCAACCTTAGGTTGTCCAAAAAAAACATTTGCTCCTTTTGGTATAGAGCTTCAACAGTTCTAATAGTATTGACAAATGTTTCACATGCTCACCCCAACTCTTACTGTAGATTAGGATGTCATCAAAAAAAAATTAGGACAAATTTTCTTAAATAAGCTCCAAACAACTCATTCATAAGAGACTGAAATGTGGCTGGGGCATTTGTGAGCTCAAATAGCATAACCTTGAACTCAAAGTGTCCATGATGAGTCTTAAAGGTTGTCTTCTCAATATTTTTATTCTTGATTCTGATCTGCTAATACCTAGATCTTAAGTCTATTTTTGAAAAAAAAAATGCTCCACTTAACTCATCCAGTAAGTCTTCCACTATTGGAATAGGAAACTTATTTTTGATGGTCATTGCATTTAACTGTCTATAATCAACATATAACCTCCATGACCCATCATTTTTTTTCACTAACAAGCAAGGAGAAGCAAAAGGACTCTTACTTGTCTGAATGATGGAAGAAGCTAGCATTTCTGAAATTTGTCTTTTCACTTCAGCTTTCTAGTGATATGAAAATCTGTATGGTCTCAAGTTCACAGGTTGTGCATCTGCCTTCAAGGATATAGCATGATCTTGACTCCTTACTGGTGGCATGCCTTTTTGGTTCAGAAAAAACCTATTCATAATTATCCAGCAATTCCTTTAAGCATGTTGGTACTTCTACTTTTGCCTCTTCACAACTCAACAAGTAGATTTTCCCCATAAATTCAGAATTTTTCTTAGTAATTCTCTGCAGTTTCTTTCCTGAAATGAGTTTGACTCCCACCTTTCATTTTCCTTCATGCAACACCACTTCTTTATTTTTTTAGTGAAGCTGAGGGTCATAACATTAAAATCTATGATAATAGGGTTGTATCTTCTCATCCAGTCTACTCCCAATACCATATCACTTCCTCTCATCTTCAATACCCTAAAATCATGCTCAAAGTGATGTTCTTCCATCCTCCATTCCAACTGTCTACTTTTTGCAGTGTTGTACAATTTCTCTCTATTTGCTACTGTTATAGCCAAGGGTTTTGTATCAATCACTTCTAACCCTTCCTTATCCCACACATTAGTAACAAAACTATGAGTGCTCCTACTATCAACAAGAATGTTCAATGGTTTTCTTTTAATGGTTCCTTGGATCCTTAGGGTGTTGTGTCCAATATTACCAGTGGGGGCATTAATGGATATTTCTAGTTCTCTTTCTGTATTAGCTCCATTAATCTCCTTACAGGTTCTTCATATAATTCTTGAACTTCATCCTCTTCCTCTTGAGCACCTTTCTCCTCCATCACATTCAGTTGCTTCAGTTTACACTGATGTCATGGAAAAAAAATTATCTCCACATTTGAAGCATAAGTTATTGGCTTTTCTGTAATCCAACAAGTCTTGCTTCTGATCAGTGACTGTTTATTGTGGCTTCTGCATTGGACCGTAGGTTATGGTGGAGGGTTTTTGATGTTGAATATGAGTGTTTGTGATGTAGGGTACCTGAACTTTTTGTTCTCCAGCTCCATAACTAGCTCATGTCTTCTTGCCTTCCTGTAAGCCTCAGCCAACTCCTTAGGCTCATGGACCATAATCATGTTTCGTATCTCTTCCTTTAAGCCACTAATGAAGCTAGGAACAAAATAATCTCCCCGAAGGTAGAGTTAAACATCAGCATATAAAGTTTTAGCTCCTCAAATCTGTCTTGATACTCCTCCACTATGAACTTTTAAACTAATTTATTAAACTCCTGAACTACGTCTGAAAATTCCTTAGCACAAAACCTATGACATAGGTCAGCTTCAAATTCATGCCAAGTCACCTTATATTTCTACATAATATAGCCATCGAACTAGGTTTTTGCTCTGCATGTTAAATACATGGCAACTATGTCTAGCTTTTGATGACCAGGCATCAAAGATTGCAAAGTATTTATGGCATTTCTTAGCCAACTTTTAGGGTTCTCACCAAAATAAACATGCTCTTTTGTTTGATGTTCTTTCGATTGAGATGTTCCCCATGTTTCCATGCCTTTACTATTAAGTCTAACCTTATCATTATTCTGAAACTTAGCATCTTTCGGTGGTATTGGAGTACTTGAGAATATACCAGGTTCATCTAACTTCATATTATACTTTTCCTTTCCTTCTATAAGTGTTACCTGAACTGGCTTCTTTTTCATTTTCTGAAGTAGGAGTTTTGCTGACTGGGAAATGGTTTGCTCAGGTGTGCTTGGTTCGGATTCGCCTGCTTCATTCTTCAACAAGCTAATGATCTGCTTCATATAGCTCAAAGTCTTGACATTGTTGGTCTCCATCTGCACCACTCTGTCTTCCCAATTGTTCTTCTAGTTCTCCCACCATTTTGGAACTTTGGTGTCATCCTTAAGTTTATCCAGCTGTTTTTGGATATCAGCCAAGTCGATTTTTTCTGCCATTTATTGCGTTTTTTTGGGATTTTTCAGTTTGAAGGTTGGATCTTGTCAAGCTCTAAATACCAATTTGTCACGAATCGAAGAAAATTCAGAAATGGATACTAAGAAGAGAAGAAATGGATTGAAGGAATAGAGAATTTTTCATTCAATTTTTGCATAACTGCCCAATACAACTATTGCGGCTCAAATACCCTTACAACACACTAGGTCTTATTAATTTACACGTGTCCTGATAATTTGTACTACTAACGGATAATTCGTAACTAACGTATTAACCCTGATAGCTGGCATCTCCTTCAGTCGATTTACTCCCATGCATGCCGGTTCCACGGGTCCTTTGCGTCGGGTCTGCTTTACTGATGTTGGGCCATTGCTCCCTTGGGTCCAATTCAGTGCCCATAACCCCAGTCATCTGGCCTCTCTTCGAAACGATGTCATTCTCATCAGACTTGTCTTGTTCCCACTTCAGTTCTCTTTTGTCTTCTACTTGCAACACTTTCAGATCCTTTGAAATCCCCAATTATTTCCCATCTACAGCCATGACAGATTGATCAGGTGTGTATGCCGTGCGAGTTTAAGTACAGCAGGGTTATGGTACGACTATGGTGCAGCGACAACCAAAATATTAGAAAATACGAAATCTAAAATGGTACTACTCACCTACCTAAAATGTTATATTTTTTATAACATTTTAGGTCAGTGGTCTCACAAAAAGTATCGATATTCAGAGACAAGTTTCGATACTTAACACGAACCTAAAATATTATCAAAAGTGATAACCGATAAATATCGATACTCGAAGCAAAATTTCGATACTTAACCAACAACCTAAAATGTTATAAAAAAGTGTAACATTTTAGGTTGATGGGTAACCTTTTAAATTGGCGGGAAACATTTTAAATTCCGTTGTTTTGTAACATTTAAATTGATGCCGCATCATAGTCGTATTGTAACTCTGCTGCACCCTAGACTCACACCGCATACACACCTGGTGAATCTTATTGTTTAAGGCTTTAAGCAGTTGAACCTTTATCTACACAAAATTAATAATTCAATAGTTCAGTTGTTTATATGTAACAGATTAAAGAAAACAGTCGTTTAAGTTCATACATTTACTGATAATTAAATTAATTTTTGATTTTTATAAAATAGATTATGATATGCATAATTAAATAAATTAATGAAAGAGATAACTGAAAAGCGAAGGGGTATATTAACTTGAGAAGATTGGATAATGGAGGAAAGTATGGGAAAATTAGCTTTTGAGTTGGTGAAGAGTCGGATATCAAATAATGAGTTGTTAATCATAGTCCAAAACGAGTTGATTTTGAATTTTTAATTTAAAATAGACTTATATATAAAGAAGTATTTAAAGTATATTAACTTTTTTATTTAGATATTTAAAGTATTTTTTGTCAAAATAAGTATGTAAAGTATATTTTTTAGTTTAATTTACTATTTAAAGTATATTTTTTGATCAAAATAGGTACTTAAAGTTTTTTTTTGTCAAAATAAGTACTTAAAGTGTATTTTTTTTGTTAAAATAAGTACAAAAGTATTTTTTTGTTAAAATAGGTACCCAATGTATTTTTTAATCAATGTCACATGTCAGCTTTTAAGAACGAAGATGAAATATATATATATATATGTATATTTACTTTAAGTACCTATTTTGACAAAAAAATAATAATTTAAGTATCTATTGTGACGGAAAATATATATACTTTAGGTACTTACTTTGACGAAAAACACTTTATATACATATTTTAACCAAAAAAATACTTTAAATACTTAATTTAATAAAAAAAACTATACTTCAAATACTTTATAGAATAAGCCTTAAAACGAAAAAGGAAAACCAAGTTTGTTTTTGTTGGGCGAAGGCATCAGAATTTAGGGTTATGACTTTAAATTTAATTTTATAATATTTTTTAGTGTTGAGACATAAATAGGAACACTGAAAAAGAACATGTGATTTTTATCCATTAGAGTGGACATAAATGATTTGCAAGACAAGTAATAAAGGTTTATCTATCAAACTCAAAAACCATTATTACAAACTAACAACCGATTTAGTTCGATAAACCGTTGAGTTTATAAGTAAAGTTTATTATTCGGATTTTAATATTATAATTTTGGTAAATTAGGTTGAAAGGATTGTTCTCATAATAAACAATCACATTATTCAATCTGAATAAGCCAACTAATAATTTTTTTAATATTATGGTATGATTACACGATAATATTTATTATTTACTCTTAAGTCTTTGAAAAGACACACAATGCAAACACGCCGCTCGAATCGGGAGCTCATAGAAAAAATAAAACTCTCTTTTCTATCGAGACTACTAAATGGTTATAGGGTGTAGCTAAAAAAGACAAGTTTCAAAATTTGTCCAAAAACTAAGAATGTTAGACTTTTTGATAACATTTTAGGTTGATTTTTTCGTTTTTTTACAAGTACTGATACTTATTTTGTAACTATCGATACTTAATTTTTTTTTATAATATTTTAACTTTTTTGGACAAGTATCGATACTTGTAAAAAATGAAAAAATCAACCTAAAATATCATCAAAAGGTTTAACATTTTAAGTTTTTTTGACAAGTATCGAAACTTGTTATCTTTTAACCGCACCCTAGACCTGTTATACATTAGACTCACCCTGAATTTAGTCGACTAATAAATTAAATATAAGTAATTATAAAAAATATTCAAAAAAATATATTTATTTGAGTGTATTTATTTTAAAAGGACCCTCAAACCAAAGTTATTTCCATTTCCCACACATTTGATTTTCAGGCAGAGTGACAGACAACACCACTTTTCTTTATTACCTGCTTTTATGAATGATTGTCGTCGTATTTTGCCCAACCTTTTCATACTTCATCCAACAAAAAATTTAAATGAATTATAACAATGTGAAACAAAAGGAAAATAAAAGTTTAATGCGATTCATGCATTTCTTTCTTTATTAATTTTTTGAATAGATGCATTTCTTTATTTAATTTTGGCATACCTAAGTGGCCTTAATTAAATCCAAATATTTTCTTTTGCACGTGATTGATATGTTAACGGATTAAATAATTGTAGAACTATACATTTTATTTTCGGAGATATAGTTTTTTTTTTTGAAACAAGAACACCAAAATTCATTCATAGAACAAACCGAGCATTACAATCGAAAAAGAAAAATAAAAGCACAAAGGCTTGAAAACAACAAGGTAAAAACAAGTGTCTAGAAAGAACAAACACATAAGGTTTGAGATAAGAGCTGACAACCACCGAAAAGGGAAACAAGCAACAGAGAACCACCGAAGAAGGAGGAGCGGCGCCGTAAGTCTGAACCAACAATGAGTTTGCCGAACGAGAGCTCCTTGACGGTTGAATAAATCACAGATGATCCAAGAGGTCGGGCTGACGGACGGCAGAGAAAGGCCACACAAAATCAGACTCTTTCTTTTTCGCGACGGCGAGACCGTTGAAGCAACAAAGAGCACCTAGAAAAGACGAAGAGTGGCAGAGCAGATCTTCAAACCTGAAAAACAGCCAAAGAAAGTTAAAAAAAAACCTATCTCCATCAAAGTTGACCTTTGGGAGTGGTACAGCTGACGCCGGAGAGATGAATCTCCCAACGAGCAGGGTCGTCTCGGATATTTTAGGAGCCTTGAGTGAAATCTCAAAATAGGCCCCTATAAAATTAAAATGTATTTTATTATTTAAATTATTAATTTAAAATTTTATAAATTATTCATAGAAACACGATTTAATTTTTTTAATACACTGTTTTCATTATTTTGTTAAAATATCACTTTAAATAAAATTAAAACAATAAAGAGCAACCGCTAAATTACAAGAGTGCCACTTCAAAAAACTCGTCATCCGAGCATTCTTTGATGCAAATTCATCAATCAAATCCTCATAAGCAACTTCATCCAAAATATCATTCTCGATTGCCACCAAAGCTAGTCCATTAAGTCTTTCCCGTGACATAGAACTACGCAAGTAAGATTTCAGTAACTTTAATTTTGAAAAACTTCTTTCGGCTGTTGCAACTGTCACGAGAATAATTAACAATATCTTATATGCAATAATTGCATTGGAAAAACAATCAACACGTTTCAAAAATTTTAAAATATCAAGAGCTCCCAACTTTTCTTTAGACAAAAATTCCTGAAGTAACTTCAACTCGACATATAAATCATGATCATAAATATCACATTTATCATCATTTTTAAGTACATTTTTCAAACGACCACAATAAGACCTTAAACTTGAATCATTTAGTAAATACAATTTATTAGAGAGAACTCTCTATTTTAGAGTCTTTTAAGAGTCGCTTTAGAGACATAGTTTAGGCTTAGGGGTTGTGCCCTCTTAATTTTTTTTACTAAACATTATAATGATTTTTTTTATTTATTTTAATTTTTAATTTATTTAAACTTTGCTCTCATTTTTTACGGCTAATTATATCTTGTACCTTTAACCTTAATTTCCGGCTCTGTCATTAATCAGCAAAAGTAATTTTAATAGTAATCCTATTTTATCAAACCACGCATGTGTATATGTGACTTCACGGAGCAAATGTAGAATTATAATATGTTTTTCCCGACAAATCCTCTACTAAAATTACTATCATGAGAAAACAAGTAACCAAAGAAAAACTGACATAGTTATTCTTAAAAATAAAAAATTATTTTTAAGGGAAATATGTTTAGTTTACACAAGTTTATTTTTATTTTTATAATTTAGAGATTTAATTTATGGTTTAAATTGTAAGGTTTAGAAATTAATTTGCTTATCATATCTATCTTATATTAATGTTATAAGAATTATATAATATTTACGTGCAAGTGGAGTAAAATAAAATAATAGGCACAATGTTAAAAAATACTCATAACGTTTGACTGAATTGTCATTTTAGCTCATATTCTTTTTCTGAAGTAATTTAGCCCTCAACGTTTTATTTTGTGTCAAAATAACCATTTCGCGGATGAAAATTGTTAGTCAACCAACGGTAAATGACTTGAAATGATGTGACAAACCTACATGGCAGTGCGT
Source organism: Hibiscus tridactylites (assembly GCA_958450335.1). Classification (NCBI taxonomy): domain Eukaryota; kingdom Viridiplantae; phylum Streptophyta; class Magnoliopsida; order Malvales; family Malvaceae; genus Hibiscus; species Hibiscus tridactylites. The sequence continues at coordinate 57,495,291 of OY288291.1, read as the reverse complement.
GTCGCGATAGTAGTGTCATATAGACAAATATGCTGACTTTAAAAAATGACACATCAAACAAAAAATATTTTATAAAATTGTATAAAATATAAAATATATATTTTTTCTTCTAACGTGTCATTTTGCCTAGTCATTTTAAGTTGTTGATCGTCAATTGATTAAAAATTTTAATCCGCAAATTGACCATTTTGACCCAAAATAAAACGTTGATGGCTAAATTGCTTAAAAAATTAGGGGCTAAGGTGATAATTCAATCAAACGTTAGAGTCATTTTTAACAATATGCCAAAATAATATGGGGTAACTAAAAAAATAAAAGTTGAAAGTTACATTCGAACCCAACGCACTGCCTAGTCATGAATTTTTTTTTTTTTATTGATGTGGAGAGTTTCTTTCACGTGGTAAACATGAGTGATTTGACAAATATGTTAATTCAAATAAACATTGGGTAAAAACATGAAATTATAAAAAGTTCTGAAACCATTTAAAAATAATAATACATAAAATTAATTGAATAAATAAGGAGGAAATAAAATTAAAGTTCATATTTTTTTTAAAAAAGTCTATATAATATAATGATAATCCAAAGTAAACTAACCATATTAATCAATTATTTTTTTAAATTCATCCAATAACAAAAGCTAATCATTGAATAATAAAAATATAATCATATAAGAAATTTGTTAAAAACTCAATTCGTAAAAATAAAAAGATATAAACAAACAGAGGCTGATATAAAGCAAAGCCTGTAGGAGCCTTGGCACCCCAAAGTTTGAGGAAATTTAAAATACACCCCTAAATTTTTTAATAATTCTAATTAGACTTCATCAAATTTGTTAGAAATGTTCATTAAGTCTTAAATTTTTAAATATATTCAATTAAACTCTACAAAATTCTTTAAATTTTCATTAAATCTCACATTTTTTGAAAATTTTAACTAGAACTTTATTTTTAATTTTTTTGAAAATATCTCACTAAATCCTCAATTTTTTTAAAAATTTTAATTAGACCACCAAAAATTTTAAAAAATTTGATTAAGCCCCCTCAAACCATCACACTAAGACCGGCCCCTGAAAACAAACACCAACACTAACATAATAATAGAACACGACAACACATTAACAACTTACTTTATCAGACAAAAACATTACCTATTTTTATAAAAAAAATAAAGATCTATTAAACAAAAATAATAATAAAGTCATGTCTTCAAAACAAAACAAAAAAAGAGGGGGGGGGGAGGGGGGATGACAGATGAATGAGTAGAGAGAGATTAAACAAATCTAACGACAATGAAATCTTATTAGTTTAGAAACAAATTTGACGACAATGAAATCGTATAAATAAAGAATATTCTTATGCTGGTATTTTTAATTAAATTTAAATAATATTTTTGGTAACAAATTTTTATTATTTGAAACATATTGCCTGAAATTAGATTTTTTTGGTTTAATGTCAAAAAAATTACCTTTAATATTTGACTGAATAGTTTACTTGGCTCTTATTATTTTTTTTAAAGTAATTTATCCTCCAACGTTTAATATTGAGTCAAAATTGTCCCTCATGAAGGAAAACTGTTGGATAATTGAAGATAAACAACTAGAAATGACTCGGTAAAATGACACGTCAGAAGAAAAAATATTTTACATTTTATATAATTTTATAAATTTATTTTTGACTGATGTGTCATTATATAAAGTCATCATATTTACCAATATGACATTGTTATCGCGACGTGCACTGTTATGTAGTTTGTCACGTCATTTCAAGTTATTTACTATTAGCTGAGTAACAGTTTTCATCCGCACATGGGTCATTTGGAACAAAAATAAAATGTTGAGGGTTAAATTGCTAAAAATGACTATTTAGTCAAACGTTTGAGCTATTTTTTGTCACTATTCCTATTGTTTTTTTATCGTAATTTAATGAGTGGTCCCAATAAAAAAGAAGATAATGTTTATCGTAAGAGATTCGAGTTTAATCAACTTTATCTATAAGATGTGTGTGCCTTATTAGAACATGTCGAAATTTATCAAAATAAATTAAAACACACGAAAACGTCATAATACACTGAAATTTTGATCGAAACGAAACATAAACTATTTGATACTAGTTTAAGATCGGAACAACGGTACATTATTGACTACCATGATAACTATCACTTAGGTCCCTATTAATTGTGAATTTGATCAAATTGGTCCTCGTAAAAAGAGAAAGTAATTTAGTCTTGGTACTTTTTTGAAAGTGAACAAAGAAGAAGAATCAGTGACAAAGAGAGATTTAGATTCAAACATTTGAGACGATATTAGGGGTGTTCAAAAATACCCGATCCGGTTGATCTGACCCGAACTTAAAAATGTCGGGTAATCTTATAAAAAAATTACCTGATCGGGCCAGGTACCCGACTTAGTAATTTTTCCGAGACACGGGCCGGAAGTTTTCCCTTACCAGGTATCCGACCCGATAATATTTAATATATATTTTTTATATTTTAAATTATATTTTAGTTTTAAGTTTCTTAATATTTTTACTCTAAAACTAAATTTAAATCCCTAAATTCTTTCTATGTTTGTATTATATACTTTTAAGTTTTAAGTTTAAAACTTTTTAAAAATATTTTTGTGTTTAATATGTAATTTTTTTTAATATTTTAGAATTAAAAAATAAAAAAATAAAAACCGAGTACTCGGTACCCGAATTTTATGGGTACCCAAATAGCGGGTACCCGGGTGTAATGAGCCGGTAAAGTAGTCATTCAGGTACCCGACAATGAACACCCCTAGACGATATTATTGGAAGGGAAAGTCATCACTCAAAAATAAACTGTAAAAATACATAAATTAAATAAAAAATACCATTTAATATGATTTGAACAATTATAAATTTTTTAATTTGTGGATTATAAATTCTTAAATAATATAATTAAAATCAAGTTTAATCTATTCGATTTCTTAAAAAAAAACAGAATAAAGTACATGTGATCCACAGCCAAAACAGAGTGATAAAGATTGTTTGAAAAAGACCAGCAAATGTATGGTAATATTACAACGTTAACTATGGTCTTCCCTTAGGATTTAGGGTTGGACTAACCCCCCAAATAAAGGGATTTAGGATTCCAGACAAAATTTTGGTCAGCGGTTGTTGAACCTGTCAGTAAAATAATGTAGGGTAAAATAATGTCACATGTTTATATGATTTTTCAATAATTAATCTAAGTTTTACTTTTAGATTAATTTGTTTCGCACATAAATAGAATTAGGATCAAATATTATGAGTCAAATTATTACGCTTTAAAATATAAAAATTTATTAAGTATTACTAGAGAATGATAAAAGTCTACTTTATCTAACATTTAATTTTATATCATCTAAACTGTCACTAGATTAAAAATCCGAAGAAAACTAAATTAAAATTTTCAAAAAATTAAAAGACCTATTATGAAGTTTTAGATTTCTTAGGAGGCCAAGGCCTCCAACCCTTCTTAATTCTTATGCTCTGCCTTTGGTTTCACGTGAAATTATTTTTCGTAATAAATTAATGGATAAAGTACCAAAATGGTTGGGGAAGTTGCACTAATATTGCAGGGTTTTTTTTCTTCTTTAAAAAATATAATATCCTTATTTTTATTTCTAAATCTATAATATTTGTTACAATAAAAGTAAAGTTAGTGAGAATATAACCCGACTTCACTGTGCATTTTTTTAAATTAAAATATGTTGAAGACGACAGGCCTATAATTCGATTTCAATGTTAAATTAAAGTTTATTATTAAAATAATATCGTTTTTTAGTTTAGTGGTATAATCTATACACACCTAAAAGTTTGGTGGTATCCACTGTGATTTACTCTTAATATTATAAACTATTTTATAATTATTTGTATTTAATTTATGAACGGTTAATTACTGATAATGTTTTGGTCAAGCCATCTGGTGTTGATGTTGAAGCATTGCTTTTTTACATAGATGATTTTTCTCAAAAAAAAAATTTATTGAAAGATTAATTTGGACTGATATTATAGAATCAATATTGTAGAGCTTTATTTATAAGGTGATTTTATCAATCCATTTTTTTTTCATTTCCAATCATCAGAATTCGAGTCTTTAAGTAAAATATATCGCATCATCCTACTAGACTAACTAATAATTATTTAATCTCTTTAAAAAACTAGTAATTACTTAATTGGTGTATATTATAATTTATAGGATGAGTCTACAACGCTCGACGAGCACCACTGAACACCACTAACGATGACACCGTTGAACAACATTAAATTAATTAATAAAGATTAAAAATCTAAAGAACTTAATGTATAATTATAAATTATTTAAAATAAAATACTAATTATATTAGTTACTATATATAATATTTATTTTTTTCAAAAAATAATTAAACCAAATACTAACATTAGTCAATTAAAAAACCTTAAACCCTATATTTTAATATTGAGTTTAAGATTTAAAGTTTACGGCTTAGGGTTTCAATCTAGGGTTTTGAGTGCATGGTTTATAATTTAGGGTTTAATGGTTTGAGATTAGGGTTTAATGTTTAGGGTTTTGGGTTTTAAGTTTATAGTTTATGGTTTCGGGTTTAGGGGTTATGGTTTGTGACTTTGGGTTTAGGGTTTTTTAATTTTAAAATTGTCTAAAGTTGATATTTGATTTAATTATTTTTTTTAAATAAAAATATTATATATATGGAAAATAATTTAATTAATATTTTATTTTAAATAATTTATAATTTTATATTTAAATAATTTATAATTATACGTTGAGTCTTTTAAAATTTTATTTTTTATTAATTAATTTAATGTTGTTTAGCGATTCATTGTTAATAATGTTCAGCAGTGCTCGTCCAGCGTTGTAAAATCTTCTTAATTAATATGATTTTTATTACTTTTCTTCTATCATATATTACTTTTCTTCCAATAGTTTTTGTACGTATTATAAACACAGACAACTATTTATAAACTATTTATCTAGGACTTAATCTTTATTTTCAGCTCCATTCATTGTAATTAGAGCTGAATAAAATTCAATTTGATCTGTAATTTTTTTTTCAGTTTTGAGTTATGAGAGTTAATTCAAATAACTCGTAAAAATTTTAAATTCGAGCTAAGTTTGAGTTTTCCTAATTCGAAAATTCGAAATTTACAATTTTGTGATTTGGGAAATGATTTTCTTTTTCTTCAATTCCTCCTTCACTTTAAGTTTATTTTTGATCAAATTTGAACCACATGTTCTTAAACCACTATAGAATACATATTTAGCTTCATTTCACATTTTTAAAATAAATTTCCTAAATTTTTAATTTAGTCCCTCAACTTTGTATGATTTTATAATTTTTTTCAATTTCTACTTCGTTTTAAGTCAATTTCTCACTACCACAATATAGTATTGATGTAAATTCAGTTCATATTTTTAACAAGAATATACAGTTTGTGATTTAATCTCTTAACTATGCATTTTATTCAATCTGGTCCTTCAACTATATATTTTTGTAAAATTTTTTCTTCTCATCAATTCCTTGACTTCGTTATACTTCTATCAATATTTCATCTTCAAAAGTTCCTTAAAATAACATTAAATATATTTTAGAATTTTAGATAATATTTTTTATTAAATAATATTATAAAATTACTCACACATGTGAAAAATGAATATGAAGATAGATATATCTTATATAATTAAAGAAAATTGTTTAAATTATAATCAATCCGTACTAAAACATTATAAATAATTATAATTAAATTTGTGCATAAACTTGACAACTCGAATTGACTCGACTTAGATCAATTCTTTTAGTAAAGTTTGAGTCATAAAATAGGGCTCGTCAACTCGAATAGCTCAACAAATTTTTACTCGACTAGATTCAATCGAATGTTCACCCTAGTTGTAGCTTTATATATCATTAAATAATTAAAAATATGGTCGGTATAATCTTATTTGATTGATATTTTTTTATAAGTAATAATGTTAAATGTACTTAAATATAATTCTTTCAAATTTATAATTAATTTAAGCATTGTATATATAATTGAAATTATGAATAAAATTATTAACGATCGCATTTTAAATTTTATAAAATGATAATATAATTATAATAAAAAATAATATATTAATTATTTTAAAAACTTTTTTATTTTTATATTAAATGTTTATGATTTTTTTTTTGGGCAGACATATATCTAACTGTTCAAGTACTTAAAAACAGTGAAATAGAAAGTGTAAAATCCTTCATTTTTTTACTTTTACTTTTACTATTTTATCTTTATTTATATTTCAATTTCAACATATAAATAGCAGTGCATCTATATATAATGATAATATATCTCTTCCTTAGTTCTCATGTTATGTTCTTGATGAGACGAGGGTGGGAGGTAAAAATTATGCCTGTTATCCGTGATGAAACCCTTAGGGTTTCTGATTTACTATTGAAGAAAACAAAGAGAGAAAGTAAAAAGACAGCGACTTTTATTATTATTAGAAGAATTAATAAATGTATATAGAAAATAGAATTAAATAATATATATTAATCAAGATTAAAGAAACCACTAATTAACTACCCTAACAGTTGTATTCTATTAGCCCCTCAAGTTGAAGCATATATGTTATGAATGTCCAACTTAGATATAGCATGAAAAAAAGGAGAAGTATGCAGAACTTTCGTGAAACAGTCTGCGAGTTGATAACGTGTAGAAACATGCAGCAACGTTGTTAACCCATGATGAAGCTTCTCACGAATGAGGTGACAATCAATTTCAATGTGCTTGGTCATTTCGTGTTGAACTGAATTTTCTGTAATTTTTATTGCTGACAATTTATCACAATAAAGATTGGCAAGTGAAAAAACATCAATTTGTAAACCAGAAAGTAAATAGCTTAGCCATTTAATCTCGTAAAAAACAGATGCAAGTGCTTTGTATTCAGCCTCACTTGAAGACCTTAAAATTGTCAGTTTCTTGCATCTGTAAATTTCATTCAAATTAGAACTTGCCAACACTATGTCATCAACATAGGCAACAAGAGAAATAAAGTGATCCCCTGGGCCTTTAGTGAAAAGAGACTTATCAGCAAAATCCTGAGTAAAACTTTGTTTAATTAAAGTTAAAGTTAATCTTTCATTTCACTATCTACTAGCCTGCTTGTGACCATTCAGACTTTTGTTTAACTTGCAAACTAATCCAAGAATGTCAGTTTAAAAATCAGGAGGAAGCTCCATATAAACCTCCTCATCTAAAAATTCATGCAAAAAGACATTATTAATGTTTAAATGTTGTAATTTTCAGTTTTCAAAACCAACAATAGCTAAAAGAGTTCTAATGGTAGTAATCCTAGCAACTGGGCTAAAGGTATTTAAAAAATTCACTCTAGACTGTTGAGTGTACCCCTTTGCTACAAGCCGAGCTTTATATCTCTCAAGAGTTCAATCAAATTTTAATTTTATTTTAAAAACTCATTTACAGCCTATTGTTTGCTTACCAGAAGGAAGTTTAACTAATTCTCAAGTATTATTGCTTTCTAAAGCCTTGATTTCTTCTACCATGATATTTTTTCAACAGTCATATTTAATGGCTTGGTTATAAATTTTAGGTCCAAAAACAATAGAAACATTATTAATATGTGAGATATATTTTGAAGATAAAGCATCATAAGAAAGAACATTAGCAATACTATGAGGGGAAGTTTTTGAACCTGATAAGGAAACTTCGAAATCTCTAAAATTTTAATGACAAAGTAACACTCCTATTAGGTCTGGAGGATTTTAAGACAGTAGGAGCTTGAACTCCATCCCCAACTTGTTGAGAATTATCTGTAGCTTTCACAACTTCAGAATTATTAGAAACAGGAATGCGAACAGGTATTGAGAAATTTTCAGAAGTGTTATCATGAGAAACCAAATCCAAAGGAATGGAAGAATCTTTTATTTGTTGAACAATATCTTTTAAAGAAATATCATTTTCATATGCAGAAAAAACTACCTTATTGTAATTTGAGATTTACCTTTGTTGAAAAGGAAAAATATTTTCTAAAAGAATAACATCTCTGAATACAAAAACAGAATTGGTTGACATGTCAAAAAGTCTATATCCTTTAACTTCTTAAGAAATCCTATAAAAGTACATTTTATAGCTCTAGGATCCATTTTGTCTTAGGTTTGGATAATACAAAAGCTATATGCAGTACATCTAAATACTTTCAAATGGTCAGTTTTAGGAGGCATATTAAACAACAATTCATGAGGAGTTTTATTTTCTAAGATAGGAGTAGGTGTAATGTTTATCAAATATGCAGAGTGTAACACACAATCAAGCCAAAAAACAAGAGGTATATTAGCTTCTAGTCTTAAAGTTCTAGCAACAGAAATGAGATGTTGGTGTTTTCTCTCTACAACACTATTCTGTTGAAGAGTGTAGACACAAGAATTTTGATGAACTATTCCTTTCGACTGAAAAAAATATGTCATTTCGAACTCTTTAGCATTATCAAATCTGATGCATTTAATCTTTTTGGAAAAGTGAATTTTTATTAAGTGACAAAATTGAATAAGTGTGTCTTTTACCTTAGATTTTAATCTTAAAGAAAAAATTCAGACATATCTACTTCTATCATGTACAATGGTTAGAAAGTAAGGGTGACCATAGAGACTTTTAACAGGAAAAGGACCCCAGACATTGATGTGTATTAAATCAAAAATGGAATTAGAAACAATATTACTAACAGGAAAAAATAAACGCTTCTGCTTAGCAAGAAAACATATTTTACAATCAAACTCAGAACCAGAAATGGCATGAATCTTTTTATTAATATCAGAAAAAATTTCATCCTCTTGTAAGAAGGATGTCCTAGTCTAGAATGCCAAAATTTAAAAGAAGTAGAAGTAAAAATACAAACAGTGAATTGTGAAACTGTTGAAACCAAATCACTAAAAGAAGTATATAGCTGATATAACTCATTATGCCTTTTAACTAAACCAATCATCCTTCAAGTTGTGGTGTCTTGTATAGAACAAAAATCAAAAGAAAATAAGCAAATAGAATGATTTTTAGTTAATTGGGAAATAGAAATAAGGTTGAAATTAAAGTTAGGTATGTGAAAGACATTATACAAAGTCAAGAAAGAATTAATATGAACAATATCTATATGAGATACTTTAACAAGAACATTATTAGTTAACCGAACAAATTTATCATGAATAAGATAATAAGTGTCAAAAGATGCTAAACTAGTGCTTATATGATCTGTTGCACTAGAATACAATATCCAAGTAAAATTAGATAAATGAGATGAAGAACAGTTCATGATTGTACCTGCATCCACAACTGGAACATCAAAAACAGATGAAAGGGCATTGATTTTAGGATCATGTGAAGCATTCCGAGTAGAAAAATTAGACAAGTTCATTTCTTGCAACAGGCTTAACAGACTCTCATATTGATTCTTGGTAAATATAACAGGGGAACTAGTATCTTGAATTAAATTATTAGTATCAAGAATCCCCTTAGAATTTGAAGCCCCAACTTGATTCACCCTAGTAATCTGATTTCTACCCTTATAAATAGGGAAAAAACCATATTTCTTGTAGTATTTTTTAACTGTATGTTCATATAACACACATAATACACACAAAGGTCTTTTAGAGACATTGTTACTTACAAGCTTTCGATTACCAACTCTATTATCATGCTTAACCCTAGTTTTTACATTCTTGATTGAATACCTATCAACTAACAGACCATTAAAATCTGTATGAATACTAGAGGCAAGAGATTGTTCATGTTGAATGACAACAACAAAGACATCGTTTATAGACGATGCATGTTTCATCATCAACAACTGCGACTTAGGAACAAAGAATCCCTCATTTAGACCTCTAAAAATCGCAACATAAAATCTTGTTTGCGATATTTCATAGTAGAACACTTACAAGAAGTTAAGGGTCAAAAATTACAAATTTCATCACAGATTACTTTCAATTGCGTGTAATAAGTGGTAATAGAGGAGTTACCTTGCTGGAGAGAGTAAAACTCTTGAAGAATATCAGAAACACGCACCAGATCGCCTTGATTGAAGCGGCCGAAGAGATCTTGCCATAGCTTGTAAGCCGTATCAAATCAGAGAACACTATGAGCGATTTCTTGGGTCAACGCTCGTTGTAGCCAAGAAAGGACTAAATTGTTGCATTTGACCCACGCCTTGTAATGAGACTCATCTTTTCTTGGTTCTTTGACAGATCCATCAACAAAACACCATTTTTTTGGATATCAAAGACATACGCATCGAACGCGCCCAACTGTGGTAATTAGCATTGTCGAGTAGAGAAGAAGTGAGAACCAATGTTGGGTTCTCGTTTGAGGGGATGTAGAACTCACTAGAAGAGTCGTCATCGCGGAAAAAACGGCCACCGACAGAGAAAGAAGACAAAGAGTCATCTGATACCATGATTAAACCCTTAGGGTTTCTGATTTACTATCGAGGAAAACAAAGAGAGAAAGTAAAAAACTGGTAACTTTTATTATTATTAGAGGAATTAATAAATGTACATAGAAAATAAAATTAAATAATATATATACAAATCAAGATTAAAGAAACCACTAATTAACTACCCTAACAGTTGTATTATACTAATCTGGGAAGATAATCAAGTAGCAAATAATACGATTAAGATTGCTTGAAAAAGTAAAAGTGTGTTGTTAATATTATTATAACATATATTATTTTCTTCTGACTAGGTTCAAGAGAGTTTTTAATAGCCACGGGCAGTGACGAAGTCAGGATTTTCATATGGTGGGTCATAGTAGACTTTGAGATACGAGAATTCCGATACCACGACAATATAAATATTATTGACTCCATACCCAAACAAATCAAGTGATATCAATTCTAATATTTCTATGAAAAAAATTATATCAACTCCTTGAAAACCTCATTTAACTCTTTAAAAATCTCATACCACAACAAATCAAGTGGAGTCAATTGACCCCCTATTTATATGTGGCTTCGGCACTGGGCGCGGAATAATAATCACTTCCTTATAAAAAATATAACATTTGATATAAAAAACGCAAATACTAACGTAATTTAAACTACCAAGAAAATATTTAGGGTAAAGTTCACAAATGGTCACTAAACTTTGGTTAATTATTTAATTTGATAATTAAACTTCTAATTGCTTCAATGCTGTCATTAAACTTTATGATTCGCTTCAATTTGGTCACCGAACTCTTAACAGAGGTTAAGAAAGTGACGTATCAGTTAACAAATTTTATATAATAACACATTTAGTCCTCTACATTTGCACATTCAAACAATTTAGTTCTGTTTCGGAGTTGGCATTGAAATTTCAAGAGATTGAGAAGAGAAGGATTTGGAAGCAGCAGAACTACTATTTGTATCTCCCATCTCAATTTTTGAAGTGTCAAAACAAATCAATTTTTATTAATCAACAAACAAAAGCAGAACGTAATTTTTTTTATTATTGTACTATTATTTCTCACCCTCTTCAAAAAAAAAACATGTAAAAATATTTAACCCATTTTAAAAACATAACAACAATTTAAAAAAACAAAACATAATGCTAACAAATGAACCAAAATGTAACATCAAGTAAAAACATAATGCTAACAGCAATCTAAGAATCAATGCGATCATAAGAAATCAGAGACAAAATACAATTGATAATTTTGAGTTGAAAATAAAAAAATGAAAATAGCAAAATAAAAAACGAAATACACCATATTCATGAACTAAAAATTATCATTTAAACAATTACAAAAATTCAAAATACAAAAATGAAAATAGAAAATTTTACATATCTTGGTGAGATTTTGAGTTGAAATGGGAGAAATTAAGAGAAAATTAAAAAAGAAGTTGAGAACGATTGAGATAAGAAAGCTGAAAAAAATCAAATACTACATAAAATGTAACCCCCTCGTCCCGGTCTGGTCGGATGACCGGTTCGAGTGGGCCACACGGGGAAAACCGAAGCGAAACCCGTTAAGGTTTCCCCTCGGTTAACGACCCTAAAAATTTTCTTTTTATTTTATCTTGTCTATAGGCATAATTAAACCTATGTGAAGCACAACAGCGGAAAATACAAACAATGTAACATACTCCGACCAACCAAAACATTAAACAGCTCATTTTAGTCCTTTACAACAGGCCGTTTCGAAACGCCCTTGGGTGTTCCGAAACGCCTTGACTTAGTCAACAGGCTAGGGTCAACCATAGGGTGACCGTTTCGAAACGGGGGTGACCCGTATCGAAACGACCCTAACGGTCAACTTCTCGTGGTCAACGATATTTGACCGTTTCAAAACATCAAAGGCCCGTTTCGGAACGCCTTTATCTCGTCAATTTCTCAAAATTCCAGTAGCAAAAATGTTCCGAAACGACCCCCATCCGTTTCGAAACGGCAGGCCAAATGCGAAGGAACCGTTCCGAAACAGAGTGGCCCGTTCCGAAACGCCCCCTGTCTGCAGACTGGTTTTTGCTGGTTTAAGGCACAAGGGTGCCCCTAAACCCCACCAAAACCTCTAACAACACACTAACAACAATTTTAAAGGCAAATCAACATACAAGCATGCTTGAGCAACATCATATCAAGACTAAACACCAAGGCACAACATCACAAGCCACACATCCATACATGTCATCATAGATATTGAGCTTTAACATGTCCAACACTTAGGCAATTCTAGGTAGCAAAATACTAACATGGATACAAGCAAGGCATGCATCCCAAAGCCAAATTAACAAACTCATACGAGGAGTCTAACATGCTCCTAAGCAACATCAACCACAACATAATCCAAAACCATCACAACACGATAACCTATCCCATTGCTTTACTATTACAATCTTTAAATTTAAACATCATACTTGAGCTAACCGTAAGCAACACTTGGAGGCCTTTCCTTGCCCTTGCCACCCACAAGCCATTGATCTGCATTGTCGAACAAAAGAGAGCGTAAGCATAAAAGCTTAGTGAGGGTAAGCTCATAAAACAAACCTTCGACAATGCAGGGTCCAAGCACGAGCCACAACTAAGATAAAATGCATGATCTTACCTCCGATCCACACGAGCCATAATTAGATGATGCATGAACATATATTCAATATCATGTCATGCTCAACATGTTTAAATCCACAACGTATGAAATCACATATATTACACCATGTTAGCAACACATCCCAAATCATATTGGCTCACAATTAACCACATATTGGCAACATAAACTACAATCCGTATTGGCACCTAGCTATGACTCGAATACGCGGATAACCGTTGGAACTCACATCCAACAACACAACCATTACCTGACGGTGGGATTACACTCATCACCGTTCACGCGGAGGGGATTCCACTCATCCTCACGCCCGTCGATGGGATTCCACTCATCACCGACTAATATAAATACAATTTCCGGGCGAACCCGTACTCCTCCTTGGTGACTCAACGCCACCAAGGCCACGCGCGACTTTTGACTCATGTGTGCACACTAACATCCTAATGATCGATCATTTGTACCCAAGCATACTAGTGCCAATACTACACATTTCATTAATCATTCATAATATCAATTCATAACACTTTCGTGCTTAGCACGTACTCACCATGACTTACCCTCATGCACAAACCACATTTCCATGCCTAGCATGTACTCACCATGATCCTCGGATCATGAAACCACCTCATAATATCATTTCACATGTCAACACCACATGTACATCATTAACAACCATATCACATTATATTTTACACATGTGTATAACCATATCATATCTATCATCAACATGCATATAACAATACATCAAACATACCCCAACATACATGTATACAACATATACATAATCAACACCATCACAATTTAATACGAGGCATATACAACCATTAAAAAGTGCAACCAAAGTCTCTAATCAAAGCTTGGGATTAGGCTACCACTCTAATCCCAACTCTAGGTGGGTTTACCAAGCCCATCCTAGGTTCACATGCTTGAACCAAATACTCAAAATCATTTTAAAAATATTTAACCACTCACCTAAGCTTCCAAGCTCCAAGCCAAGCAAGCAACATCCCTCAAATTTCCGGATTTCTTCCCGAAGCTTCCCCAACACAAATTCCCGCTTCTAAACAACCTCAAACACATTTCAAACAATTCCAAATCAACCCAACATCAAAATACCAACCCGGAATACAATTCAAATGCAATTTATCATATTGCAAACCATGAACAAATCCCATTTTTAGCAATTTCGGGCAGCCCCTAAACCATGTCCAAAAACCATGTTTCCAACATCCATAGCACCCACAAACAATCCCAAATCAACCCCTAACCATAGTACTACCATTGGGCTATCAATTTCCACCTAAAACAACCCCCAAAACTCACCCAAAACCCTCCAAAAAACCCATTTTTACCCATTTTCGGGAATCATGTTAAAACACTTTAAAATTCACTTATGTTGGACCTTAAGAGTTGCAAACAACTTATCTAACAATAATAAATCGATAGCTTAAGTTAAAGACCATAAAGCTCTCATTTTTAAACAAAACCCTAAAACTTCACATTTCAAAAATCATGAATAAAATGAGAAATATTGGTACCAACATGAAGAGGAAGACAATGCCAAGTCAAAAATGTCATTACCTTGCAAAAATCACCAACAAAATCGAAGGAGATGATGAAATAGAAGCTTGGAGAGGAAATGGGCATTTCACGTTCAAAGGAATAAAGGGGGAAGAAGATGACATTTTTGTTTGTTTGTTTGAAATATAATAAAAGATTACCCATTTACAAAAATGCCATTAAAATGGCTATTGGGCCTTGTCATCCAAATTTGGGTCCAACTCCTCAATTAAATTTTGATAAACAAAACCGAGGCATTATTTTATTTATTAAATTAGAAAATCGAGACTCAAATATTATTTAAGTATTATTTTCTCCCGGCCCCTAAACCCGGGTGTTACATAAAAAATGTAGGAGAAAGAAAGAAAATGTTAAAATCTAAACTAAAATTAAAAAAATACACACCTTTTTTGTTCAATTCCTTGTTTAAATTATAGGAGAAAGTGTGAGACTAAAATTAAAAAGTAACGCTGAAACGAGAAAATGAGTAAATATTTTAAGATTTAGCCTAAAAAAGTCTTTAAAGTACTTAATATTTTTTAAAATTAATATTATATTGATGGATGGATGGATGGATGGATGGGGCGAGTGACGGATCAGATGGTGGGTTAAAAAATTGTAACACCCGAGTTTGGAGGTCGGATGGAAATAATATTAAAATATTATTTCGGGTTTATAATTAAAATAATAATATATATTTCTAATGGACTTCGTGATTTCAAAATAATTAAAGTTATGTTGGGCCTATCTCCTAAGTCCAAAATCCATGGACTTTAGGGGATGATAGCTTTAGCCATTCATTAATGGTATTTGTGTAAATATTTGGTCTTTACAAATAAAATCCATTTTTATTTCATTATAATTCAAATAGGCAAATTTTCACCATCTTCTTCTCCAAACAAGAAAAACCAACGACAAGAATGCTCTCCCCTCCCCCTTTCACTATTACATCTTCTTTCTCCTTCATTTTGGCTTGATTTTGAAATGTAACTACATTTCCGACTTGCTCTCAAATTCCTCTCTTTAAAAGTACAACTAGATTTCATTTTGGTTCAAGTTTTAGAATTTGGGTTTTTGGAAGATTTGAATAAAAATGATATCTTTATTGTTTTTAACTTAAGGTTTTGATTTAATATTGTTAGATATTATGTTTATGAACCAAATGGTCCAACATATATAATTTTTAGAGTGTTTTGTTAAGTTTCCCGGATTTGGGTTTAATGGGGGTTTTTGAAGGGTTTTGGGATGAGTTTTGAGTATCGTTTGTGTTGGAATTTGAGGGTTGATGTTAGGGTAATAGTTGGGGGTTGTTTTAGAAGCATTTGAGTGTGCTAAGAAGGTTGAAATCATGAGTTTTGATTGGGGTTTGAGGGCTGCTCGAGTTTGATGTTTTAGGGGTTGTTCTTGGCTTGGAATCTTGTGTTTATTGCTTGAATGGTGTTCTGGGTTGCTACATTGTTGTATAGACTGATTCGAGGTTGTTTTGTTTGTGTTGAGATGATTAGAAACAAGAGAAGACAATGGTAAAGCTTCAAGAGTGAATCTGGAAACTTGAAGACCTTGGTTGCTTGGTAGTGGAGCTTGGAGGTGAAGGTGAGTGGTTAAAATGTTTTAAATGGTTTTGAGTAATTGGTTCAAGCATGTGAACCTAGGATGGGCTTGGTAAACCCACCTAGAGTTGGGATTAGAGTGGTAGCCTAATCCCAAGCTTTGATTAGAGACTTTGGTTGCACTCTTTAATGGTTGTTTATGCCTCATGTTTAATTGTGATTGTGTTGGCTATGTATAATGTGTTATACATGTATATTGAGGCTTGGATCGATGCATTGATATATGTATGTGGATGGTGCATGATAGTGATCATGGTGAGTACATGCTAAGCACGGAAGTTGTTTTGAAATGATGATGTGAAAGGTTATGAATTGTGTTTAATATTGGCACTAGTATGCTTGGGTACAATGATCGATCATTAGGATGTTAGTGTGCACACAATTGAGTCAAATTCGCGCGTGGCCTTGGTGGCGTTAAGGCACCAAGGAGGAGTACGGGTTCGCCCGGAAATCTTTATATATTAGTCGGTGATGAGTGGAATCCCATCGACGGGGCGTGAGGATGAGTGGAATCCCCTCCGCGAGAACCGATGATGAGTGTAATCCCACCGAAGGTAATGGTTGTGTTGGAAATGCGTTCCAACTTGTTATCCGCGTATTCAAGTCATAGTTAGGTGCCAATATGATATTAAATGTGATTCCCAATATGAATCGATATATGACGTGGTTAATACATTGAGTTATGTATCATTGTATGTTGAGCTTATGAGTTGTTGAGCATGGCATAATGTTGATTATATGTTCATGCATCATGTATATTTTGGCTCATGTGGAACGAATGTAAGATCATGCATTCCATCATGGTAGTTGTCGTGCTTGGACCCTACATTGTCGAAGGTTTGTTTTATAAGCTTACCCTCACTAAGCTTTTATGCTTACGCTCCTTTTGTTCAACAATGCAGATCAGTAGCTTGTGGGTGGCAAGGGCAAGGAAAGGTCTCAAGTGTCGCTTTTGGTTAGCTCAAGTATGATCTTTAGATTGTAGATTGTAATAGTCAAGCAATGGGATAGGTGTTGTTGATTTGAGCTTTGATGTATGTTGATTTGGTTTGGCTCTTGGTTGCCTTGTTTGAATTGCAAATCTTTCTTATGTTGCATGTCTTGAATGCCTATATGTTTTGGTTGCTAAGGCATGAACCTTAAAGTGCCTTGTATGTCATCTTTTGGTAAATGCATGAATCTCTTGGATGAATGATGCTTGTTCGTGTTGGTTGCCTTGGTGCTTAGATTTTTGTTGTTAAAGGTTGTATGTATGTTGTTTGTGGCTAGGGGGAGTCGTAAATCGCATCTAGAGTCGATTCTTAAGTTGTTTGGCTGAAATTAGGAGGTTTGCAGTGCAGGTCGTATCGATACGCCTAAGGGCTGCATCGATACGGTCTTGCCCTTCAGATCTTAGTTTTGGCTTGGTGTATCGATACGCGGGGGTGTATCGATACGTCCAAAGCTCACTGAAAATCCGAGCTTTTGGTGAGACTTGGCGTATCGATACGGGCCATAAGCGTATCGGTACGGTGTTGTCTCGTTGACCACGGGATTTTGACCGAGAAGGGCGTATCGATATGCTCAAGGGTTGTATCGATACAGTCTTTTTGTGTTGACTATAGGGTGTTGACCTTGGTCAAGGCGTATCAATACCCTTGATTGGTGTATCGATACGGCCTGCTTAAAAAGGTAAAATGGGTTGTTTTAATGTGTCGCTTTGGATGGTCGTTGATATGTTGCTTGTGTTTCCGCTGTTGTGTTTCACATAGGATTTAATAACGCCTATAGACAATATAAAGTTAAAAGGAATTTTCTAGGGTTGCTAACCGAGGTGGGACCTTAACGGGGTTCACGTCGGTTTTCCCCGTATAGCCTACTCGGACCGGTCATCCATCCAGGTCGGGGTGAGGGGGTTACATTTGTTGGTATCAGAGCCTAAGGTTTCCGAGACCTTGGGCAGGTAAGTGAAGTAAGTTTAATTTTTGTATTGAATTTGCACGGTGTTTGCTTGCCATGTAAGCATGTTTGCTTGTTTATCAAGTATGCTTGGTGTATGTTGTTTGATCGTACGTGTGTGTTGCTTGAAGCATGTTGAGTGGAGTCCCATTGCTTCTATTACATCGGAAATAGAGAATTTTTAAGTGAGGGAAATCATACTTGAGCCACTTGGACCCTTTCCTTTGCTAACCCTATTTGTATGTCATTTTGTTGTTGTTGTTGTTGATTTAATGCTTTTAGTAAGTTTGAGGCCAAGGCGTGGGCCGTGAATCGGTAAGTAGAAGTTGTAGTTCTGGAAATGTGGATGATGTTGAAGGAGTTCATCGCAATAGTTAGGGAAGTATGGTTGTACGGGAGTTGAGGTACAATTGGTTTGTCTGAGTCAGTGTATATGTGGGTTGATTCTCGTTGGTGAGGGACGATGTGATCGATTCTGGTATAGTTGGTAAAAAGAAGTGAAGAATTGTGAGTGAGGTTCAGAGTGGTATCGATGTTATAGTAGATAAGCCCTTGGTACAGTTTTGAGTTTGTTCCCTCCGGTTGATTCTGAATCTGTACTTCTGTATGTTGTTAGCGAGCATGCAAAGTTTGAATGTGCCCGGTGAAGTGTTAGAGGTGGATATGAGTACCTTAGTTCTTTAGGCGAGATCAAGGTAAGGGTCTCGTGTGAGTAATCTGAAATTTAGAAATGTTAGTTGGTGATCGTTGGGGGTTCGGCCTATGGTTTGATACAAGACAACCAGTCAGTATTCGTGGATGGGAATCGATTTGTGTAATTGGGTCAGTGTGCGTCTGAGTTGTCTTCCGGTAAGAAGGAGAGATGAAGTCGCTTCCAATATAGTTGAGCTGGGAAGAAGTCTTGAGTTCTGACACCAGATTGCTTGGTATTGAGATGTTTTGAGTCGTCGGGACCGATGTTATAGAACAAGTTCAAGCATGATTATTTGTGTGTGATCAGAATTGAGTTTTGAAGTTTCGAGATGCTCTAAGGACGGTTTTGAAGAGTTATGTTGTGTTGAAGAACCAGCCTGAAGACAAGGGAACTGAAAACTATCAGCTGTGTACATGTGATGTTTCAATTTCTGCGGATTCACCCATTTTGTGTGAGCATGTAAGGAAGCTAGATGTCTCTGTTGAGATCTTAGACATATGGATGCATGTGACTAGTCTTTTTGGTAAGATAGTGGTGGTCAGAAAGATGTACGAAAGATGTTTGTTGATGGTTCAGGGTTATGTATTTCCAGTAGATGTGAAGTAATTGCCTTTTTACGGTTTCGATGTAACATTTAGCATGGTTTGACTTATAGAACATAGAGCTAGGGTATACGTTGAGACAAAGAGAGAGTTGCCTTGAAGTTGCAAATTTCTGTGAGACTGTAGTGGTAGGTGAAGACGTGAACTTCTTGTCGAATGTTGATCCAGCTTTAGAGGTCAAAGATTGACTGAGTTTAGTTAACAGGCTTGCCTAGCAAATGTGATGGATTTGATTTCTGAATGAAGATTAGACCGCAGAATGTTAGAATAGTTTGTGTTTTTCCTAAAAGTGTATAGAAGAATTGTCGGTTTGTGTCCTGACAGAGAAGAAGAGTTTGTTATTGAGACCGTCTTCGAGTTTGCTCCTGTTTTGTTTGCTCTATATCTTATGGTTTTCGAAAGAATTGAGAGTGTTGAAGAACCAACTTCAAGATCTGTTAGACCTTAGATTTATTAGGCCTAGTACATCATCTTAAAGTACAACAGTGCAATTTGTGAAGAATAGAGAAGACAATACGAGAATGTGTTTAGATTTCAGGTAGTTGAAACAAGTGACAGTGAATAATTTGCATCCGTTTCCGAGCGTCAGTGATTTGTTGATCAGTTGGGGTGTGCTCCAGTCTTTTCGAAGATTAATTTGAGATCCGATTACTACCAGTTGAAAGTGAGAGAAGTTGAAGTACCGAAGACAACTTTCAGGGCAAGATATGATCACTTTGAGTTCCGAGTTATGCCACTTTGTTTGACTAGTGTGTTAGTTACTTTTATAGAGATGTTGAGCAAAATACTTCCTGAGTTCCTTGATCAGTTTGTAGTAGTCCTCATAGATGGTACATGGGTATATTCAAGTACCAAAGAAGACCATGACAAGCTTTGGAGTTAGTGTTGTAAATCCTATTAGAAAATCAGTTGTATGCCAAGTCGAGCAAATGTGAACTCCGAGTCAAGGAAGACGTTCTCCTAGGACATGTAGATCAACTGAGAGTATTAGAGTAAATCCTAAGTAGGCATAAGAAGATGTGAGTTGGAAGAAACCGAAGACAGGTACAGGTATCTTTAGTTCTTAGGTCTAGCATTGTTACTATTGGAGGTTTGTAAATGATCTTT
Organism: Hibiscus tridactylites; assembly: GCA_958450335.1. NCBI lineage: Eukaryota > Viridiplantae > Streptophyta > Magnoliopsida > Malvales > Malvaceae > Hibiscus > Hibiscus tridactylites. The sequence continues at coordinate 57,474,713 of OY288291.1, read as the reverse complement.
TGAATATAACTACTCCATTGACAGGTTGCTACAGAAGAATGTTCAGTTTGTGTGGTTAGATGCGAGACAATGAGCCCTTGAGAAACCGAAAGAAACTTTGAAGAGAGCTTCGACCTTGATCCAACCTATATTAGAGAAAGAATTTGTGAACCATGAAGATGTGTTACATGTAGGGTTAGGTTGTGTGCTTATGCAAGACAGAAGATTTGTGGCCTATTTGTCGAGACAGTAGGAAGACCTTGAAAAGAATTATCCGACACGAGACATAGAGTTAACTACAGTTGCGATTGCTTCGAAGACTTAGAGACAAAGCATGTATAGTAAGAAATGCACAGTATGTACACTTATCATCAGAACTTGAAATATTAGACGACTTAGGAAGGGTTGAAACTTGAACATCCTAAGTTGTTAGAATTGCTTGAAGACCGTAATCTCAAGATTGAGTACCATTCGAAGAGAGTTAATGTAGTAACTGATGCTTCGAGTTGTTTTTGCTGAGCTATATTTGAGTTGCGAGCTATATTTACCGGATTCAGCTTATCAGATGATAGTAGTTTTCTGACCGAGTTTCGAGTTGAGCCTACATTGAGTCAGAGTACTTAAAGAGGAACAATTGCAAGACGGGTTCTTGGCACCTCACGTGCAAGACATGGCAGAAGGAAGACCTTCAGAATACAGTTTCAGAGATGATAGAGTTTTGCATTTCTGAGACAGAATAGTTGTGCCGATTGACATAGTGTTCTGAGACGTATTGTTTTGGCCGAAGCACACGACAATTCATTTGTATTGCATCTAAGTAGTATGAAGACGTATTGTAGGTTGAAGATAGGTACTTCTAGATTGAGTTGATGGATGATGTTGTTCAGTAGGAGAGTAAGTGTGTAATTTGCCAGTGTGTTAAGATCGAGCATCAGTTTTCTTCTAGTTTGTTACATCCGTGGGAGATTCGTAATGAAAGTGGGTAATGGAGATTCGAGATTTCAACTAGATTTTTTTTGAAGGCGTCTGCATAGTGTTTGGTTACCTGTTGAAGTCAGATGGCCAATTAGAGAAGGTTATGGGTCAAGTATTCAAACAGTGCTGTATGCGATTGTGAATCAGGCTAGTTCTGTTGTTTATTTGTTGCGGTTACCACCAGAGTTAGAAAGAAGTTTGTGATGTGTTCTGTGTATCTATGATTCGGAAGTGTGAGTCAGATTTGTCCCGTGCTATGTTTGCGAAGAGATTGAGTTGAGTTTAAAATTGACATGCCTTGAAGGACCCGTTGAGATCTTAGCATTAGATATCTATTGTTGCGTGGTAAGTCTATCGGTTGGTTAGAATGTTGTGGTGAGAAGAAAATGGAAGTGTGGAGGAGCAGTTTCAGTGACTCTTCCTGTTCGATAAATTTCGGGGACGAAATTTCCTTAAGTGGGGAAGAGTTGTAACACCCGGGTTTGGGGGTCGGATGGAAATAATATTAAAATATTATTTCGGGTTTATAATTAAAATAATAATATATATTTCTAATGGGCTTCGTGATTTCAAAATAATTAAAGTTATGTTGGGCCTATCTCCTAAGTCCAAAATCCATGGACTTTAGGGGATGATAGCTTTAGCCATTCATTAATGGCATTTGTGTAAATATTTGGTCTTTACAAATAAAATCCATTTTCATTTCATTATAATTCAAATAGGCAAAATTTTCACCATCTTCTTCTCCAAACAAGAAAAACCAACGACAAGAATGCTCTCCCCTCCCCTTTCACTATTCCATCTTCTTTCTCCTTCATTTTGGCTCGATTTTGAAAGGTAACTACATTTCCGACTTGCTCTCATCTTCCTCTCTTTAAAAGTACAACTAGATTTCATTTTGGTTCAAGTTTTAGAATTTGGGTTTTTGGAAGATTTGAATAAAAATGATATCTTTATTGTTTTTAACTTAAGGTTTTGATTTAATATTGTTAGATATGATGTTTATGAACCAAATGGTCCAACATATATAATTTTTAGAGTGTTTTGTTAAGTTTCCCGGATTTGGGTTTAATGGGGGGTTTTTGAAGGGTTTTGGGATGAGTTTTGAGTATGGTTTGTGTTGGAATTTGAGGGTTGGTGTTAGGGTAATAGTTGGGGGCTGTTTTGGAAGCATTTGAGTGTGCTAAGAAGGTTGAAATCATGAGTTTTGGTTGGGGTTTGAGGGCTGCCCGAGTTTAATGTTTTGGGGGTTGTTCGTGGCTTAGAATCTTGTGTTTATTGCTTGAATGGTGTTCCGGGTTGCTACATTGTTGTATGGGCTGATTCGATGTTGTTTTGTTTGTGTTGAGATGATTAGAAACAAGAGAAGACAATGGTAAAGCTTTGGGAGTGAATCCGGAAACTTGAAGACCTTGGTTGCTTGGTAGTGGAGCTTGGAGGTGAAGGTGAGTGGTTAAAATGTTTTAAATGGTTTTGAGTAATTGGTTCAAGCATGTGAACCTAGGATGGGCTTGGTAAACCCACCTAGAGTTGGGATTAGAGTGGTAGCCTAATCCCAAGCTTTGATTAGAGACTTTGGTTGCACTCTTTAATGGTTGTTTATGCCTCATGTTTAATTGTGATTGTGTTGGCTATGTATAATGTGTTATACATGTATATTGAGGCTTGGATCAATGCATTAATATATGTATATGGATGGTGCATGATAGTGATCATGGTGAGTACGTGCTAAGCACGGAAGTTGTTTTGAAATGATGATATGAAAGGTTATGAATTGTGTTTAATATTGGCACTAGTATGCTTGGGTACAATGATCGATCATTAGGATGTTAGTGTGCACACGGTTGAGTCAAATTCGCGCGTGGCCTTGGTGGCGTTAAGGCACCAAGGAGAAGTACGGGTTCGCCCGGAAATCTTTATATATTAGTCGGTGATGAGTGGAATCCCATCGACGGAGCGTGAGGATGAGTGGAATCCCCTCCGCGAGAACCGGTGATGAGTGTAATCCCACCGAAGGTAATGATTGTGTTGGAAATGCGTTCCAACTTGTTATCCGCGTCTTCGAGTCATAGCTAGGTGCCAATATGATATGAAATGTGATTCCCAATATGAATCGATATATGATGTAGTTAATACATTGAGTTATGTGTCATTGTATGTTGAGCTTATGAGTTGTTGAGCATGGCATAATGTTAATTATATGTTCATGCATCATGTATATTTTGGCTCATGTGGAACGGATGTAAGATCATGCATTCCATCAAGGTAGTTGCTCGTGCTTGGACCCTGCATTGTTGAAGGTTTGTTTTATAAGCTTACCCTCACTAAGCTTTTATGCTTACGCTCCTTTTGTTCGACAATACAGATCAGTAGCTTGTGGGTGGCAAGGGCAAGGAAATGTCTCCAATTGTCGCTTTTGGTTAGCTCAAGTATGATCTTTAAATTGTAGATTGTAATAGTCAAGCAATGGGATAGGTGTTGTTGACTTGAGCTTTGATGTATGTTGATTTGGTTTGGCTCTTGGTTGCCTTGTTTGAATTGCAAATCTTGCTTATGTTGCATGTCTTTAATGCCTATATGTTTTGGTTGCTAAGGCATGAACCTTAAAGTGCCTTGTATGTCATCTTTTGGTAAATGCATGAATCTCTTGGATGAATGATGCTTGTTCGTGTTGGTTGCCTTGGTGCTTAAATTTTGGTTGTTAAAGGTTGTATGTATGTTGTTTGTGGCTAGGGGGAGTCGTAAATCGCATCTAGAGTCGAGTCTTAAGTTGTTTGGCTGAAATTTGGAGGTTTGCAGTGCAGGGCGTATCGATACGCCTAAGGGCCATATCGATACGGTTTTGCCCTTCAGATCTTAGTTTTGGCTTGGTGTATCGATACGCGGGGGTGTATCGATACGTCCAAAGCTCACTGGAAATTCGAGCTTTTGGTGAGACTTGGCGTATCGATACGAGCCATAAGCGTATCGATACGGTGTTGTCTCGTTGACCACGAGATGTTGACCGAGAAGGGCGTATCGATACGGTCTTTTTGTGTTGACCTTGGTCAAGGCGTATCAATACCCTTGATTGGTGTATCGATACGGCCTGCTTAAAAAGGTAAAATGGGTTGTTTTAATGTGTCTCTTTGGATGGTCGTTGATATGTTGCTTGTGTTTTCGCTGTCGTGTTTCACATAGGACTTAATAACGCCTATAGACAAGATAAAGTTAAAAGGAATTTTCTAGGGTTGCTAACCGAGGTGGGACCTTAACAGGTTTCACGTCGGTTTTCCCCGTGTAACATACTCGGACCGGTCAACCATCTAGGTCGGGGCGAGGGGGTTACAAAAGTTTTCACCCGAATCCATCACCCGTTCCATCCACCACCCACTTCAAATGGATCAAACCCATATTTCATCGAGTTTTTGTTCATTTAATTGTGTCGGGTGGGTCCAGTGAGCCGTCATCCATGGATAGTTGACAACCCTATTATGTAGTGAATAGCGAGGTGGGAAAAGTCGTAAACATAAATAATCTTGTGAACATGTTCTATCAATAATTCTGATTGTGTTGGCAAACTACCACAAAATGAGCTTTAATCATACTAAATCGTCGATCTTTCCTGATCAGAAACGTCAAACTTGGGTCATGATGATAATTGTACAAACATAAAATTATCATAAAAAAGATAGACGAGAACCATACCACAACAATAAAAATTGTGCTACAAGAACATACGAAAACAATCTTAAATTCATCCACTACAACTTTCATTGATTTAACTTTGAAACAAATTTTCTTCATATAAGAAAACAATCTTAAATTCATTCGCTACAGCTTTCATCCACTTTATTTTTCTTCTTCTAAATTAACCTTTAAACTTCTATATTATTTGTCAAATTGAAGAAATTAATGCAAAATAACAAATTTTATTTTATTTTTACAATTTTATAGTTTTCTTTATAATTTTCACAATATTTATTAAATATTTGAATATATATTTTACAAATTTTAATACTTTATAGTTTTTAAATAAATTTTATTTTAAAATTTCAAACCTTTAATTGTACACGCCTTTCTGTGGAACCTAATATCCTATGTTACATACCAAAAATTAAATCAACTAAAGTTTAAACTTGTCTTGGAAGGATAAAGATATTGGTTAAAAATTTTAGGACGTTAAAAGAAGTTCTGGAATTCAACAAAATAATCTAGAAAACTTTAAAATGTTTTAGAAGATTCTAGAAGACACTAGAAGATTCTAAAGTATTATGAAAAGATTTAAAACATGCTAGAAGGTTCTAGAATGTGGAGGAAGGCTCTAGAACATTCTAGAAGGTCTTGAAATACGATATAAGAATATGGAATGTTTTATAAGGTTAGGGAGAATTCTTCAAGACTAGTCTAGTTTAGGGTTGTCTAGAAAGTTGATATTTCTAAGTTGTATAGATTTATCTAGAAGCTAAATATTAACTGTTGGATTAGATTAATTTCCACCGTTCATTAAGGAGGTGAAGTCTATAAATAGGTAGCCTTGGCCATTTGGCAAGATAACCTAATAAAACTAAGAATCCTAACATCTTGTAAAATATTTTCCGAGCCAATAAAATTTCTTTTCAAGTATTTAATAATTGAGTTCTCTTCTTTCTTATTTAAAGTATTCTTAAACTCTAAAGTATTCAATACTTTTAGTAAATTAAAGGTCCTATGTATATTAAAACCAAACAAAAATAAATTTATATTCTGTTCAAAAAAATAAATTTGTGTTATCGAAAAAGGTTAAAAAGTGAAAAGACTCGTAAGTAAGAATAAAAAGATTTATTTTAATTTAAGAGTAACTTAGTAATTTTATTATTAAAATTAGATTAGTTAAAATTAAGTAAAAAGGTTAAAAAGTATTCTTAAACTCTAATGCAAAAAAAGAGATTACACATGTGTACTACAATTTTAATACTAATACCGTTCAACTGAGACCTAACAAAAGAGGAAGAAGACGCTGATGAACAAGAATATGAGCAAGAAGAAAAAGACTCCCTCGGTGAAAAGGAAAATTTGGTCGGGAAGCTCACTCCAACCCCATCTCACATTAGGCGCTTTTGGACTCTAAATGAGGATAGAGTATTGTTTGATGGGTGGATGAGTACGATAGAGACTGAATTCTGATTAGGGATTCTAGTTCTCTTATTGGCGGAGCGAAGTGTGACAAGCTTAGAGTCGAAGTATTATACGAGTATGTGTGGTTTATGATGAGATAGTTGATTATAGTAAGTATGAGTATATTTTGGGTATAGTACATTGAATTTATTAAGAGACGTATATATTTTCATGTAAAGTTATAACCATCTTTTTTTCCTATAGTTAAAAGACAATGTTTCAAGTAATACATAAAAGTATTTTTCGACTGCTTACAAAACAAGAATAAAAAATGTAATGTTAGTAAGATGTCTGGTTTTACATAGATTTTGAAACTCAATTAGATTATAAAATATTAATAGAATAAATCTATTCAACTTAAATTTGAAATCCAAAATATTTTAAAATAATTCAGACTTATTTGAGAGCTTAAAATGAATTCTAAATGTTCGAGTTTTAAATATGATGATTAGAATTTAAAACAATCTGAATCGTAACTGACAATATACTAAAATTTAAAATTAACTAGAACTCTAAGATGATTTAGATTTGAAATTGATCTAAATAAAATTATTCAGAAATATTTAAATTAACTCGACTAGCTCAAGTTTTAGCTTTCACAAAATAAAAAAAAAAAAATCAGGTTCTAGGCTTCTAGCTAGTATTTTTGTGCTTATTTTTTCTTGTGCGGGGTTGAGGCCCAAAGGCCTAAACTATCTATTTAAAATTTAGGATAAACTATGCCAGGTACCACTAAATTATTGGGTGTAATTCGTTTTTCCCATCAACCTTTTAATTAGTCTAATTTTGCCATCAAATTTCATTTTTCGACTCGATGTTATTTTAGTGCCGCTATTTTGATAATAAATTGCCCAAAACGACATCGTTTTTCTTGGAGGAAAAATAAAAAGCCATGCACTCAATGAGATTTGAACCTAAAACCTTTAGAATCAAAGGTAACCTCCTAACTATTAAACCAACTTAATATCTCTAATTTATTTTTAGCACAAATAATGTATATTCTAAACTGTAGTTGAGATTAATTCAATTTATTTTATTATATAAATGATATTACTCTATATAAATAATATAAATATATTATAAAATAATATTAATATACATATAATAATATATATAACTAATAAACAAAATATTTATATTAATTAAAAAAATTATATTATCAATAATATTAAATATATAAATAAATAATATTATAAAAACTAAAAAATTAATTTTTAAAAAAATCCCAAATTTTCCAAAATTTACAAAAAAACCCCAAAATTTACCATAACATTAAATTCTTACCTATAAATCTTAAAAACCTAAATTATAATTATAAATATTGAACCCTAAAACCATAAACCCATTAGCAGCCAAAATGGGATGGATTTGAAGTTTAAGCTTTAGGGTTTTGATGAATTTTTTAGTTTTTTTTTTAAATTTTCGAAATTTTAGATTTTATTTTAAAATCAATTTTTAATTTTATAATAATATATTATTTGTTTATGAATAAAATTTTAGGGGTTTATAGTTTAAGGCTTTGTTGGATTTTGTGCTTTTTAAAAATTAGTCTTTTAGTTTTTATAATAATATATTTATCTATTTAATATTATTTATAATATAAAAATATTTATACATTTTTATTTTATTTATTATTTATATATTAATATCCATATACTAATACATTTCTAATATATTTATATTAGAAATAATATATTTATATTATTTATATAGAGTAATATTATTTATATGATAAACTGCAGTTTGAAATATATATTATTTGTGCTGGAAATAAAATAAATATGTTTAGTTGGTTTAGAGGTTAGGAGTTTGCCTTTGAAACTAAAGGTTATAAATTCAAATCTTATTGAGTTGTATAGTTTTTCATATTTTTTTTTAACAAAACAACGTCGTTTTGAGAAATTTAATATCAAAATAACGACATCAAATCCAAAACAATATCATTTTGATATAGCAGCTTCTCGCTCCGGTATGCCTCTCATTACATATTTTATTATATCAGGTTAAATCTTCAAACATCATCACCAACCCGATCATCATGCAAATATTTGGCACCGAGTTAATGTTTGCAAACAAATACTAACGAAAAGCATGCAATCACTTTATTGCGTCTGATTTCGTGCCCCGGAAAATGATTTGTGCTCATTTCACGGTAGGGGTGAGAATTGTGCGAGAAATATCTTAAAATTGTGAGGATCCGAACTAATGGGATAAAGAATAACTGAAATGTTTACTCACGGGGACGAGGATGGAGAAGTTTTATCACCGAAACTCAAATAGGAATGAAGACGAGGATTGTCATATCTGAACCATAAGATAATCGAATCATAACCGTATAAATAACCGTAGGGATTCCCGAAAAAATATCCGCAAGAATCTCGATATTTTACAAGATTTTTAAATATATATAATTAACTCTCATTTATCTGTATATATGTACCTTTCTATCTTATGATCAATGTTTCAATCCATCAAGATATTTGTACATTTTGTTTAAACCTTATTAAGTTTGAATAACATCTCTAGTAATTTACATATTTTGTTAATTAAGAGTATATAATCTATTTATCTCTCAATTTACCTTATTACCCTTCGATTACATTTTTTTTTAAATTGTATTGAATATATGACTTATAAATTAAAATTGAAATATATTTTGGTTAGTAAAATAATAAATTTTGTTTGATTTTGTTGGAGACAGGGATTCCCCGAAAACTGTGAGAATCCGATGGGTATGGGGACGGGATGAAAAAATCCCCGAAACATGTAATAGGGATTCCCTGAAACCGCCCCCACAAGTGTTGGGGACGGAATGAGTAATACAAAACCGTCCCCGCACCGTCCGATTCTCACCCTATTTCACAGGCAGCATAATACTTGAGGGAGAGAACAAGTGAGAAATGCAAACCTCAGCCTCCAACTTGTAAGAAATAAGCACAATGAGTAAACATTGAAGGTATTCTCTTCATGCTCTTCATTTTACTCTTAGATTAACTGGGTAGGAGTTTTATGAGAAATAAGCCGAATTATGATATTGATTAGCATATTTTTAAGCCTTGCCAGCTTTGCAATGGGCTAGCAAATTCTACATTTTATACTGAATGTAAAAAAGGCGAATTAATTCAAGTTAGCAAGTTCGGAAAAAAGATGGCCCCAGTTTGCTTATTCGCCAATGCACATGGAAAATGAATCCTACTCTTCTAAAGGAAAAATTTTCATAGGGTCCCGCCCACTAAAATCCAACCACATAATTTTTAATACGATATTGTTAGAATAAAAAGCCGTGACTCAAAAATAAACCGTAAAATATACATAAATTAAATAAAAATACCATTTAATACGGTTTAAACAATTATAAAAATTTTAACTTGTGAATTATAAATTCTCAAATAATACAATTAAAATAAAATCTCAATATATTCAGTGGTTGTTGAACCTGTCAGTGAAATAATTAAATCTCTCTAGGTTGTTTAAAGATATAAAATTGAACTTGTCGTTTCAAATGTTTGAATTTAAATCTCTCTTTGTCACTGATTCTTTTTGTTTGTTCACTTTCAAAAAAATACTAAAACTAAGAGCAAAATTCCCCTACTCTTTCCTCTTAAGTAGAAATTGTTCAAAAGAAAGTACCATTATTAAATTACTTTCTCTTTTTACGAGGACCAACTTGATCAAATTTACGATTAATAGGGACCTAGGTGATAGTTATCATGGTAGTCAATAATGTACCAGTTGTTCCGATCTTAAACTACCATCAAATAGTTTATATTCCGCTTTGATCAAAATTTTCGGTATATTATGTTGTTTTTGTGTGCTTCAGTTTATTTTGTTAATATCGATGTGTACTAAAGGCATATACCTTGCAGACAAAGTTGATTAAACTTGAACTTTTTATGGTAAACATTATTTTTTTTTACTGGAACCACTCGTTAAGTTAATAAAATGGTTAACTACTGGAATAGCCACTTATGTTTCCCCAGTACAGAGTTGGTCACCGATTTTGAAAAATGACCAATAAGGTCACTTACGTTTTCGGGGCGTAAACTTTTGGTCACTCAGCCGTTTGTTGCCGTTAAACATTGATGGCTTGCTGACCTGACATCGAAAAATTAAGGGTAAACTACTGCAATGGCCACTAAAATTTATCCCATGTACATTTTGGCTCCCCAATTTTAAAAAATAAACATTATAGTCACTACTGAAAATGTTTCTTTATAATTTCATCCTTGAATTTTTAAAAATTTATTTTTTAACCTTAAAACTTTACAATCAACTAGTACAATAATATTATAAAGGCTTAAATGAAAAATAGATGCCCAAAGTATACCCTTTTAAATTTTAAGTGCCTAAATTGCTCCTATTTAATAATTAAACTTTCAAATTGCCTTTTTTTCACTAATTAAAATAAATGTCCTTAACCAACTATATACACATGAATCAAGAAGAGAGGAATATGATTAAATGTCTATCAGATAAGAGTGGTTTGCTAGGGTTTGATGAAAAGGGGGAAAAATTTCTTTAGGGATTTCGGCTGAACAATATTAGAGAATCGAAAAATAGAAAATAGAAAGTACTTTTATTAATGCTTCAATGTATGGTCAAAGTCAAAGTCTGACTATTGACTATAGTCTTTATTTATACTAACATAAACCTTAAAGAAAATAAAAAGAAAATAAAGAAAACTAATAACAAAACAAACAGTTGTACTCTAATAGCCCCCCCTCAAGGTGGAGCATATACATCATGTATGCCCAACTTGGAAATAAAAGATGAAAAAACAGAAGGAAATAAGGCCTTGGTAAAGCAGTCTGCCAATTGATTTTGGGAAGTAACAGGAAAAAGCTTGATGATTTCATTCTGAACTTTTTCTCAGATGAGATGACAATCTATCTCTATGTGCTTCGTTCTTTCATGATGAACTGAATTCTCAGCTATCCTTATTGCTGACTGGTTATCACAAAATAAATGTGCAGTGTGTAGAGGAACCTGCAAGTCAGACAAGAGATAATTAAACCATTGCAACTCACATGTGACAGCAGCAATAGCCCTATATTCAGCTTCAGTAGAAGATCTAGAAACAGTGTTTTGTTTCTTAGATTTTCATGACACTAAAGAATTGCCTATAAATATGAAAAAACCTGTTGTAGACTTTCTAGTCTCAGGACATGAAGCCCAATCTGAGTCAGAAAAGGCTTGTAAATGTAAATTATTATCAACAGAAAAGAATAACCCCTGCCCTGGAGATCCTTTTAAATATCGAAGGACACGATGAGCTGCCATGAGATGAACAGAAGTGGGGGCAGCAAGATGTTGGGATAATTGTTGCACAGCATAACAAATGTCAGGCCTAGTATGTGTTAAATATAAAAGTTTACCTACAAGCCTTCTATATGGTGTTATGTCAGTTAAAGGAGAACCTTTATGTTCAGCAAGTTTGGAAGTGTACATAATGGGGGTGGAAACAGTTTTACATTCTAAAAAACATGTTTCTTTTAAAAGATCTAAAACATATTTTCTTTGACACAAGTTTATACCAAGGTTAGATCTTGTAACTTCTAAGCCAAGAAAATACTTGAGAGTCCTTAAGTCTTTAATTTTAAAGGTATCATGGAGAACACTTTTAATACCTTTTATTTAATCTATATTGGGACTAGCAACAATTATATCATCAACATATATAGCAAGAGCAATAAAATCAGAATCAGAACCTCTAACTAACAAAGAACAATCTGAACCGGTTTGCTTAAAACCTAAGGAAAGAAGAGTTTCAATTAATCTTTCATTCCACTTACGGCTAGCTTGTTTAATACCATACAAGCTCTTCTGTAATTTACAAACAAGACCAGGTTTGGGAGGATTAAAACCAGGGGGTAAATCTATGTAGACTTCTTCTTTTAAATGATCATGTAAGAAGGCATTATTTATATCTAATTGATGTAAATGCCACTTCTTAGCAGCAGCAATAGCAAGAAGAGCTCTAATAATGTTAATTTTAGTAACAGGGCTAAAAGTTTCAAAATAGTCTATCCCTGACTGTTGGGTATACCCTTTAGCTACAAGACGGTCTTTATACCTCTCTAATGTTCCATCAGACTTTAACTTGGTCCTAAACACCCATTTGCAACCTACTGTACTTTTACCAGGGGGAAGAGGAACAAGTTGCCAAGTTTTATTAATTTCTAAAGCTCTAATTTCTTCTTGCATTGCTTCTTTCCAACAGTCATGTTTAATAGCTTGATTATAAGTCTTTGTAGAAAAACAGAGATTTTGAGGTAGAGAAAACAGTTCTCTATTTCCTGATGATTATTGATAAAATAGAACCTATTTATAGGTTACAAAGAGAGCCTAATCTAGGGAAAACTACACAAAATCAGCAGCTACAAATATGTGCACCTATTTATTAATAAATTCCTAAATATCAGCAGCTAGATATTAGGGAATATAATTCCCTAATTTTCCACAATCAACACTCCCCCTCAAGCTGGTGAGTAAATGTAGTGAGACTCCCAGCTTGGATCTTGGATGTGTTCTCATCTCTTTGGTAGCAATTGTGTCGTCTCAAAAAGTAAAAAAAATCCTCCCTCATTTCGGGAGCCATTGAGTTCTCCCACAGTCATTGTTGATAATTTGTAGCTGTTGTGGCTGGTTTCTGCACCCTCCTGAGATGTCTTCCAGCTTTCCTCTACCAGTGATTTTCTTTTTCTGATTTCTGCATCTTCTTCTGAGATGTCTTCCAGATTTTTTCTGATTTCTGCATCTTCTTTTGAGGCGTCTTTCAGCTTTTCTGCCATTCATGGACTGGGTAGCTGCTGCCATTCAACTTATAGCACGTGGTTGACTTAACAACACTATCTTTTCAAGGCTTAGATAGAACCTCATCTAGTTTTTTAAAGGCTTAACTAGAACCTCTTCTCATATCTTTTACAATGGATGGTTAAGATAGAACCAAATAGTTTTTTTAAGGCTAAACTATAACCTTTCCCTATCTTTTACATTGGCTAAGTTAGAACCATTAAAAAGAACACTACCATGGTCTTGTTGGGATTTTCCAGCCTTTCCTAGCTTGGATAATTATTGCCAACAAGTCTATGGCATGTTATTTGGGTGGAGGAAACATCAGAATTTTCTGGACAAGAATTCAAATCAGTTCCAGAACTGATTTCTGATGAAGAAATGGGATGCATCTCTTTAGGATTTCTGTGGAGAATCGAAAACCTAATCTGATACCATGTAGAAAAACAGAGATTTTGAGGTAGAGAAAACAGTTCTCTATTTCCTGATGATTATTGATAAAATAGAACCTATTTATAGGTTACAAAGAGAGCCTAATCTAGGGAAAACTACACAAAATCAGCAGCTACAAATATGTGCACCTATTTATTAATAAATTCCTAAATATCAGCAGCTAGATATTAGGGAATATAATTCCCTAATTTTCCACAATCTACACCAATCAACAGTCTTAGGTTCAGCTAAAACTTCAGCATTATTAATGTAAGACTTATGAGTAGATGATATGTTATGATAAAATAAAACTTGAGCAATTTGATGAGGAGAAGTTCTTACCTTAGGTAATGAAACATTAAAATCCTTATACTTTTCTGGAAGTTGCCTCTGTCTAGATGGACGAGTAGAAACAAAGGATTGTTGACTTGAGTCAACAGGTTTAGAACTACCAGTATAAGTATGAGAATCAGCAGAAAGATTATGAATAGAAACAGAATCAGAAAATTCAGTATTTGCATTAGAATTCATACTATTATCTGAATTCTCAGCAAAATCATTCATAACAGATGGAATTTGATTGTTAGTAGGATTCAAAAGTTCAGAGTTGTTCATTAAAACAACATCATCAGAGAATTGAGTATTTTCATAGACAGGAAGCACAACATCACTGGATATTTGCTTGAAAGGAAACAAATCTTCAGAAAAAGTTACATCTCTTGAAACAAAAATGCTTTTGGTTTCTAAATCAAAAACTCTAAAACCTTTAGTATGTTTAGGATAACCTAAGAAAACACATTTAGAAGCACGAGGATGCATTTTTGTTTTAGGCTTAGGCAAAACAGAAACATAAGCCAAACAACCAAAAATTTTCAAATGTTTCAAATTAGGTTTTGAATTGAAAAGTAACTCAAAGGGGGTTTTATTTTTTAAAACAGGTGTGGGAGTAATATTGATTAAAAAAGCAGAATGCAATATATAGTCTATCCAAAAACAGAGAGGCAAGTTAGCTTGAAATCTTAAAGATCTTGCAACAGTCAATATATGCTGATGCTTTCTCTCAACAGTACTATTTTGTTGAGGTGTATATGTACAAGAAGTTTGATGTATAATGTCCTTACTGTTAAAAAACTCAGTCATTTCAAATTCCTTGGCATTATCACTTCTTATACATTTAATTTGTTTTAAAAACTGAACTTCAACAAAAGAGCAAAAATTAGTTATAAGATTTCTAACTTCCCCTTTGTTATGCATTGGAAAAACCCATAAAAACCTAGTTTTGTCATCAACTATGGTTAAAAAGTATGAATGTCCATACAAGCTTTTAATGGGAAAGGGTCTCCAAACATCCATGTGAATGAGATCAAAGGGAGCAGCACTAACAAAACTACTAATAGGAAAAGAAGGCCTTTTCTGTTTGGCTAAACGACAAACCTCACACTCAGATATATTTCCTAAAGGTATATCATTGTTTATATCAGCAAAAAACTTCATCCTTCTAGAAGAAGGATGTCCTAGTCTAGCATGCCAAAGAGTTATAGAATGACTAGAAGAACTACCACCAGCAAAAGCATTCTCAGAAACAATAGCAAAATCAACAAAATTTTCAGAGACATCATTTCTAGAAACAGCATTTTCAGAAACAGTATGAAAAATAGAAGAATGACAAACCAAATTTGCAACATCTAGATGATACAAGCCTTGAATCTGCTTAGTTGTACCAATCATCTTCCACTGAAGTGTATCCTGTATAACACAACAATTATGTGAGAAGATTAAAGAATACACACTATCTTGAACTAATTGAGAAACAGATATTAAACTAAAACCAAACTTAGGAATGTGAAAAACATTTTTCAAAACCAAAGAATTTAAAACAACAGTACCAATGTGATGAACCTTAACTAGTTCATTATTAGAAAGTTTTACAAACTTATCATGTATAATATGATAATCCTTGAAAAAAAAAACTAAATCATTGACTATGTAATCAGTAGCACCAGAGTCAATTATCCAAGAAACATTTTGATAAAGAAGACTATTATGAGAAACAGTATTAGAAATATTATTGCAACAATGAAAAACATTGTTAGAAAAAGAAATGTTGAAATCTAACTTGGAAGGAAAGAAATTACCTGAATCAGAAGCCTGTTTAACATCAGAAACAAAGGCTGAGGACAAGGCATTAACCTGAGGCTGAACATTCTGATTTTGACCAAGAACAGTATGTGGAGAAACAGAAGAGGCACGTTCTTGAAGCAAAGAAACAATGCTCTCATACTGTTCTTTTGTAAAGACATGAGGATAACCAAGATTTTGGTTAACACAAGACTCACTAGGAACACTGGTTTCACAAGAACCCACCTGATTAGACCTAGGAGTTTGATACTTAGACTTATAACCTGGAGGATAACCATGTTTTCGAAAACACTTCTCTACAGAATGCCTAAATATACCACATAAAGTACAGGTAGGCTTTTTATTCCCAGAATTATTACTGTACTTTTTCCCAGTAGACTCAGAACTAGAATTCTTGTTTCCAGAAAACCTATTCACATTTTGGGACTGAACACGACCAGCTAAGAACACAGAAGAGTCACAATTGGAAATACTAGACCCTAGAGTTCTTTCATGCTGAATAACAAGAGCAAAGATCTCATTTATAGAAGGTAAAGGCTTCATCATAAGGATTTGAGCCTTCTGAACAGAGAAACTATCGTTTAACCCTCGCAAGAATCTAAGAATAAAATCCTGTTTTCTATATGTATTTGCATCACAACCACAATGAATTAAAGGACGAAGGTTTGAGATTTCATCCCAGAGTACCTTTAACTGCGTGTGATAAACGGTCACTGGCATAGACCCTTGTTGAAGCGAGTAAAAATCTTGCATTAGGTCGGAAATACGAACCAGATCTCCTTGGCTGAAGCGGTCGAACAAATCGGCCCAGAGCTCACTTGCATTGTCGATCCAGATTACACTCTGAGCAATCTCATTGCTTAACGCGCGCTGGAGCCAAGAAAGCACAAGATTGTTGCATTTCATCTAGGCAGTGTAGGAAGAATCATCCTTCTTGGGTTCTTTGATGGAGCCATCAACAAACCGAAACTTGTTCTTCGAGATTAGCGACATCTTCATAGATCTCGCCCAGCCGTGGTAGTTATTGCCGGTGAGGAGCGACGAGCTCAAGACCAACGCTGGATTCTCGTTGGGATGCACATAGTATTCGTTATTCGGATCATCAACACGAACGGAACGGCCGTCGTTTGTCTCAGAGGAGTGCAGCGGAATGGAGTCGACTGATACCATATCAGATTAGAGTGGTTTGCTAGGGTTTGATGAAAATGGGGAAAAATTCCCATAGGGATTTCGGCTGAACAATATTAGAGAATCGAAAAATAAAAAATAGAAAGTACTTTTATTAATGCTTCAATATATGGTCAAAGTCAAAGTCTGACTATTGACTATAGTCTTTATTTATACTAACATAAACCCTAAAGAAAATAAAAAGAAAATAAAGAAAACTAATAACAAAACAAACAGTTGTACTCTAATAATGTCAGTCTCATTATATTTTCAATGTTAAAATTTAAATATGACCACCAATACTATAAAGGTTGAGTGTATCCATTATTATATCTCGTCCTAATTTATTGATATTTATTTTTATTCATAATATTTTCAATGTACATTTTACATAGACATAGAAAATAATTTAAATTTTAATTAGATATTTTAAAGTTCATTGTATTATATATTGGATTATTATATTTTTATCACTTTAGAAGGAAAATTTATTTTATGGACCCGGTCACTACGTCATTTATGGTCTTCATCCACTAAAAATCAGTCAGCTAATCCTCTTTTTTCATGTCATTAACCCATTCATAATTTATAGATGTTTAAAGACATGTTACATGTTTATCTGCTTTTTCAATAATTAAACTAAGTTTTACTTCTTGATTAATTTGTTTTGCACATAGAAAAAATATTAAGATCAAATATCATGAGTCAAATTATTATACTTTAAAAATATAAAAATTTATTAAGTATTTAAATTCAATACTGAAGGGTGATAAAGTCTAATTTATCTGATATTTAATTTTATGTCATCAAAATTATCACTAGACAAAAAATTTGAAGGAAGTTAAATTATAATTTATAAAAAGAATTAGAAGGCTTATTATGAAAATTTCAATTTCTTGGGGAGGCCAAAGCTTCCAAACCCTTTTATGCTATGTCTGTGGTTTCGCGTGAGATTTTTTTTCGTAATAAAATAATAGATAAAGTACAAAAATGATTATTAAGTAAAAAAAAATGATATTTGACCAAGTTCTGGAAAGAACAAAATAATAATTAAATTTATTTGATTATTATAAAGCGATTATTGAATTTAGTAAAAATAATTATTAAATTTATCGAAATGTTATAATATGATCTTTAAATTTAGCATAATTTATCATTAATTTATAACATATCAAGATCATTTTGTAATAGTTCGATAAATCTAATGATCATTTTGTAATTTATAAAATTTCAGTGACTGAAAAATTCTTTTTATTTAATTTAATAATCATTTGTATACTTTAGCCTAAAATTATTAGGTATGTTATATTATATTTCATTTAATTTTAAGATTTTTTAATTTCTTATAAATAAATACTACCATGTAACCCCTTTAAAATATTCGAAAAAGTATTTCTAATTTCTAAAGAAGACAACAGCTATGATTGTCGAATTCTACAATTCCAACAGTCAGAATTTCCATTGTCATCAATAGTAACTAATTGGATTTTTATAGAATTTTTTAATAAATATTGTTTTGAAACTTATTCAATACGCATGAAATATATTCTTTAAATTACACAACTCTTTCTGTTTTAGAAATTAAACATTTAGTTTAAGAGTTTAGTTTGTAAGGTTTTAGAATTTAAAATTTATAATTAGAATTAAGGTTTATATTTTAAGATTAGATAAAGAAAATATGTAAATTTATGTATTTTTACACAATATATGTATAAAAAGGTACTCATTTTAAAATTCTCTAATAATTTAAATAAACTCATGCATAAATACAGAGTAAACTTCTTGATGCCATCTATTTCTATACTTCTTTTGTTTAACTTTAGAACCACCACCTTATGAAATTCCAATGTGTAAAACTAAATCGGTTTTGAATCATGTAAGTTATTGTTGTTATGTTTTGAGAAAAAGATAGGATGGCAAAAACATATGGACCCTACTCTACTCGGAGTGCCCTGACTTGATTCAGTCGGTATTTTCATTCTAAAATTCCGGGGATCGGGGCAGGGCGGAGTGTGAAAAGCATGACGGGGCGGGGTGGGTTCGGGTATTTTTTAGAAATTCTCCGCTCCGCCCCGGTACATTTATATATTTTTATATATATTTATAAAAAATATCACTATATATAAACACTTTTATATGTTTTAAGTTATTTTTTGTTTTTGTTTTTGGTTCGTGCTTATCGTAAAATTTTGTTAGATGTTGTTCAAGTTTTAATATATTTGATTTTAACGGTCAATGATTCAAGTTTATTCTTTTAAATATGTAATTTAACAAGTGGATAATTTAAAATTAGTTTTATTTTATTTTTTTATATAAGTTTGAAGTCCCTTGAAACCATAATTTGTGATTGTGGTGGAACTTTGAAAGATTGGTTGAATCTAGGGATGGCAGACGAGTACAGTTTCGCGGATTCCGCACCGCACCCGTCCCAGTTGGGGTGGGGATGGGTATGAGTTTGGTGGGTAGTGGGCGGGTGTGGATGTAAAAAGTCATACCCGCCGCAGGTAGTGGGTAGGTGGTGGATTTAAGACCTTACCCGCCCGCCCCGCACTCATCTTCCCCGTATGCTACCCGCCATATTATGTGGCTTTGAAGATATCTGATTCAATATAAAATTTGTTTTTTTATTCAAATTTCAACTTCATTGCTTTAGTTCTTTGCACGGTCTTACCCTCAAATTTCTCACATAATAACTAACTTACACCGGTATAAGTTAGTCATAGTTAGTTAGCTATAGTTCAGTAGAACTTACACCGGTGTAAGTTAGTTATACCACATCACAAGTTAACAGTGTTAGGGTCGGGGGCGTTTTAAATGACGGAAGAAAACTTCAGGGGCACATTAAACGCATCCAAAGTTTAGGCACCACATTGAACTTTCCGTCAAAGTACATGGGGGCATTGGTGCAATTATTCTTTCATGTTTTATGTGATATGGTTGCTGCCAGGCGGGCGGGTAGGCCGGTACAGGCGGGTACGAGATGGGTAATGGATATCCAATTGGGTGGTGGGTGTGGGGATGGATTTAAGAATATACCCACGTGGGCGGGTGTGGATTTGAAAATTATACCCGCCGTGGGTGGTGGGTAGGTGGTGGATATGAAAATTTTAGGTGGGTATGGGGATGGGGGAGGGGGTATCTGCACCCGCCCCGCCCATTTGCCATCCCTAGTTGAATCTAATATTTATCGTCGACGAAAATTAAATTTTTTAAAATTTTTCAGGGTAGGTCGAAGCGGGATCGATTTTAAAGGTTATTATATCGGGGCGGGGCGGGACAGTTCGAGTAAATTAATATTTTAATTCGGGACAAGGCGAGGTCAAATTTAATACCTTATAGATCGGGGCGGCCAAAAACCCGACCCAGCCCGGCCCGCCCCGTTGCCATCCTTAAAGAAAAGATGGTAAACTCAAATGGTTAGAAAATTGTTATTGTTTTTAACTTTTATTTTTTTATAATATCTAATACATATTTTTCTGAAATTTAATAATTTTAAAATATATAGTTTGTAATAATTTAATTTTAAACATTTAAACACTTTACAAATGTTTTTAGAATTTTCAAAAGGTTTTTTTTCGTAAAAAATAATTTTTTATAAGTATCAAATAAGCCCTAAGAATTTCTAAAAAATCAATCAAGCCTCTTTGTCACTTTAGCAATCAACAACACATGGACCGTCACATCAGCATTATTAATTGTTGTATGTAAGGGTGAACAAAACTTGACTCGATTCAAAAGAATCAAATTTTTTGACTCGACTTGAATTGTCTTGAATCGCAATTTCATAAACCCGACTCGAGAAAAAATAAATTAAATTTGAGTTATAAAATAAAAGTTCGGATAACTCGAATTTTTTAATGATTAGTGGATTGATTTTTAAGTTCGAATTGAGTTCCTCTACTTTGTATGGTATATGTATATCCAATACGAAAAATATGAAGAAATAATATGTATATCATATATGGTTATAGAAAGCCGTTTAAACTGAACCAATTAGTATCATAAATTATAAATGTTTACAATTAAATTTGAACATAAACTTGAACAACTCGACTCAACTTGAAATTCATAGGCTCAACTAAAAAATATTTAAATAAAATTTGAGTTATAAAATAGTACTATTCAACTCGACTAACTCAAACTTAATCGAATGCTCAACTATAATCACATTAGTCATTAGTATAGTAATGATTAACGGCAGTTTCCTTTGGTTAAAAAGTTTAATCAATGCATTTTTCAAGTTCAATAATCTAATCCGGTGTGATTTTCACAAAGAAAATTATTATTATTTTAAATATTGAGGGCTAAAATACCCTTAAACTTATTTTTTCATCCTACACCCCATCTAATGTAAGAAAAAATGTCGTAATCTCTTCTTTGTTGGATCGAAATTAAGATCCTTCTCTATGCAAATTGAATTAATTATTGAATTTGAGGTTTGGGTACGTCCTTTCAACGATATACAAAGTGTTTACAGGTTAATTATACACGTAGCTTAACAGGATGAAACGCTAGATTTCTTAAACAAACTAGAAATTCTAATCCTCACATTGTGAATGGAAAAAAAAAAAATTAAGTTGAAAAAGTCACCCGATATAGGACCTCTACAAAACCTTATTCGGATTAGTCGACCATGAATCAGATACCGGTAGTTAAACCTATTTAATTCCAGATATTCTTCTTTTTATACAGAATATAAAATTGGTTTTAATACATCATCACTTCATATAACAGTCTCAGACTCGGAATCAAAATTCTTGCAAACAGGCAAATATGTATGTGATGTTCTTTTGTCATTTGAACAAGAATAAAACTTGGGCTAACCAAACCAAAACATGTAATTTAAGGATCTAGATAAAACCTAAATTTACCTCACATAAGCAAAGCAAAGCATGTTTTCTGTAGCCTCAAACAGGGACAATATCATATATAGCATATTTGCATTCTCAACAAACCCTGTTGGTGACGGTTTGGGAAAGGGACCTGAGCTGCGTGTTCCATTTATCGATAGCAGTGTACTTCTTCATGCCCTTCGACCTGCGCCAGCAAGGAAATGTAAGTAAAATTCGAATCACTGTGATATGATATTGGTTAAACTTTGACTCAAACTTCGTATAGTAGTGAATAATACGTAGGCTGACCTGTTACCACGCTCCAACAGCCGGTTCACTTGATCAATATGCCCATCGATACGATTATCCAAGATCAAGGAAACCAACAGCTGCTCTACATCTTTTTCTGGTACATTGAGTTCCTGAATGTTGGAAGTTCATGCAGGAGTTTATTATAATAATACGAAGAAAAACTGAGTTCAAGCAAGAAATATATCCGTAAAACTAATGAAGCAATAATGTGGAACACCTTAAGTAACCGACTAGAAAGGGAAAAAAAAGTATCTTTCACCTTTGATATGAAAGGGATCCGGATTCTTGTATATGGTTTTATAAGCTTAAGTAGCACCTGTGTTCTGACATTCTTCAAAAGATCTTCGATATAATTTCGGATGAATGGATCATCCATGATTGTCCTTCTGTTACTCTGTGAAAGCGAAAAGATGATGATGATGATCCAAGCTTAACAAAGAGGAAAGCAAACAGATGTAATCAGCAATATATATCAGAACATTTGAAAGCATTGCACAAACCTTGAGGATTTTTTCAAACTCTATTATCTCATTTCGTTGATAGGCCGCTATAAGGTTTGTCATCGCCAAAATCTCAGGGTCATTTTTGTACCTGCAGTAATTCCAGTGAGGGAAGAGAGACAGACACACAGAAAGAGAGAGGTGCTATGTATAGAAGGTAACGATATTAAAAAGAACTTACGGCTTTGCCTCCTGACCATCGAAAGGATTAACTTCAGATTCCATCAGCATGTTAGCCAGAACAAGGTATCTGGAAGCGAAACCACAAGATGAAAAGAAAAATTTGAAACCTTATCTATTGTATCTATTGGTAAAAGACAGGACCAAGAGGTATTAATAGAAGGCATACAAGGACTTATTTATTGTATAAGTAATAAGATAATAATATATTTGAAATATTGCTCTTCCTGTTACAACCCTTGCCTTCTATTTGTACTCCTCTAGGATAGTTATCTCCAGTTCTTACCAAGTCTATCCTTACTTTCTCTTTCTTTTTTGCTCTCCAAGATCCCACTGACTGGGATTTTGTTCATATTCCTCAATATTGACCATTCCTTACAATCTTTGCTCAACCTTTTATGGCCCTACTATGGCAATCACTTGGTACTTGTGCCATTATAAAACAACATTTTGCCTCAAAGTAATCCCGTCAAACATGTTAAGATCAATGTTGTCCATTTTATACAAATCTTATAGGTAGTCACCCTAGTGCTGTAAATAGAGTTAAATCAGAGGGCTGACAAAGAATTGCAGATGAATAGATCCAACTCTCATATTGAATATTATCATACCAATGAAAGAGAAAAGGAGAAGCATGCGTCAAACCGAAAATGTGAAATACATAAAGAGAAAAGAAAGAAAATATAACCATACTTTAGGCATTGTATACGTCTCTGATTTCCTGCTTCATCATAGTTCTTGAAAGCTTCAAAGAAGTCTGTGGCTGCCTCAGCCCATTGACGCTCAGCCATATGCATCTTGCCACCACATTCACGAATTATTCCCATGATCCTTGGATGTGGTATTGCAGACTTAACAGCAAGTGCTTTCAGGTATAGTTGCTGCATTTAAACCAATGTCTCAGATGCAGCTAAACCACCATATAAGATAAAAGACCCAGACATAGAACATATAACATTGTATAACAAATATCAGAAAGAACCAATGATGGTATTTCAGAAATCATATAATATAAAATGAAGTTACAAATATCCATCAAGAAAGGTAGTGAACTCCACATGAAATTGAGGTTAAACAACAATGAAAAATTATGGATTTCAGTATTAACTGAGAGTCCTTCATGCTAATGTGAACAATAGACAAGGATTCACATAAGAATATCAGACTACAAGTCAATATACTCTAGTAATTCTAAGTTTGAAAGTTGCTAGAATTCTAAAGATAGAGAAAGCAAGACACGGGTGTAGACTTTAATGCCCAAGGTTCTACAGATTTCATATCTTAGTTTAACATTGCTTCACACAAATTCCAAAGGAAACAGACTTGATATGTGGCAAATAGCAAATTGGGTACATATTCTACTGTGTATATCACTTATATGGGAGATAAATGATGACAATAAAAAACAATATCAAATGCCTTTCAGTAGTAGACCTTTACAAGGGAAATATGAGTATGACTGCTTCTGTTCCAGTCCAAAACTGCCAAGCATCTAACTAAGTGATTATTACCATTTGTAATTAACCATACCCGAAATGTGTAATGAATTATAGAATCATTCCTTCTTCAACAATAAAGAGCTCTTTATCTTACCAGCTGGATTTAAGATGTTTAATGTGAAAATTTTACTTTCTTGGTAAATCTAGAGGAAATCTAGAGGGGGAGACCTTAGACCTCAATCCCTTAAAAAATGATAACAACTGCTTGGCCAATCGTAGATTATTCAATAGACCTCTGTAAGTCTGTATACATCTTGTCTTAAAAAGGAAGTTGAACTACCTTGAGCTTTTTGTTATTCTTTGTCTCGGTATACATTTGAATTTCAATTGCATATACTTCCAGAAGCTGGCTTCCCTTCTTTTGATCATCTGTCCCGTCTTCCTTTTGACAGGATTTATGTAGTTCCTTCAAAATCTGATGGTGCAACAAATTAACTGATTATTTTCTAACATTCTGTATCCTGCATAATTAATGAAACTGAAATTCTAAGGTTCAAAAAAGATACCTTGTTCATTCGCCCATACTCGCCCATATCGAACCAGATCTTGCAAAGCTTAAGATTCGTCTTAAACCAAAGTCTCTGAAAGACAGCGCAATATATCACATTGTCATGCAAATGCTGAAGCGATCATTGTATTGTACATTTGATAATCCCCTAACCTCATTCTTTGCCTCTTCAAGGGCCCTCAGAGTGGTTTGATAGAATTCCTGCAGGAGCCCAAAATTTTGACTAGCTGACCCAGAAACAAAATCCATAATATTATTTATACATTTCTCGCTGTAATTTCGTGTCACTGCTGATTTGATGTACGTTAGCATCTCCCGGTAAGCATCCATCATTTCTTTATACTTCCCTAACCGGTAATAGAGCTTTACAGTTTGCTTTAGAGCTTTGAATCCCCTGGAATAGAAAGTATAAGTACACTATTTACTATTGACCAATAAGGCTCAGACACAATAACCCAAGCCATAGAGATTGCAAGAAGCCAAGAACTCTATTTACATAAAGGAATTATTCACTAGAATTAAAGATAGGAGCCCATCCATACGAAGCAACAGACAACATATGTTCTAATAATGTGCCTATGACCTATCATGTGCTAAAACATAAAAACACTTAGCACAAGAAAGCAAAAAATAAAAACGTTAGCTGGCAGAAATTATAAGAAGGCTGGATTCTAACCATAATATACCAGTAGTAAAAGATCGAAATACCATTTCCGGATAACTCACCACTCAGCCTTCTCAGGTTCCATGCTAACCACTTCAGCAAAACCAGCAAGTGCTCCTTCAGGGTCTGTTTCCACCAAACCTGTTATGACAAAGAAAAGAAAATTATTAGTAACAAGTAAGAAACCGATAAGGTTGCCAACCAACAAACAAGGTTTTTAAGCATTTATCCAGACAGAATTGAATCCTCGAGCTCACCTCCACTTCTTCTTTCTCTATGGTGAAGAAGTTGATATTCAAGAACCAACTATCATATGATATATTAACCAAGAGGACATTGTGAAAATAAGGTTAATGGATAAACTCATAATGAGCCTAACAAAGTTTAGATTAGTATTCAGCCACTACACAACAATATAAACTAAATAGTTCCCAAATTGACAGGAATAAACCCTAACAACACTCCACAGCCATATTGGAAAGGCGAACTCCGACTCTAATCTAAGGTAATATTTTGAAGCATATAAAAAATGCGAAGAACTACAAATTATATTTTTTTGCTATATCTTAAACAAAGAATAATTCAAGCCACATCAAAAAATATATAAAAAAAAGAAAAAAAAACCTTTGGAATTGTAATATTGATTCTCGATATCAACGTCTTGTTCCTCAGGCTCCTCGTCGGAGTATTCAAATCCATAATCCTCCATATCCGCATCTGCCCAATTTCAAAAAACGAATCAATTTTATCAAGCGCTAATAGCGAAAAGCGATATAGATATATAGGTAAACAGTAGAGAAATTAGAATAAAAGCAAATCAGAGAGAAAAGAAGAGACCTGAAGCCATGATTAATGGATTAAAATGCGGTTGGAAACTTTTGGGCACTGAGAGAAGCGAGGGTGAAGTGTCGATTTGCAGAAGTTGAACTAAGCTACAAAAACTGCCTTACTAAGTGCGGCAACGCCAAATATAAGAAATGGTTTCGGTCTAGTCGGGTTCGATATGAAAAATGTCCGATTTGAGATCGTACAATTTTTAATATATTTAAAGGTAATCATATAATAATATCTTTTTATATATTTTTCAATTACATCCTTAATTCTATTAAATAAAAAAATATATATAAAAAATTACTATAAATATTCATTTATATTTTTTCTTATTATCTCCTTTGTGTTTAATAATAATGGGAGAAATAATATGAATAATTACTATATATATATATATATATATTATTATCTCCTTTGTTTTTAATAGAAATGGGGGAATATTTTTTATTTGGGCGTAACGACAAATCAGTCGGTTGCAGAGACGGAGCCAGGATTTGAGATTGGGGGAAGACAAACAATAAATATTTAAAATTGGGGGCAAATTTATAAATAAATTAATTTCTAAATAAATTTAAATAAAAGGGCAAAGGTGAAAAAAAAATTCAGAGGTGGGGAGGCGATTGCCCCTCCCGAAGCCTTAATGGCTCCGTCCATAGACGGTTGACACTTTATCCTTCCTTTTAAGGAGATTTTATTTATAATAAAAACTAAACTCACAATCTAAGGAGAGAGAAGAGTGGTGGCTTGCAATTGCACCAATGCTATGTTGACAACAAATTTAAAATCTTTTGTATGTACATATATTATTAAATTTATACTAATTTTTATGCAATTTTATTCAATTAGTTATAAAATAAGCTTTATTTGGTAGAAGTTTAAATGAAGAAAAGTAGTTAAATATTATAAATAAATAAATAATCCATTGATATGCAATCATATATTGGATCATAGTTGAAGCCTAAACGAAACCAGATAGTTGTTTGGTTTGAAAACTAGGTTCCTACATGAAAATGTTACAAGGAAACACATTTTAAACATCGGGGAGATTAATGAAAGATAAAAATGTCAATAACAAAGACACCAACATTTTAATCAGCATCCATCTCTTCTAATGCATTCCTAGCTGCAGCCTTGGCTTCCTCCAAGAGGTCGTCCGGAACCTGAAATTCCGGGGAAAAACGAGTTACGGTTCAAATGGAAGTATTTCTAAGGATACAGACATAACTATCTACTTGAAACAAATAGCTATGAATCATTAATGCCTCATTACATAGAAACTAACGAATTATTATCGCAAGCTCCGGTAATGATCTAATCTGGTATAGGCACTTCATGCTTGAGCATACAAGAAAATATAAACAGTAAGGAGGTAGAGCCGATTGAAATGGAACAAGAGACAGATTTTTAAGGTAGTTATTGACATATGCGACGAAAGCCCTCATATGCGGCTTTTACACGTGATTCAATGGAAGTTTTCAGTGTCAAAACAAGACGGAATATAAATGGCTAAAAGCATGGAAAGACCTTACTTGTGGCAATCTTGGTATACGGTCTTGAAAAAGCAAAATGGCATGGTTTAATTCATGAAACCATCATAGAGGAGAAGGTCAAGAACTTTGTTGTTGCTAGTTGAAATAAATGCTAAATTTTGAAGAAATTACCTTTTGATGTTGTTGCTTAGACTCATCGCAGACCCAACTCATCTCAAGTTCGAAGGCTTTATCCTTTGCTTCATCGTGTACCTTGTAGATGCTGCTTAAGATGATAAACGGCATGGTTAAATCCGGAACTAGCATAAAAACGTGCATTCGTAGTGAAAAAGGAAAGAGTAAACCAAAAAAATAAATGAACAAACAATTTTAAAAGCACCAACTTAAGTGCCCACATTCCAAATAAGTAAAATAGAACAGAAAAAGGAGGCAACACTCACATTTTGGCTACTTCAATAACCCCTTCCCTGCATGTCATTTCGGACAGATTCAACTTTTCGATTTCACTGTCAACATATTCCATTCAACCACAAACTTGTTAGTTATTTACGAGATGAATACAGAAAGAAAGAGGTAACCGAAGATTACAGAGGTTGAGATCGTAAGAAAGGTTTTAACTTCATAATAAGAACATAGCACCTAACAGAACAGGGAAAAACATTTCGAGTAGATAGTTTCATGTTAAGACTAAGTTAACTTGATTTGGATGACTCATAGGCAAATGACAAGTAGTGAAACAGTGCACAGTAGGATTTTAATTTTCAAATTTTATATTCAACTTGAAGATTTAAATTTCTATGATGCATCCATGCATAGGTAGGGGGAGAATCTTAATAATTCAAGAGAATGCCAGAAATATCTTCATTGTTGCTGATATTTTTCATAAGAGACGATAATAAATAACCATTAGAAGGCTTTTCTCCTGGATAACTATTAAATGTTCGCCGGTTGTGATTGCAAAACAAAAATCCGGAATACATATAATGCTGCAATCATTCATCCAATCAAACTATCTAGCATGATGAAATGATTCTATCGAACACAGCCTCAGAGTTCCACAAAATAGAAGAAACAGTTTCATGACTTACGTTTTGGCAGCTTGTTTTCCCTTTCCGATTGCAGCACCAAAGTATCTCTACATCAATTATAAGTTATAACAAGTAACAACGCAAACAATAAGACATAAATCATTGACAACCGAAAAATAGAAATAAGACCAATGTACCTAGCATCAACAAACAAAGTGAAGCTCTTAACCGAGAGAAATGAACTTACATAGGAGATGCCGGATGGTTCAACCACGTATAATTGGGGACCATCTCTATCATAACCACCGAGAATTATCCCACAGCCAAAGGGTCTGAGCCACCAGTAAAGTGTGCATAAATGCACATAACTCGCAACTCGTTCGGCGAGTTCTTTGACAGGAATGGGTTCACCATACACACTTCACAGCCACCAACAAATAAAACTTATAATTAGATGGTCATATAATAGCTATAGGGAAAGCTGATTATCAGCAATTGAAACTAAAAGAAGAAGAAAAAAAAGTGAAAAGAAACCTTTGGTAATTAGTAGCTTCAGATTTAGCACGGGCCACAATTTGTCTACCGTCAGCTGCCAATCCAGCCACTGCCTGAATTAGAGTATAGAATACGGGTGAAAGATAGAGTAAGAACTAAGAACACCCAAAATGTTAGCTTTGAAAATGTGGGTAAATAGGAATAATGAATACCATGCCGGAATGCCGATGAACGGAGTGGATTCTCCGATTCGAACCAGGTAACATCATCTTCGATGCTATCAGCTTCTCAACACCCTAAAAATAAAAATACCCATTTTAATTTACGCTCAGATATTAAGGGGAAAAGAAAGACATTACCATGACGATCCCATCTTTGCATTTGATTCCGATCACAGTTCTGCAAAAAAGAAAATTTGTTTTTTTAAACAGAATTATAATTTGATGCCGTAAAATTGAAGAAGAGGAAGGGCGGACCCGCTGTTATCGACGGCTTTGGCGGCGTATTCGATCTGGAAAACGCGGCCGTCGGGGGAGAAAGTGGTGACGGAGAGATCATAACCAGTTCCGATGCTGCTCATCTCGTTTCTTCTCTGCTTTTCCCTATTTGCTCTGCTTCTTCTTCTTCTTCCTTGGGACTTCAATTATACTGGTATTTTACTTGGTGGTCTTCTTTAGTTTTCTTTCTTCTCAAGACATTCATGCCGATGGACCTTCATGGGCCATTCCAGGCTTCAATTCCATTTTTATTGCTTCACCTTGTAAAGAAGCCCAAACCCAATTGCTTTCGTTCACTCAATACTTTTTTTTGGTTGCCTGATTTGTTTTACTCTGATTAATCCGAATAAATCCGCGTTGCATACTTGATTTTATCGAATAAGTCTACCAATAAAAATTTTCTGCATACACAAGACTTCAAACTCGATATATGTTATAATTTTAGGTGCTTGATCGTTAAGGGGTGTTAAAAAAATTGTCAACCAACCAATGCTTGACATGTAATACTAATTTTATCTTTTAAAACTTGTAAAGAAAAAAACCCGGAATTTTAAATTTTTCATAAAATTCTAAAATTTTATAATTTTTACAAAACTGTCCCTAAATTTTTAAAATTTTCTAAACCCAAACCCCCAAATTGCTGCCACTTTCGCCGCCGATCACCGGACCTAAGCGGTCATTTTCTCCAACATAGCGTCGTCGGAAATGTCAAACAACGTGCCAGCAAAACGTCGAACGCAAAATCGACGTTCAACCAGCACGTCGTTCGGTGTTTTCGACAACGACATGTTGGGAGAAATGAATGGCTAGGTTCAGTGACCACATGAGTGTGCTCAGACGCTGTGATCGACGGCGACTTAGAGTTTGAGTTTGTGAAATTTTAGAGATTTGGGGACTTTTTGTAAAAATTAATTTTTTAGAACTTTTTTAAAAAATAATATTTTTAATAAAAATAATATTTTAAGTTTTAATTTTGAAAAAAATAAAATAAACATGACACGTGTCAAACATTAATTGGTTAACAAATTTTTAACACCTTTTGACAGTCATGCACCTAAAATTGTCACATTGTAAATTTTAGACACTTAAAATTATAACGGTTAAAACTTTAGACACTTATTTTTACAAAAAAAAAATACTTTTATACATAAAATTAAATATATATATACTTTGAACACCTATTTTACATTTAAACCTCTAAAAATTAACATACATAAAAACTAAAATATTTTAGTAAAAATAATTGAAGAGATAGAATAACAAGGCAATTTTGGGTGAAAACCCCCTTTTTAATTATTATCTTTAAAAATGGCTCCCAAAAACTTTTATTTGGCAAAATGACCCCCTTTCTTGCCAGGTCGGCAGACCTCGCATTTTGTAGGACGCGAGGTACGATATCGCGTTCTGCAGAACGCGATTTTTGTCGACGTGGCGTTGCAGTCCGTCTTAACGGTTTAACAGTACCTCGCGTTCTGCAGAACGCGAGGTCCCCGAGAAATTGAAAAGGCGGCTGGAATATATCGGACGGACCTCGCGTTCTGTAGGACGCGAGGTCTGTGCATTTCCAGCCAGAACCACAAGCAAAAACATGCGTAAGTAGGACTGTTCGAACCCAATTTCGAGCGTGTAAATGGTATATTTTTAGCGATCATCGAGTTTGGGGTTGTAGTACTGAAAATTGTCTATCGTATGATACCAACATGGTTAATTTCCGTCCATTCTACAATAGTTTAAAATGGCTTCGAAAACCCTATGCTAGCATACTTTTATTGATTGAAGTTGTATTTCAACTAATGTCGATTTTCTGTTTTTTAATCCTATTAAATTTAGTAAAAACAAAAATTAAATAAACATTATAAAGTTTAATTATAATATGCAAACAAAATTATAATTCATAAACAAAATTAGAATACGACATTATAAAATTTAAAAGTGTTTTACATAAATATTAAAAACATAAGTAGAAAACAACAAAAAAAAAAAAAACTAAAAATGCCTATGTCCATCGGTTCCGCAGTCGGGTGGATGACGCTGGCAATCCGAATTCCTCCTCGGTCCATCGTGTGGTGGTCCCTGGTCCCTATCATCCTGACCATCGTGCGCGATTTGCGGATCTGTGCTGGGCCTAGGCGAGGAGTAAAACAAACTACCTATCGGCGTATTCTCCACCATCGGAAACTCATACTGAGGTGGATAATCGATAAGTAGAAGGTCAGTCGTAGGCGTCTGGGGCGATAGGCATCAGTGGAGCCGAACTGGGGTGGAGGCATCGTCTGCTCGAAAGTCGATGGACCGCTATGCAATGGTGGGGCAGAAGATGATGCCCCTGGAGTGTCATATCGTGGTCTCGGACCGCGCTGCGTCGACTGCCTCTGGGTCTGCCTCTGGCTCTGGGTCTGGCTCGCTCGCCCGCTCCTGCGTGGGCGGTTTTGGGGTTGCTGGGGAAGCCCGGCTTGGAGCTCCTCCGGAGTAAGGATATGTTGCATCCCATTGTCCCTATACCACTGGCCATAATTGAAAGTGACCAAAGGACCCCCTTCTATAATTGGTTGGAGAAACTCTAGGCGTCTGAGAAATCGTTCACCCCAAAGCGCTATCCAGATAGCGTGGTGCTCGGCCCAGTCAGTCTCCGTCTTCCCCTGACGCGTAAGATTGTGGAACTCGTCCATATTTTGCGGAGGGCGTGGAACATTTTGGACGTACCCGAACTGTCGGAGTACCCGATCCGCAGAATGCCACACGCAAATTTCGTAGTTCAACAGCGGAACTACGGAAATCTAGAGGTCTCGCTCTTGCACAATATCTGCTGGAGTAATGAGGCGAATCTGCTCTGAATCGTAGGGCGTCCACACGAACTAAAAAGAATGAAAAAGTTAGTAAAATTTCTATATGAAATATTATTGGAAAAAATAGTATGGAAAAAACCAAAATAATTGTTGAATTACCTCGTCCTCCGTCAAGACATCGAATCTATATCTGTATGCTTTCTGGGAGTCCGGCAGGCCGGCGTGGAATAGTGCGGTGGTCCACCTTTAAATAATGAAAAAGATCGTTAAATAAAATAATTTAATTAAAAAATATAGTAGATTATGTAGTACCTCCATAGAAGCAGAAATGACAGATGACTGGGAATCCTAAGTTGTGGTGCCAAAGTAGGGATCCGAAGCCAAACCCAAGCCTGCAGGAATAAACAGCATCCTCCCATCGATGCTTTGGAGGCGTCAACTTTTCTGCAGAGGTCTCTGATAAGAAACGCCAACACAGCTGACCCCCAAGATTTTCGTCCAGACTCGTCTAAATTTGTGAGATGATGAAGCCACATAACGTGCACTTTGTTGCGAGTTTTGTCGGGCATTAATATCCCGCCAATAATGCGCAAGATGTGGGCTCGCGCATACCGCTGTGAAAATATAAATTAATAAAGGCATCCTAATTAAAAAAATTGTAAGTTCATCCTAAATAATAAAATTGTAAGTATCCTAAATATTTAATGTAGGCAACCTAAATATTTAATAAAGTATCCTAAATAGTTACTGAATTCATCCTAAAAATTTATCCTACATATTTATAATTCATCCTAAATATTTATTAAAAAGATCCTAAATATTGTCCCTATTCATCATAAAAAATTCCCTAAACCCTAATGTGCAAATAAATAATTTTAATTTAATAATAAATGTAATAAAAGCATACTAAATATAATAAAAAAATACCTCAAGTGTAACAGCATCCGCATCGGGGGAGGAGTTCCAAAGTTGTCCTCCAAGTACGATAGAGAAATTTTCCCTCCGTCCCACACTGCATCAGGGGGCATCACGCCAATTTGTTCAGCAAATAGGAGTGGCCAATGTCCCATCGCTATACCAGTAATAACGCTGCCATTTATAGGCAACCCCAGAATGTAGGCAACATCCTGCAACGTAATTGTTGCCTCGCCAAATGGAAGATGAAACGTGTGTGTCTCGGGTCTCCACCGTTCTATCAGCGCGCTGATCAACGGCGGTCTAACCTTCACCCCCCCTATATAGCGACCTATGTGCCAAAAACCAGCCCGCTCAATCAAACGCATAACAGCATCAACGGGTTGGACGGTGATACGATTAAGGTAACATTGTAAGTTACGTTCGTATCCCTGAAAAAAAATAGTTAGTAAAATAAAAAAATTAATTAAATAATTTTTTTTAGAAATTAATAGAGAAAAAAATAATACCTCTGGATTGTTTCGCCAATATTCACTACAGTGACTCGCTTGGTTGCGTAGCAAGGGCTCCATGTGATCGAACGATATATAAAAGTTGCTGACAAATTTTTGTAAAATTTCTATAGAAATCGCGTTCTGTGGAGGTTTTTAGGAAAAAAAACCTCCAATTTATAGAGGACCTCGCGGCGCTTGGGATGCGAGGTTAATGAACATCGCGTTCTATAGACCGCGATATTCACGTACCTCGCGTCCTATAGAACGCGAGGTTCACTGAAAAGGCGCGTCAGTGATCAGATGCGTGAACTGAACGGTCAGAAAGGACCTCGCGTTCTATAGAACGCGAGGTTTTAAAGATATTGCGTTCTACAGAACGCGAGGTCGTGGGGTTTTTTAAATTTGAGTTTTTAAAGCGGGAAATTCATTTAATATACAATAATAACAAATTTTATTTACAATAACAATAAAAATAAAAATTATACTTAAAATAATAATAATATTAATAATAATAATAACAACAATAATATTAAGAACAATAATATTAGAGTTTTTAAAGCGGGAAACTCATTTAATAATATTTAATTTTACAATTTTGATTTATAATAATAACAATAAAAATAAAAATAAAAAATATAATTAAAATAATAATAATAATAATAATAATAATAACAACAATAATAATAAATGATACTAACAATAAAAATTATTAGTATGATAGTAATAATAATAACAATAATAAGAAGAACAATAATAATAATAACAACAATGAATCATACTAAATACGCGTTATATTTTCAGTAGTAACTAAAAATAACGACATAGCGCAATATTTTGGAAGTTAAATTAAAACAAAACTTCCAAAATATGCGCTATGTTGCCATTAGTAGCTTCAAGCGAAAACTGCGTACGTGAATACAGAAAAAAATCTATCTCGGTGCTCCTTGCCACTCCAAGAGTTTGCTATTTATAGAGGTGAATATGATGACGTGGCAACCTCGCGTTCTGTAAGACGCGAGGTCACTCTTACATCGCGTTGTACAGAACGCGAGGTCTATGAGATGTTTGTATATATATATATATGCAGGGAGATGGATTTTTGTAAGCAGTTAAGTTTAGTTTAGGTCAGTTGAATATGAGTTCGTGTAATGCTGAGTTTTTTTCCGTTGCAATTTTTATGTCCGAAATATTGTTCCTTTATGATAGTTGGAGTTCACTTAAAGATTTGTGTTCATCGGGGGTACATACCTTAATATTTACCGACATATCGCAATATTTTGGAGGTTGTATGCTGCAGTAGTGGCTTCGATGACTGCTTGTGTAGCCGCCGTCGAGAGGATCCCCGGCTACAGTTTTGAAAAGAAAGGACTTTTAGGAAGCGGGGGCGGATTCAGATCGACATTTTTAGATGCGGCGTGTGCCGATTACATTTGTTAATGTGGATCAAAGCTGCTACCATTTACTCATTTCAGATGTGGCGTGGCAGTCAACATTTACATCTGGATTTCGCTCTCTGCTTCTTTTAATCGGGACCTCTGATCAAATTTGCCCGCCGGAGCTACTGAATTTATTGTTTCGAATTTTATAGATAATTTATGTAGTTGTCTCAATTTACTTATTAAAGAATACATGTTGAAAGTTTTGTTAAATGAAATTCGACTTAAATTTATTTATGTGGTGTTTTTCCTTTCCTATAAATACCCACGAATTCCACCATCATTTACTCATTCCAAATTCTCTCTAAACACCCAATCCTTGCTCACCTTATGGCAAAATTTAAGGCAACATTTTATTTTCTCGATACTTATTTTGAGTCAACAATCACCGGCAAAATGTCACTGAAAGATTTAATACAGTTGACAACAATCGAGGTTAGTAAACACACCGACAAACAAATTGCGGCCATGGAATGTCGAATCCCAACACCGCCAGCTAATGAAACGCACTACGTTATGAAGCTTACGAACGAAACAGACGTTCGTAACATGTATGACCGGCTCAATGCCATCGGAGCTAGAGACGTCGATTTCAATGTTAAGTTTGTCAACGCCGGCGAAGGCACCCGTAGTGTAACACCCGTGTTTTGGGCCTAGGAGTTAGTCGGGTATTAGTTCGAGTTAAATAAAACTTAATTAAAACAATTCAATTTCAAATAATGGTCTAAATGAGTTTTATTATGTTGGGAAGGACCTATGTTGCTATTTACCCAAGTTTTAAATAAAGGAAGACCACTTTATTGTAAAGTTGTCTTCCTCCCTCATTCTTCCTCCTTTTCACATTTGAAAACCCCCACCATTTCTAAAACCTCCCAAGCTTGGAGTTACTATTCCATTAATTTTAGCACCCGATTTCCACACAATTTTAAGAGGTAATTGTATTTTCTTAACCTCCTCTCCATCCTCTACTTGCTTATTGTCTTAAATTTCAAAAATATGGGTTTTGAGAAATTAGGGTTTATGATGAAAATTGGGTTTTAATGGGGTTTTTCAATTGGTCTTAAGAAATTGTGTTGGGGTTTTTGTTAATCATGCTAAAGTACACAACATATATGAATTTGGTCAATTTTGGATGAATTTTCGTAGGGGGTCTTTAGGGCCAATTTTAGGGTTTGAAAAATTGGGTTTTTGAGAGGATTTGTGTGGGAATTGAAGGGCTGATGGTCTATCTATGTTAGGAGGGTGATTTGGGATATTTTGGAAGTCATTTGGATGCTTGGAATTGGGTATTTCAGCCCTTGGTTGTGGGAGTCCGAAAATTGGGTTTTTGGGATGCTATGTGATTTGGAATTTGTGGAAATTGAGTTGTGTTTTGCAATGTGGATTGATGATTGAATTAGCATTGATTTGGGAAGTGATGAATGTGTTTTGTTTGGCTAGAAGCAAGGGGAAACGTGGAAGAAGCTTCGGGATCGAATCCGGAGAGTTGAAGGTTGTGGCTTGCTTGGTCTTGTGCTTGGAAGCTTAGGTGAGTGGTAAATAGTGTTAAACGGTTTTAATTTGGTTGGTTCGAGTATACGGACTAGGTTGGGCTTGGTAGACCCACCTAGAGTTAGGATTAGGGTGGTAGCCTAATCCTAATCTTGATCTAAGCCTTTGGATGAACTCAAATGTATGAATGTATATGCCTCATATGTCTTGTGATATGAATGCTTATGTATATTGTTCTATACATGTGAATTGAGGCATGGGTTGCATGGCTTAAAGCATGCATGGTGTTGGTTCATGGTTGTGTCCATGGTGAGTACGTGCTAAGCACGGAAATGATTGAAATGTGTATTGTGGAATGAGTAAAATATTGGCACTAGTATACTTAAATACAAATGATCGATCATTAGGATGTTAGTGTGTACACATGAGTCTAAAGTCGCGTGTGGCCTTGGTGGCGTTGAGTCACCAAGGAGGAGTACGGGTACGCCCGGAAATGGTATTTAAATATAGTCGGTGATGAGTGGAATCCCATCGACGGGGCGTGAGGATGAGTGGAATCCCCTCCGCGAGACCGGTGATGAGTGGAATCCCACCGAGGTAATGTGGTTGTTGGATATGAGTTTCCAACGAGTCTATCCGCGTATTTGAGTCATAACTAGGTGCCACTATTAATTAATATGTGTATCAATGTGTTGGAATGTATGAGCTGTTGGATGTTAAATGTGTTTACACGTATGGTAGTGTTAAGCTCATGCTTATGACATATATGTGAGATAATTGCTCATGCATCTATATCTTGTGGACTCTTGATTTACGTATGTTGCTTTGGCTAGATCGTGCTCAGACCCTGCAATGTTGAGGTTTGTTTTTAGAGCTTACCCTCACTAAGCATCCTTGCTTACGCTCTCTTTGTTCAACATTGCATATCCTTAGTTCGTGGGTTGCTCGGGCAAGAGGAGGGCCTCCAAGTGTGGTTTGGATTGAATTCACCAAGTATGGGTTTAAAATTCTAGTCATGTAATGGTTGAGCAATGGGATGTGTAGTGTTTTGTGGTTGTTGTTGGTTGATAGGAGCATGTGTAGACTCCTTTATACATATTGCTTTTGCATGGTTGTGTTGCCATGATGAATGTTAAGTCATGCCTAATTACTTGCTTGAAGGTTAGCTTATGCCTTAAGAGTTTTACATGTGTTTGAATGTGGTTTGAATGAATGCATGATATGGATTGTTGCCTTTGTGTTATACATGTTTAAACCTTGTTGAAGCATGCTGGTATTGTTAGTAAGCCTTAGGATGTCTTGCCTTGAAGTTATGTGGTGTCTTGGGGATGTTTTGGGGCATCCTTGTGCCTCAAAACAGCCTAGAAAAGTCTGCAGACAGGGGGCGTTTCAGAACGGGTCCCCGTGTTCCGAAACGGCCCTGCGTAAATGGCCTACCGTTTCGAAACGGATGAGGGTCGTTCCGGAACGTTTTCGCCACTGTAATTTTGAGAAATTGGCGAGATGAAGCTGTTCCGAAACGGGCCTTTGAAGTTCCGAAACGGTCAAATCTCGTTGACCACGAGATATTGACCGTCAAGGTCGTTCCGATACGGGTCACCCCTGTTTCGGAACGGTCACCTTGTGGTTGACCCAGGCCCGTTGACCAGGTCAGGGCGTTTCGGAACACCCTGTAGGTGTTTCGAAACGGCCTGCTGGAATGAAGTAAAATGGACTGTTTTATGTTTGTTTGGTCGGTGAGTGATGCGTTGTTTGGTTCTTCCGCTGCTGTGCTTCACATAGGATTATAATTGCATCTAGATAAGATTAATGTTAAAAGAAATTTTCCGGGTCGTTAACCGAGGGGAAGCCTTAACGGGTTTCGCTTCGGTTTTCCCCGTGTGGCCCACTCGGACCGGTCATCCGACCAGACCGGGACAAGGGGGTTACACTTGTTGGTATCAGAGCCTAAGGTTACCGAGACCTTGGGCAGGTAAGTGAGGTAAGTCTAAGTTTTAAGTTGAATTGCACGGTGTTTGCTTGTTCTGCAAGAATGGTTGCTTATGTGACAAGTATGCTGATTGCTTTACTTTTAAGCTTGTGTGTGTGGGTCCCATTGCTACTATTACATTGGGAAAAAAATGATTTTTAAGTGAGGAAACATACTTGGACACTTGGGAGCCTCACCTTGCTAACCCATTTTGTGTGTTGTTGTTGTGGTTGTAGTTAATATCTGAGAGAGCAATGTCTAGACCGAGAGGTAGACCGAGGTTGGTTCGTCAAGAACCGCGAGTTGTAGCTCCTGTTGAGCTGGTAGTTGGTGCGGGAGCTCACA
This sequence comes from Hibiscus tridactylites, assembly GCA_958450335.1. NCBI lineage: Eukaryota > Viridiplantae > Streptophyta > Magnoliopsida > Malvales > Malvaceae > Hibiscus > Hibiscus tridactylites. The sequence continues at coordinate 57,435,821 of OY288291.1, read as the reverse complement.
TAGAGGGACCGGGGGCCGCGGGAGTTGGCGCTCCTCCACCACCACCACCTCCTCCACCGGGAGTTGGGGGCGAGGATGGAGCCAGAGGAGAGGGACCTCAAGGTGGCCAAGGTCCAGCTGGAATTGATATGACTCCGCTTGTGCAAGCAATAGCGGGAGCGTTCCAGGCCGCGGTGGCGGGAGCCCAGGCTGCAGTTCAGCCTAGGTGTGATGATGCTAGCTTACCTTTGGAGAGGCTCCGTAGCTTAGGGGCCGAAGAGTTTAGAGGGTCTACTCCGGAGAGGTCGGAGCTATGGTTGGAGAAGACAGTTCGTATCTTGGCTCAGATGGGTTGTGCGGGCGCACGTAGATTGGGTTGTGTAATCTCACTGCTTCAGGGTGATGCCTACACCTGGTGGGTCACCATCACTACCGGGGTTCCAGAGGCCGAGATAGATTGGGATTTCTTTGAGTTTGCTTTCAGAAAGAGGTACTTGGGACCGAGGTATTTGGATGAGAAGAAGCGGGAGTTTATGGCTCTTACTCAGGGAGATGCTTCAGTGACCGATTATGAGATCCGCTTCGTTCGCTTGAGTCAGTATGCCCCAGAGTTGATTCCTACTGAAATGGAACGCTGCAACCGATTCCGATACGGACTGAGTGAAGAGGTTAAGAGGTACACGTTGGCTTCTGACTACTCAGACTTTGATGTATTGGTCGCGAGGGCCAAGGATTTGGAGCATAGTTTGGGTTCAGCCAAACGAGCTGGTGGTTCTGGTTCTGGAAAGAGGCATAACCACTTTGATGGTAGAGATGCTAAGAGACACAAGGGTGGCGGACATCAGTTTGATCAGAGACGTGGCGGTGGCCACCATGGTAGGGGCCATCAGGGCCATAGAGGAGGAGGGCGCTTGCCCGAGTGTGCGCAGTGTGGGAGACAGCAAACTGGAGAGTGCTGGGGTAACTTTCATGCTTGTTGGAACTGTGGTTCGAGGGACCACTTTAGGAGGGGCTGTCCACGTCAGGCAGCTCAGGCACCGAACATAGCTCAGGCTCCTGTGAGAGGTAATGATTTTCAGAGAGGCCGTGGGCGCGGTCGTGGCTACTTCCAGCCGAGGGCTGATGCACCTAGGGTAGATGCCCAGAGGAACCTTGCTCATGTGGTGGCTGTGCAGCCAGAGGCGGGAGGACCAGCGAGGGTCTATGCTCAGAGAGGGGCCGGGAACGACACCGATGTGATAACAGGTAATTTCGAGTTACAGTCTATGTCTTTGCTTTCTTTGGTTGATTCGGGTTCTACACATTCCTACATTCTGAGTGAGCATGCACAGAAGTTAGATATTCCTGTTGAGATCTTAGATGTAGGTATGCATGTTACTAGCTCTTTTGGTGAGACAGTTGTAGTTAGACGTATGTATAGGAGGTGTCCACTGAAGATTCAGGGTCATGTGTTCTCAGTTGATATGATGGAACTCCCTTTCTACGGTTTTGATATTATTTTGGGTATGGATTGGTTAGTTGAGCATCGGGCTAGTGTGGACTTTGAGACAAAGAGAATTTCCTTGAAGCTTTCTGATGACTACGAGGTAGTGGTAGTGGGCGAGAACATTAAGTTCTTGTCTAATGTGGTGTCAGCTTTAGAGGCACATAGGTTGATGGACTCTGGATGTGGGGCCTATTTGGCTTATGTTATGAATCCGGATATGAGTGAAGCTAGACCGAAAGATATCATAACAGTGTGTGACTTTCCAGATGTGTTTCCTGAAGAGTTGCCGGGTTTGCCTCCTGACAGAGATGTTGAGTTTGTGATTGAGACAGTTTCAGGGTCTAACCCAGTTTCGATAGCTCCGTATCGTATGGCTCCGAAAGAGTTGAAAGAATTGAAGAGTCAGTTGCAAGAATTATTAGACCATGGTTTCATTAGGCCTAGTAGTTCTCCGTGGGGTGCTCCAGTGTTGTTTGTGAAAAAGAAAGATGGTAGCATGCGCATGTGTATTGACTATAGACAGCTGAATCAGTTGACCGTGAAGAACAAGTATCCGTTGCCTCGTATAGATGATTTGTTTGATCAGTTGAGGGGTGCTTCAGTGTTCTCGAAGATAGATTTGAGATTCGGATACTATCAGCTGAAAGTGAAAGAGTGTGATGTTCCGAAGACAGCTTTTAGGACTAGATATGGTCACTATGAGTTTCTTGTGATGCCCTTTGGGCTCACGAATGCACCCGCAGCATTCATGGACATGATGAACAGAATTTTTAGAGACTATCTAGACCGGTTTTTGGTTGTCTTCATTGATGATATACTTGTGTACTCAAAGACAGAAGAAGAGCATGATGAGCACTTGAGATTTGTTTTGCAGAGATTGTTGAGCAATCAGTTGTATGCGAAGCTCAGTAAGTGTGAGTTCTGGATTCGAGAGGTTGTATTTCTTGGCCATGTTGTTTCGGCCGAAGGCATCCGAGTTGATCCATCGAAGATTGAGGCTATTGTTGAGTGGAAACAACCTAAGTCCGTAACCGAGATTAGGAGTTTCCTAGGATTAGCCGGTTACTATAGGAGGTTCGTTGATGGCTTCTCTAGAGTAGCCGCTCCCTTGACTAAGTTGTTGCAAAAGGGAGTCAAGTTTGAATGGTCAGATGCAAGACAAAAGGCCTTTGAGAAGTTGAAGGAAGCTTTGACAAATGCTCCAGTGTTAGTACAGCCTGTTTCAGGTAAGGAGTTTGTGATTTACAGTGATGCTTCCTACGTAGGCTTAGGATGTGTTTTGATGCAAGATAGGAGAGTTGTTGCTTATACTTCTAGACAGTTGAAGATTCATGAGAAGAACTATCCTACTCATGACATAGAGCTAGCCGCAGTTGTGTTTGCATTGAAGATTTGGCGTCACTACTTGTATGGTGAGAAGTGTGTTGTTTACACCGATCACAAGAGCTTGAAGTACTTGATGACACAGAAAGAGTTGAACTTGAGACAGAGGAGATGGCTAGAGTTGTTAAAAGATTATGATTTGACTATTGAGTACCATCCGGGTAAAGCAAACGTAGTGGCCGATGCTTTGAGTAGAAAAGTGGCCGTTGAGCTGAGAGCTATGTTTGCTAGATTGAGTGTGTCCGATGATGGTGGTTTGATCACCGAGTTGCAAGTGAAGCCTTCTTTGATTCATTTGATTAGAGAGAAACAGTTGCAAGATGCGAGCTTAGTTCCTCATGTTCAAGACATAGCCGAAGGAAGACCGACTGAGTATAGTTTCAGTGGTGAGAGCTTGTTGTGCTTTAGAGATAGAATTGTGGTACCAGAAGATGTTGAGCTGAGACGTCAGATTTTGAGCGAAGCGCATTCGAGTCCCTTTTCTATGCATCCGGGTAGTACCAAGATGTACCGAGATTTGAAGAATGATTACTTCTGGGTTGGGTTGAAGAGAGATGTAGCCGAGTATGTGAACCGTTGCATGGTTTGTCAGAGAGTGAAGGCAGAACATCAGGTTCCTTCAGGTTTACTACAGCCTTTGAAGATTCCGGAATGGAAGTGGGAGAGAATCACCATGGATTTTGTATCGGGGTTGCCTTTGTCTCCTTCGAAGAAGAATTCAGTTTGGGTGATTGTTGATAGATTCACTAAGTGTGCTCACTTCTTAGCAGTGAACACTACGGATTCCTTAGACAAGTTGGCAAACTTGTACATTCGTGAGATTGTGAGACTTCATGGAGTTCCGAAGTCTATAGTTTCAGATAGGGATCCTATATTTACTTCGAGGTTCTGGAGTTGTCTGCATAGTGCCTTGGGTAGTCGTCTGCATTTCAGCACATCTTATCATCCGCAGTCCGATGGGCAATCAGAGCGAGTGATACAGATTCTAGAGGATATGCTTCGTTGTTGTGTGATTGATTTTCAGGGTTCTTGGGAGAAGCACTTACCGTTGGTTGAGTTTGCTTACAACAACAGTTATCAGTCTAGTATCCAGATGGCACCTTATGAGGCCTTATATGGTAGACGGTGTAGGACTCCGATTTGTTGGGCTGAGACAGGTCAGAGGTTGTTACCTATGCCAGACTTGCTTAAGGGAACCACAGAAAAGGTGAAGTTGATTTGTGACCGTTTGAAAGTGGTTTCGGATCGTCAGAAGTCTTATGCAGATTTGAAGAGGAAAGAGATTGAGTACGCAGTGGGTGAGAAAGTGTTTCTGAAAGTATCTCCGTGGAAGAAGGTAATGAGATTTGGCCGGAAAGGCAAGTTGAGTCCGAGGTTCATCGGTCTGTATGAGATAGTTGAGCGGATTGGGCCTGTAGCTTATCGGTTGAGGTTACCTTCCGAGTTAGAGAAGATTCATGATGTCTTTCATGTATCTATGCTTAGGAGATATAGATCAGACCCTTCTCATGTGATGCCCGTTGAGGAGATAGAGTTGAATCCAGATTTGTCCTATAATGAAGAGCCCGTTGAGATACTTGCTTCTGATAGCAAGGTGTTGCGTGGCAAGACCATAGAGTTGGTCAAGGTGTTGTGGAGACATAGGGGTGTGGAAGAGGCCGCGTGGGAGAGGAAAGCTGATATGGTTGAGCAGTTTCCGTATTTGTTTCCACCAGGTAATTTCGGGGACGAAATTTCCTTAAGTGGGGGAGAGTTGTAACACCCGTGTTTTGGGCCTAGGAGTTAGTCGGGTATTAGTTCGAGTTAAATAAAACTTAATTAAAACAATTCAATTTCAAATAATGGTCTAAATGAGTTTTATTATGTTGGGAAGGACCTATGTTGCTATTTACCCAAGTTTTAAATAAAGGAAGACCACTTTATTGTAAAGTTGTCTTCCTCCCTCATTCTTCCTCCTTTTCACATTTGAAAACCCCCACCATTTCTAAAACCTCCCAAGCTTGGAGTTACTATTCCATCAATTTTAGCACCCGATTTCCACACCATTTTAAGAGGTAATTGTATTTTCTTAACCTCCTCTCCATCCTCTACTTGCTTATTGTCTTAAATTTCAAAAATATGGGTTTTGAGAAATTAGGGTTTATGATGAAAATTGGGTTTTAATGGGGTTTTTCAATTGGTCTTAAGAAATTGTGTTGGGGTTTTTGTTAATCATGCTAAAGTACACAACATATATGAATTTGGTCAATTTTGGATGAATTTTCGTAGGGGGTCTTTAGGGCCAATTTTAGGGTTTGAAAAATTGGGTTTTTGAGAGGATTTGTGTGGGAATTGAAGGGCTGATGGTCTATCTATGTTAGGAGGGTGATTTGGGATATTTTGGAAGTCATTTGGATGCTTGGAATTGGGTATTTCAGCCCTTGGTTGTGGGAGTCCAAAAATTGGGTTTTTGAGATGCTATGTGATTTGGAATTTGTGGAAATTGAGTTGTGTTTTGCAATGTGGATTGATGATTGAATTAGCATTGATTTGGGAAGTGATGAATGTGTTTTGTTTGGCTAGAAGCAAGGGGAAACGTGGAAGAAGCTTCGGGATCGAATCCGGAGAGTTGAAGGTTGTGGCTTGCTTGGTCTTGTGCTTGGAAGCTTAGGTGAGTGGTAAATAGTGTTAAACGGTTTTAATTTGGTTGGTTCGAGTATACGGACTAGGTTGGGCTTGGTAGACCCATCTAGAGTTAGGATTAGGGTGGTAGCCTAATCCTAATCTTGATCTAAGCCTTTGGATGAACTCAAATGTATGAATGTATATGCCTCATATGTCTTGTGATATGAATGCTTATGTATATTGTTCTATACATGTGAATTGAGGCATGGGTTGCATGGCTTAAAGCATGCATGGTGTTGGTTCATGGTTGTGTCCATGGTGAATACGTGCTAAGCACGGAAATGATTGAAATGTGTGTTGTGGAATGAGTAAAATATTGGCACTAGTATACTTAAATACAAATGATCGATCATTAGGATGTTAGTGTGTACACATGAGTCTAAAGTCGCGCGTGGCCTTGGTGGCGTTGAGTCACCAAGGAGGAGTACGGGTATGCCCGGAAATGGTATTTAAATATAGTCGGTGATGAGTGGAATCCCATCGACGGGGCGTGAGGATGAGTGGAATCCCCTCCGCGAGACCGGTGATGAGTGGAATCCCACCGAGGTAATGTGGTTGTTGGATATGAGTTTCCAACGAGTCTATCCGCGTATTTGAGTCATAACTAGGTGCCACTATTAATTAATATGTGTATCAATGTGTTGGAATGTATGAGCTGTTGGATGTTAAATGTGTTTACACGTATGGTAGTGTTAAGCTCATGCTTATGACATATATGTGAGATAATTGCTCATGCATCTATATCTTGTAGACTCTTGATTTACGTATGTTGCTTTGGCTAGATCGTGCTCGGACCCTGCAATGTTGATGTTTGTTTTTAGAGCTTACCCTCACTAAGCATCCTTGCTTACGCTCTCTTTGTTCAACATTGCAGATCCTTAGTTCGTGGGTTGCTCGGGCAAGAGGAGGGCCTCCAAGTGTGGTTTGGATTGAATTCACCAAGTATGGGTTTAAAATTCTAGTCATGTAATGGTTGAGCAATGGGATGTGTAGTGTTTTGTGGTTGTTGTTGGTTGATAGGAGCATGTGTAGACTCCTTTATACATATTGCTTTTGCATGGTTGTGTTGCCATGATGAATGTTAAGTCATGCCTAATTACTTGCTTGAAGGTTAGCTTATGCCTTAAGAGTTTTACATGTGTTTGAATGTGGTTTGAATGAATGCATGATATGGATTGTTGCCTTTGTGTTATACATGTTTAAACCTTGTTGAAGCATGCTGGTATTGTTAGTAAGCCTTAGGATGTCTTGCCTTGAAGTTATGTGGTGTCTTGGGGATGTTTTGGGGCATCCTTGTGCCTCAAAACAGCCCAGAAAAGTCTGCAGACAGGGGGCGTTTCGGAACGGGTCCCCGTGTTCCGAAACGGCCCTTCGTAAATGGCCTGCCGTTTCGGAACGGATGAGGGTCGTTCCGGAACGTTTTCGCCACTGTAATTTTGAGAAATTGGCGAGATGAAGCTGTTCCGAAACGGGCCTTTGAAGTTCCGAAACGGTCAAATCTCGTTGACCACGAGATATTGACCGTCAAGGTCGTTCCGATACGGGTCACCCCTATTTCGGAACGGTCACCTTGTGGTTGACCCAGGCCCGTTGACCAGGTCAGGGCGTTTCGGAACACCCTGTAGGTGTTTCGAAACGGCCTGCTGGAATGAAGTAAAATAGACTGTTTTATGTTTGTTTGGTCGGTGAGTGATGCGTTGTTTGGTTCTTCCGCTGCTGTGCTTCACATAGGATTATAATTGCATCTAGATAAGATTAATGTTAAAAGAAATTTTCCGGGTCGTTAACCGAGGGGAAGCCTTAACGGGTTTCGCTTCGGTTTTCCCCGTGTGGCCCACTCAGACCAGTCATCCGACCAGACCGGGACGAGGGGGTTACACGTAGAACCTGCTCCGAACACTGAACACGCACCGTCTTCACCGGATGTTGATACGGCTGTGGAGGAGCTGCAACTTTTTATGTACAGGCGTAGACAAAGAAAACAACAGATGATCGAAGAACTAAACCTAAGTTCAGACGTGTCCACTGACTACGATAATTCAGATTAACCATTAACTTATGAAATGATCTTCCAATTATGTTATATGACGTCTTATTTCATCCTTTATGAATGTTAAACGGACTTCAAGTTATGTAAAACTACTAGTACTCAATTACATTATAGGCACCAGTAGTAGTATTCAATTACAAGACTACAATTGTCTCAAATTCTCGAACATGTTCTCAATTACACAAACAAACAAATAGTAAATAGTACGGTTATTATAACTTCTGACGGAATGTCTGAAACAAAGCATATAAAGTGACCTCGCGTTCTATAGAACGCGATATCTATAGAACATCGCGTTCTATAGAACGCGATGTACTGGTTTACCCTGCCTCCCATCAAATCTATCCCTTACTTGTCGAAAGTAAGGGGACTGCCTCCCAGGCACACACACGCCATTTCTGTCTCCCATCAAATCTATCCCTTACCTGCTTATCGGTTTTAGGTAATGGACAAGCAAAGTAACCTCTGTGAACCATTATTTGCCTTACACAACCAGATTCTCCTGGATTGCAAGGGTCAATAATTTTGCCTATATATGAACCCTAACCATAAAACGAAAATATAAGTTTCAATTGGCAATCAATTCCTAGAATTTTCTAAGTATCAAAATTTCAAAAGTCTTTCAAAATATTCAAATGGCCGGACGAGGCGTTACTACGAAAGTTTACTACGATGGGCAGATATTCGAGGGTACCGAACTCGGCGTCCTTTTTTACTGCGAAGATCCGGTAACGATAAAGCTTCCGAGGAGATTATCGTTCAAGAAGTTAGTCAAGGAACTGGAGGCAAAAGTTCCTCATTTCAATAATCATCGTTTGTCCGACGTGAAGTATCGGGTGCCAATATGTATAGACCCTTTACGGTACACTGTATGCCAAATTGCGGCAAATGCTGATGTGCAAATGATGATGGAAGCCCACTTCGAGTATTCAATCGGGGGGGCCCTCGAGCTGTATGTATCATTCTCCGAGTCTCATCCAGTTGTCGAAATACCAAGCTGGGGCCGGGCGAATTTCGACTTCGATCCGAATGCCAACGTTGATAGCCCGACCGCAGGTCTACGACGTGATTTTGGCCTACTCTGTCGAGACAACGAAGTTGGTGCATCGTCATCTGCTCCTCCAAGGCAGTCATGCGTAGCTAGTATCGGGTTCGACCTGAACCAACCCCCAAACGATGAATTCGATGCACCAACAAATGCATCGTACAATCCATACAATCCATACAATCCTTATAGTTTTGGGGGGGAGGGAACGTCGGCTCCTTACGTTACGCACGACCATGAAGCATCATATGGCCGGTACTCAATGTATGTCTCTGGCACCGACTACGGTCAACCATCTATGAGGAGACATTCTTCTTTTGGGGGTGAGGGAGCGTCGTCTTCTTACGCTATGCACGACCATGATTCATCATATGGACGGCACTCAACGTATGTCCCTAGCACGGAGTACGTTCAACCATCAATGGGAATACATTCTTCTTATGGTGATCTTGATTTTGGTCTTGGAAATGAGGTTCCTGAGCGATCTCGTGAGAGGTCTCCCGCTCCTCGACCCCAATCCTCGCCTCAAAGGGTAGTGATTCCAGAAGCTCTACTATTCCAGCTCCCGGAGGATGCTTCTGACGAAGAACCGATTAGAGAACCCGGGCCAGACGGAGACGAGCTGGGGCCATTCTATCCCGAACCAGAAGACTTGACAGAGTTACCAGAAGACCCAGAAGACACTGTCGTTCCACCACCAGATTTGGACGAAGAACCGACTGCGACCAACTTTCCTGTAGACGCAAGACCAATTTCTATGTTCCAGCCACCATCCCACTTCACAACGGTTGATATGGATGCAATGGACGCCCCTGATTTTCTCCATGACGACACAATAGATGGCCGAGTCCACCGTTCTGATGGTGAACTAAGAATTGGTATGGCGTTCGCGACGAAGGAAATTGCGGTGGCGACAGTTAAGCAGTACAACCTTCGTCATAATGTTGAGACGACGGTTAAGAAAACCCAAGCCAAATACTACAAGGCTCACTGCGTCCAAAAGGATCAAGGCTGTAAATGGAAAATCCGTATATCAAATTTGAAGAGGGCAGGCAACCGTTGGAAAATAACAAAACTTGAGGGGCCCCATACATGCATCGTTTCTAGCCTCAACCAGGATCACAAGAACCTGGATGCAAAGTACCTCGCGGACATCTTTTCCACACTGGTGAAAACAAATCCCACTGTGTCGGTCCCCACATGTCAGGCTGCAGCTCAAGCTGTCACCGGCTTCCGTCCAGGTTATTCAAAAGCATGGTATGCAAGGAAAAAGGCCAAAGAGGAATTGTATGGCCGATGGGAGGAATCTTACATAGAGTTGCGCCCGTGGCTTAATCTCCTGCAGAAACACATCCCCATAATGGTTGTCAAACTTGATACGGTTCTGGCATACGAAAATGATCGTGTCGTCCGAGGTGTTTGTCAATTCCACCGGTTATTTTGGACTTTCCCCCAGTGCATCAACGCATTCAAGCACTGGAAACCGATGGTCCAAATCGACGGCACATGGTTGTACGGAAAATATACACAGATCCTACTTCTAGCTATAGCACAGGACGACAATCGCAAATGCGTTCCTGTTGCATTCGCAATCGTCCCGAAGGAGGATATGGAGTCTTGGACGTTCTTCCTTACGAACCTACGAAAATATGTCCTTGATTCTGTAATACGAAGAAGAAGGGATGAAGGGGTGTGTGCTATTTCTGACAGAGGCACAGCGCTGCTGTGGGCGATACAAAATTTGGGTGATTATTGGAAGCCTCCATACATTCACCACCGTTTTTGCTTGCGGCACATAGCCGCAAACTACCTGCTGAAATACAAGAATCGTGATGAACGCCAAATGGTGCTCGATATGGGTACGTCATTTATGTCATTTTCATTTACTATATTACTTGTTACTCGCTTCAATTTACGACCTTTTTTCATGTGTTTTTCGACCATAACTATTCAACTGTCATCCCGTAGGCAACTCGCACTACAAACAAGAGGTGGCTGAACTGCTCAAGGAACTGAGAGCGAGAAACAAAAAGGGCGCTGAATACCTTGAAAATATCCCAAAGGAAAAATGGCTTCGATCGTATGACGAGGGTAAACGTTTTGGTCACATGACAACGAACTTGGCTGAGGCAGTGAACTCATCACTGAAGGGAGTTCGGCAGTTGCCTATCACTTCCATTGTCAAAGCCACCTATTATCGTTTAGCTACCCTTTTTGCGACCTTGGGCAGGCAAGCAGCTGAGTACATGGCAGGTGGACATCAAGTCCATCCAGATTTCCGCTCAAGACTGCATATTCAATTGGCCCAATCAAGACAGGTGCAAGCAACTCTCTTCTCGCGACAAGGACACTTGTTTCGTGTTGCGGAATTTTCCATGCGGATAGAAGGCATTCAGCACAACGCTTACGTTGTAGATCTGAGGGCAAAAACCTGCGAGTGCGGAATATTCCAAACTTTCAAATACCCGTGCGCACACGCCATTGCTGCTTGCACTAACCAACGAATAGAATACATGCATATGGTTGATCCGATACACTTACTCAAAACGGTGCTTAAAGTTTACGAAAAAGAGTTTCCTCCAATCGGAAATGAGGTTGATCCAAATGCTGTGGACACTGAACCGATCATACGCCCAGATCCAACACTACTACGAGCCAAAGGACGTCCACCTTCTACAAGAATATATTGTACCGAGGATTTGGTCGAACATCGAGAGAAAACCGGACAAAAGAAGCATTGTTCTATATGTCGAAATCTTGGGCACACAGCTCCTAAGTGTCCTAATCGCTCAGCCCCTCGTATTAATTAATTATTTTTAATTTGTATATGCGAGTTCGCCCATTACAATCGAATCAATAAAGTCAGTTTACTTCTATTTATACAGTGTACAATGGACGAAAATTGACCGTGTCAGTGTCATACGATAGAGAATTTCCAGTACTACAACCCCAAACTCGATGTTACCTAAAAATTTAAAATTTATACGTATGAAATTCTGCTCGAACATGCCTATCGACATTAGTTGAAATACAACTTCAATCAAAAAAAGTATGCTAGTATAGGGTTTTCAAAGCCATTTTAAACCTTTGTAGAATGGACGGAAATTAATCATGTTGGTATCATACGATAGACAATTTTCAGTACTACGACCCCAAACTCGATGATCGCTAAAAATATACCATTTACACGCTCGAAATTGGGTTCGAACAGGCCTACTTACGCATGTTTTTGCTTGTGGTTCAGGCTGGAAATGCACAGACCTCGCGTCCTACAGAACGCGAGGTCCGTGCGATATATTTCAGCCGCCTTTTCAATTTTTCGGGGACCTCGCGTTCTGCAGAACGCGAGGTACTGTTAAACCGTTAAGACGGACTGCAACGCCACGTCGACAAAAATCGCGTTCTACAGAACACGATATCGTACCTCGCGTCCTACAAAACGCGAGGTCTGTCGACCTGGCAAGAAAGGGGGTCATTTTGCCAAATAAAAGTTTTTAGGAGCCATTTTTAAAGATAATAATTAAAAAGGGGTTTTTCACCCAAAATTGCCGAATAACAACATCAAAATCAGGTTTGTACAGCTATGTACAATTCGACGCTGACACGGAGGAAAAAGTCAAGGATTACAGAGTTGGATATTCAACAGTCAGAGTTGCAGAGCAGAGGCCATGATCTTAAAAGTCAATATTCAAAAAACACTTCAATTTTCTTCCATTTGTAATGGCCCCATGAAACCCAGAATTCCACCAAGATTATGCCTACACTCTTCATTTCTTTATTCAAACAAAGGTCTATACATTTCCAGCCACCTTCCATTGACCAATTAAGCGCCCTTCCCTTGTGTTTTACTGCCCGTTTCTTCAAAATCCCCCTTCTTTTCTTAATAAAAAATGACCCTTTAATGGAATGGACTTTGGGTTACTTTCTTCTTCCACGGCCCCTTAAATGGCTTATCGTTTTCGTCAAGAATTCGTCTTCTTCTTCTTCGTCTTCCCCCATATGTTTTGACCATTCCAGCTCTCTTCCGTCATGGGTATCTGCTGGCCTAAACCTGCAAAGTGTGCTCACGCTTCTTCCACTAATTTCGCAGGTCAGTCTATGGGATTCTTTGGGGGTCTAATTTTAAGCTTTTCAACTATATATATGGTCTGGGTTTTGGGTTTCAAGCAATGTTCATTTTCCATGAAATGTTTGCATCATAGGCATGTTTTGGGTATATATATATATATACTTTTTGAAGTTTGTGAATTGTGGGATATTGTTCTAATCAGCCAAAAAAAGAACTTTAGCTACATCTCATTTAACATTCTGCTGTTTGCTGCTATACAAATCTTAAATGCACTTTTGTAATTAAACAAAAAAACAAAACTCAGATGCACTTTGTTGATAATGGATTAATGCCATGCAATTTATGGATGAAATAGAAAGACTAATTTGGTTTGGCTGAGGTATTTTGAAGATTGGCTTTGAGCAAACAAATTAGTAAATCAGGATTATGGTCATTTTCTGGTTGTTTTATTTGTTTTGCTTCTGGATATGTATGTGTACCGGTGGCCAGATGAATTTGTGTTGTTTTGCTATCTCAGACTCAGAATGCAAATAATATTAAAATTTTGTTTATTAAATATATATATTTTCATGTTTCTCTGGTGTTTTGGTGTGTTAAACAACTGTGGTTTTGATATGGCTTTAGAGGTCAGTAAATTCTTAAATTCTGCTTTTTGCTGTTTAAGGTAGTGCAAAGACTCATAGTAACGCAAAGTCGGAATCAAGTTCTTCAACTAAGAAATCGTCTAAGGAAACTTCGAACAAACCATTCTTAGCATCAAAACCACAAACACCCGTTTCCAGCAATCTCAAAGCTGCTACATCTGTTTCCAGCAGTCTCAAGTCTTTCACTTTTAGTGATCTTAAAAATGCAACTAAAAACTTCCGGTCCGAAACACTTCTTGGGGAGGGAGGGTTTGGATGTGTTTTTAAAGGTTGGATTGATGAGAACACATTTGCGCCTACCAAGCCGGGAACCGGAATTGTTGTGGCTATAAAAAAACTCAAGGCAGAAAGTTTTCAGGGGCACAAGGAATGGCTTGTATGTAATCTCTTGTTTACTAGTTTCGTTTTTCTTTTCTTTTTTTCCCCCTCCTGATTTTGCACGTTCATATTTCTGAACCTGATTCCATGCTGATCAACATTTGTAGACGGAAGTTAACTATTTGGGTCAGCTTCACCATGAAAATCTCGTCAAACTCATTGGCTATTGTGTGGAGTCTGATAATAGACTTTTGGTCTATGAGTTTATGCAAAAGGGAAGTTTGGAGAATCACTTATTTAAAAGTAAGCTTCTATCTTTCTGCAGATATCACTCTTTTTCCATTGATCGTCTTCTCGTTATGATAAATCATATACCATGTATCGGTGGCTCCTCAAAGTGCGAGTTTCAACCATATTATATGAATCTAGTACTCTCCTATTGGTAGGAAACGTATGCAGGGCAGCTGGAGTTATATGGTTTAGGCCTTAGGATGATGGCACTTTTGTTAATACGAGTCATTTTCAATGTTCTCTTTTTCATTAGTGTTGGTTAATCAATTTAGAATCCGACTATGTGACTCGGAAGGTGTCACGTAACACTAAAATGTTATTTTTCCCTTCTTTCAGAAGGAGTTCAACCAATTTCTTGGGCTACACGGATGCATATTGCCAGGGGAGTTGCACAGGGATTGACCTTTTTACATAGTTTAGATGCTAATGTAATCTACCGTGATTTAAAGGCTTCCAACATTCTTCTTGATTCGGTAAGGCTGACACATCAAACGTTCTGATTTGGGATCAAGTTGCATAGCGTATGTGTTCCCGTTGAACATTCCATTTGATTTAATGACTAATATTGTTGCTTGCCATATAAACTTATGTAGGATTACAATGCAAAGCTTTCAGATTTTGGGTTAGCAAGAGATGGTCCAACCGGTGACAACACCCACGTTTCGACCAGAGTTGTTGGAACTCAAGGTTATGCTGCCCCTGAATACGTCGCTACAGGTTTGTTCATGCTTTTTTTTGGAATAGTATGACTACTTGTTACAATTAAAACATGTGACGGCGATTATAATTAGAGAGAACTATGTTACTCGGATTCAAGTATGAGTGTTTGATATGGGTATGTCTCCGACATGGGTATATTAAGAATTTTCTAGTTTTTCGTGTATTTGAAGATCTTTAGAGACTTATATCTCCATGCCCATGTCCATATATGAGTTACACATGGATAGTCCAAGAAAAATGGAGAATGGGAGCAACATAGAGGGATATTTTTAGTAAGGGGTTGTCGATCGTACTGACGAACTTGTTTAAACCTTGCATGCAGGTCATTTGACCCCAAAGAGTGACGTTTACAGCTTCGGTGTTGTACTATTGGAGCTGCTTTCGGGAAGGCGGGCGATGGACGATGAGAGAGTTGGGTTTTCGGAAGAAACACTAGTGGAATGGGCAAAACCGTTCTTGATCGACAACAGGAAAGTACTACGGATAATGGACACAAGGTTGGGAGGGCAGTACTCGAAGAAAGGAGCGCAAGCTGCCGCCGCACTCGCGTTGCAATGCTTGCATACGGATCCGAAGAACAGACCGTCGATGGCCGATGTTCTAGCGTCGTTAGAACGTCCCCATGCAACAAAGCAAGCATCACCGACACCGAGGACGCCGCAGCATTTACAAGCAAAGCATGATCACCATGGGATTAAGCATGTGAATAGCCCTCACAAGGCAAGAATTTCAACTACAAATTCACTTTGAAAATAAATATTCTTTTGTTCATGCAAATTCTAATATGGTACAAGGAAACAAAAATGGCATATGCATAAGGAATGGAGAGTCAAATGATACATGATCGAGAGTGTCCATCTAGAATTAACATATTCTGATTTGGACTCATGTATTTATATATTTGACATTTGATTCAAAATTTTGAATTTAGATTCTTGTGTATTCAGATATATAATAGATAATAGTATTCGAACCTATTGAGTGTTTTTAATGATAAAAAATGGTATTATTCTTCTTAAGAGACCGGGATTCAAACAACGTAGACTAGTCTATATATGCATGAGTTTATTTCAATTTAAAATTAAACTAAGATAATGCCTTGTAATTGAACTAGAATGCTAAAGAAACACACGGGTGGTTAAGTTAATACAGGCTAATAAACAAATCAAAATATGGTATAGGTCATGTTTGGTAAAGAGAGGTTTGAGAAAAAAATTAGATGTTTGACCAGTCAACTCGGTTAATATTGTTGTTTGGTGAACATAGGATTGAAAGAGCGAATTGGGGTGAAATCACTAATTTTGAAAAAGATGAACTTTTTGAGATTAGATGTTTGATATTAGAGTTGTAAAAACTTTTTACCTTTACTAGTTACCAAAAATTTCAAATAATCTAAATTAAATATTCTCTCACCCTATTTATAAGCTAATCAATTTATTTTTTTTCTTTTTATTATCACATATTTATATGTGTATTTAAATTTATTAATTAATTAAATTATATTAAAATAATAAGTAATATATAAATTATTCAAATATGTTTAGAAAAGTTATATTAAAAATAATTTTATAGATCTAATTAATATTAATTAGATACAAAATATTGATAACTAATAAACTATTCGAACAAATATTAAATATAATCATGTCTTTATATGTCATTTTGCTTGTTTAAATAATCTAACAACTATCAGCTATCCGTTAATTTTACCAAACACTTTTATATAATCAATTAATACAATCCGCTAGTCAAATTAGCTAATGCAATCAGCTATCAGCTAATGTAATCCGTTATTCGCTATTCGCTATCCGTTAATTGTCAAACATGGCCATCAGGGACGGATCTATGTTTATGGTGGGAGGGGTAATTGCCCCACCCAAAATATATGGGTTAATTATATTTTAGGTCTTTAAAATTTTGAAACCATTGCAATTAAGTCTTTTTTTTCTTCTTTGCCCCTCTCAAAATTTTCATTGTTTATTATTTTTCAAAGCCATGTATCTAAAATTAATAAAATTTAACTTTGAACCCCTCTTTTTATGGTTTAATTACATTTTAAGACCTTTCAATTTTAAAATTTATAAAATTAAACCTAAACTCCCTTAATTTTTATGATTTAATTACTTTTAGAACCCTATTATTTCAAAATTAATCGGTCTGCCCCCCTCCTTGTTTAATCCTGGCTCTGTCCCTGATGGCCATAATATAATTAGAATCAGTTTTATTTCCTATATGATTTATGAAATTGTTATGTTTAAATTAAAGTATATTAAATATTTTTTTGATAAAGTATATTAATATTTAAATTTTAATCTTTTCGTTTTGGATAAAATTTTAGAAATAATTTATTTCTTTACTATTTTTTGGATCTTTTACTATTTTTTACTTTCTCTTTTTTATAATAATTTTCATGTTCCAATTTTTAGTATATATTTATCTAGCTCATTACAATATTTTTACTATTTTTACATTTTAATGGAAATAATCTGTTGAAAAAATGATGATACAACCAACAAAGGTTGAGTGCAATAACAAGACAAAGTGTTCTCTCGATGCGAGAATTCGAGTTCGAATCTTGAAGACGATATTATTGGGAAAGAAAAACACAAATCTCGGACACGGTTCATATAATGGACATGTACTTTACGAAATAAAGAAAAAACGATGATAAATAAAAAAAATATATATTTAAAGTTTGATAATTTGTTGAAAATATAAGCTAAAATATTAAAAAACTATTGAATTATTGATTTCAATTAAAAAAATTATTATACTTAAATGTTTTTATTTTTAAATTTATATCTTAGTAAACTCTTGTTTTCTAAGGGATAAAAAGAAGGGAAGTGACCAAAAGTGCAGGAGTGGAAAGGAGTTATTTATTTATTTATTTTGCTTCTATTTCTCAAAAGGGTTGTTGTCTTGAAATGTTGAAGATTCGTTTCTTATGAGATCGTTTGCTTTTGAATCTGAAATCAATAATATATTGGGTAATTGTTCTATACACAAGCGCTTGTGGAATTTTTTTTACACAAACGTCTTAATTTTAGGGGTTAGAGACTCTGTTTAAGGTTTAAAATTTAGGGGTATAAGTGTAGTAGTTTTGAATTTAGGGATTGTTGATAAAATTTTGGGTTTAGGGTTAAAATTTAGGGTTTATAGGTTAAAACCTAAATCCCTTCACATATTACCCTAAAACTAAACCATAACGCTAAACCCTAAATTCTAACCCTAAATTCTAAATTCTAAACATGAATCATAAATTCTAAACATTTACATTAAAACCCCTAAACTCTAAACCCTAAGCCCTAACCCTAAACCCTATAATTGAGGCGCTTGTGGAAATAAAAAAATTACACCGCCAGTGTATAGGATATTAATCCTAATATATTTAAGGGTAAACAATAATCAAATATCATTTATACTATTTAATTATGGATTAATATCCTATACACTGGCGGTGGAAACTTAAAGTTTCCACAAGCGCCTTAATTTTAGGGTTTAGGGAGTTAATTTAGGGTATAGGGTTTAGGGGTTTAGGTGTAGAGGTTTAAAATTTAGGGATAGTTGTTTCAATTTAAGGTTTAGGGTTATAATTGAGGGTTTATAGGTTAGGGTTTAGTTTTTAGGGTAATATGGTGAGGATTTGGGTTTTAACCTATAAACCCTAAATTATAACCTAAACCTTAAATTGAAACAACTATCCCTAAATTCTAACCCTCCACACCTAAACCCCTAAACCCTATACCCTAAACTAACTCTCTATACCCTAAAATTAAGGCGCTTGTGGAAACTGAAAGTTTCCACCGCCTGTGTATAGAAAATTTATCCTTTAATTATATGTTTGATAATAAATATATCATTCAATTATATTATTATAAATAATTTATTTTATCGTTAAAGTTGAAACTTGCGTCTAAGTATGGTCTAGTAGAATAACACTTTTAGTTCTTAAAATATATATATTTTATTAATTTTGTCATAATTCGAAATATTTGAATAAGTTTAACTATTCTTATTTAAAAGCATGGACGGATGTTGACAATCCAAGTTGAGTGGCCTATTTAAAAATTTTAAAAGTCTAATTTAAAATTTTTGAGATTTAATGACAAATTTAAAAATAAAAAAACTTATTTAAAAATATTCAAAAAATTAAATATAATAATAATTTTTTTAAAAAAAATTTAAGTGGCCAAATTAAAGTTTTTAAAATTTTCAATGGACTAAATGTTAATATATCAAATTTTAGGGGACCAAGACTCCCGCAGACTCAAGCGTCCACCCATGTTTAAAAGCTTCCTTAACTTAGTCTTTTTGTAATATTGTTAAAGCAAGTGAGCCCGTTAGATCAAAGAGTAGTTAGATAATTGCATTCTGTCATGAATCATTAACATGTTATTGTTAACTATTATTATAACATGAAAGTAATATAATATGGATTATTATCATATATACTGGCGGTGAAAATTGAAAGTTTCTACAAGCACATTAATTTTAGGGTTTAAGGTCTTAGTTTAGGGTGTAGGGTTTAATTCTAGAGGTTTAAAATTTAGGGAAAGTGATTACAATTTATGGTTTAGGTTTATAATTTAGAATTTATAAGTTAAAACCCTACAAACAAAACTCCAACATTGTTGAGTGGATCGAAAGATCGATAATTACCAAGAGGGGGGTGAATTGGAATTTTAAAGGGTTGTGGTGGAAATTGGCAAATAAAAATTGAAGAACAAGGGATTTAGAGTGGTTCAAGTTCCAAATGAACTCTACATCCACTACCTTAGTCTCACTAAGGATTTGCAACAATTTCACTAAATTGATCTTCCCCTTTTCTAGGACAAGGAGGCAACCCTTTACAATTTCGGTTGATTTTTCTACCCAAAAATCAACCCAACCCTCACACAAGAGAACAAAGAAATTTGTAGGCTAATTAGGTATCTCTCAATACAAATGATAGCCTCAATACAAGCACTCAACCCAATTTTACAAAGTATGAATGAAGAACACAAATTGGGGTTTTACACAAAGTGGGATTTTTGCTCAATTGCTTGAATTTGATGTTTGGATGTTTGCTTTAGGATCAATAGTTGTTGCTGATGCTTTTGGATGTCTCTTTTATATCTTCTCATTGATTTCTAGCCGTTTGGGTGGTTGGGAACATAAATGGAGCCGTTGGAACCCTCTCTTGCCACCATAAATGCAGTCTGCACCAACCCGTTTCGGAACACGGGAAACCTGTTTCGGAACGGACTAAAATAGAAAGAGTCGTTGGGGTGCATTTAAGAGCCCGTTTCGGAACGATTTTGCCACTGTCAAGGGTCGTTTCGGAACGGTCCTAGCCCGTTCCGAAACGCCTTAACGGTTTTCAGAAAATCAGTTAAAACATACAACGGTCATATTATTCAAAATAAAATCTAGCCCTTGTTTCGGAACGGGATTGATCCATTTCGAAACGGAATGGCTACTGTCAAAGGGTCGTTTCGGAACGGGCTTGATCCGTTTCGAAACACCCCTTTTATATTTAAAAATCTGAAATATTTGAAATAAATTAACCCTTTTTAAATCCTGTATGAAGAACAGTTTCGAAACGAGTTGTTCCGTTTCGAAACGTTTTCAAGTGTTTCGATACACGTTTCGGAACGGTGGTCGACAGTGGTGAAAATGTTTCGAAACGCCTTAGGGCCGTTTCAAAACGGGTACTTGAAAAACATTGTTTTGGCTTGAAACACTTAGAAAAATATTTGAAATAGTATGTTTTTAACTTGGGCATAATACTAAAATTCTATGGGGATATTTTGAGGACTTTAAAATTCGTTTTGACTTTTTCGATTTAGTCCTTAGGTTTTTAGTTATATCAAAAATTAAAATATTTGTTTCACAATCTCCCCTTTTTGATATAACAAAACCAAAGTTAGAATTTTTGGGAATTTGAAAGTTTTGAAAATATTCTAACTCCCCTTAATTTAAGATAGGTTTTTAGAAAAAAAATTGATTTGAAATCCAAGTAAACCTTTAAAACCTTTTAAGATTTAAAAACGAATTTTAGTTTAAAGTGTGGCTCTTAAAGTTCTTCTCCCCCTTTTTGTTAGATCAAAAAGAACAATAGAAGCTCATAGAGAAGATAAAGGATTAGTACCAATAAGCAATAATAAGCAACCATATTATAAATTCATAATCAAAATATCCAAAACATAATTCAAACATTAAGTTCAAACATAAAATCCCAAATAAAAAAGCCATAAGCATAGGATCCTAAAACATGAGAAAACAAAAAGATGCAACCTTAATCCTAAAATGCATAGATAATATGATATGATATGAGATAAATATCCTAAGCCTCGTCCTCATCATCCGAAGTATCATCATTACTCTTGGCTTGAGAGCGGTGAAACTTCGTCCATTGCCCATAAAGCGTGGAGAAGGATAGGTCCAAGTTGGAGTGGGAAGTCTCAAGAGAATGAAGACGATCCTCGACATTCTTCAACCGATTGCCCATAGTCTCAAAGCCCGAAGCAATGCTAGTGTCCAAAGCATTCATCCGAGTGTCCAAGGCATTGAACCACTCGGTAAGAAAAGCCGTGAGGGCGTCATTGTTTGCAACTGAAACTTGCGGTGGAGGAGCAACGGGAGCAGGATCCGCTTCTCTATCAACTCTTTCCCAAACACCATTCACATATTGGAACCCGGACTTTCGAAGGGATGATTCACCAATCTTGGTCTTGCGAGGGATCGGAGAGTCGTAGGTACAATCAATTTCAAGATGATGAAATAGGGCGCTCAAGACAATGCCATAAGTAAAAGACTTTAACTCATTCGTGTCAATAAGCTTGATATTATTGACAATCTCGGCAAAAATAATCTTAGGCACATTTGGGCGCTCACCCTTACGGAAACACTCTAGCCAAAAATGATCAGTGTGACGGATATGAGAGTATTTGCCTCCGGAAGGACGAATAAACCAAGAAACCATCAAGTGAAGTGCTCGATCGTGCACATCCAAATAAAGTGCCTTACCGGTGAAAGAGCCAAAGTGGCGTTCATCCTCAAGACCCTCATCCTTAAGCTTAAGAGCAGACTCTAAAAGTGCAACATTAACAACAAACTTTCTGCCTAATAAGAATGATTCAATGCCTATGATTTCGGTTTTGGTCTCATCATAAAGAAAACGAGCATTTGAGTAAAAGAGGAGTACCATGTTTTTGTAGCAAACATCCGGAAGGCTCAAGAAATCCATGAGATTCCACTCATCCAAACGATGGAGATAACGAAAAAGAAATCGCTCGGAATTGAGGAACTCAAGATCAATGACACGTTCCTTACGAACCGCGAAATCCTTGACATAAGCAAAGCGAGCACGCGCGTCCGGAGTCTTAAGAGATTTCTGAAAAAGCATCGTGATATTCGGACGAATGCTCGAATCACCGGATTGAACGGCCTTGCGCTTTTTGTTCGATTAATCCGCCATCTAAAAATATTAAGCAAGTGTTTTAAAATTGAGTGTATGCATTGATAATTAAAATCAATCCAATAATAAATCCCACTTAGGTTTTTCAAAACAAAATTAAAATAAAAAACAGTTTAAAAAAATACGATTGAAAAATTTTATATTCGAATCAAAAATTTTGAGATTTAAAAAAAAATTTACAAGATTTTGAAAACCCACAACAAAAACATATAATTTATACAAAAATAAAATTTTTTAACCTAAGATTCGAACATAAATTGAAAGAAAAAAGAAAAGTAAAAAAATTACCTTAGTTTGGGATTTTGGATGATTTGAGAAAAATCCTTGCACAAGATTGATGAAACTTGCTTAGACTTGAGTTGTAGAGTAAAACCCCTCACAATTTTGTGAAAATCAAAGAGTTTGAGAGGGTATTTATAGAGAGGGAGGCGGTTTAGGGTTTTAGTGTTTGATAAAAAGTGAATTTGTATCATTAAAAGCCCTAAATAAAGCAGTCCGCGATGCCGTTACGGAACGGTCAAGACCGTTCCGGAACGGGCGGCTAGGGTTTTGACCATTTTAAAACCATGAACAGATCGTTTCGATACGGTGTTGACTGTATCGAAACTCCCTTTGACTCGTATCGGAACGCGTTCCGATACACCCCTTGGCAGACTCAAAATCATTTCGGAACGCCTTGGAGGCGTTTCGAAACACCCTTCTCTCAGAGCTGGATTTAAGGTATCCGTATCGAAACAGGTTCACCCGTTTCGATACACCTGGGCCTGGAAGTGCAGATGAGGCTCTAAAAATGCAGAAAAATGAAATTCTAAGAGGCCTAACATGCATAAATGTCATGAATGAGTAGGCAAAACATATTTAAGCATAAACATACTCCCCCTAACTATAAGCATGGATAAAATTAGGAGTTTAAACACATCAATATGGCATTTCACAAAATCAAGCATATTTAAACACAAAAGAGGTCCAAAAAGGTCAAGATAGGCTAGCTAGACCTAACTCTCTCCTAAGGGACCAAAAACGCTCTTTGTCTAAGGGTTTTGTAAAAATGTCCGCTAATTGATTCAAGGTGTCTACATACTCTATAACCACATCTTCCTTAAGGACATGATCTCTAATGAAATGATGCCTTATTTCTATGTGTTTGGTTCTAGAGTGTTGGATGGGATTTTTAGTTAAGCATATTGCACTAGTGTTGTCACATTTTAGGGGTATGGTTCCAACTTTAATACCATAATCTAAGAGTTGTTGCTTCATCCAAAGGACTTGAGCACAACAACTCCCTAAGGATATGTACTCGGCTTCGGTGGTAGATAAGGCTACACTATTTTGTTTCTTAGAGAACCAAGATATGAGCATACTACCTAAGAATTGGCAAGTTCCCGAAGTACTTTTCCTATCAATTTTACAACCCCCATAATCCGCATCCGAGTAAGCATGTAGGTTGAAGGTAGAGTCTCTAGGATACCAAAGGCCTAAACAAGGAGTGTCTCTAAGGTATCTAAAGATTCTCTTAACGGCTATAAGGTGAGACTCTCTAGGACTAGCTTGAAACCTAGCACACAAGCAAACACTAAACAAGATATACGGTCTACTTGCGGTAAGGTAAAGCAAAGATCCAATCATAGAACGATAAAGCTTAGAGTCAACACACTTACCTCCTTCATCTTTGTCAAGCTTTGTAGATGAGCTCATAGGAGTGGCTTGAGGCTTTGCATTCTCCAAGCCAAACTTCTTGAGCATATCCTTTATGTATTTTGCTTGGTTGATGAAGGTGCCATCCTTCTTTTGCTTGATTTGGAGTCCCAAAAAGAATGAGAGCTCCCCCATCATGCTCATCTCAAATTCACCTTGCATTAGCTTAGCAAACTCTTGACAATGACATTCATTAGTAGAACCAAAAATAATATCATCAACATAAATTTGAACTACTAAGATGTCATTTTTATACATTTTTATGAAAAGTGTAGTGTCCACCTTACCTTTTTCAAATCCTTTTTCAATTAAAAAATTTGAAAGCCTTTCATACCAAGCTCTAGGAGCTTGTTTTAAACCATAAAGAGCTTTGGTAAGTTTGAAAACATGATTTGGAAATTTTGAATCTTCAAAACCCGGTGGTTGTTCCACATACACTTCTTCATTTATAAAACCATTTAAAAATGCGCTTTTAACATCCATTTGAAAAAGCTTGAAATTATGATAACATGCATATGCAAGCAACATCCTAATGGCTTCCATTCTAGCTACGGGTGCATAGGTTTCATCAAAATCAATTCCCTCTTCTTGAGTGTAACCTTGTGCTACAAGTCTAGCTTTATTTCTCACAATGTTACCACTCTCATCTAGTTTGTTCCTAAAGACCCATTTAATTCCTATTGTAGATTGATTACTAGGCCTATCAACTAATGTCCATACATTACTTCTCTCAAATTGATTTAGCTCTTCTTGCATAGCCATAATCCAAAAGTCATCTTTCAATGCTTCTTTTATATTTTTAGGCTCTATGCATGAGATAAATGCAACATGGTTCATTAATTTAAGAGAAGAACGAGTGGTTACCCCCTTGGATGGATCACCCAAGATTTCACCATCTTTGACATAGTTCAACTCCCTTGGGTAGCTCACTTCCTTTTCCTCAATAGCCAAGTCCTTCAAGGCTTCAAGAGGTGGTTCTTGTGTGTCTTCTTCTTTTGTTGGAATCTCATTCTCCTTTGAAGTTTGACCTCCATCAAAGGCATTTATGATTCCTACATCATCATCATCACAAGAATCCTTCCTAGGAAAGAGGTTATCATCGAATACAACATGAATAGATTCTTCTACTACTAAAGTTCTTTTGTTAAATACTCGATAGGCTTTAGAGGTTAAAGAGTAACCTATAAAAATAGCTTCATCACTTTTTGCATCAAATTTACCTAAGTTATCTTTTCCATTATTTAAAACAAAACACTTGCACCCAAAAGGGTGAAACTAGCTAATGTTAGGCTTTTTAGATTTTAAAATCTCATAAGGTGTTTTCTTTAAAATTGGCCTAATCATAACTCGATTTACAATATAACAAGCGGTGTTTGTGGCTTCCGCCCAAAAATATTTAGGTAAATTATTTTCACAAAGCATAGTTCTAGCCATTTCTTGTAAAGTTCTATTTTTCCTCTCAACTACCCCATTTTGTTGAGGAGTTCGAGGAGCCGAAAAATTATGGCTAATACCATTTTTATTCAAAAATTCTTCAAACCCTAAATTTTGAAACTCGGTTCCATGATCACTTCTAATGTGTGAAATTCTAAGTTCAAGATCATTTTGGGTTAATTTTGAAAATGTGATGGATTTTTCCAAAGCCTCATCTTTAGTACTTAAAAAGAGAACCCAAGTAAATCTAGAAAAATCATCAACTAACACAAATGCATAAGATTTACCACCCAAGCTCATAGTCCTAATTGGCCCAAACAAATCCATATGAATTAATTGTAAGCATCTACTAGTAGAAACATCATTAATGAATTTAAAGGAAGACTTATGTTGTTTACCCTTTGAGCATGCATCACAAATTTTATCATTTGAAAATTTAATTTTGGGCAAACCTCTAACTAGATTTAGAGAGACTAGTTTTTCCAAAACACTAATGCTAGCATGTCCTAGCTTCCTATGCCACAACCATGCATCATTTTCATTTTGAGCAACTAAACATGCATGAGATGTATGTATGTCATCTAAATGCACCATGTATATGTTTCCTATGCGATGACCTATGAGCATAATATTATTAGATTTAATGTCAACAATTTTGCATCCATTTTTATCAAATAAAACATTAAATCCTTTATCACACAATTGACTTATGCTCAATAAATTATGTTTAAGACCATCGACATATAAGACATTTTCAATGAGAATGGTAGAGTGATTACCTATGGAGCCAATACCTTTAATGTGGCCTTTGGAGTTGTCACCAAATGTTACTACTCCTCCACTTTTTGGCTTTAAATCCATGAATCGACTTTTGTCTCTGGTCATGTGTCTCGAGCATCCACTATCAAGGTACCATGAGTTTTGACTTTGTGCTTTGGCCTTGTAGCAATTCTCCCCCTACAAACAAAGATATTAAACCTTGGTTTTTGGTACCCAAATCATTTTGGGTCCATGAGTGTTAGCTCCCAAAACCTTGGTTCCCTTAAGAATCCAAGATGACATAGCAATAATATTATTAGATTTTACAAGTTCCTTAGGAACCCATACACTTCTAATTCTTTTAGTTCTACTATATCTAGGGTAGCTACCTTGTTTGTAGTAGTTAGTCTTTTTCTTAGGTTGGTGTGTTCTAGATGATTCTCCTACTTCATGCTTAGCACTACCAACATTTTTTAAAGACTTTTTGAGCTCATTTAGCTCACCCAACACCTTTTGGTGTTCACTATTACATTGAGATAAAAGATTATTAAGATCAACATTTTCATCTTGAAAGAATTTAAGTTCATCTTTTAATCCTAAAATCTTTTTCTCAAATTTAGAATTAGCTTGAGTGAGTGAGTCATTTTTCTCATTTAGTTCTAAAATGATTTTCTTGTTTTTAATGACCGACTCTTTAAATTTCTCAACTAATTCATCATATACCTCTTGTAACTCATCATATGCATCATTTAACTCTTCATATGAAAAATCTAAAGTAGATGAGTTAGAGGTTACCAAGGAGGAATCTTCCTCAAGTGCCATGAGACAAAGGTTAGTCACTTCTTGTTCGTCATCCTCTGATGACTCCTCATCACTCCAAGTAGCAAGTTTGGCTTTGAGTCTCTTCTTCTTCTCAAAGCCCTTCTTCTTGAGTTGAGGGCACTCCGAACGGATATGGCCGGATTGTTTGCACTCATAGCAAATGATGGGATCCTTTCCTTCTTCTTTGTTCTTCCCTTTGAAGTCCATTTTTCTTTGGATTTTTCTTCCCCGGTTGGACCTCATGAAACGTGAGAATCGTTTGGCTATCATAGCCAATTCTTCAAGTTCATCCTCCTCACAAGATGAGCTCTCATCATTTTGTGAAGCTTTAGCCTTGAGAGCTATTCCCATCTTCTTCTTCTTCTCAACCTCAAGCTTCTCTACTCTTTTTTCTTCTTTCTTTTTCTCATCTTCCCTTCCTTGCTTCATGATCTCATGAGTAAGGAGAGAACCCACAAGCTCATCAAGCTTTAATGTCTTCAAGTTCTTAGCTTCGATGATAGCGGTTCTCTTCCCATCCCAAGATTCGGGAAGTGAATAGAGTAGCTTCCGGACAAGCTTGTCTTCCGGTATGATCTCTCCATAGCCCTTTAGACCGTTGACAATTGTGGAGAATCGATCAAACATCTTTGACACCGTCTCATCGGGCTCCATCTTGAAGTTTTCATAACTAAGATTGAGAAGTCCAATCTTAGTTTCTTTGACATCATTGGTGCCTTCATAAGTGGTCTCAAGTGTGTCCCACACTTCTTTGGCACTTTCAATGGATGAGACCTTTGAGTAGATGTCCGGACCGAAAGCACAAAAAAGCATGTTGAGAGCTTTATCGTTGACTTGAATCTTCTTCCTCTCCTCTTCACTCGTTTCGGCTTTCTTCTTCAACACCATCTTGCCTTCACCATCTTGCTTCAATGGAATGTATGGCCCATCCTCAATGACATCCCACACAAGATAGTCACTTGACTTGATGAATAGCCTCATTTTATTCTTCCAAAAAGAATAGTTGTCACCATTGAAGAAAGGAGGCTTGGTGGTTGATTGTGACTCGTACATGCCGGAACCGGAGGTTGAAGCCATCTCTTGATATTTTGATGATCACACTCTTCCAAGGATCTCCTCTTGTGGTTGTTAATCCTCAAAGAGTTAAGCTCTGATACCAATTGTTGAGTGGATCGAAAGATCGATAATTACCAAGAGGGGGGGTGAATTGGAATTTTAAAGGGTTGTGGTGGAAATTGGCAAATAAAAATTGAAGAACAAGGGATTTAGAGTGGTTCAAGTTCCAAATGAACTCTACATCCACTACCTTAGTCTCACTAAGGATTTGCAACAATTTCACTAAATTGATCTTCCCCTTTTCTAGGACAAGGAGGCAACCCTTTACAATTTCGGTTGATTTTTCTACCCAAAAATCAACCCAACCCTCACACAAGAGAACAAAGAAATTTGTAGGCTAATTAGGTATCTCTCAATACAAATGATAGCCCCAATACAAGCACTCAACCCAATTTTACAAAGTATGAATGAAGAACACAAATTGGGGTTTTACACAAAGTGGGATTTTTGCTCAATTGCTTGAATTTGATGTTTGGATGTTTGCTTTAGGATCAATAGTTGTTGCTGATGCTTTTGGATGTCTCTTTTATACCTTCTCATTGATTTCTAGCCGTTTGGGTGGTTGGGAACATAAATGGAGCCGTTGGAACCCTCTCTTGCCACCATAAATGCAGTATGCACCAACCCGTTTCGGAACACGGGAAACCTGTTTCGGAACAGACTAAAATAGAAAGAGCCGTTGGGGTGCATTTAAGAGCCCGTTTCGAAACGCCTTAGGGCCGTTTCGGAACGATTTTGCCACTGTCAAGGGTCGTTTCGGAACGGTCCTAGCCCGTTTCGAAACGGTCCTAGCCCGTTTCGAAACGCCTTAACGGTTTTCAGAAAATCAGTTAAAACATACAACGGTCATATTATTCAAAAATAAAATCTAGCCCTTGTTTCGGAACGGGATTGATCCGTTTCGAAACGGAATGGCTACTGTCAAAGGGTCGTTTCGGAACGAGCTTGATCCGTTTCGAAACACCCCTTTTATATTTAAAAATCTGAAATATTTGAAATAAATTAACCCTTTTTAAATCCTGTATGAAGAACAGTTTCGAAACGAGTTGTTCCGTTTCGAAACGTTTTCAAGTGTTTCGATACACGTTTCGGAACGGTGGTCGACAGTGGTGAAAATGTTTCGAAACGCCTTAGGGCCGTTTCGAAACGGGTACTTGAAAAACACTGTTTTGGCTTGAAACACTTAGAAAAATATTTGAAATAGTATGTTTTTAACTTGGGCATAATACTAAAATTCTATGGGGATATTTTGAGGACTTTAAAATTCGTTTTGACTTTTTCGATTTAGTCCTTAGGTTTTTAGTTATATCAAAATTAAAATATTTGTTTCACAAACATCTAAACCTTAAATTATAAACTTAAACTCTAAATTCTAATCACTATCCTTAAATTCTAAACCCCTACACCTAAACCCATAAACCCTACACCCTAAACTAAGACCTTAAACCCTAAAACTAAGGCGTTTGTAGAAACTTTCAGTTTCCACCGCTAGTGTATATGTTATAAATCCATATAATATTTATTGGAGAAGAACAAAGACTAAATGATAAAAAAAATTAAATACGAAGGGTTCAATTTATTGAATTGTTTCAAATTAAGAATAAAATGATAAATTGTATAAGTTTTATAGACTAAAATTATTATTATACCAAACAACATCATTATTTTTTCTAATATTTAACGGATAATGACCTATTTGTAACAATATTTTAATTAAAAAAATTGTTTGTAATTTTTAAAATAAAAATATCATATTCGTTTATTAAGGGTTTTGTTATACACAACCAGGACTGTGTATAAGAACTACTAGATTCTTATCATTAATTATTATTTTACTTTTCAAAAAAATTATTAAAATATAATTAACTACATTCTTAAACTATTAAACACCATTGATTCAGGATAAACGTTTGTTTTCAATCTTTTCGATTTATAAAATATTTTTCAGTGAAAACAATAAAAAAACAACTTATTATTGTTTTCTAAATTTCACGTATTTTCATTTTCTTTCTCTATAAATCATTTTTCTTATTTTTTGGTTAATATATATAAAGAATAAAGCATAAAATAAAAATAATATAAATAAAAAATATTTAATAAAACCATCTTTCCCAACCTCCATTTTCCCTTCTTCTTCACCTTTCTTCTTCCCCATTCAAGCTCAAGGATTTTTCAAGCTCTTGGAATATTTACCGATTTTGATCTATGAATTTTATTCTTTAGTTTTCACCCATTTTTCAAGCCCCCATTTCCTCAAATGGCATTTTTTAAAAGCCTCTGCAAATTGAAGCTTAAAATTTTTGCTTTTGAGGAGGATTTCATCGATTGAAGTTTTAATTTTTTTTTCAAGCCCCCGTTTTCTTGATTGAAACTAAAAAGAGAACCAAACATATTAAATAAGAGGATAATTTTTGGAAAATATAATTAAATTAATAAATATTTTAATATTTTTATTTTATTTTAAAATTTAGAAATAAAAAATGATGTGGCGAGCTCTTATTTGTCGGAGTATTTTTTTAAAACAAAATTACTTTTGGGTGAAATGGGCAATGTCAAAAATTTTAGAGGTACTTTGTTTTGAAAAAAGTATCAAACTGGAAAAAGTAGTATAATTTAGGGTGGAAAAAGTGAATTAAGCCATTTTTTGAAACCAAACAGATACTAACTCTTTTTTTTTAGTTTTCAGAAAGATTGTTTGAAAAATAATTTTTATTTCCAAATTTTTTAAACTTAATTCTATTTTACTTTTAATACCAAAAATTATTTTTGACTGTAAAATCTGATTTAAAAATGCAATGAAGAACTGAGCCTTACATTTTGGTTTAAGAGCATTAACATCTCATGATTATTTATCTCATTATTTAGTGAATCATATAAATAAATAGATATATTTATATTTATTTATAAAAAAATTAAACAATGAGGGGAACACTTTTCTACCACCTAAAGCAAAA
Organism: Hibiscus tridactylites; assembly: GCA_958450335.1. NCBI lineage: Eukaryota > Viridiplantae > Streptophyta > Magnoliopsida > Malvales > Malvaceae > Hibiscus > Hibiscus tridactylites. The sequence continues at coordinate 57,404,933 of OY288291.1, read as the reverse complement.
CCCCAACTTATAGCAGATTAATTGAACTTACGACTTTGCATTGAACTCAAGAAAGGTGACACACTATATAGGCTTAATTTGAAAGAAATACTTTACAGCTATCCAATTCTATTTTTAGTCCCTCTACTATTTTGAAATTTAATATTTAATCCTTGTAGCTGACATTATTCAGTCATCTATTTTTATGATATAAGTCCAAATTATTATAAATTTCTGATTAGTCGGATATGATTAGGTATGGGTATTTTACCTGTTTTGACCGTGTCGAATTTTTTAGTAGAAAATTTAGGTCATGGTTCAGGTTGTATTTTTATTAAGGGTGGTTACGAGTTGGGTTAAGGTGAAAAATATCCGACCTAATTCAGGATTAATAGTGTAATTTTTCTATATACTCTTTAGGAATATTCGCAATAATGCTCCTCTTTATATATATTTTACAATTATGTCATCAAAATTGATTTTTATAATTAGGTCCCTAAAATTTATTTATTTTTAATAGATCGAGTTGGGTCGCGTTCGGGTTTAAGTATATAATTTTCGGATTAAGTTGAGTTCGGATTTATGGTACATATTTTCGGGGTCGGGTTTGGATCGGCCAAAAACCCAACCATACCGTGCCCATCCCTAAATATAATTTATTGAATTTTTCACATACGTTTGATTCTCCAATTGAGTAACGCTAAACAAAATTGTATAATCACTTTAACACCATAAGTAACCATGTCATCAAGTTAGACATGCTAACAACAAGTAGAGGGATCAAATTATGTCTGATTAAAATAGAGGGGTGAAATTTTGAATTTTAACATAACAGAGGGACTAAAATCATATGTAGACAAAAACCCTGAAATCAAAGCATATAATTGCTAATATACTCCTCTAAAAACCTAATCTTTTTGCAATTTTATCGTAAGAACAAAGCAAGGAATCAAGTGTAGTCCAAAGTCCAAACTTCATGGCCTGGTTCATGCAGATTACCCCCTTATAAATACGTTCATTTTCTGCAACATTTTCATCATCTCTTACCACTTCAAAAAAACATTGAACTGGTGTTTCAAATCGATTGTAAGATGAAGTCACATACTACTATATTGTCGGTTCTCGTTGTTATATTGCTATGCACCGAAGCCGCCATTGTGCATGGTGCTGATAAGGGAAACAAGGACAACGGCAACGGCAACGGCAACGGAAACGGAAACGGCAAGGACAAGGGCAAAGGTGCTGGCAACAACGATAGCAAAGGCAAAAAGAAGAGTAATGATGATAAGAAGGAGAAGAAAGACGATGAGCATTATGACAATTTGTCACCGACGGAGAAAGGGCAAGAACGAGCCCACTGCAAAGCGAAAGGTGCTTGTTACAAGCAGACCCTTGTTTGCCCATCTGAATGCCCTCAAAGGAAGCCTAAGAGCAATAAGAAGCAAAAGGGCTGCCATGTTAACTGTGGCAGCAAGTGTGAAGCCACTTGCAAGTGTAAGCTTTTAAACCCTAAACCCTACTTCTTATTCTACTAAATTAGTTTGGACTCGGGGACGGATAGAGGTGGTAAACTGGTCGTTCGGGTAAGTTTAGATTCGGGTCATTTCGAGTATGACTACATTTAGGTCTGGTTCGATTTTAGTTCGAATCATACCGGATCAGTTATTTCGGGTCGGGTCAATATTGAATTAATAGGAGATCAGTCGGTTTCAGGCCGAGTCAGTTTTTACACCACCTATATATGGCTTTATAAAGCAAGCATATTGGGCTTTTTGGTAAGTTGTGCGACAGTTCACCCCATCTTTCTTTATTTATTTTAATATTTTTCTTTATTTCGGGTTGCTTTTAGTTTAAGTCTATTTCGGTTCAATTAAAATTCGTTTCGATTTGATTTATTTAGGGTTTCGAGTCATCATGTTCGGGTTGATATTGAGTACCGGGTCAAGTTTGCCAGGTCTAGGGACGAATTTACATGGAAGGGGAGGGGCAATTCCCCCTAACTTTGAATGGTTTAATTGCAGTTTAGACTAAGTTTAAAACTATTGCAATTAAGTCTTTGTCTCTCCTAAAAAAGTTTGGTTTATTATTAAGACCATGCCAGAGAAAATTAATGAAATTAAGTTTTGACCCCTCATTTTTCTAGTTTAATTATTTTTGAGACCTTTCGATTTTAAAATTAGTGAATTTAAATCTCAACTCCCTGTTTTTTTAAATAATTTAATCACTTTTTAGAACTCTATTTGTTTCAAAGTTAATTAACTTACTCTCTTCGTAGTTCAATCCTGGCTCCGTCCATGGTTGTACTGATTCTAAAATCTCCATTTTATGTGTTTTTTTTTCAGGGAGGAAACCAAAATGTGATGGCTATGGTTCTCTTTGCTACGACCCTCGTTTTGTTGGTGGTGATGGAGTTATGTTCTACTTCCATGGAGCAAAAGATGGGAACTTCGCCATTGTCTCAGACGACAAGCTTCAAATCAATGCTCATTTCATTGGCACCAGACCACTAGGAAGGACCCGTGATTTCACATGGGTGCAAGCCTTGGCTGTCATGTTCGATACACACACTCTACTCATTGCAGCAAACAAAGTCCCTCACTGGGACCAAAACGTCGATGCTCTCACCGTTCAATGGGACGGCAAGACGGTCACCGTCCCACACGACGGAGAATCCGAATGGAGGACCGGTAACGACGAAGAACGACAAGTGTTGGTCGAAAGAACCGACGACAAAAACAACATCCATGTCAAAATATCCGGGTTGGTGGAGATGTACATAAGGGTGAGACCAATTGGAGAAGAAGAAAATAGGGTTCATAAGTATCAAATACCAGATGATGATGCCTTTGCTCACTTGGAAACACAGTTCAAATTCATCAACTTAAGTGACAATGTTGAAGGAGTGTTGGGGAAAACATACCAGCCAGGCTATGTTAGCCCGGTGAAGAGAGGGGTGGCTATGCCGATGATGGGTGGGGAAGATAAGTACCAAACCCCATATCTGTTTTCAACTTTCTGCAATGCCTGCAGGTTCAAGAGGCCGTCTGGATCAGTTGCCAGCATCTGAATTGGGCTTCATATTCTTCATCTCCATGCTTATAATAATCAACACAAAGTATAAACTTGTTCTCTGAAGTGAACCAATATGTGCCAATGATCTTGTTTTGTATGTTTTTACATTATATGATTTTTCTATTGTAAAAGAATAAGGGCCCTATGAAATTTGGCCATTATAATTTTTTCATGTAATTGGAATATTTCTTAATAATTAATACTGGAATATTCTTGCTGTGGAGGTGCTTTTCACTGTTTTCTCTCGTCGCAATGTCAAAAGATGTACTAAAATTTTGACTGGATAGTTACGTCGGCTTTTATATTTTTAAGCACTTTAACCATCAACGTTTTATTTTGAGTCAAAATAATTCTTTTGTAAATGAAAATTGACTAACAATTAATGATAAACAACTTGAAATGACTTGACAAAATTACACATCAACATAAGAAATAGTTTTTTATTTTCATGTAATTTTATAAAATTATTTTTAAATTGATGTGTCATTTTGTCAAGCAGCATATTTACTTATATGACACTGCTATGCCAGTATGCATTGTCATGTCATTTCTAGTCATTTATCATTAGTTGACTAATAATTTTCATCCATAAATAAGCTACTTTGGCCTAAAATAAAATGTCCATGGTTAAAACTCTTCAAAAAAATATGAGACAAAGTGACTATCCGAGTCAAAAATTAGAGTATTTTTTGACTTTATATTTTTTCTCTTTGACCATCTTCGTATACATTTCAAGGCATCAGCTTCCGAATGTAAATCTTCTGCCTCTTTTTGGTGCTCCTACTTATGCCTTAAGCCCAACATTAGTATTTTAGGTTAGAGTTTATGGTTAGGGTTTAAGAAATTTAGGGTAGGCGTGTATTTTTTAGGGTATAGAGTGTATGGTTTAGGATTTAAAATTTAGGGTTAGTACTTGTATTTTATTTTTGTAGTGTTTTTTAATACTGAAGCATAAGTAAAGACACCAAAAAGGAGCAGAATTTTTTTTATCAATCAGCTTCCCATATCTCAACAAATCTCATATTTAAGTATGTGTACTTGAATTAATGAGTCAACTTTTAGCTAATCAGAAATCAGAGCATCAAGGAAATGCTTATATGAAAACCTTCATATATACATACACACCCTGAAGATTGAAATGGAATTCCCCAACTTGCTATAGGACGTTCTCTTTTGCAACAAGCCATGCATTTTAAGCTGGCGCCAGCTGAATTTGTTGTTTATTTAATGGGTTTGACTTGAGCTATTCTCTCTAAAACTTGGTTAATTAATGCAACTTGTAATGATTGAAAGCTTAAGTTTCTCAAGTTTCAAGAGAACACCATTCAAGGTTTACCGGGAAAGGAAACGATTATATTCAACTAACACGGTTGATTTAAGTAGTAAACAACTTGATATTACTTAAACAAACTTTGAGTTTAAATGACTTCGTATATGCAAGAAATTTTTAAAACTCACCAGCTAAAAGATATACGTCGGGAATTAGTCTGAATTAAGTAGGAAAAAACTTCGAAGAATCAGAATGGCAATAAAAATATATATATATTCGAATATTGGTAATATTATAAGGGTGTGGGCGGTGTAGCCGTGTGGGGTGAATGTGCAGATACCAGAAATCTAGGTTGTGTGACCTTCGAGCGTAACGAAACTATGGGATCCAATCGATGGCGCCATTATTAGAGGCTTCAATCACGAGGTAAAGCGTGACATCAATTAGTGCTTGAGCTTGAAGAATTAAAGTTATTACTTGCATCCCAAAGTCTGCATCTCCAATCTCAAGCAAGGCTTAAGCCTAAGTATTAATAGGATAATACATTATTCAATACTTGTATAATAATTAAATTAAGGGTAAATTATATCAGATATCATTTTAGACGTTATAATCTTTATATCACATACTTTTAATTTGTTCAATTATACTACTAAATTTTGGTTTAATTTGATTTCAATTATACCATTGGGTTGTTAACTTTATAACAACTTAATGACATGGACGTCAGTGACTAACATGGCCAAAACGTTCGTATTTCACTTCTCTTTGAATTGATTTTTCACGAAATTCACCCAAAATCGATGAAAATCCATTAAAAGGTCATACATGTTAATACTTTGATTTTCTCTGGCAATTGTTTGTTGAAGCTAGTTTTAAGGTACGCTGTTTGCCTTCTCAAAAAAATGTTTTTCACTATTCGGGTTTTCGAGCAAACACCCCAAACTCTTCAAATCTGAGAAAGCTCCCAAACCTTTTATAAATTATGATTTTTTTTAATTTCATCGATTTTGAATGAATTTCGTGGAAAACCAATCATTAAAAAAAAAAAGAGGAGAAGAGTGAAATACGAATGCTTTGATACTGGTCTTGTTGCGAATGATGATCGGTGACAGATGACGATTGACCAGTAGCAGTGGTAGGAATATGCAATGGCAAAAACATAATCATTTTAAAATTTAGTGGCAAAATATATACACTCTTAAAGTTTAGTTCCTTAAACAACATGATGACATGAACAAAACAGATACATCGGTTAACTCAATAATTGTACAACACCAATAGTTAAGAGGTTTCTTATGTAATTTACCCTTAAATTAAACGCCATATTAAAATCATCCATACCCATATTCAACACTTACATAATAATTCCAAGTAAAATGACTATCATGAAATGAACAGATCCAGAGAAGCTAGTTCTCAACTGCTTGTTTATAGAAAGAAGAAACTTCACATGGCTTTAGCCGTATTTGCAGGCAAAGTGGCCGCCCAACTTGCCTCTAGGCTCTATATATAGCTTCCCTGACATCATGTCTCAGCCACCAGTATCTTCTCCAAACTGAAAACACTTGCAGATCAGTATAAGAAGGAAAACACATACAGACATGGATAGAAGATGCTCTTTCCTTTTGGTGGCCCTTGCCCTAGTTTTCATTTCCATGGAAGCTACCAATGCGCAGGGAAACAGCAAGAAAGCACCGTACGATGCTGCTTCAACGCATTATGATGTTTTGGCACCCAGCAGTGGTGGACGAGAAAGAGTTTATTGCCAAGCAAGAGGAGCTTGTAATGGAAAGGTACTCACATGTCCCACCCAATGCCCCCATAGGAAGCCCAAAAAGAATAAGAAGGTCAAAGGATGCTTCTTTGATTGCAGCAGCAAATGTGATGTCACCTGCAAATGTAAGTATGCATTATATATGTAATAAAATTCGTCTGCCCGTTTTCTGTGCCTTTTATACGATCCAGCAATGATTTTATGTTAGTGTATAAAGGTGCACAGAAAATGTGCAGACAAAAATTTTGTTCATATATATGTGTGTGTAAGTATCTATATATGCTAATGATTTGAAGTTCTTTGACAGGGAGAAGGCCAAACTGTAATGGATATGGGTCTCTATGTTATGATCCAAGGTTTGTTGGTGGTGATGGAGTTATGTTCTACTTCCATGGAGCCAAGGGAGGAAACTTCGCCATTGTATCAGATGATAACCTTCAAATCAATGCACATTTCATCGGAACACGACCCGAGGGACGGACACGAGACTATACGTGGGTGCAAGCACTTGCCGTTATGTTCGACAAACACACTCTAGTCCTCGCGGCGAAGAGAGTCTCTAAATGGGATGACAAATTCGATGCTCTCACCATAAGATGGGACGGCGAAGCCGTAAACCTACCAACCGAAGCCGATGCGGAGTGGAGGACTAATTCGGAAGAAAGGGAAGTGTTGGTGGAAAGAACGGATGAGACCAACAGCGTTAAAGTCACAGTTGCAGGGCTGGTGGAGTTGAATGTACAAGTTAGAGCCATTGGGGAACATGAGAACAAGGTTCACAATTACCGGTTGCCAGCTGATGATGCCTTTGCACATTTGGAGACACAGTTCAAGTTCACCCAAGTGAGCCCTCTTGTGGAAGGAGTGTTGGGAAAGACTTATCGACCGGACTACGTTAGCACCGCGAAACGCGGTGTGCCGATGCCGATGATGGGCGGGGAAGACAAATATGTAACGCCATCGCTATATTCGCCTCTCTGCAATGCTTGCAGGTTTAAAGGACAAGCCGGTTCAACTTCCATATAAGGATAAGCTCATTGTATACTGATTAAAAAAAGACATACATGTAATGTACGTATGTATATTTTGTCTCCTTTGTGATTGAAATTGTAATGTTAATAAGGGCTAGGTTTTTGCCCATGATATAATCATTATTTTGAACAAATAATAAACATGATGTAAGTTATGGTAAAAAGGTATAGTACCATAGACAGAAGGGGTTAAAGGGGACTGTCATTTGTATTTAAATTCTGAAATTCCTATATTTTATAGGTTCGTCCCTCTAACATAAATTTCAGGGTCTGTCCTTGATTGGTATTGGCCGGTGGCTTTTATAAGAAGGTTGATGATATGTTCTTGATCCAACTTTTTGGAAAAGATACCATGGAAATACTGCAAATATGACTCACAATGAGAAATTTCCCTGCACGATTAATGTCATTTTTCTGGTTAAGTACGATACTATAACAACATAAAACAATGAAAAGAAGGCATGGTTTAGTCCTAATTTGAATTACCTACTTTAATTTGATCCACAAATTTTATAATATTATTAACAAATTTATATTGATAATACTTTTATCTGTTGCAATTAAAAAGATGATGTAAATTTTATGTTTTTATTATTAGGTTGTGTCTGACGACGTAAGAATCTAGTCAGCATTGATCCTAATCTTTTTGGGGCCCTAGGCAAAATAATAGATTTGGGCCCCTTTAAAAAATTATAAAACATATAACAAAACAAAATGATAACATATAATATAATTTCATATAAATACTCCGTTGTTTAAGCGGATAAAATTTTTATTAATAAAATTATAAAAAAAAATGTTCAAGCAACTCATATGCCATCATCTAATACATAATCTCAAAAAATCATAAAAAATAGGTTCTATGGGCTTTCCAAGACAGAAAATCATTGATGATAACATCATTTTTTTCTTTTTTTTTTCTCTAAATCAACTTTTTTTATTAATTTTTTCTCCAATACTAATTCTAAACCTAGCAGATTGGCCCCTTTTAAACTTGGGCCCCAGGTCATTGCCCCTCTAAACACCCCTTAGGCCGAGCCTGAATCTAGTTAATTATAGGGTAAAATACACAGACGGTCACTGAACTTTGATAAAAAAAAATAAAATGGTAACCAAACTTTCAAAAATCACGAAGTAACAATTAAACTTTAGATTTTGAAACAAAACGGTAACTGGGACGTTAAACCCCGTTAACCCCTAACGGAAATCTGACTGGGTATGCCACATCCCCACCCAGTTTTCCACATCCCCATCGTCCACTCTCCAAGTCAACTCCTTCCTCAACCTCTCCCACGGCGTTTGCACCGCCAACCCCGTCAACGTACACCACCTCCTCGTTGCCAACTTCCAAAACTACGTCAAAGGCTCCCGATTCCGCGACCACCTCCACGAACTCCTCGGCCACGACATCTTTGGCGTCGACGACGATCTCTAGACCGTTCAGCGTAAGATTTTGAGCCACGAATTCAAAACCAAGTCACTCAAACACTTCATCTCCGATGTGGTGAGTTCACAACCTCGTACCTCGTTTGTCGACCGCTTCCGATGAGAACAGAGCCGTCGATCTTCAAGAGATTCTTCAGCGATTCACGTTTAGTAACATATGTAAAGTTGCATTTGGGGTCGAGATTTCGTCTCTGGATAATGTTGATTCTGGGTTTGCTTTTGCAAAAGCATTTGATGACGTCGTTGAAATCTGTTCTTCCAGATTCTTTAACCCGATTCCCGCCGTTTGGAAAATCCAGAGATTACTGAACATTGGGTCGGAGAAGAGATTGAAAGAAGCGATCCATATAGTCAATAATTTCGCTCTCGAAATCATCAAATCCAAAGAGAACGAAGAGCAGATTGAAGAAAACCGAGATTTGTTGTCGAGATTTATGTCGAAAACATCATCGGAGATGGAGTTTGGAGATGAAGAAACGAGGAGGAAATTCTTAAGAGACATAGTCATAAGCTTTGTCCTCGCCGATAAAGATTCAACGTCAACGGCGTTGACTTGGTTTTTCTGGCTAATCAACGGCCATCCTCGTTGCGAGCGTTTGATTCTCGATGAACTGGCGGAACTGGATTCCAACTTCACCTACGATGACTTAAAGAAGTTGAATTATCTTCAAGCGGCTCTATCAGAGTCGCTCCGGTTGTTCCCTCCGGTGCCGATCAACTCAAGAATAACGGTGGATGATGACGTTTGGCCTGATGGTACCCACGTGTCGAAAGGATGGTTCGCTGATTATTCTGCCTACGCGATGGGGAGGATGACGACTATGTGGGGTCCCGGTTGTAGGGAATTTAAGCCCGAAAGATGGTTGGAGATGGTGGTGGCGGTGTTTTATTATTTTTTTTAAAATAATGATTAAAAATATTTATTTTTAATTTTTAAATATGACGTGGAATATATTTTTTTATTATTTTTTAGATATGAGGTGGAAAACTGGGTAGGGATGTGGCATACCCAGTCAGATTTCCGTTAGGGGTTAACGGGGTTTAATGCCCCAGTTACCGTTATGTTTCAAAATCTAAAGTTTAATTGCTATTTCGTGATTTTTGAAAGTTTAGTTACCATTTTGTTTTTTTTATCAAAGTTCAGTGACCGTCTGTGTACTTTACCCTTAATTATATTATATGAAAAACAAAAATGTAAATGTCAAATAGTTGTTTGAAATAAAATTTATGGTAATTAATGGTGTTATCAATTTAGACTTATTAATTATAATATAAAAGTAGATGAAAAAATTAAATTAAAGTAAAGTAAAAAGAATTAAATCTCAAATTCAGCATAATAATGAGAGTATAATTACAATTAAACCCAACGAGAACATAGCTATGAAATTTGATAGCATATAATTTAATCTACCTCCATGAAAAACAGTGTCACTAATTGGTGAAATAATTTTTCCCTCACCTCATTGGTGAAATTCGGGATTGGGGAGCCACAGTCTCTCCCACCTATTACATAGCTTGTCTCTGGCTCTAGTATTTCAATTTTCAGGGACGAGTTCAAGTAATATTATTAGGGTTATAAATGAAACGAGTCGAATTAGATATCAAGTAGTTTGTCTTAACTTGTTAAGAACTCGAGTGAAATTAGAATTGAAGTCAAGTCGAGTTCAATCAAATTAAGTGTTAATTGAATAGACTCAAATAGCTGGCTCGTCTCATTTACAACCCTAGATATAGCAAAGAGCTTGCTGTTGGAAGTGCACCCGTGCCCATGAAGCAGAGTAAACAAAGAAAAAACATGGGAAAAAAGATAAAATGATTTGTACTTTGAAGCTTAACTCAGTTAATGCGTGAACTGATCGGATTAGTTGTGTAATTTTATTCAAATTCTTTTTTGAATTTTACCTATTGTTTTAGGGATTAATTATCTCATACAGCAATGGAAATTTTTTGTTTCCACAAGTGCATCAATTGTAAGATTTAGGGGTTTAATTTAATGTTTTTAGTACATAGATTTAGAATTTAGGGTTTAGGATTTAAAATTTAAGGTTTAGAGTTAGAATTTAGGTTTTGGGGATTTAAGGTTTAATCTGTAAACCCTAAATTTTAACCTTAAAGTTAAAATTCTATCAACAGCCCCTAAATTCAAAATCATTACATTTAAGCCCTAAATCTTAAACTTAAAATAAAGTCTTAAAACCTCAAACTAAAGTACTTGTGTAAACAAAAGTTTACACAAACGTTTGTGCAGGCAATAATTACCCTAAAACGAAATGATTATGGCAGAAAAACCTTAGTGGCAGGAGTTGGATGATAGAGCTTGTTTAGCAATCAAAGGATGGAACTGTCGGTTGCTCAATATTTGTCCAACAAAATCAAGGTGGAGAAAAGATTAAATAATAGGACTAAATTATCTAATTTTAAAAATAGAAAAATTTAAAATTTAGAATTATATTTATAAAAATATAAATTATCATTAGACCAAACATTTAATATAATCTCTATAATAGAGATATTTAACCAGTTCAAGAAACATTAATTCGAGCGAAAATTAGAAGAATGTTACTTTGAACTTAAATTACCTTTGTAATTTTTTTTGAAAGCTAAAGTAATTACAAGTAGTATCTGTTCTGAATATATTCTCAACCATTTGATAATGTATGTTCAATTACTTTGCTGCAGTTGCTGGTGCTCGAACCCTGACCTCTAAAAACAACAATCGTTCTCTTAAACACTGAGGTAAATTAGTTCGGGCGAATTACCTTTGTAATTAAATTGTACTAAATGATGTGAAAAAATAGAACATCTGAAAGAAAGCTTAAAAACTGTCGATTCATACAACAAAACAGATGCATACATACAAACTTGCATTTTGCGTATATTGAACTCAACTAATAACTACAAACAACATTTTTGTACGTGTCTTTTGTCCCCCTTGCATGTGATTTTTGTCCAAACAAGTGCCACCCACCATCAATGGTCTATTATCCGGGTGCGATTTCAGATATTCAAATTCGTGTCACAACACACATAGGAAGGTATGTATGTGGTGACATAGGTTCGAATTTTAACGGACTCGTTTAAGGGTGACACAACTGTAAAAAATTTATGAATATTAAAAAAATCAAATTATACTATCATGACACGGTCCAACAATTAGGTTGGAAACATATTTGAGTTCAATTACTTGTAGTTGATACTTATTTTGTTTTACATAGTAACATCTATGGGTCTTGGATTATATAAAGAACAATAATCTTCTCTTATTGTTGATTGAGTTTTAACTCAATTGACATAGTTTGGATAATTTAGATCTTGTATATAAATGTCTCTTAAACCAACTATCGGTTGATCTAGCATGGTGAGACGTTAAGTCGTTTGAGCAATGTTAGAGATTCAAATCCTAGCATTGTGAATGGAGAACTTTTTTTTTTGAACAATTCATACCTAGGGGTAGGAGGAGGAAAATTTTGCTCCTAATGAGTTTAGAAACCACAACCTAGAAGGAGGGGAATGTGTCAACTGAGAGCTTTTAATATTTTGCTCTAGAGATTGTTAACGAATGGAGAACTATGTTAAGAGAGTCACTCTCATAATAAATTTTTGTAATATCTAACCTGAATTAATCAATCAATGAATCAATTACCGACAATTATACAAAAAATTATCTTCTATCTCTTAAATTATATATAAATATATTCTCTAAATCAAAACTAGGCATATAAATGAACCGAACGATCACGAACGAGGGTATGTTCTTGTTCGTTCATTTAATTTTAACCGAACAAATAAACGAACATGAACAACTAAACGAATATAATTTTTTGTTCATGTCCGTTCGTTAAAATAATAAACGAACACTAACGAACATTGAATGTTGCTTATTTTTTTTCTTAAGAAGTCTAAAGTTCCGTACATTGAGTATTGTTTAATTTGTTCTTTTTATTTCATATTTTTAATATATGTTTTTAAATTTGTTTAAATATATTACTTTTGTTATGAAAAAATAATAAATATAAATAAATATATGTGAATAAATTTAAAGGAACATAAACAAACGAATTACTGAACGTTCACGAACGTAAATGAACGAACATGCCCTTTGTTCTTGTTCGTTCATTTAATTAACGAACAGAAAATTGTGTTCATGTTTATTTGTTTAATAAATAAACGATCTTTTCATCGAACAATTCACGAACAATTTATTGAACGTTCAGTTCGTTTACAACCTAATAATACCTTAACTTACATGAGGAAAATAAAGTGTTGTTACCTAAAAACTAATGAATGTAAGAAAAAATAAGATTGAGAAAAGGAGAGGGCAGCTAAACATTAAAGCAGGAGGGATCATCGGCTTGAATCGATGTGCCGATGGAAATCAAGGCCCCACAGTGAGCCATTAGCTGGAAAAACAGTGCCCAATCGCCCTACTTACCCAATTGGAAACTTATTTCCTAAGTTAGGCATTGCCAATCAAAAACCAAATCAATGATTCACATCTTTATTTGGCCACACATCCACTCCTGTTTTTCCTGTTTTTCCAAGCAATATAGTTGCCCCAACACTCATCAATTTCTTTCCAAATTTATAACAAGGATTAATTACACCAAACTCTTCAAATTATCGTTATTAATCATTATATTTCAATATGTTCAGATTAAGTCCTCGTTCTATCAGTTCTATCTATCTTGTCATTAGTTTGAATCTAAAGGATTTAAAAGATAATGATATTGTATTTTTTACATATAGGTGCACATGTGTTTACTATTTGTTCTAACTGTTTTAAATACACTTCACGTCAGATCTGAATTGACATTTAACGCTTAATTTGATTGTCTAGCAAATATGATTATGCAACATTGATGTTAATTAGAGAAACTCAATCAGAACGTTTTTATAATTTAGAGATCGATTTAGAATATGAACTGATATTAAATTACAGGGACATGAACACCGATTTATAAAGTTCGAAAACTATGGTTTTGGTAACTAAACTAGCATATTTTACCTAACTTGATCCTCTCATATCCTTAATAACCCCCCAAAACAACACCTTCCAATACAATCCCCAAACAATCAACAATGAAGCAACAATATGTCTTCACCACTCTCTCATTTCTCATCCTCTTAGTCTTCCATTGTTCAACAACCTTAGCCCAAGGTCCAGCAGCAGCTCCGGCAACACCGGTGGCGGCAGCTCCCGCACCTTCCGGTCCAACAAACGTCACCAAGATCCTCGAAAAAGCCGGCCAATTCACCCTCTTCATCCGTCTTCTAAAAACCACACAAGTAGCCGACCAGCTGCTCGGTCAGCTCAACAACTCCAACAATGGGATGACCATATTCGCTCCGACGGACAATGCCTTCTCCGGCCTTAAATCCGGCACGTTGAATTCGCTCTCCGACGAGCAAAAAGTCGAGCTGGTGCAATTCCACATCATCCCAACGTACCTCTCCTCGTCTCAGTTCCAAACGATTAGCAACCCTTTGAGAACCCAAGCCGGTGACAGCGGCGACGGCAAGTTCCCTCTCAATGTTACCACGTCGGGGAACTCGGTGAATATTACAAGTGGATTGACAAACACTAGTATTTCGGGCACTATATACACCGATGGTCAGCTTGCCGTTTATCAAATCGATCAGGTACTTCAGCCTATGCAAATATTTGCTCCTAGGCCTCCAGCTCCGGCCCCGGCACCGGCGAAGTCGAAGAAGAAGAAGGCTTCCGTTGTTGCCGATAGCCCCGACGAAACCCCATCTGATAACTCCAAAGCGGCCGCCGTGCAAAATGTAGTCTTGTTTGGTGTTGCTGCTGTAGTTGCTGCAATGTATTTGTGACCATGAAAATGGAGAAATGAAGACAGTGATTTTGATGGGTTGGATTAATATTCAATGGTGAGTGTTCTTTCTTTCTTTCTTTTTTCAATAATTATCATTATGAAATTGAATTTTGATGTTTTTTTTTTGTGTTGTTAATTTCAGTTCTTTTTGTTTTGAAATTTGTAATACTTTTTTTCTTGGATTATTTCATGTAATTGTGAATTTTGTGACACTTTCTTTTATATTTTTTTCTTTTAAGATTTTGTATCATTATATATCAATATATATCCTTTGTAGATAGAAGACTTTCGAAGTGTTTTTATCCTATTGGACTCGATGAAATTATTTTTATTTAAATAGTATAAAATTAATAATTTGTAATCGGAATTAGGATGACAAAATTACATTATCTAATCTGATATTTCTCGTCCTGATTTTTTCTTTTTGAATTTCGAATTTGAGATAGGTCGAGTTTTGAAAAAATTCAGATCGGGCGAGTTCGTGTAGGATAGAAATTATTCGTCATGACCCAATATATTTATTATATATTATATTTGATATTTTTATCAAAAAAATTTCTAGCCGGTCAGGTTAGTCGTTTTTTGTTAGAATTTCATGATTGGGACTAATTTATCCTATTATGTCAAATCGGGTATAAAATATATTAAACTCGAGATAGATTGAGAACATGGTAAAACTTTTACATTTTTAGGTAATAGTCGAGACGACAAAAAATCGACCCGACATATCTCGTTGTCACCCCTAATCAAAACTATTCACGAATTTAGAATCTCACTAAAGAAGGAGCCATTTTCATTGTTACTGTTCCAGCTGTTAAAATTAGGTCCGCCTGTCTAGGACTCGATCTTAGTACCAGCCCATAACGATTAAAGTCGAATCGTGAGTCTATTAATGAAGCAAATTCAATAAAGCAACAACCGGTACCATAAAGAAATGGCCATTGTAACCCCCTCGTCCCGATCTGGCCGGATGACCGGTCCGAGTAAGCTACACGGGAAAAACCGAGTGAAACTCCCAAGGGAATTCCCCCTCGGTTAGCAACCCTATTTTTTTCATTTTAAATCTTGTCTAGATGAGTATTTAATCCTACGTGATCATACAGCGGAACAACATTCACAAGGCAAGCAAACGAACTCAGCCCAACGACTTACAGCCCAATTTTAAGCTTTTACTACAGGCGGAATCGATACCCTTAAGGGGTGTATCGATACCCCTTGACTAGATTTAGGCTTTAACTGCAGGCGGTATCGATACCCTTAAGGGGTGTATCGATACCCCCTTGACTAGGTCAACTGGTCAAAGTCAACCCGTAGAGACCGTATCGATACACCCAAGGAGTGTATCGATACCATCCCCAACGGTTGACTTCCCACGGTCAACGCTAAGATGACGGTATCGATACACCTGAGGCCGGTATCGATACCAAAATGGATAGTAGCTCCAGTGACCAAAATGGTATCGATACACCTCTCAAGTGTATCGATACACGAGGCCTGAACAAGAAGGTGGTATCGATACCGTATCAACCGTATCGATACCCCTGCTACGAACTTGCAGGTTTGAGCTGATTTAAGGCACAATGAGGCCCCTAAATCCCTCAAAAACCCCAACCAACACACTAACATCAATCCTAAGGCAAATCAAACATAAAAGCATGCTTTCACAAGAACCAAAGGGCACTAATCAACACGAGGTGATGCACAATCATTCAAGCATCTCAAGCATTCCAACACATACTAACCATTCATACATAGCATTCCAAAAGGGGATTAGGCATTCAAGTCATACATAGAACTCAAAGGCCTTGAAGGCACATGATAAGCATAAAGAGGTTTGCACTATAACAAGGCAACCTAGCATCTAAGGACATGCTAACACACAGAACATTCATCAAAGCATATCATGCTTACAAACCATAGTCAATCCAACATCAACACATAAAAGGGAGTCATACAAGCTCACACACAACCCTTGCCACATTGCTAACTAATACAAAATCAACCACCGTACTTGAGTCACAAACTTGGAAGCCCTTCTTGCCTTGCCTCAAGCTAACACCACGCTAATGATCTGCATTGTTGAACATTGAGAGCGTAAGCTATAAGCTTAGTGAGGGTGCTCTAAAACGAAAAACATCAACAATGCAGGGTTCAAGCACGTTAATCCTAGTCTTACATACATCAAGCATAGGCATTAAAATCAAGTAGACCTAGCTAGTCTTCAAGTGGCATATATGGTCTCTCAATCCTATCAAGTTTAAGCATCAACATCCACATCATGCAACAACACCATATACCACAATCACATATCACCATCATATATCACAATACATGAACAAGTTTAATTGGCCACTTTAATTACCCCGATTGTGCGAATTTAACCCTCAACAACACTTTACCTCAGTGGGATTTCACTCATCACCGGACCTTGCATGTGCGGGATTCCACTCATCGCCACATGCCCTACGGATGGGATTCCACTCATCATCCCGTAGAAATAATCAAAAGCTTCCGGTGGAATGTTACATCACCGTACTCCTCCTTGATGACTTAACGCCATCAAGGCCACATACGTTTTGACTCAATTTGTGTGCACACTATCCTAATGATCGATCATTTAAAACCGGTAATTACTTAGTGCCAATTATCATCATCAATCACATATCATCAACACACTCATGCTCATCACATATATCCACATCATGATATATATACATGCACCATATAATCACAAGCACATTGGCATTTAAGGAAAACAAGACTAAATTAACTACTTGGATTATAAGGAAGTGGCCTACCAAGCACACTTTACACACACACACTACTCATGCTCGAACCAAACTTTAAAACAAGTTAAGACCACTCACCGCCCTTCCTTAGCAATTCGAACCAATCCTCCTACGAACCCGGATTCGGTCCCAAAGCCTCCTCAACGTTTCCTCTTGCTTCTAGTCAAACAAAACACATACATTACTTCCCAATTCAATGCTAACTCAACCATCAACTTACTTTGCAAACACAACCCAATTTCCATAATTTCCCAAACCACCTAATATCTCAAAAACCCAATTTTCGTACTCCAACAACCCTTGGCTGAAACACCCATTTCCAAACACCCAAATGACTTCCAAAACATCCCAAATCACCCTCCTAACATAGGTAGACCATCAGCCCTTCAATTTCAACATTAAACCCACCAAAAACCCAAATTTTAATACCCTAAAATTTGCCCTAAGGACCCACTACGAATTTTCATCCAAATTCAACCAAATTGATATATGTTACACCTTTTAACAAGATTAACTAAAACCCCAACTCAATTTATCAAAACCAAATGGAAAACCCCTTTAAAAACCCAAATCTTAACATAAACCCTAATTTCCAAAACCCCATATTTTTTAAATCTAAGACAATGGTTGGATAGGGGATAAAGAGGAGGTTAAGAAAACACAATTACCTTTGAAAAACACCTTGGATTGAAGAAGAAAATGAATGGAATAGTGACTTGATATTTGAGAGGATTTGAAAGAGGGGAGGGGGAAGCTTCACATGGGTTATGGGGGAAAAAGGGGGAAAAAGATGAAAATATGGAAAGTTGTCATCCTTTTTCAAATAATTTGGGTAAATTACAATATGAGTCCTCTTCTTTTCACTAAAGTTCAATTAGGTCACTATTTAGGTTGAATTAATTAAATTAAGTTTTATTTACTCGAATTATAAACCCGGTTAACTCCTAGGCCCAAAACACGGGCGTTACAACTCTCTCCCACTTAAGGAATTTCGTCCCCGAAATTACCTGACTGAAAGAGATACGGAAACTGCCTTTCCATATCATCCTTCCTCTCCCAAGTGGCATCGTCCACACCTCTACGTTGCCACCGCACCTTCACTAACTCAATCGATCTACCCTTCAACACCTTACTGTCAGAAGCTAAGATCTCAACGGGCTCTTCTTCATAAGTCAAATCCGAATTCAATTCAATCTCTTCTACGGGCATAACATGTGACGGATCGGACCTATACTTACGAAGCATCGAAACATGGAACACATCGTGAATCTTCTCTAGCTCGGATGGCAAACGCAACTGATGAGCAACGGGACCAACCCTCTTCACAATCTCATACGGTCCTATGTACCTCGGACTCAACTTCCCTTTTCGGTCAAATCTCATCACCTTCTTCCACGGAGACACCTTCAAGAATACCTTCTCACCCACTGAGAACTCAACTTCCTTCCTCTTCAGATCGGCATAGGACTTCTGCCTATCTGAAGCAGCCTTCAAATGATCACAAATCAATTTTACCTTTTCGGTTGTCCCCTTGAGCAAATCCGGCATAGGTAACAATTTCTGTCCTACCTCGGCCCAACACACTGGAGTCCTACACTTCTGGCCATACAAGGCCTCATACGGAGCCATCTGAATGCTCGACTGAAAACTGTTATTGTACGCAAACTCTACTAGAGGCAAATGCTTCTCCCAAGTACCCTGAAAGTCAATGATGCAACAACGCAGCATATCCTCTAAGATCTGAATAACCCTCTCTGACTGACCATCTGACTGAGGATGATAAGAAGTGCTGAAGTTCAAACGGGTACCCAAAGCTGTATGCAGACACTCCCAAAATCTAGAAGTAAACCGCGGATCTCTATCTGACACAATGGACTTCGGCACACCATGTAGCCTCACAATCTCACCAATGTACAAATCGGTCAATCTATCTAAGGTGTAAGTAGTGTTGACTGCCAAGAAGTGAGCACACTTCGTAAAACGATCCACTATCACCCAAACTGAGTTCTTCTTCGTAGGAGTCAAAGGCAAACCCGAAACAAAATCCATGGTGATGTTCTCCCATTTCCATTCCGGAATTCTCAACGGCTGTAACAAACCTGAGGGAACCTGATGTTCCGCCTTCACTCTCTGACACACTAAGCATTTACTCACAAAGTCGGCCACATCTCTCTTCAAGCCAACCCAAAAGTACTCATTCTTCAAGTCGTGGTACATCTTCGTACTTCCCGGATGCATAGCAAACGGACTACTGTGGGCTTCAGTCAAGATCGTACGTCTCAAATCACTGTCTTCTGGCACAACTATTCTATCCTTGAAACACAAAACCCCATCAGTACTGAAATTGTAGTCTAAAGATCTACCCTCGGCTATATCTTGCACGTGAGGTGCCAAAGATCTATCTAAGAGTTGTTTTTCTCGAATCAACTGACCTAGAGTAGGTCTAACCTGA
Organism: Hibiscus tridactylites; assembly: GCA_958450335.1. NCBI lineage: Eukaryota > Viridiplantae > Streptophyta > Magnoliopsida > Malvales > Malvaceae > Hibiscus > Hibiscus tridactylites. The sequence continues at coordinate 57,385,280 of OY288291.1, read as the reverse complement.
AGCTCGGCTACCAAGCCACCATCTCCGGACAAACTCAATCTAGCAAACATAGCTCTCAAGTTCACGGCCATCTTCCTACTCAATGTATCGGCCACTACATTGGCCTTACCCGGATGGTACTCAATAGTAAGATCATAGTCTTTTAGCAACTCTAACCACCTACGCTGTCTGAGATTCAAATCTCGCTGAGTCATAATGTACTTCAAACTCTTGTGATCGGTGTACACTGTGCATTTCTCACCGTACAAATAATGTCTCCAAATCTTCAAAGCAAACACAACTGCAGCTAACTCTATGTCATGGGTCGGATAGTTGCGCTCATGGGTCTTCAACTGTCTTGAGGCATAAGCCACCACTCTCTTGTCTTGCATCAGAACACATCCTAACCCTACATAAGAAGCATCACTGTAGACTACATAGTCCTTCCCGAACTCAGGCTGAATCAAAATCGGAGCTTGGGTCAAAGCTTCTTTCAATTTCTCAAAGGCTCTCTGTCTTGCGTCTGTCCACTCAAACTGAACACTCTTCTGAAGTAACTGTGTCAAAGGAGCGGCCAATTTAGAGAAACCCTCTACAAACCTCCTATAGTATCCGGCTAAGCCTAGGAAGCTACGTACCTCTGTCACAGACTTCGGTTGCTTCCACTCAACAATGGCTTCAATCTTCTTCGGATCAACTCTAATCCCATCGGCTGACACTACATGTCCTAAGAAGACTACCTCACGGATCCAGAATTCACACTTGCTGAGCTTCGTATACAACTGGTGATCTAGCAAAGTCTTCAAGACAAGTCTCAAATGTCGGTCATGCTCTTCTTCAGTTCGCGAATACACCAAGATGTCATCAATAAATACAACTACAAACTGATCTAGATACTGATGAAAGATCCTATTCATCATGTCCATGAAAGCTGTCGGTGCATTAGTCAACCCAAATGGCATGACTAAAAACTCATAATGACCATATCTAGTCCTAAAGGCCGTCTTCGGTACATCAACCTCTCTAACCTTTAGCTGGTAGTAACCTGATCTCAAATCAATCTTCGAAAAGACAGATGCTCCTCTCAACTGATCAAACAAGTCATCGATTCTAGGCAACAAATATTTGTTCTTCACTGTCAACTGATTTAACTGTCTATAATCTATGCACATCCTCATACTTCCTTCTTTCTTCTTCACAAACAACACTGGTGCACCCCAAGGTGAAGAACTAGGTCGAATAAAACCTCTATCTGTCAATTCTTGCAACTGGGTCTTCAACTCTTTCAATTCTTTCGGTGCCATACGATACGGAGCAATCGAAACAGGAGCTGAATCAGAATAAGTCTCAATGCTGAACTCTACCTCTCTGTCTGGTGGTAACCCTGGCAATTCTTCTGGAAACACACTAGGAAAATCACATACTGTCCGGATGTCCTGAGGTCTAACCTCACTCATGTTAGGGTTCATCACATACGCTAAGTATGCTTCACACCCCAACTCAACTAACCTCTTAGCCTCTAACACTGAAACCACATTGGACAAGAACTTCACGTTCTCACCCACCACTACAATCTCATAGTCATCTGTGAGCTTCAAGGAAATCCGCTTTGTCTCAAAATCTATCCTAGCTCTATGCTCCGTGAGCCAATCCATACCCAGAATCACATCAAAACCATAGAAGGGAAGTTCCATCATATCCACTGGAAACACATGCCCCTGAACCATCAACGGACACCTTCGGTACATCTTTCTAACTACTACCGTGTCCCCAAAGGAACTAGTAACACTAACTCCTACCTCTAACATCTCACATGGCAAATTCAAAGACCGTGCATGCTCACTCAATATGTAGGAATGTGTAGACCCAGATTCAATCAAAGAAAGCAAACCCAAAGACTGTATCAAGAAGTTACCTGCGATCACATTGGTGTCATGCTGATCTCCCCGCTGAGCATAAACTCTGGCCTGACCTCCGCCCTCTGGCTGAACTGCAACTACATGTGCTATGTTCCTCTGACCATCATTCCTTGGCTGGAAGTTTCCTCTACCGCGCCCGCGGCCTCTCTGAAAGTCATTGGCTCGAGCAGGAGCCTGAGCTGGTGCCTGTCCCACCTGATGTGGACAGTCACGTCTAATGTGGTCTCTAGCACCACAACTCCAACAAGAATGGTAATTCCCCCAACACTCACCGGTGTGGTTCCTCCCGCAAGTAGCACATGTGGGCAACTTCCCACCAGCTCTCTGACCCTGATGGCCCCTACCGTGGTTACCGCCACCACGCCTATGATCAAACTGATGCCGGTTGTCCCGATGCCTCTTGGCATCACCTCTGTCAAAGTTGCTGGACCTCTTACCCGAACTAGATCCACCTGACCGCCTGGTCAAACTCAAACTGTGCTCCAAGTCCTTGGCCCTCGCGACCAAGACATCAAAATCAGTGTAATCTAAAGCTAGAGTATAAGTCTTGATCTCCTCATTCAGCCCATAACGGAAGCGGTTACAACGCTCCACCTCAGTAGGTACAAGCTCGGGTGCATACTGACTCAATCTAAAAAATCTGATCTCATAATCGGTCACGGACATACTCCCCTGAAGCAATGCCATAAACTCCCTCTTCCTCTCATCGAGGTATCGCGGACCCAAATACTTCTTTCGGAAAGCTGTCTCAAAGAACTCCCAAGTGATCTCGGTCTCATACATCCCCGAAGTAACGGTGACCCACCAAGTGTAGGCATCACCCTGAAGCAGAGACTCAACACATCCCAACTTGCGCTCACCAATACACCCCATCTGAGCAAGAATACGGACGGTCTTCTCAAACCACAACTCTGACCTCTCCGGAGTAGCACCTCTAAACTCTTCGGCCCCAAGGCCCCGAAGTCTCTCTAATGGTAATCTGGTGCCCTCACCCTGATGATGAGCTGCCTGGCCTCCAGCTACTGCAGCCTGGAATGCTCCGGCTATTGCCTGAACCAACGGAGCTAAGTCAATCCCGGCCGGTCCTTGGCCACCTTGGCCACCTTGACCTCCTTGTGGTTCCTCTCCTTCGGCCCCGGCCTCACCTCCCACTCCCGGTGGAGGAGGTGGTGGTGGTGGAGGTGGTGGAGGAGCTCTAACTCCAACCACATGCTCTCCCACTTGAGCTCCAACCCCAACTACCGGCTCAACTCTCGGAGCCTCTGCCCGTGGTTCCGGTCGAACCATCCTAGGCCTCCCACGTGGTCTCATGGTTCAACTAGCAAGGTAAAACTACAACAAGAAACAGATAAGGATTACGTTAGTCAAAGCAAGGGTCCAATAGTGCTCAAGTACTCCTCTTTCCAAAAATCTTTTTAAATTAAGTAATAGTAGCAATGGGCACACACTCTACACCGGACACGACAATTCATGCATTCAAAGCATCATACGATCAATCAAGCATCAAGGATTCATGGCAAATCATGAATCGAACAACACAAGCATTTAACACATTAAGCTTACCTCACTTACCTGTCCGAGGTCTCGGCAACCTCAGGCTCTGATACCAACAAATGTAACCCCCTCGTCCCGGTCTGGCCGGATGACCGGTCCGAGTAAGCTATACGGGGAAAACCGAGTGAAACTCCCAAGGGAATTCCCCCTCGGTTAGCAACCCTATTTTTTTCATTTTAAATCTTGTCTAGATGAGTATTTAATCCTACGTGATCATACAGCGGAACAACATTCACAAGGCAAGCAAACGAACTCAGCCCAACGACTTACAACCCAATTTTAAGCTTTTACTACAGGCGGTATCGATACCCTTAAGGGGTGTATCGATACCCCTTGACTAGATTTAGGCTTTAACTGCAGGCGGTATCGATACCCTTAAGGGGTGTATCGATACCCCCTTGACTAGGTCAACTGGTCAAAGTCAACCCGTAGAGACCGTATCGATACACCCAAGGAGTGTACCGATATCATCCCCAACGGTTGACTTCCCACGGTCAACGCTAAGATGACGGTATCGATACACCTGAGGCCGGTATCGATACCGAAATGGACAGTAGCTCCAGTGACCAAAATGGTATCGATACACCTCTCAAGTGTATCGATACACGAGGCCTGAACAAGAAGGTGGTATCGATACCGTATCAACCGTATCGATACCCCTGCTACGAACTTGCAGGTTTGAGCTGATTTAAGGCACAAGGAGGCCCCTAAATCCCTCAAAAACCCCAACCAACACACTAACATCAATCCTAAGGCAAATCAAACATAAAAGCATGCTTTCACAAGAACCAAAGGGCACTAATCAACACGAGGTGATGCACAATCATTCAAGCATCTCAAGCATTCCAACACATACTAACCATTCATACATAGCATTCCAAAAGGGGATTAGGCATTCAAGTCATACATAAAACTCAAAGGCCTTGAAGGCACATGATAAGCATAAAGAGGTTTGCACTATAACAAGGCAACCTAGCATCTAAGGACATGCTAACACACACAACATTCATCAAAGCATATCATGCTTACAAACCATAGTCAATCCAACATCAACACATAAAAGGGAGTCATACAAGCTCACACACAACCCTTGCCACATTGCTAACTAATACAAAATCAACCACCGTACTTGAGTCACAAACTTGGAAGCCCTTCTTGCCTTGCCTCGAGCTAACACCACGCTAATGATCTGCATTGTTGAACATTGAGAGCGTAAGCTATAAGCTTAGTGAGGGTGCTCTAAAACGAAAAACATCAACAATGCAGGGTTCAAGCATGTTAATCCTAGTCTTACATACATCAAGCATAGGCATTAAAATCAAGTAGACCTAGCTAGTCTTCAAGTGGCATATATGGTCTCTCAATCCTATCAAGTTTAAGCATCAACATCCACATCATGCAACAACACTATATACCACAATCACATATCACCATCATATATCACAATACATGAACAAGTTTAATTGGCCACTTTAATTACCCGGATTGTGCAGATTTAACCCTCAACAACACTTTACCTCGGTGGGATTTCACTCATCACCAGACCTTGCATGTGCGGGATTCCACTCATCGCCACATGCACTACGGATGGGATTCCACTCATCATCCCGTAGAAATAAACAAAAGCTTCCGGTGGAATGTTACATCACCGTACTCCTCCTTGATGACTTAACGCCATCAAGGTCACGTACGTTTTGACTCAATTTGTGTGCACACTATCCTAATGATCGATCATTTATAACCGGTAATTACTTAGTGCCAATTATCATCATCAATCACATATCATCAACACACTCATGCTCATCACATATATCCACATCATGATATATATACATGCACCATATAATCACAAGTACAAGAGCATAGTCATTAAGCACATTGGCATTTAAGGAAAACAAGACTAAATTAACTACTTGGATTATAAGGAAGTGGCCTACCAAGCACACTTTACACACACACACTACTCATGCTCGAACCAAACTTTAAAACAAGTTAAGACCACTCACCGCCCTTACTTAGCAATTCGAACCAATCCTCCTACGAACCCGGATTCGGTCTCAAAGCCTCCTCAACGTTTCCTCTTGCTTCTAGTCAAACAAAACACATACATTACTTCCCAATTCAATGCTAACTCAACCATCAACTTACTTTGCAAACACAACCCAATTTCCACAATTTCCCAAACCACCTAATATCTCAAAAACCCAATTTTCGTACTCCAACAACCCTTGGCTGAAACACCCATTTCCAAACACCCAAATGACTTCCAAAACATCCCAAATCACCCTTCTAACATAGATAGACCATCAGCCCTTCAATTTCAACATTAAACCCACCAAAAACCCAAATTTTAATACCCTAAAATTTGCCCTAAGGACCCACTACGAATTTTCATCCAAATTCAACCAAATTGATATATGTTACACCTTTTAACAAGATTAACTAAAACCCCAACTCAATTTATCAAAACCAAATGGAAAACCCCTTTAAAAACCCAAATCTTAACATAAACCCTAATTTCCAAAACCCCATATTTTTTAAATCTAAGACAATGGTTGGATAGGGGATAAAGAGGAGGTTAAGAAAACACAATTACCTTTGAAAAACACCTTGGATTGAAGAAGAAAATGAATGGAATAGTGACTTGATATTTGAGAGGTTTTGAAAGAGGGGAGGGGGAAGCTTCACGTGGGTTATGGGGGAAAAAGATGAAAATATGGAAAGTTGTCATCCTTTTCAATTAATTTGGGTAAATTACAATATGAGTCCTCCTCTTTTCACTAAAGTTCAATTAGGTCACTATTTAGGTTGAATTGATTAAATTAAGTTTTATTGACTCGAATTATAAACCCGGTTAACTCCTAGGCCCAAAACACGGGCGTTACAGCCATAAATTGGAGAGTCTTGACCAATTTAAAAGATCATTTAATGTAGTTAAAATAGCTTAATTTTGGGTTGTTCGATCAAGTAAGGGAAATTTGATGGAATTCATATTCAATATTATTATTATTTTGACCAAATTTCAATATCAAGTAGATGAGGGCTTGCGCATCTTATGTTAAAAAAGTTGAGTTTAGATTTTGATGTAAATGTTAGGTTAATGATAATTATATTATATTTTTAAAGAAATAACTGAAGTTTCAAATATTGAAAATGATATTTGTTGAAATAATAATAATAATAATAATAATAATAATAAACCCTAAACATAGATAGTGAAACAAACATTAAATATACAAAAAATAACCTCTAAAGAGAATCTATACATCTTATTAGTTTAAACAGTGAAATGGTAAAATTTTGTATATAAGTCTTTACCATTTCTCATGTTCGATCCTTGAACACTTCATTTATATTGTAGATTTTCATTATTTTTATTAAAAACATATAAAATATGAAAGGATAAAAGATGTTATTATAGAAATATTTATTATTTTTTTAAAAAAATATTTTTAAATATATTTTAATTAATTTCATGTATATTTAAAAAAATTGGCGGTAAAAAAATTACATATTTATACTAGCATAGATACTTATAGCATTGTAACATCAATTGACACTTTAAAAAATTTCAAAAAAATATTTATAAACTTTATAAAAAATATTAAAAAATACATTAAAAACATTCAGAAGACTTTTTTAAATTTTGATGTCATAATTTAAGTTTGACACCATTTTATTTAATTATAACATTGTAATTCATATTTTCTGATTTCACCATTGTTTTTTCTTTTTGTTGATAAATTTAGATTTCACCATTGTTAATACTCAAGCATTCAAAATATCCAAATATTTATACTTATTTTTTAATTATATTATTAATACTTATATTCAAACATTTCAATATATGATCGAATAACATAACATCCAACACAGAAACAGGAAGAGGCCCAGGGTGACATGTTGGGCCCATCCTTACCCTGTCTTTTGTTGCTTAGCGTAAGCCCAAATGATTTTATTTATTTGTTTGTTTTTTTAGTAAAGTTACGTGTACAAATTTCTTTTCAAAAAATACGAGTTTAATTAGTCAGTTAATACGTTAAATATTAGTGGTTATATTGAAAAGTTACGGGTAAATTGACCGTTACGGAGTGTGACCATATTAATAACTATAATATTTTAAATCTAAATTATGATAAAAAAAATTAAAAAAATTACACATAATTTACGTAAAGTGAAACTCAAATCTAGAAAGTGTTTCTCTCACACCAATCTTACAATTAAGCTAAGATCATATCCCATTGGCTATATATATATATATATATATATATGAGATATGATTCAGTTACACAGTGTAAAATTCTCTAAGTTTTATACGTTTTCTGGATCGTTGGATGTGTGAAATGGATGACTGAGATTAACAATAGAATATGTGAATATTATCACTTGGGAAAAAAAAGTATGGAGTTAATCTTACCCATCAATTTTCCCCATCCAACTATCCCAAAAAACGTGTAAAACTTAAAGAGTTTTACACTGTGTAAGTTGATCCTAACCATATATAGATTTTAGTGTTTGAAAGGACCATTGATGTAGGATTCGAACTAAGGACAGACACATGATTTTATATTAAGGAACGAACTTATAAAATTTTAAGAGGGTGAAAATAGATTTTCAATCGAAAATACATAAAAAATTTCTTAAAATTATCTAAATCATATATGAATTTTAAATTTTAGGGAGAGATGATTGCCCCTCTACCCCCTCTGATTCCATCCCCGATTCGAACAATGATTCTTTAATCATTGTAGGTACATAAATTCATACAAAGATGATTAACTACGTAATGACATTTATTGAAAGTTTGATTATCAGTATTTATTTGTAATTTTTAAATAAAACATTAAGGGTTTCTAATAAGGTATCACTTTGTAGTTAGCTGTCCATATCCGAATCTATATATCGATAATGAATGAAATATAATTACTTTAAACAACCATATTAGATTTGGAGTTCAATCTTTATCTATAAAAAAATAAGTACATTTCATGACCAGTTATTTACATTTTAGTGAGAGCATATGTAATGAGAAAATTAATAACTACTATCGAAAGTAGTAGATTGAAAAATTCCAGAATGAGGTCTAATTTTTTTTCAAATTGGGTATACAAAATTATTATTATTATTCTACTTTTACATATTAAATTAAAATTTTTAAAGGATAAATTCACACTAATTTATATTTGTTTCGAAAAATAGGAATGTAGTTGCTCCCTTGAGCGCCAACTACATCCATCTCCGACTATCTATGGTGGATATCTTAATTAAAAAAATTAAAACATTAAAACCGAATTTATTTTTATCAAATAAAAATAGATAATGAAAGAAAAACACATCTGAAGAATATTTGATGTACTATAATTTGGGAACATGATGCATGACGAGAAGCCCCTTAATTGTATGGAAGTGACCAGATCCGATGGCCTACCAATTTTCCCAGAGGATCCAATGTTCTCAATTATTCAATTTTTGTTTTGTGTCCATTTTAAATAATAAAAAGTTGAAATTTTGGTTTTATATTAAACGAGAAAGCTACTACTACTAATTAAACTACACATAGTCCTCTTAAACCCGAAAAATTATATCATGAGCTTGGTTTTTTATATCAATCATGATCCCAACCAATGATAATCATTTACTTTATCATTTTTTTTCAATCAATAAATTTTTATTGTTTTTTTACATGTTATTTAAAATTGTTTTTTTTAATTATTATATTGTTGAGTTGATGACATAAAAAATAGTGATGAATTAAATAATTTTTATTAAAATAAATCATGGCTGATGTGATAAGCCAAACCCATGATATAATTTATCCTCAAATCTTTGATGAAAAGCAATTGAATACGTTCAAACTCATAGTCTCCAAAGGTAGGATGAGCAATACTAAAAAAAAAAACTATTTTTTTGAGTTTTAAATTATTTGAGTTGAGCTGTTTTTTTTTTTTAAGTCTATTTTTAACTAAATTTAAATCGTGTACTCTTTAACCTCATTAGTATACCTATACAACTTCAAATCTTATTTATGAAAGGAAAACTATTTTCAATTTAGTCTCCTAATTTTGCATAACTTCATTGTTTAAAAAATATTTTCAATTTAATTTCCCATCAATACTTTATCCTCAAAATTCATTCTTTAAAAAAATATAAATATATTATATAATTTTAGATGGTATTTGATTTGTTAAATAATATTACAAATCTTTTTTCTTATCAATACTTTATCCTCAAAATCATGACATTGTAAATATAAAAAATTGAGTTGGTAGGTAGCCTATAATGGGCTTATGCAAAATCCGATAAGATTAGATATCCAATGAGTCTGATACAAGTGGTTAAACAAAAATAACATTAGAAATCTTAAAACAATGTGAAGAGATGTATATCATATATGGTTAGAGATTCATTTAATTCGAAATCAATCAGTATAATAACATTATAAATAATTACATTTAAAGTTGAACATAAACTAAAACAAACATATTTGATTCGACTTGATATGAATGAACTGAATTTCATACTCGATTCGAAAAAATTTCAAATAAAGTATAAATGATAAAATTATAATCATAAACTAAACTAACTCGATTTTTTTGTTCGAATCGACTCGAAACGATAAATACTCATCCCTATTCGACAACTATCGACCGAGGTAAGACCTAATTAGCTTAATACCTGAAGTTTCAATGTCAATTTTATAAAATTTACAGCCCAGTTACGTTACAGTTGTTGTAATGTTTCTAATTTCCAATTTTACACGGATTATAGTTTAATTAATAAAAAATAAATTAACCATAAAAGTATTTGAATATAATTGAAATAATAAAATGATTTTTTTTACGTGCGCATGAAAAGAGCTAAAATTAGACTATGAAATAGATAAAGTCTCTCAACTTTAAAATTAACTATTCATACAACCGACGAACTCAAATTAGAAACAAATATCGTGAGAAATACTATACGAGTACAAAGGACCGCAAAAATATTCAAAAAACGTGTTATAAGACAAAGACGTACCAAAAAAATAAAAAAAAAAACATGTGACATAAAGACAGAAAAACAAACGCAACAAAATGTACAAACACATAAAAATTTTATTTGAGTCTGAGCTTGGAAAATAGGGTCACAGGGTGGGAAACACGGTGCAGATTAAAAACCAAAATTAAAAACTTTCCACAAAATAAATTATTTAAAAAGTTGAAAACTGAAAACTCTACGTTGCATGGAGGGCCCGAACACTGCATTGTCTCTTTCCCTTCGGTCCCTTCCGCAACTCAGTCAAGTGGTCCCATTCACAAGACTCCCGAGTTGACTCACTGCTGCTTCATTAAGCTACCATGCAGCTCAATCAACTCCATGGCTGAACCGAGCCCATTGAAGCAAACTCAGCAAGCTCTTGTCGGAACATCAATGGTCTGCTCGCTTCACTTCTTCCCACACCAAGGAAGTCCCTGGTTAAGCTCGCTTCGACTTCATTTGCATTCCTCTTCAACTTCGAGCTCGATTCCAAACCTCCTAGTCCTGCTTGAGTTGAAGACAATGAACTCACTAACTCGTTTATGTTCTTCCCAGATTGATGTTGAACCTTGTAATAAGCTTCATTCTTAGGGCTCGAAATCATTGAAGGGGATGAACTCATTAACCCGAATAACTCACTGTTACTGATTGCAGGGTTGCTTCTCGTAGATCCCATTTGAGCTGCTTTTTGCAGGAGTGCAGTGGCTGACATGTGAGTGTTGTCGTGGCTTTGTCGGAGACAGTTCTGAGTATTATTCGAATATAAACATGTCATGGATTCCGACAAATCTCCCTTGTTCTCTTCTTCTTTCGGTCCTCCTTGCAATGATGCTTGCGGGTACTGGTTCAGCCATTGTGTGTGCGACAATGAACCAAAAACGTTCATTGGTGCAATCATTTCAGGCAAGCCTGTAGGTTTTGGTGCTAAGAAAGCATTACCAATAGGGTTAATAATCTGGGAATTAGCTTGGTCCAGCCATGATTGTAACCTTGGCTTTTGCCTGTTCGAATCCATATTATCGACCGTCTCCGAATTACCAGAAGCAAATTCATAGCTATTGGCCCCAATATTTGTCAAATCGTTTCTAAATCTTGCACTTTCTTCAGCCAATGCATCGCAGAAAGCTCTATGGGTAATGAAACTATCCTTCCTGCATGCATGGCAAAAAAATGGACATTCAATTCTTCAACAAAATGTATGTATGCAGAACTGCCGCAGGATTTTATGTCAGGGGTGTAGACTGTTAGAGAATGCGAGTGTAAACTTAGATTATCGATAGAAAACACAAAGGAAATACATAAACTATATATCGGTACATCCTTGTATGTATGTATGTATGTGTTGTTTGTGTTTGCATATGACCTGGAAAAGAGGGTTCCACAGTCGCATCGATACTCCCGAGTGCCACAAATCTTACTATGAGCTTTCCAATCCGACTGAACTGCGTATTTCTTCGAACACTTCTCGCACTTCCATTTCTTTTCGCCATGTTTACGGCTGAAGTGCTTCTTTATACCGGTGAGGTCACCGAGTGCCCGCGACGGGTCATGGTGGACGCAGGACTTCTCCGGGCAGATGTAAACTTTCTTCCTAACTTCTTTGTTGCTTCTTTGCTTGAGCTTCCATGGCAGATTGTGGCCTCTCCTGTGGAGTTGTAAGTTCTGGTCCCTCTGAAAACCCTTGTTGCAGATTTCACACAGGAATCTGTTGGTCGCCATTAGAGACTTTGGAGACATAGCAATAACTTCAGCATCTGGATCTGAACATTCCAATAAAAAAAGAATTAAAAACCCTAACAAGAAAAACAGTTCTGAAAACAAAATCAAAGCTGGTAATGGACTTGCCTGGTGTCCCTGGCAAATTCCTTTTCCTCTTCGTAGGGTTAGGGTTTGGATTTGGTTCTTGAGTCATCATTTTTGCCGATTTGATGAACTGATCAATTACTGCAAAAAGTGGAAATCTATACCCAAAGTAGGTGAACAAAACAAAACCAAAACTCCCACAAAAACAATAGGCTTTACTTTACTACTACTACTACAATATAAACACAACCCAACAATTCTCTTCTGTTTGTTTTTTTAATGAAAGATTGATATTTGAACTCGAAGTTCTTAGTTTTGAAATCTGGGTTAGAAAAAACCAGAAGAAAACTCCAAAAAGAAAGGTGGGTGGAGAGAATATTTTCTTCCTCCAATGGCCATCCCTTTCTCCCACCTTATCCTACACGGCTTGTCTTTCCAAGTCAGCCGTCAGCCATAGACTCACATGGACCACCTTTTTGATTCATGAGATATAGAAATAAACACTTGAATACTACATATAAATGAGAGCATGTAAAGGGTTAGATTGGGAGATGGGGAACAAAAGGAGGGAATTACTTATGTTGAAAAAGAAGGCATGATGAAGTTAACCTTGAGTTGAAGTTGAAAAAACTTGTATTATTATTAATTTGAAAGAGAGGGAAATAATGATGATGATGTTGAACAAGGAGAAAAAGAAAAGAATGTTTATAGTATGGAAAATATTTTCATATATAAGCTGTGTAAATTTTAGTTCCTACTATTATATAGATGTTAAATTAATTACCAATAATTGGTTGGTTTAGCGAGTCAAGACATTGAGTTATTTAAGTAAGATTAAGGTTTTGAATTATGGCATTGTAAAGGGAGAAAACTGAGTTTTGAGAGTCACCCTCAGATTAAGCCTTTACAAAAACTTAAACCGGATTAACTGACCAATAAATCGAATACCGATGGTTAAACAACAACAACAACAACAAAAATTCTAATTTTAAAATATTTAAATTATCAATTTTAGTCCATTGGTTTTTTTTTACGAATTAACTCTAATTTGAATATTAATTCTTAACTTTGATTTGGCAGTTGGCACGAAGTATATTTAAAATATGTAAATCAAATTTTTGAACTCATTCTAGATCAAGTGTATTAAAAAGTAGAAATAACTCTCTTTGGCTGTCCTCTCGATTCTTTAGGGCTTTATCTTAATTAATCTGGACAGACCTGCATTGTACTCGAACTCAAACTGAAGAGGTGCTTAAACGTCATCAAGTTGCTTATCATTTAGATTAACTCCGTTGGTAAAAGAAATAACTCTTTTACATTTTTAATAACATTGGTTTTTTAAACACGTTAAATTTAATCGTCCATGCAATATGTATATGATATTGGGATTTTAAAGTTTAAATAATAATTTAAGCTGATATTTAATTTTTAGATTGATGAGAAATTAAACAAAATTTTGAATAGTACATCAATACTGATGTTTTGGAGTTTAAATAATAATAATAATTTTAATTTCGATGGGAAAAGTTTGAAAATGAGAGAATCAAATTGATATGAAAAAGGGGAATTATTGAATGAAAAGTAAGTTGCCTTTACAGCCAACCCAGTTTGATTGAAGATTGTTGTTAAAAAGGAGTATGATTATGTTATAATTGTAGCAACAAGCATCAACCTCGAGATTTTCCTTTTGGGTTAAAATAATAAATAAATAAATATGTACTAATTGATAGAATAATAAAAATATTAATATTATCTTGTTTAAGTGTGTTCAAATTTTAATATTTATTTTAAAAATATAAATATATAATTTTCTATTTAATCATAGAAAAGATGAATAAATAAATAAAAAAGGTGAAGAGATTGAGAGAGGGAAAATTGGCGCCCGTGAGAAGTGAGCGGACGAAGACAAAAGGCAAAAGGGCAAATGGGGAGGGGGACCAACAAAAGAGATTGTCAGCACCAAAAGCATATCGATATAATCTAAGTATTTTTATACAAGTTATAAGGGTTGAATATCGGTCGGTTTGGGGACGGTTTTGTATTTTTCAATCCGTCCCTAACACTTTCGAGTACGATTTTGGGTAATTCCTATTATATGTTTTGGTGTATTTTTCATCCTTATTCCCATACTTATCGGATTCTCACGATTTTTGAAGAATTTCCATCTCCAAAAAGTTAAACAAAATTTATTATTTTACTAACCAAAATATATGGTCGATTTCAAATTACATGTCATATACTCAATACACTTATTTTTTTTGAATAATACTCAATACACTTAAATATGATTGAAGGGAACAATGTTATTGTGTAAAATGAACGGCAGAAATAGAGAGATAAATAGATTATATAATTGACAAAAATTGGTAAATTACTAGAGAGGTCACCCAAACTTAATAAGGTTTAAACAAAATACACAAATATATTGATAATAAGATAGGTAGGTATATATGTAAATGAGAGTTAATTTTATATATTTTAATTTTTTAAATATCAGATATCCTTGTGGATATTTTTCGAGGATCCTCACTATTATTTATACGGTTACGGTTCGAATATAGAAATCTCCGTCCCCATCCCTATTCGAGCTTCGGTTATAAAACTTTCCCCATCCCCATAGGTGAAGGTTTCGGTTATTGCCCATCCATGTCGGTTTGGAACTCCACGGTTTTCGAATATTCCCCACCCAATTCCCACCCCTACAAGTTACAATGTTTAGGTATAATTTACTATTTTTAAATAGAATGTAATTATATTTAGGGAAATGCTAAAGTTTACGTAAGCCTTTGAATTTTAGGGTTTATAAATTTATGTTAGAATTTAGGGTTTAGTGGTTTAGGTTATAGGGTGTAGAATTTAGGGCTTATGGTTAGAATTTAGAATTTAAGGTTTAAATCTTAGAATTTAAGGTGTTATGGTTAGGAATTTATGTTTTAGATTTTATAATTTAAATATGAAGAATTGTGTAATTTGTAATCATTCAAACCGAACAGAGAAAGGAAAAAGGAGATGAGAAGCAGATTGAGCAAGATGAGAATAGAAGAAAAAAAATTTAAACGAGGAAAAACGATTTCATCACATAATATTTTGATAAGATAGACCAACTAACCAAACCAGATTAAATACCCTAATTGGCCAACGAAGCCGTTTTATCTAATACAAAACACCTCAAACACAATGTTTCATTAAACTTAAAACAGAAGATTAAAGCTTAACCAACTTTTAAAACACCAACAATCATCTTTAAAACACTCGGTTACAATGCTCTTTTCTTTAAACAATTCTTGTCCTCAAGGATTGAAGTGCGAAAAGTGTTGTTGTAGCTGATATAAGGACTCCCACGTGACATCTTCAGGGAAAGAATTAGTCCACTCCACAAAAACTTCAGTGGTTGCTCGGTTTCTCCTTTCCTAATCTTACAATGCATAATACTTAAAGGTTCCTTGCTAATTCCCCAATCTGGCCCAATCAGTGGCAACTTAGCTTGTATTATATCTGCCCCTACATGTTTCTTCGACTGAGAAACATGAAAAATATGGTGAATCCTGGACAAACTTGATAGTTTCAGTTTGTAGGCTACTTCCTCAACCCTGCCCAAGATAAGGAATGGTCCAAACTACTTAGAAAATCATTTTTGTAACATTATGTTCTGAACTAAATGTTTCCGATATGGCTGTAATTTTATGTAGACCCACTCTTTCACCTGAAATAGCCTTTTTGTCAACCTGATGTTTCATTTTGTCACGAGCTCTTCTTAAGTGGAATTTTAACACTTTTAAAGATTCTCTCATTTGCGGGTTCTTATCTACTGAAGTCACTATAAATTCACCAATAATGTAGAGTACATATAAATGAGGTTCTTGTCCATACAAAACTTGGAAAGGAATTTTTTGAATTGAAGAATGGAATGCAATGTTGTATCACCACTCAGCTAGATGCAACCAATCACTCTATTTTTTAGGTCTCTCACTAGTCATGCATCGCAAATAAGTCTTAAGGTATTTGTTGACCCTTTTAATTTTCCATCGGTCTCAGGGTGATAGACTGCAAATGGGGTCACTATTTTCTCAACTTCAGAAATAATTTTTTCCAGAAAAGGCTCATAAAGATCTTGTCTCTGTCACACACAATTTCATGCGGTATCCCATGCAACTTAAATACATTTTCAAGAAACACTTGGGCAATATCCCTTGCCGTAAAAGGATGAGACAAAGCTATAAAATGATCATATTTTTTCAATCTATCCACTGTGATTAAAATTACATCCTTCTTCTTAGAAATTGATATGTTTAAATGTTGAAGCATATTTTATTTGTAACACCCATGTTTTGGGGTCGGGAGTCAGGCGTGTGAGTCGGGTTCGAGTCGTTAGCCTCGGTTTAATTAAAACGGGCTTGGTTTTATTTTAAAAAGAATTTAAATTTCATTAATGGCATTTTCGTAATTATCCAAAAACAAGGGAAAAGATGAGCTTTTTGAAAACAAAAGAAAAAGGAGAAAAAGGTCTTATTCTTCTTCCTTATTTCATTTTCAACGACCTAAAGCCTCCAAAACCTCCCATGCACTATTCCATTGAGGTTCTTCATCATTTCTAGTGATTCCAACGAGGTAAACATATTTTTGACTTCTCCTTTCTATTTCAAGCACTTCTATGGTTTTAGATTCGTGAAAAGCTTCATCTTTTTAGTTTTTTAGTTTCAAGCTTTTAAAAGAAAAGGGGAGACTTTATGGGTTTTTCGTTTATCTTATGATTTGATAAGTTCATTTATGTGTTAATCTAGTCCTTAGATGCTTTATAACTTAAAATGGAAGGATTTTGATCAAAATCCCGAAATGGGTTTTTGGGAGCTTTTTAAAGGTGTTTAAACTTATGTTTTTGAGGTGTTTTGTGAAGGGTTGAAGGGTTGATGTTACAATAATGTTAGAGAAATGTTTTGAAGGTTTTTAAAAGCAATTTGAGTGTTGGTAATGTTAGTTTTCTGCTGGGTTTATGGGGAGTATGAAAATGGAGTTTTGGCTTGAAAATTGTTGAGAATTGGATTGGGGTTGGAATCTAAGTTGTGGCAGTGTTTTGAGGATGTTTGTGTAGTAATACCTTGTTTTTGAATGGTTAGAATCAAGGGAAAACATTGGAGAGGCTTCGGGCATGAATCCGGGGAATTTGGAGAATTGAGATCGATGTTCGGCTTCTGTTTGGGTTGCAAAGGTGAGTGAAAATGTTTAACCTCGTTTTGCTTTCGAAATGAGATTCTTGGGGGTTTGGGTGGAGCCTTGAGGGCTCTTCTAAACCCAAGTGTAAGTTTACTAACCTTACCTTGGTGGTTAAGTGATGACGTGTGGATAGTTGTTGTGATTTCATATGCATGGTGAATTGCTTTACATCCGTTGTTGTTGTGTAGTCATTGTTGGTGTCGAGCCTCACGTGATGGTTGTCATAACTACGATGATGTGTAGTCCCACCGGTAGTGACTAGTAGAAGAGTACTCAGATGTGTAGTCCCATTGGAAAATTACTAGTCGAAACGGTGATGTGTAATCCCACCGTGTTTTGGTTGTGCTTGTGCAAACCATGTACTTATGTTGTTGTGCCTCTCATTGTGCATTTAAATTTTTTATTTAACCTTTAAGAAATGTGTTTTGAAACTGCATTGTTGATGAGTTTTAGAGCTTCGCTCACTAAGCTGTCAAGCTTACGCTCTCCTTTTTCCAACATGCAGATCGTTAGATTTCGGAAGGAAAGTGGGCAAGGGAGGATCTTTTTGGAGTTCTCGAGTAGCTCAAGTATTCTTTAAGTGTTTGTAATAATTCCTAGACAATGAGGGTGTAGATTCGTATGGAGTTGGTGTTCAAACTCCTTGGTTTGGTTTTATTGATGATTGAGCATGTTGAGTTGTTGATGATATGTTGGATATGATTATGATTTTATGTCGTGGATTGAAAACCATGTCTACTTCGTTGCTTAAATGCCTTGTATTTGAGAGTTTATGACCTCGATCTATGAATGCTTATGTGATTGTTTATAAGTATGTGAGACCTTGCCATGATATGCCTATTTGAGTGTCTTTTGCCTTGTATGAAATGGCAAAGCCATGTATGTCTTATGCTAGTATTCTACCTAAATGCCTATCTTGAGATGTATGCCATGTTAGTTCATTTTAAGTAGTCTCGCATGATTGATCTTGCTTGTTAAATGTTGTATGAATGTTGATTGTGGATAGGTGAGTCATAAAAGCATTTAAAGTTGAGTCTTGGTTCGTTTTGCTGCAAATTTGAGTCTTGCAGTGCAGGGCGTATCGGTACGCCCAAGGGCCGTATCGATACAGTCCTACACTTTGGACTCAGATTTGGATTAACGTACCGATACACGGGGGTGTATCGATACGCCAAAACCTCTTTGGAAATCTGAGATTTTGACGAGATTTTGGCGTATTGGTACGGGCTTTAGGCGTTTCGGTACGGTCGTTTATCGTTGACTGCGAGATGTTGACCAAGGAGGGCGTATCGGTACGGTCAACCAGTGTACCGATACGGTCTCTCTAGGATGACTTGGGACAGTTGACCTGGTCAAGGCGTATCGATACCCTTTTCTAGTGTATCGATACGGCCTGTTGATCAAAGTAGGATGAGACGTTTTAAATTGCTTGTCTGATTGCTTCGCATCGCTTGTTGTCTTTCCGCTGTCATATCACACATAGGATGTATGAATGCCTATAGACAATATAATAATTAAAAGAAATTTTTAGGGTTGCTAACTGAGGTGGGACCCAAACGAGTTTCATTTTGGTTTTCCCTATGTAGCCTACTCGGACCGGCCAGTCGTCCAGACCGGGACGAGGGGGTTACATTTGGTGGTATCAAAGACTGAGGTTTCCGAGACCTCGAGTAGGTAATTGAGGTAAATTTGAGGTGTTATGATGTTGCTTTGTATCGATAAGTGCTTCACCATGTATGCTTGAAGTTGTTTGCTAGTATGATGTTTGGAAGCATGTCTTAATGGCCTTTTGGTTTTCGTTGAGGGTTAGTCAAATGTCCCTATTGTTAGGTGTTGTTGTAAAAAATGGGTTTGGTTTAAATGAGCTTGAGAACCTGAGTCCTTGCCCTATTGCTAACCTAACATTTTTCTTGTGTGTTTGTTGTTTTAGATTCTATCTTGATGGTGAGACCGAGGGGGCGACCTAGAGCGGGTGACCAGGCACCCGGGGGTGAGCCTCTTGTTCCTCCTACTCCCGGTGGTAATGGAGTAGGTGGCGAAGGAAATGTGCCTCAGGCTGGCGCGCAAGTCGGGGGTGATGGTAATGGGCCTCTGGTCGATTGTAATGTTGGAGGTGTTGGGGCTCAGGCGGGTCAGGGTCCAGCGGGCGCGGACATGACCCCTTCGATTCAGACTATTGCTGGTGCTTTTCAGACAGCTTTGGCCGGTATGCAAGCTGAAGCACCACCTCAGGGTGCGGGGACATGCCTACCCTTAGAGAGGCTCCGTAATTTAGGGGCAGTTGAGTTTCGTGGGTTGACTCCCGAGGGTTCAGAGGTGTGGCTTTGGAGTACTATACGCATTTTGGGTCAGATGGAGTGTTCAGATGCTCGTAAGATGGGTTGCATTGTTTCCTTGCTTCAGGGGGGACGCATATACTTGGTGGATCATTGTTACTTCGGGTATGGCTGAAGCGGATATCACGTGGGAGTTCTTCAGAAATGCCTTCAAGAGGAAGTATCTCAGAGTTTATGACCTTGGTTCAGGGTAACAAGACCGTGTCTGAGTATGAGGTTCAGTTTGTGAGGTTGAGCCAGTATGCACCTGAGTTGGTCCCTAGTGAGAGGGAACGGTGTGAGCGCTTTTGGTATGGGTTGACTAGAGATATGAAGACCTACATGCTTACCTCTGATTACACCGAGTTTGATGTCTTGGTCTCCAGGGCCAAGGATATTGAGCAGAACTTAGGCTCCAGTGCTCGTGCTAGTGGGTCCGACTCCGGGAAGAGACACGCAATTTGGGATCGAGACCATGCCAAGAGGCATAGAGATAGGAGGTTTCAGCCTGAATCGAGACACATGGGTGGTAACTATGGTCAGGGCCAAGGAGCTGTGGTGCACACTCCGGAGTGCACTAGGTGCGGGAGATGCCACCAGGGCGAGTGTATGGGTATCTATGGAGCATGTTGGAACTGTAGCTCTCGAGACCATTTGAGGCGTGACTGTCCACACCCGGCTAGGGGTGGACCGGCTCCAGCTAGGGGTTTTGAGCATTAGAGAGGCCGTGGGCGCGGTCGTGGGAACTTTTAGCCAAGGAATGAGGGTCAGAGAAACTTAGTTCATGTAGTAGCAGTTTAGCCCGAGGGAGGAGGACCGGCTAGAGTATATGCTCAGCGAGAGGCTAGGAATGACACAGATGTCATCGCAGGTAATTTCTCGTTACAGTCCTTGAGTTTTCTTTCTTTGATAGATTCGGGGTCGACACATTCTTATATTTTGGGTGAGCATACAAGGTCATTAGGGTTACCTTGTGAATGGTTAGAGGTAGGTGTGATTGTTACTAGCTCTTTTGGTGACATAGTGGTAGTTAGGAAAATGTATAGGAGGTGTCCCTAGATGGTTCAGGGCCACGTGTTTCCAGTTGATATGATGGAGTTACCGTTCTACGGCTTCGACGTGATTTTGGGCATGGATTGGCTCGTAGAGCATAGAGTGAGGGTTGACTTTGAGACCAAGAGAGTCTCCTTAAAGCTTAGGAATGATTTCGAAGTTGTGGTAATTGGCGAGAACGTTAGGTTCTTGTCCAATGTTGTTTCTGCCTTGGAAGCTCAGAGGTTGTTGAATTCGGGGTGCCAGACTTACTTGGATTATGTAATGAATCCGAATATGAGTGAGGTTAGGCCGCAAGACATCAAGGCAATATGTGATTTTCCGAGTGTTTTTTCGGAAGAGTTGTCGTGGTTGCCTCTAGATAGAGCAGTTGAGTTTTCTATTGAGACGTATTTCGATTCCGCACTAGTGTCGATTGCTCCGTATAGAATGACACCAAAGGAGTTGAAAGAATTGAAGACACAGCTTCAGGAGTTGTCCGATAGGGGTTTTACTAGGCCTAATATTTCTCCATGGGGTGCTCCGGTCTTGTTTGTGAAAAAGAAAGATGGTAGCATGAGGATGTATATAGATTATAGGCAGTTGAACAAAGTGACAGTGAAGAACAAGTACCCTTTGCCTAGGATAGATGACTTGCTTGATCAGTTGAGAGGTGCTTCCGTGTTTTCGAAGATCGAATTGAGATCCGGGTACTATCAGCTGAAAGTAAAGGATGTGGACATACCGAAGACAGCCTTTCGTACACGTTATGGGCACTATGAGTTCTTGGTGATGCCTTTTGGGTTGACTAATGCTTCAGCAGCTTTCATGGATATGATGAACCGTGTGTTTCATGAGTTCTTGGAAAAATTTATGGTAGTGTTCATAGATGACATCCTAGTATACTCTAGGGCCGAAGAGGAGCATGATGAGCATTTACGGTTAGTGCTTTAGACCCTTTTAGAGAATCAATTGTATGCCAAGCTAAGCAAATGTGAGTTTTGGATTAGGGAGGTGGTCTTCCTAGGTCACGTGATCTCGGCTAATGGGATTAGTATGGATCCCAAGAAGATAGAAGCTATAGTGAATTGGAAACAAACAGAGTCAGTGACAGAAATCCGCAGTTTCCTAGGTTTGGTGGGATACTATAGAAGATTTGTTGAGGGATTTTCTAGGATAACGGCTCCTTTGACTAAGTTGCTTCAAAAGAATGTCCCATATGTGTGGTCAGATGTAAGACAAAAAGCATTTGAGAAGTTGAAGAAAGCTTTGACCGAGGCTCCTATCTTGATTCAGCCTGAACCGGGAAAAGAATTTGTGGTCTATAATGATGCATCATACGTAGGCTTAGGTTGTGTGCTTATGCAGGAAGGTAAGGTGGTAGCTTACGCTTCGAGGCAATTGAAAGTTCACGAGAAGAACTATCCCACCCATGACATAGAGTTAGCCGCATTGGTGTTTGCATTGAAGATTTGGAGACACCATTTTTATGGTGAGAAGTGTACCGTGTATACTGACCACAAGAGTTTGAAGTATTTGATGTCTCATAGGGAGTTGAACCTCAGGAAACGTAGGTGGTTAGAGCTTCTTAAGGATTATGACCTTACGATAGAATATCATCCGGGTAAGGCAAACGTAGTGGCTGATGCCTTGAGTAAAAAGGTGGTCGTTGAGTTACGAGCTATGTTTGCGAGATTGAGCATGTCCAGTGATGGTGGGTTTATGGCCGAGCTTCAGGTTAAGCCTTCATTAGTTCAGTTGATTCGAGAGAAGTAGTTGCGAGATGAGTCTTTGGCACCTCACGTGCAAGATATAGCCAAAGACATGCCTACTGAGTATTGTTTTGGTGAGAATGGGATCCTATGTTTAAAGGATATGATAGTGGTTCCGAAAGATGCCGAGTTGAGACGTACGATCTTGAATGAAGTTCATAATAATCCTTTTGCTATGCATTCGGGTAGTACAAAGATGTATAGAGGGTTAAAAGGGGAGTACTATTGGGTTGGGTTGAAGAAGGATGTGGTCGAGTTTGTGAGCAAGTGTATGGTTTGTCAGCGAGTCAAGACCGAGCATCAGTTTCCTTCGGGGTTGTTACAGCCGTTGAAGATTCCGGAATGGAAGTGGTAACGTATCACTATGGACTTTGTGTTAGGGTTACCGTTGACTCCTTCGAGGAAGAACACAGTGTGGGTGATAGTTGATAGATTCACTAAGTGTGCTCACTTCATACCTGTTCATACCACCTATACTTTAGATAAGTTGGTCGACATGTACATCTGTGAGATAGTGAGACTGCATGGGGTACCGAAATCGATTGTGTCAGACCGCGATCTGAGGTTTACAGCTAGATTCTGGGAGTGTTTACATCGTGCCTTGGGTACTTGGTTGAACTTCAGTACTTCGTATCATCCACAGTCAGATGGTCAGTCTGAAAGAGTGATTCAGGTGTTGGAAGATATGTTGATATGTTGTATTATCGATTTTCAGGGGTCTTGGGAGAAACATTTGCCGCTAGTCGAGTTTGCTTATAACAATAGTTTTCAGTCGAGCATTCAAATGGCTCCGTATGAGGCCTTGTATGGTAGGAAGTGTAGAACTCCAATTGTTGGGCTGAAGCCGAACAGAAGCTTGTACCGATACCCTGCATTGTTGATGTTTTCGGTTTTAGAGCATCTTCACTAAGCTTATAGCTTACGCTCTCATTTTCAACAATGCAGATCATTAGCGTGGTGTTAGCTCGGAGCAAGGCAAGAAGGGCTTCAAAGTTTTTGTTGCTCAAGTACGGTTATTAATTATGTAGTAGTTTAGCAATGTGGCAAGGGTGTGTTTGAATGAGCTTTGTAAGACTCATATATGATTTTGATGTCTATGGCTTGACTTGGTTTGTAAGCATGATATATCTTGCCAAATGCTTGAATGATGCATGTCTTATGGATGCTTAAGATTGCTTGATGGCATGTAAACCTATATGTGACGATTTGGTATCTTTTGTCTATTAAAGTCTTCAAGCATGCTTTTTATGATATGTCTTTAATGTGTATTTGCCATGTATGAAAGATTGTTCAAATCCATGTCTTGTGGGTGTTTGAGTATGCTAAACCTAGGATGTATGCCTCTAGACTTTGTTTGTTGGTGTTGTGTGCTTTTAGGGGTCCTATGGGACCTTTAGACTTGTTAAAATTCCCCTAAATCTGTCTTTCAAAGGTTGCAGGCAGCCCGCGTTTCGAAACGGGCTGGGTCGTTTCGGAACGGGTAGGCTTCAGGGACCCCGTATCGGAACGCGTTTCGATAAGGTTTGGCCTCTGAGAGCCCCTGTTCCGATACGAGTTTCGGAACGTTTTGGCTACTGAAATTCTGAGAAAATGACGAGATGAAGGTGTTTCGAAACGGGTCTGAGGGTTTCGAAACGGTCAAAATCTCGTTTACCACGAGAAGTTGACCGTTGAGGGCGTTTTGAAACGGTTGACCACCATTTCGATACGGCCCCTTGTATGGGCTCTTGGGCAGTTGACCCGGTCAAGGCGTTTCGATACGCCTCATGGGTGTTTCAAAACGGCCTGTTTAAAAGATTAAAATTGGGCTGTTCAAATGTTGTTTTGGGTTCGAATGATTATCTCATGTATTTTATTCCGCTGTTTGATGACATAGGATTCGAATGAGTCTTTAGAAAAGATTAAGTTAAAAAAAATAGGGTTGCTAACCGGGGGAACCTTGACGGGTTTTGCTTCGATTTTCCCCGTGTGGCCCACTCGGACCGGTCATCCGGCCAGACCGGGACGAGGGGTTACAAAATAAACTATCTAAATGGCCCCAATAAAAAATAGGGTAAACTACTGCAGAGGTCACTTACGTTTAGCGTCTGTACAGAGTTAGTCACCACTTTTGAAAAGTGCATATTAGTAGTCCTCTACGTTTTCGATGTGTAAATACTTGGTCACTCCGACGTTAACTCCGTTAGTCCCCTAACGGATTGCTGACGTGGCGAAAATAAAATAAGGATAAATTACTGCAATAGCCATTAAAATTTATCTCATGTACATTTTTTCTCCTCAATTTAAAAAAGTAAACATTATAGTCACTAATAAAAATGTTTCTTTATAATTTCACCCTTAAATTTTTAAAAATTCATTTTTTCAATCCTAAAACTTTACAATCAATTAACACAATAATATTATAAATGCTTAGATGAAAAATAGGTGTCCAAAGTATACCCTTTGAAACTTAGGTGCCCAAATTGCTCCTATTTAATAACTCAAACTTAAAAATTTAGTCCACTAACTACTAAAAAATTCGAGTTATTAGAATTTCTATTTTATAATTCAAACTTTATTTTGAATTTTTGAGTCGAGTTTATAAAATTATGAGTCGATTATTTTCACATCAAACCAAAAAATTTAATTTTTTCGAGTCAAGTCGAGTTATTGGAATTTCTATTTTATAATTCAAACTTTATTTTGAATTTTTTAGTCGAGTTTATAAAATTATGAGTCGAGTATTTTCACATCAAACCTAAAAATTTAATTTTTTCGAGTCAAGTCGAGTTATTGGAATTTCTATTTTATAATTCAAACTTTATTTTGAATTTTTGAGTCGAGTTTATGAAATTATGAGTCGAGTATTTTCACATCAAACCAAAAATTTTAATTTTTTCGAGTCAAGTCGAGTTATTGGAATTTCTATTTTATAATTCAAATTTTATTTTGAATTTTTGAGTCGAGTTTATGAAATTATGAGTCGAGTATTTTCACATCAAAACAAAAAATTTAATTTTTTCGAGTCAAGTCGAGTTATTGGAATTTCTATTTTATAATTCAAACTTTATTTTGAATTTTTGAGTCGAGATTATGAAATTATGAGTCGAGTATTTTCACATCAAACCTAAAAATTTAATTTTTTCGAATCAAGTCGAGTGTTGCACTTCCCTACATATAATTTTTAATTTTAATCCGAAGTTTTTCTTGGGACAAACACGGATTAAAATTAAAAATTATATGTAGGGAAGTGCAACACTCGACTTGATTCGAAAAATTAAATTTTTAGGTTTGATGTGAAAATAGTCGACTCATAATTTCATAAACTCGACTCAAAAATTCAAAATAAAGTTTGAATTATAAAATAGAAATTCCAATAACTCGACTTGACTCGAAAAAATTAAATTTTTAGGTTTGATGTGAAAATAGTCGAATCATAATTTCATAAACTCGACTCAAAAATTCAAAATAAAGTTTGAATTATAAAATAGAAATTCCAATAACTCGACTTGACTCGAAAAAATTAATTTTTTAGGTTTGATGTGAAAATATTCGACTCATAATTTCATAAACTCGACTCAAAAATTCAAAATAAAGTTTGAATTATAAAATAGAAATTCCAATAACTCGACTTGACTCGAAAAAATTAAGTTTTTGGTTTGATGTGAAAATACTCGACTCATAATTTCATAAACTCGACTCAAAAATTCAAAATAGAGTTTGAATTATAAAATAGAAATTCCAATAACTCGACTTGACTCGAAAAAAATTAAATTTTTTGGTTTGATGTGAAAATACTCGACTCATAATTTCATAAACTCGACTCAAAAATTCAAAATAAAGTTTGAATTATAAAATAGAAATTCCAATAACTCGACTTGACTCGAAAAAATTAAATTTTTTGGTTTGATGTGAAAATACTCGACTCATAATTTCATAAACTCGACTCAAAAATTCAAAATAAAGTTTGAATTATAAAATAGAAATTCCAATAACTCGAATTTTTTAGTAGTTAGTGGACTAAATTTTTAAGTTTGAGTTATTAAATAGGAGCAATTTGGGCACCTAAGTTTCAAAGGGTATACTTTGGGCACCTATTTTTCATCTAAGCATTTATAATATTATTGTGTTAATTGATTGTAAAGTTTTAGGATTGAAAAATGAATTTTTAAAAATTTAAGGGTGAAATTATAAAGAAACATTTTTATTAGTGACTATAATGTTTACTTTTTTAAATTGAGGAGAAAAAATGTACATGAGATAAATTTTAATGGCTATTGCAGTAATTTATCCTTATTTTACTTTCGCCACGTCAGCAATCCGTTAGGGGACTAACGGAGTTAACGTCGGAGTGACCAAGTTTTTACACATTGAAAACGTAGAGGACTACTAATATGCACTTTTCAAAAGTGGTGACTAACTCTGTACAGACGCTAAACGTAAGTGACCCCTGCAGTAGTTTACCCTAAAAAATAATGTTGTTAATTTTAGTAGACTCAAAATTCAAACAGATTGTCAATAAAGTGTGTATACATTATTAAATAATTATGAAAAAATGAACAGATGTTATCATAAGACCACACTATATGCTAAAAAAATACTATGAGATAATTGCCTAATAAATGACTTTTATGATTAATCTAGTCTAAACCTTTTAGTTACAAATCATTTTAAACAAACATTATTTTTAGTTTTTTCCCTTTAGTAATGGATTTGATTTTTTCTCTCATAATATTCAAACCTGAACTCATATATTTACTTTAGGATATGAATCTATTGATGTTAGCATTAAATCAAAGGAAAATTCTACAACGTTCGACGAGCACCGATGAACACTATTAATTTAATTTATAAAATTTTAAAATTTAAAGGACTCAACGTATAATTATAAAATATTTAAAAATTAAAAGGTAAATTAATTGAAATACATTATTTTTTATTTTTAATTAAAATACCCTTAAATTACAAAACCTTAATTTTTGTTCATTTGAAATTCAAGTCGTCGTTGCCATGCCACTCTAGCCTTTTATTATTCGTACTTGTTGTTGCCTCAACTTTGCGGCTGTGTCCCCCCCCCCCCCCCCAATACTAAATTACCTTCTTGCGTCCTTGTTGTTGTCTCAACAGGGTAAAACAGCAGCGACGGCTTAAATTTTAAATCAACAAAAATTAAGATTTTATAATTTTATGGTATCCGATATAATTTAATGGTATATGAGATAATTTACCTTAAAATATTATTCATGATATTTTGATTGAAGAAAAAGTACACGAAAACGGTGGGAAAATTAACAAATTTAGGGCCATGATTCCCATCTTCATTCATTCCCGTTTCTTTGGAATTCAATACTTTTGTTTCACAGCCCCAGTTTTCCGATCCTAAGATAAATCGGAAAATTAACAAGTTTAGGGCCATCTTCTCCCCAAGCACGCCGGAAGTCCTCCAGCACATCCTCGCTCAAAAGCTCCACGCCCTTCTCCTTGGCCTTCTGGTACGCCGACCACGACCTCAGGTACGTGAAATACTCCTCTAAGCTCATCGTTCTCTCATTCCGGAACTCAAAGGGTCCGGTGTTATCTTCACCGTCGACAGACTCGAATGGAAAATCGATGGATGTATACTTATCGTCCACCAGCTTCCGCTGTGGATCCCAGTACGGGTTCTCGTAAAATCGTTTCAAGACCTTGTCGACGGAGTCGTCGACTTCAGGTGTGGTGTAGCATCACGCAGCGATGACCCCATGGGGTTTCTTGAGCACCCATTTCACCCCTTGGTAAAACTCCGGTAGGTCGAACCAGTGCATGGCTTGAGCCACGGTCACTAAATCCACACTCGATTCTGCTCCCACTTTCTGCTCGACATCTAAAACGGACATCGTCGGAGAAGTTTCCTCGTACCGGATGTTGGGGAGTTTTGTTGCGAATTCGAGCTGTTTTGGGCTTGTATCTGTTGCTACGACGTTGTTGTAAATCTCGGCCAAAGATCGAGCGGCCTGGCCGCTGCCGGTGCCGACATCCCAGGCAAGATCGTGCTGGGGAGTCTTTGAGGCAATGAATTGGAATAAAGCTGGCTGGTAGCTTGGGCGAGCTTGTGCATATTGCTTTGCCTGCTTGATGAACAAATTGGCCATTGTTTTTTGGGTTTGATAAATGATGAGAGGTCAACTGTTTTGCTTTCTTATTTATAGATATTCAAAAAGTAAAAGGGTTAGAATTTATTTTTTGAGCCTTACTTGATCTCCAAGGCAAAGAGGAAGGGAAATTGTATAGGCATTAGCCATAGACGCAAAAGACACAACTGGTGAAGCTTCAACTGGGGCTTGCCAAGTTTGACTTTGTCATTGCAGTGACAAACGGCGGTTGGGGTGCAAACGGGCGTTGGTAGAAGTTAGATTTTTCAGCTGCCAGCAAACGAGCGTTTAAGCGTCAAACGATGGTGGACAAACAGACGTTTGTGCCAAACTCATGGCATCGGAATCATGGCGGCAACGGGCGTTGGGGCGTAAAACTCAACCAAAAACAAAGCCTTAGGGGAACTTGTATCATAATCATCTTGAATTCGTTTTGTTTTTTTAAAATATTCATTAAAGTTAGTCTAGTGAATAATAGTGGCAATTAAAAAAATAAGATTAGGAGAAGAAGATTATAACGTGTTACATCGATATTTCTTACAAACAACAATAGTAACAAATAAAAATTAAAAGATTAATAATTTGATTACAAATTTTAAAAGCTCAGTGGTCAAAGTAAAAGTGACCCAAAAGTTTAGGAACTACCTGTATAATTTACCCTTATGGAAAGCTGAGACTGCATTTAAAAGATAACCCAATAGTCATTCTTTGGTATTCGATTTAGATGTCTGGATTCAATTTATCTCGACATTTTTTGTTTTTTTATTGAGTAGCATTTCAGTAGTTTCAGTCAGAAAATTATATTTTTAAAAAATAATAATTAAATATGTTAAGGGATAACAAAGTTGGTAATTTTGCTACCTATGGTCCCTACCATTTCCTTCCACTTTGCACTTTGTTTAAAAAATTATATATTCTACCTTTCTAATTATTATTTTCTATCCTTATGAATGAATAAAGTAGATTTAACTTGGTTACTTTAAGAGGGTGAGATGTTTTTTTTTATCAAAAAATTATATTAGAAATGAAAAAGACTCGTCCCTTTTTTAATTTTTTGATCTAATGACAGCTATAAACTATGCTAGTTTTAATACATATAAAATTAAGTCTAGTAGTGCCTCTCAAATTTTAAATTAAATACTTAATAGGTTCATGAGACTGTCTTTCTTATAGTTTAATTTTGATTAGATCTGTTAAATAAGGTAAAAAATTCAAATACTAACATTTAAATGAAACAATAAAACTAAAAGAATCGTCCTCTAATAAATCATATATTAATAGTTATAAAAACATAAATCACAAATTTAATAAGTTTTGATTGTTAAAAGTTTTAGGTAAATTACCACTAGTACTTGAAAATTTCAATTAAAATAATCAAACTCTTTTGAATCAAATTAACTTGGCAAGATTAATTAAATTAAGCCTTGACAAATGTTTCAGACCTGGAAAATCAGTCTTAAGCGGGTCAAACTTGGCAAGTGGCAGTTGATGCTTCACCGGTTGTGCCTTTTGTCTTGGATATCACGTACGGTTCAATGAATCCCTCTGTATGCATATAATTTATTTGAATTGATCCGAGTCACATATCTAATCTTAGTAAAAAAATCATTTTTTTTAGATTAAATATACATTTGGTATCTTAACTAGATCATTCTCCTAAATTGGTACTTAATGATTTTTTCTCCTAAATTGGTACCTAAACTAAGCACATTCTCTCAAG
This sequence comes from Hibiscus tridactylites, assembly GCA_958450335.1. Classification (NCBI taxonomy): domain Eukaryota; kingdom Viridiplantae; phylum Streptophyta; class Magnoliopsida; order Malvales; family Malvaceae; genus Hibiscus; species Hibiscus tridactylites. The sequence goes on along the minus strand of OY288291.1, from coordinate 57,354,848 downwards.
TCGATACTTAAAATTTTTTTACTCTCAAGTTGGTACTTAAACTAGACACATTCTCTCAAATTGGTACCAAAACTTATACATTCTATTAATTTTGTCATAATTCAAAACAAATCAATAAATTTAACACTTTATATTTATAAATTATATCAATTTTTTTTTGTTATTCTCATAAATTGTTTGTTCTTCTCTCAAGAATGTTACATACTAAATTATTTTTTATTATTCTCTTAAATTGTTTGTTCTTCTCCTAAATTGATCAATAAATTTGATCTTATATACCCACTTGATTTGACAATATCATAATATTTTTTATTAAATTGATGTAATTTTAAAATATTAAGGGTTAAATTTATTGAATTTGATCAAATTATTAGAATGTATAAGTTTTTAGGACTAAATTATTAATAAAATATCAAAACTATGAATGAAATTAAAGTTCAGGTACCAACTTGAGAGTAAAAATTCTTTAAGTACCAACTTAGAAAAAATGTCAATTTCAAGTATTAATTTAGGAGCAAAAATTCTTTAGATACTAATTTAGGGAAGATATTTAATTCAAGTACCAAATATATATTTAAACTTTTATTTAAGCTATAAAGCATATAATTGCTCTCTCCTCATCCAACAAACCAACCAAGAAAAAACAAAAAGCACAACCATGGCAAATTTGTTCATCAAGCAGGAACAACACCAGTATGCAGGAGCTCGACCAAGCTACCAGGCAAACCAATATGCACAAGGTCGCCCGAGCTACCCATCTGAATTATTCCAATTCATTGCCTCAAAGACTCCCACCACGACCTTGCCTGGGATGTCGGCACCGGCACCGGCAGGCCGCTCGATCTTTAGCCGAGATATACAAGAACGTCGTAGCAACAGATATGAGCCCGAAACAGCTTGAATTCGCACCCAAACTCCCCAACATCCGATACCAGGAAACCTCTCCAACAATGTCCTATTCAGAGGTTGAGCAAAAAGTGGGATCGGAATCGAGTGTGGATTTAGTTAGGGGTGTTCATTTCGGATATCCGATCCGAAAATTCGGATATCCGAAAAATTCGGATCACCTACATAGCGATCCGTATCCGATCCAAAAAAACCGGATATCCGAAAATCCGGATATCCGAATATCCGAAATTTTTGAATTTATTTGATTATTTTTTTAATTTAATGGTTCTATCCATGAAAAATTTAGGTTTTCGAATATAAAAATTAATAAATTATTGAATATAAAAATATTTGTATCAAGAAATTTTAATTTTTCATATATAACAAGTAAAAATATCGAATATAATAAGATTTATACCTATAAAAAATTGAATTTTCGGATATCGGATAATCGGATATCCGATCCGAATGTAAAACCACTATCCGTATCCGATCCGAAATTTTCGGATATCCGATCCGAATTATCCGAAAAATAAAAAACGGATCGGATATCCAAAATTTCGGATCGGAACAACGGATAATCGGATCGGATCAATCGGATCGGATTTTTTTGAACACCCCTAGATTTAGTGACCGTGGCTCAAGCCATGCACTGGTTCAACCTCCCCGCGTTTTACGAACGGGTGAAATGGGTGCTCAAGAAACCCGACGGGATCATCGCTGCGTGGTGCTACACCAACCCACAGGTCAACGACTCCATGGACAAGCTCCTTGAAGCATTCTACGAGAACCCTTATTGGGATTCGCCGCGAAAGATGGTGGACGATAAGTACAGATCGATCGATTGCCCGTTCGACGCCGTTGACGGAGCGGATAACGCCGGACCGTTTGAGTTCGAGAATGAGAGAACGATGAGCTTAGAGGGGTATTTTAGTTATTTAAGGTCGTGGTCGGCGTACCAGAAGGCTAAGGAGAAGGGCGTGGAGCTTTTGAGCCAGGATGTGGTTGAGAACTTCAAGAGTGCTTGGGGCTGAAGATGGGAATCATGGCCCCAAACTTGTTAATTTTCCTATTTATCTTAGGATTGGAAAAGTGGGCCTCTAAGCAAAAGTATTCGATTCAAAAAGAATCATGGTTATAGTAAATTAGTCTAGTAAAATAAAATACTAAATATTTAAATTAGTTTTGAGATTTGAATCTTAGCGATTGCGCTCTTTGATCCTATTATGTATTTGTAAGCTTTTGAACTTCTTACGTAAATAACTATTGAACTTTACTCTCAGATATATTTTGGTCATTAAAATTTTAAAACGTTCAATTTACTTACTAAAGTTCAGACATTGAACGTTTTTGGTCACTCATCTATTAACTTTTTGATGATGTCTAACCAACAAACAAACAAAATTTCTCCAAGATCTGAACTGTGAAAAACTTCATCGACACGAGAGAAGCAGTATACTTAGGGATGTAAAAACAGGTAATCGGACAGGTTTCAGGTCGGGTAAATTCGGATACAGGTCATTTCAGGTAAAAAAAAATTTTTGACTCGACTCGGGTCGGGTGCGGGTCCATTGCAGTCGGGTAATTTGCAGGTTGGGTCCATTTCAGGTCGGGTCAATTTTCAGGTCGGGTCCATTTCAGGTCAAACTCGTTGCAGATCGGGTAAAAACAGGTCGGGTAAAATTAGTTAATTGGCAGGTAAATTGCAGGTCGGGTAAATTTCAGGTCGGGTTCATTTCAGTTCGGGTTATTTCAGGTCGGTTTCATTTCAGGTCGGGTTCATTTCAGGTCGGGTAATTTTAGGTCGTCGGGTTCATTTCAGTTCGGGTTAAATCAGGTTCACCAGAAATGAAGAATTTTGAATAAAAACAAAGTTTTATGGACTATATTGAAAAAAATAATAATAAATAAGAGCTAATTTGGACTAAAATAAAGTTTTATGGACTATAATAGGCTCAATTTTGAATAAAAACAAAGTTTTATGGACTATAGTGAAAAAAATAATAAATAAGAGTTAATTTGAAGTAAAAATAAAGTTTTAAGGACTCAATTGAATTGAATTGAATTAAAACTTAAAGGAATTGAATAAAAAACTTATATAATATAAAGAACTTATTTATAATTTACCTCAAATTGAAATTCAATTTGGGAATTGGGCGGTTTCAAAATAAATTTTCCCGCACATATATATTAATTTTCCCGCCCAACAATTAATAATTATTATTAATTATAATATTTAGCCCATCTAAAATATTTAGTCCAAAGCACAACAATTAATAATTATTATTTATTATTGATATAATTAATTATTATAAAAGGGTGGTGTGATATGAGCCCAAAGGCCAAAGGCCCAAACTATTACTAATTATTAATTATTATAATATAAATATATTATATAACTTATAAATTATAAGTTTATATATATATATATATTATTTATACATTATAGGTTTTAGGGCCCATCTAAAATAAATAGGTGGTGGGATATGAGCCCAAAGACCCAAGGCCCAAACTATTACTAATTATTATTTATTATTAATTATTATATTATAAATACATTATATAACTTATAACTTATAACTTATAAGTTATAAGTTTATATATATATATATATATTTATACATTATAGGTTTTAGGGGCCATATCAAATAAATGGGTGGTGGGATATGAGCCCAAAGGCCCAAGGCCCAAACTATTACTAATTATTATTTATTATTAATTATTATATTATAAATACATTATATAACTTATAAGTTATAAGTTTATATATATATATATATATATATATATATATATATTATTTATACATTATAGGTTTTAGGGCCCATCTAAAACAAATGGGTGGTGGGATATGAGCCCAAAGGCCTAAGGCCCAAATTATTACTAATTATTAATTATTATATTATAAATACATTATATAACTTATAAGCTATAAGCTATAAGTTTATATATATATATATATATACATATACATTATAGGTTTTAGATGCCCATCTCAAATAAATGGGTGGTGGGATATGAGCCCAAAGGCCCAAGACCCAAACTATTACTAATTATTATTTATTATTAATTAGGATATTATAAATACATTATATAATTTATAAGTTATAAGTTTAAATATATATATATATATTATACATTATAGGTTTTAGGGGCCCATCTAAAATAAATGGGTGGTGAGATATGAGCCTAAAGGCCCAAGGCCCAAACTATTACTAATTATTATTTATTATATTATAAATACATTATATAAATTATAAGGTATAAGTTTATATATACATATATATATATTATATTTCTACATTATAGGTTTTAGGGGCCCATCTAAAATAAATGGGTGGTAGGATAAGAGCCCAAAGGCCCAAGGCCCAAACTATTATTAATTAATATTTATTATTAATTATTATATAAATTATAAGTTCTAAGTTTATATATATATATATATTATAGGTTTTAGGGGCCCATCTAAAATAAATGGGTGGTGGGATATGAGCCCGAATGCCCAAGGCCCAAACTATTACTAATTATTATTTATTATTAATTATTATATTATAAATACATTATATAAATTATAAGTTATAAGTTTATATATATATATATATTATATTTATACATTATAGGTTTTAGGGGTCCATCTCAAATAAATGGGTGGTGGGATATGAGCCCAAAGGCCCAAGGCCCAAACTATTACTAATTATTATTTATTATTAATTATTATATTATAAATACATTATATAAATTATAAGTTATAAGTTTATATATATAATATATATATATATAAATATTATATTTATACATTATAGGTTTTAGGAGCCCATCTCAAATAAATGGGTGGTGGGATATGAGCCCAAAGGCTCAAAGCCCAAACTGTTACTAATTATTATTTATTATTATATTATAAATACATTATATAAATTATAAGTTATAAGTTTATATATATATATATATATATATATATATACATTATAGGTTTTAGGGGCTTATCTCAAATAAATGGGTGGTGGGATATGAGCCCAAAGGCCCAAACTATTACTAATTATTATTTATTATTAATTATTATATTATAAATACATTATATAAATTATAAGTTATAAGTTTATATATATATATATATATATATACATACATTATAGGTTTTAGGGGCCCATCTCAAATAAATGGGTGGTGGGATATGAGCCCAAAGGCCCAAGGCCCAAACTATTACTAATTATTATTTATTATATTATAAATACATTATATAACTTATAAGTTATAAGTTTATATATATATATATATATATATATATATATATATTATACATTATAGGTTTTAGGGGCCCATCTAAAATAAATGGGTGGTGGGATATAAGCCTAAAGGCCCAAAGCCCAAGCTATTACTAATTATTATTTTTTATATTCTAAATACATTATATAATTATAAGGTATAAGTTTATAAATATATATATATATATATATACATTATAGGTTTTTGGGCCCATCTAAATTAAATGAGTGGTGGGAAAAGAGCCCAAAGGCCAAAACTATTACTAATTAATATTTATTATTAATTATTATATAAATTATAAGTTATAAGTTTATATATATATATAGATATTATACTTATATATTATAGGTTTCAGGGGCCCATCTAAAATAAATGGGTGGTGGGATATGAGCCCAAAGGCCCAAGGCCCAAACTATTACTAATTATTATTTATTATTAATTATTATATTATAAATACATTATATAAATTATAAGTTATAAGTTTATATAATATATATATATATATTATATTTATACATTATAGGGTTTTAGGGCTCATATCAAATAAATGGGTGGTGAGATATGAGCCCAAAGGCCCAAGGCCCAAACTATGACTAATTATTATTTATTGTTAATTATTATATTATAAATAAATTATATAACTTATAAGTTATAAGTTTATATATATATATATTATATATACTTTATAGGTTTTAGGGGCCCATCTCAAATAAATGGGTGGTGGGATATGAGCCCAAAGGCCCAAGGCCCAAGGCCCAAACTTTTACTAATTATTATTTATTACTAATTATTATATTATAAATACATTATATAACTTATAAGTTATAAGTTTATATATATATATATATATATATATATATATATATATATATATATTATAGGTTTTAGGGGCCCATCTAAAATAAATGGGTGGGGAGATATGAGTCTAAAGGCCCAAGCTATTACTAACTATTATTTATTATTATTTATTATATTATAAATACATTATATAAATTATAAGGTAGAAATTTATATATATATATATATATTATTTATACATTATAGGTTTTAGGGGCCCATCTAAAATAAATGGGTGGTGGGATAAGAGCCCAAAGGCCCAAGGCCCAAACTATTACTAATTAATGTTTATTATTAATTATTATATAAATTATAAGTTATAAGTTTATATATATATATATATTATATTTATACATTATAGGTTTTAGGGACCCATCTAAAATAAATGGGTGGTGGGATACTGGGATATGAGCCCAAAGGCCCAAGGCCCAAACTATTACTAATTATTATTTATTATTAATTATTATATTATAAATACATTATATAAGTTATAAGTTTATATATATATATATATATATATTATATTTATACATTATAGGTTTTAGGGGCCTATCTCAAATAAATGGGTGGTGGGATATAAGCCCAAAGGCTCAAGGCCCAAACTATTTCTAATTATTATTTATTATTAATTATTATATTATAAATACATTATATAAATTATAAGTTATAAGTTTATATATAATATATATATATTATATTTATACATTATAGGTTTTGGGGGATCATCTCAAATAAATGGGTGGTGGGATATGAGGCCCAAACTATTACTAATTATTATTTATTAGTAATTATTATATTATAAATACATTATATAAATTATAAGTTATAAGTTTATATATATATATATACATTATAGGTTTTAGGGGCCCATCTCAAATAAATGGGTGGTGGGATATGAGCCCAAAGGCCCAAACTATTACTAATTATTATTTATTATTTATACATTATATAACTTATAACTTATAAGTTATAAGTTTATATATATATATATATATTATATTTATACATTATAGGTTTTAGGGGCCCATCTCAAATAAATGGGTGGTGGGATATGAGCCCAAAGGCCCAAGGCCCAAACTATTACTAATTATTATTTATTATTAACTATTATATTATAAATACATTATATAAATTATAAGTTATAAGTTTATATATATATACATACATTATAGGTTTTAGGGGCCCATCTCAAATAAATGGGTGGTGGGATATGAGCCCAAAGACCCAAGGCCTAAACTATTAGTAATTATTATTTATTATATTATAAATACATTTTATAACTTATAAATTTATATATATATATTATATCTATACATTATTGATTTTAGGGGCCCATCTCAAATAAATGGGTGGTGGGATTTGAGCCCAAAGGCCCAAGGCCAAAACTATTTCTAATTATTATTTATTATTAATTATTATATTATAAATACATTATATAAATTATAAGTTATAAGTTTATATATATATATATATTATATTTATACATTATAGGCTTTAGGGGCCTATCTAAGATAAATGGGTGGTGGGATATGAGCCCAAAGGCCCAAGGCCCAAACTATTTCTAATTATTATTTATCATTAATTATTATATTATAAATACATTATATAAATTATAAGTTATAAGTTTATATATATATATATATATATATATATATTATATTTATACATTATAGGTTTTAGGGGCTCATCTCAAATAAATGGGTGGTGGGATTTGAGCCCAAAGGGCCAAGACCCAAACTATTACTAATTATTATTTATTATTAATTATATATTATAAATACATTATATAACTTATAACTTATAAGTTATATGTTTATATATATATATATATTATTTATACATTATAGGTTTTAGGGGTCCATATAAAATACATTATATAATTGAAAGACAATTATTTCACATGTTATATAAGTATAATAACATTAACTTTATGTTAAACATAATACTAACTTATATTTTGTATTTATTTTAATTTTATGAACATAATAAAGTTAACATAATATATATTATATAATAAAGCATAATAAGTTTAATATATTATATTATCTATATATTACTAATATATTATATACTTAGTAAAAATTATGACAAATCTTTTAAGTATATAATTTTATTATACATAATATATATTTTTATACTTAAACAAATTTCTAAATATATAATTTTATTATACATAATGTAGTTACAAATTAAGACAAATTTCTAAGTATAATGGAAGATAAAATTTTTCTAAGTAATGAAATTAACATAATCTACTAAAAAATTATTAAGTTTATAATGAACAGTTTACACTTTAAATTATTTAACATTTTTAGCCAGGTCTACATTAGTTCAGGTCAACAACAGTTCAGGTTCAAAACAGGTCGGGTCCATTAACAGGTCGCGTCCATTAACAGGTCGGGTCAAAACAGGTCGGGTAAAATCGGATATCGGGTCGATTCAGTCGAATAATATCAGGTAATTTGCCAGGACGGTCTCGGGTTCGGGTTTGTTTCAGTCGGATGCAGGTCGGGTTTCAGGTCAAAATTAACAGGTCAAATTCAGGTTCAGGTCGTTTTCAGTCGGACGCAGATCGGGTTCGGTTGCTACAGTAACAAGTTGAACTCAGGTTCGGGTCAGCAACAGTTCGGGTTTGGATCATCGAATTCTCGGGTCAAATCAGGTTTTGACTCGAGCAGGTTTCAGGCAGGTTTTCAGGTCCTGACTTGTTTTTACAACCCTAAGTATACTGAGACACGAGCTCCATAAGAGGGCAGATGAGCAAAATTGACAAGAGAGAAACTAGAAAATTGTTGGTCGATTTGTGAACTTTGGGGCACTTTTCAACAAAATAGAGGTTGAATTTAGACTAAAGGGATCGAGACAAAGTGGCTGGTAAAATTTGGGACCGAACGACCACACCATCTATGATCGTTTGAGGTTTAAGAGTGACCAAAAAATTTAATGTCTAAGTTTTAGTGACCGAAAATGTGCAGTGTCTAAATTAAAAAAAAATTAACGTTTTGAAATTTTAGTGACCAATATAGATTTAAAGTAAAATTCAGTGATAATTTAATTAATTTACTTGACATAAAATTGCAGTGGAATTCAGTTATATTATTGGTAAAAATGGAAAGTACCACCTAAGCTTTCTGAAACTGAAATATTAAAACTTTATTGGTATACCAAGCAAAGACATGTCATAGCAGGGCAATAGATATTGTCGTGTTAAAGTAAAAACATAAACGACACATATTGCAAGCTAAATGGATATAAATGCAAACCCTCGAGTAATGGAATCAGAGTAGCTGTTGAAAGCCTCTGGTCATGCCAGTACGCTGCAACAAAGAAAGATCTCGTTACAAAATTGAATCAAAACCATTTCAAACTAAAAGAAAATTAACAATATATATATATATACACGTAGAATTCTGGGATCATCTGCTTCTAACTATTAAGATCAGAAAGGAAATAGGATGCACAAAGGGAGCTTACTTGTACAAATAGAGAGCAATACCGAGAAGGATAAATATCAAAACAATGTCGATGCAGAAATTCCGGCTCGATCTCACCTGCAAAAACATGAATTTCTAATGTATCCTGGAAAGTCAGATGGGAGGAATTCGACAGATGAAACAATCATCTGTATGAATTTACCTGGTTAATGGTTTCCTTCAGCCTGACATTATTCTTTCGGAGATCGGATGTCGTCTGGTCGACCTGTAAAATCGCCATATTAACATTAGGTAATGCATTTTATGAATCCTCTCCATGATGTTTGATTAACTGATTCTAAAACCACACTAATTCTCACCTTTTTATCAATTTCATCCATCAGAGGAACTTGTCTGTCTAATTCCTGAACATGTCAAAAAAACGAATAAATTGGTCCTAAATATCATGATTCATGACCAAACCATAAACTATACACATTGTGACAAACCTCATTCATGTCAAGAGCAATGTTTTTCAGTTTATCCAATCCTTCTGATATCACATCAAGACCTTCATCCTGCATACATGTTAATATACAACCAATGAACCAAATGATTGTGCACAAAGATATCAGAGGCTACTTTGGATTGCAGAGTGATGAAATAACAAGAATCTAGCATGCCTGTTTCTTTCTTCTCATTTCGTACTCGTTTCTGAATTGGTCCGACTCTTCCGAATGCGAGTAAAAATCACTCTCGAAACACTCTTCTGAAGGTCCGATAATGGAAAGTATTGTATGATCAATTTCAGAATGCATTAAGGTAACTTTAACTTGAGGGATAAGCAATTAAGCATTACCCTGGATTACCTGATGACTCAAATTTGATGTTTTTGTCGGAGGATGAAGTTCCCCGTCCACCGGTTTGGTGCACACCGGGTGTAGACCCATCCGGAATGGCTTTAATGCTTTCGATAATCGATAATACGAGTTCGAAACGAGTTTCTTGCTCCTCTTTGGAAATTCCCTTGACCTGTAATTAGAAACCAATAGCATACAGGAATTCAACACAATGCTTAATAGGCAAATGACAAATCCAATGCCTAAACTTTCTTACTTTCACTAGTAATCTCAGCCTACTTCTGGCTTAGTGCTTACTGATCTAGTGCTAGCTGAAAATTGAATAGAGTTATACCTTCTTTTTAGCCAATTTTTGAAGCTTAGGGACTTCCTCCATCAATCGAGCCTTTGTCCGACGAACCTCGGCATTCAGCGCCACCGCCGCCGCTCTGTTCTTCTCTGTGTAAACCTTCTCAGCTTTCTGTATTTCATTCCAATAACATGTTTCTTTAAAACAAAACATCATTTCAAAAAGAATACAGTAAAACGAAGAGATTAGGAAAATGGAAACGAACTTCAAGAGCCTTATCGATGTCGTCCTCAACGGAAGTGTAGAGGCGAGCGAAGGCATCGTCGGCAGAGGCACTGGCTTCGCGTTGTCTTTCGGGATCGTACTTTTCGTATTTCTTGCAGATTTCGTCGACTCGGAAAAGGATATCAATCACCGTCATTTTTCAATGTCAATTTTCGGAAAGTACCGAAATGAATGATGAAAGAGATAGGAGAAAATGAAGAAGATTTGGTTTTCTTTTTCCCGATTCAAGCTCCATGGTTTTCTGTTTGGATTGAACGTAGTGTTTCTAATTTTGGAGTGAAAAATTAATGGTGGAGCGGATACATGGGTGTGAGAACTGAAGACTGATGCAACAGCCCGAATTCTACTGTTTTGGTTTAGTAGCGGACGGCGAGGCTTCATTTTCGCCGCTGTTCGCCGCCGCAGTTGGAGACTTGGAGTTGATCAAATCTGACTCCCACTCTCGTTTTCAAAATGTTAAACAAGGAAATGAGCGGTTAGTAGTTACGGTAAGGTAAACAAATACTCACTAAACTATCTTAAATAAATACAAAATAATTACTAAAATTTTAAAAATTATATAATAGGTACTAAATTTTATTATAAAATTGTCACTGAGCTGTCAATTGTCATTAAGTGGATGAAGTACCAGTTACAAAAATTTGTATAATACTAGCACGATTAATCATTCATATTTACACATTCAATTCATGTAATCCTAATTTAACTCTCATTATTAATGTCTAAATTGATTAAATGTATAAATATTAAGAATTAAATGTGTTATTATACAAATTTTCGTAACTGTCACGTCACCAAGTTAATGATAATTAACGACTCAGTGAACATTTTGTTACAAAAACTAAATTTTAATAAATAATTTACTAAACAAGAATAAAAAATCAATCAAATAAATAATTATTAACTGAAAGTTAATGTGTTATATAACTTTTGAAAGTTATTGAATAAATAATTTAGTGGTCATTTGTGTACTTTACTCTAGTTGTTAATGAATAAAATCGATTTTAAGCCAAATTAATCAAGAATCAAATTTAAAAATATAACTATTAACTGAACAAACACATAATTAACCTATCAATTTACTAAATTAAATTTCAGTTTCATCAGTTAATATAGTTTTATCCATAGTGAACACCCCTGACTCGGAATACTCAATAAGTTTATCTAAACATTTTTTAAGAATGTAAACGTTTGACTATAAATAATAAAATATGTAATATTAAAAACTCATAATTAGGTTTCTTAAATGATTTTTAGGTTCGAATCTTAATGTTGTGAATAAGATAAATTAATTTGAAAAAACTTATCTCATAATAGGTATTTACAACATTTAATTCCAATTAATTGTTTAATAGATGAAATATAAAAAAAATAATTATATTATTATGGAAAATACTTTGATACACAAGTTTGTGTAAATTTTAGTTTGTACGAGCTTTTCAGTTTTAGGGTTTAAGGGTTTAGGTTATGGTTATGGTTTAAAGTTTAATAGTTTTTGTTGTAGAGCATGGAATTTAAGGTTTATATTTGAAAATTACAATTTAGAGTTTATGGTTTATAATTTATAATTTAGGGTGTTAGAGTTAAGAATTTAAATATAAAAGGTAAAAGAAATTATCTAACTTGTGTATCAAAATACGAATACACGCACTATGACATTTGGGCTACAATCTACAACTTGGCCTTCCTTGTAGTTTGTATCGTTGTTTTCTCCTATTTTGGGCTTGACCTTAGTATCCAATGTTTTGAGTGGAAAATTGTAGTTCAAATTCTATCATTAGTATAAGTATATATTTAGTCTCTATATTTTAATTTGATAAATTTTATTAATTTTTTTAGAAAAAAATTTAATCTTAATTCAAACCAATACATAGATAATATAACTAATTATAAAACTAAAAATATCAAATTAAAAAACAAAAACTAAATCTACAACTTACTCGTGATATAAAAACAATAACAAATTTTGACTTAGCGGATTTAATAATTATTGTTTATGTCAAGACTTTAATTTTGAATTAATAATCATATTTGATCGGTAGGTTAAATTGATGATTTTATTTTTTTCTTATTTTCTTAGGTCATGAGTTCTAAACCCACTAAAAACATTCCCTTTATTTTTTAGAGTAATTTTTTTCTTCTCCTCCCTGAATAGGATTAAAATTTTTCAATACAAATAATAAAAAACATTTTGATTAATAAATAGTATACAGAAATCCTTTTAATTGCACTTTTGCATTAGATTTTTTCGCAAGTATATGATTTTCTTTTATACAAAAATATAAATTTATAAAAAAAATATGCCGTCAATGATTATAAAGCTGAATATATTATTTTTTATTCAACAAAAGACTTTCTTTATTAAAAAAAATCAACAAATGATTATCGGTATTGTAAATAATTTGTATATTAATTTTTATCATATACAAGCTTAATCTTTGGATGTGAGATTTTTAATTGTTTTATTTAAAGATTATATAAAAAAACTGAAAAGATAAAGGGTAATTATTTGATACACTGATGGTGAAAATTAAAAGTTTTCACAAGCGCTTTAATTTTATGGTTTAGGGACTTAGTTTAGGGTGCATGGTTTAGGGGTTTAGGTGTATGAGTTTTGAATTTAAGGATAATGGTTGAAATTTACAATTTAGGGTTTATAGATTAAAACCTAAATCTTCACCATATTACCCTAAAAACTTAAGCCTAACCTCTAAACCTTAAATTCTAACAATAAACCCTAAATTCTAACCACTATCCATAAATTTTAAATCCCTACACCTAAATCATAAACCCTAAACTAAATCCCTAAACTCTAAAATTAAAGTGATTATGAAAACTTTTAATTTCTACCGCCAGTGTATAAGATAATAATCCAAAGATAAAAGTAACATTATAATAATATTTAATACCACTATTTGGGAAAAAATAGTTTGTCTTTTTTTCCAGTTAAGTTAGTGTCTGATTGATTTTTGACAGCAATTTAAACATAAATTTAATTAATTCTAAAATATATAGACCCAAAATATGAGTAAATATTATATATATTACACCTTCCGTCTTAAAAATATTGTTCTTTGTTGATTTTTCAAGTAGTTTTAGGAAGAAAAAATTTGTGTAAAAAATTGTTGAAAAGTAATTAAAATAACAATTTGATCATTGAAAAGTTAAAGTTTGTTTTATTGAAAAATTAAAAAGGAGGTAAAAAAAGTAAATGTGTTTAGTAAAAAGTTGTTGAATTTTTTAAATGAACAATTTTAAAACACAAAATGAACAAATTTTATGGTACAAGAGAGTATTACATTTTGCAAAATAATGAAACTATTTTACAAAGTATAAAGAGGCTGATTTTGTATTCTATATGAGAAGTTAGCTGAATAAGATTAGACGGTTATTTTAAAAAATTGATTAGTAAGTATAAAATTTGAAAAAGTTAGGTGTTGTTGTGGTAATTCATGTTAATTTTTTAAAATTTTAAATATTTCACTATTTTAAATATTTTTATAAATTTTAAATTATTTGTTAGTGTCACATATAAAATAATGTCATGTTAACATAAGTATACACAAAATGTTAGATAAACAACGTTAATAATATCATATTTTAGAAGCAACATGACTCTTTTTTATTAATAACAAATATTATATTTTTTAAGATAAATTTTAAAATCTAAACTCATACAAGATAAGACACATGAACATCTTGAATCACTCGACCAATTAATAAATCTCAAAATGATCTAACTCTTGACGAAAGGTTAACGGTCGTTTTTAACTAAGATACTAATGACCAAATTGACAAAAGGATATAAACATCAAAAGCCAAATTTATCAGTTATACCTTATTTAAATAAGGGAAAATATTTTAATTTTTATGCACATACAGTAGAAATAAAAAAATTTCAAAAATTTCTTGAGGTTTAGGGTTTATGTATGTTTGGAGTTTGGGGTTTATGTCATTATGATTGGAGTTTATGATTAGAATTTAGGGTTCAGAGATTAGAGTTTAGGTTTTAACATACAAATTTTAATTTTTAACTCTAAACTCTAAACACAGCTCCTAAACTTAAGACACAAACAAGAGCCATAAACCCCAGGGCCGTTTCTGAGATTTTTGTGGTCTATGGGCAAATCAAAATTTTGGGCCCTAATAACAACAACTAAAAATAATAATTTTAAAAGCATGCAAAATAAATTAATTTGCTTGTAAATTATATTTTTTTACTAGAATAAAAATAATCTAATAAATACATTAAAATTCAAATAAAAACATCAATAAATTTTATTAAACATCCAACTACTCATACAAAACAATTTCTACGAGCACTTTTAGATGCAAAATCACTAATAATAGTGTCTACATCAATATGTTCTAACATATTTTTCTCAATACATAAAATGGCTAGACCATTCAACATTTCTTGCGACATTGATGACCTCAAGTAAGTTTTCAAAAATTTTAATTTCGAAAAACTTCTTTCGGCAGATGCAACAGTCACCGGCATAGTTAAGAGGATTCGATAAGCAATTGAAACATTTGGATAACAATCCGATACTTTGACAAACTTGAAAATTTCAAGTGCCGACATTATCTCATTTGGCAAAGTCATTTGCAAGACTTTCAATTCTGAAAAGAGATCATCTGCATCAACATCAGAAAAATCGTTGTGAGAAAAAATATTTTTAAAGTTTATGCAAGATTTTTGTTATTCAATATTACCTAAAGATTTTAACATTTTGGAATTAAATAAAAATTCAAAAATATTTTTAAATAACTTTAATTGTTCAAATCTAGTTTTCAAAGAAGTTATAGCCAAATGAACAATCACAAAAAAATAACTGACTCTAAAAGATTCTTCGGGTGATTGTATTTCTTCATCATCATCGTTCTCGTCAAATTGTCTTTTTCTAAACACATGGCGTTTTGTTGGAAATATTGGTTCTATATTCATGCCAATTGCAAGTGTTTTCGCAATATCCATACAAGACTCAAACCCTTCATTTCTATATTTCTCAAAAAATAGTATTACACCTTCCACTTCACTAACTGTAGTTTCAATGCACATAGATTTAGATTGCAATTTCTTACTCACCTTGTTAATAATAAATAAAATCTCATACCAAATCACCAAGCTAAGTAAGAACTCAAAACTTGCAAGAGAATTAGCTAAACTTTCCGCTTCTCTTTTTGTTTTGGCATCTTCACTAATAGAATTGTACAAAATCGATAAAGCTAATTTTATTTGAGGTGCTTGAAACCTAATAGCTTTAATGCTCTTTATTCGACTCTCCCATCGAGTATTACACAAAGATTTAACAGTAAAGTCTTTAACATTATCAACTAAAATTTTCCATTTTTTGGTAGAACTTGCAAATAATGTGTATATGTGTTGCACAATTCTAAAAAAAAATAACTTTCACACAAGAATGTGTCATATCCGATAAAGTGAGATTAAGACTATGACAAACACATGGCATATATAAAGCCCTTGGATTTATTTCAAGTAGCATCTTTTGAACTCATTGGTGTTTTCCTTTCATATTAGAACCATTATCATAACTTTGACCTCTAATATCATTAACATCTAAATCAAGTGACTTACATGCATCTAATAATTCATTAAAAAGCCCTAATCCAGATATATCATTTACATTTAAGAACTCCAAAAAAAACTCATCTATTTTTATTTCATTACTTGACACATTAACACACCGTACTATCAAACTCATTTGTTCTTGATGGCTCACATCTGGGGTACAATCAAGGATAACAGAAAAATATTTTGACTCTTTAATGATCTTTATCATAGAAGTTCTAACACTATGTGCCAAAAGAGAAATTAATTCATTTTGAATTTTAGGACCAAGGTAGTGATAGTGAATTTCTTGACTTTGGATACGTCTA
The DNA here is from genome assembly GCA_958450335.1 of Hibiscus tridactylites. Classification (NCBI taxonomy): domain Eukaryota; kingdom Viridiplantae; phylum Streptophyta; class Magnoliopsida; order Malvales; family Malvaceae; genus Hibiscus; species Hibiscus tridactylites. The sequence continues at coordinate 57,338,112 of OY288291.1, read as the reverse complement.
ACATGATCTTGCATTACTAAATCAAATTCGGCTATCATTTCAATTAAACTTAAAAAATTACCATTATCATTGTCATAAAGTTTTCCACTAGATCCACGAAAAGTTAAATTATTTTTGGCAAGACATTTCACAACGGATATTATTCTTATTAAAACATGTCTCCAACGTTCCTTTTCTTTTGAAATTCCTTCTTGCAAATTTTTATCAATACCTTTATTCTTTTCTAATCTTATTCTTGTTTCATTCCAAGTATTCATATTAGTCATATGCTCAACACTATTCTCATGTTGTTTGAGTCTATCACTCAAATGTTTCCAATCATCCATTCCATCATTTGCTAAAATGCTTTTGCTATTTTGAGAACTAAATAACTTACAACAAAAACAATATGTTTTATTAACATGTCTAGAGTAAACTAACCATTTTCTATCAAGAGTTTCTCTGTTGCTCAATTTAAAAAAAAAAATAGGAATAAGAAAAATGTCTAGAAAGATTATCCTTAGGAAATATGAGATTCAAATCTCTAATGGGTCATTTTTCAATCAAAATATCTCTAGTTTTAGTATCAAGAACACCCCAATTTCTAGGATCATAGATATCAAAAGGAGGAATTATATGTTGATCAATGTCAACATCAACATTTGATGCATCAAGTACATAATCATGCTCATTATTTAAATTACTATTATATTTATCATTCAAATTTTTATTAGAATGTTCAATATTATCTTCATTTACGTCCAACTAATTATCATCTAAAAACTCTTCTACTCGTTTTGGAAAAAATTTATCTAAAGCACCCTTTTGTGATTCTATTAATTCTTGTACTTGTTTTTTTTCACTACCAGAAGCATGTTTTCGATTCAACATTATACTGTAAGAATTATTAAGCAAAAAGAATAGAATGATAGCACCTGGATCTTTGTTGTTGAAGTCTTGAAATTAGGCCTCAAATTTGATTATAGTACATCAGTAGTAAATCCCATAAACCACAATTTCCTTGAATATATAAATTTTCACCCTCTTGAAATATCAAATCAAAATTATATAAAAAGAACTAGAATAAATTGTGAGAAAATAATATAAGAAAGAGAGAAAATTGAGGAATGAGGAGAAATTGAAATGTGAAGAACAAAAACAATACAATGATTATTTATAGGTGTATTTAAAAATATTATTTTTATTAAAAATAAATTATTATTATAACTAATAATTACCTTAAAACGTACTAAAATATGTATTAATTACAATAAACTAAAGGTATTGTTTATTTTGCAGAAAAAATACCAGTACAATTTACAAATATAAATGTTAGATTGCTTGTAAATGTGGATTATTTTGTTTTGCAGAAAAAAAAAGAGGGTTAACGGTACTAATAGATTGGGCTAACCAATCCATGTATTAATCAAAACTGTTATAGATATTAATAATGAATTATCCCCAAAATAATAATGATGATTGGGCTCGCCAATCCATACAGTCAATTTCTAATATTTAGCCGTTCACCATAATAATGATGGGCCCGCCCTTCATCAGCTTTATTCCAATACATATATTATATATATAATTATTGTGATGGGCATTTAAAAAAATTTAAATTTATTTTAAGTCTCTAGTTAATATATTTAGGTATGAGCCCTGGACAAGATTGGGCCCTGGGTCGTCGCCCTTATTGCCATGGCCCAGGGACGGCCCTGATAAACCCTCAAACCAAGAAATTTGAGAATTTTTTTATTTACACCGATGGTGCGTGGAATAATTATCCAATAAATAATGGCATTTATTTTATCTAAAAACGGAAAAGAAAACCGAACCCAAAACAAAGAGCTAAACACACCAGTTATCAATGAATCAAAATGGTCGGATGAACACAGCCACTGTTGTTTTGCATAACCATCACGTAGTTTCAAAAAACAAAAAAACATGAACATGTTACGGTGGCACGAACCAGCCACTCACCCACCCGACTGCAACGTAAATTGAAAGCAAGTGCGAGTCCATGAAGCGTCGCATTCCGAAGCTTTGGCACCATTCGTAGGGTACCCACCCTTCAATGAGGAAGCTGTTGGGTGTGATAAAGATTTAACCTTGTATGAACCATCAAATCTTGCCTTGTTTAACTGTAAACATGCATTTGCTAGATGTAAGAGAGAGTGACCTTACACCACACATTGACAAATATGTATTGCCCCATTTGGAGATGATGTGCCCTACTCTCTCGTTTAGTTGCTTAGTGTAATAACATGTGAAAGAAAAAAAATTATTTAGGTGTTGAGATGACATGTCGCGATGGATAAACGTTGGGTATAGTAGTTAATGTTGTACTAAGGTGTGTGATTTTATATATGGGATGTGATTTTTTATATTTAGTAAAATTATATGAGAATTTGAAATTTTCAGAGGATGCAAGATTAGATTATCGTTATAAAATTTGAAATTTTCATGAGGTGCAATCTACCCTAGCACCCATCGGTTCTAGTGGTAGACCTACATGGCCACCAATGGGGTAATTGCACCCCCCGTTTATGGGGATTTTTTGTGTGTGTTGAATTTCTAAATTGGCCCCTAAACTTTTAAATATTTTAATTTCATCCTCAAACTATGACTCGCATTTTAAATTGATCCCCAAACTTTTCAACATTTCAATTCCATCCTCAAACTATGACTCTCATTCTAAATTGATCCCCAAACTTTTTAACATTTCAATTCCATCCTCAAACTATGACCCTCATTCTAAATTGGTCTCCAAACTTTTCAACATTCTAATTTCATCACCAAATTATCAATAAACATTAATCATATTCTAATAAAACCGTTATAAGAATTGTGGTTGCAATATAAACATTGATGTGTAATTATAATAATATGATATAAATGATAGTTTGGGAAAGAAATCGAAATGTTTAAAAGGTTAAGAACTGACGAGAGTCATAGTTTGGACACGTTTGGTGCAATTAACTCTTTTAAAATAGGCAATCTTGCGTAAACTAAGCTAAAATTTACCTGACATGTATATCAAATATTTTTATATAAAAACAAAACATTAAAATAATGATAATATTTCATTTTATCTTCGAATGTATAGGCATTGGTAGGTATGTTTAGTATAGAAACGATATCGACAACACTGGTGACACCAGTAAATGTCGAAACCGCGTGCGACAAAACACAACGTTCGGGAAGGAGCAAGAAGACCCACCCTCATTCACATAAACCGGAAAACACGTCGGCCCGTTTGGCCAACACTGGTTTCCAACTTCAAACAATTTCGGGCACAGCTTTTACACTTTATACCATTGGGAAACATACGTACCCGCACTTTGGCCCAATCCTTAACAAAAAACGAAAAAATGTATATATAATTTTTAAAGGCAAAATGACAAAAGATACCCCCAACATTTTCATGTTTTGTCATTTGTCCCCCTATTCTTATTTTTGGTCCAAATATGCCCTCAATGTGTGTTTGTTTTGTCATTTGCCCCCCTAATCTTTCTTTTGGTCCAAAAATGCCCTCAGTGTTTCATTCATAGTCCAATATGCTCATGTTGGATATAAACTGTCAATCAACTGACGATCAATGGCTTATAAAAAATTTGACGTGGCATCAGCAGATCTTAGTACGTGGCAAGTCCAGTCAGCATCAGCTGTTGAACGTCAGTTGACTGACAGTTTCCATCTAACGGGGGCATATTTGGACCAAATTGCAACGTTAAGGGGATATTTGGACTATGAATGAAATGTTGGGGGCATATTTGGACCAAAAGAAAGAATATGAGGCAAATGACAAAACAAGCAAACGTTGGGGGCATATTTGGATCAAAAAAAGAATAGGGGGCAAATGACAAAACATGCAAACGTTGGGGGCGTCTTTTGTCATTTTTCCATTTTTAAATGGGTAATTATTTTCTACCCGACGGTTAAGACAAAGTGTTTCCACAAGCGTCTTAGTTTTAAGGTTTAAGGATTTAATTTAGGGGTTCAAATTTTAGAGTTTAAGGTTTATAGGTTAAAACATATTTCTACGCACTCATGATCATGCATGGGTGGAACTTATGAAGGACATGCGGGGCCACACCCCCTAAAATTTGAAAAATTAAAATTTAGTCCTTTAAATTTTTTAAAAAGTTCAATCTGTCCCTACAAAATTTAGAAATACATATTAAGTTTCAAAAATTTTCAATATTCTTAATTAAATTTATCTCATAATTTTTAAAAGTTCTTTCATCCTCTCGAAATATCAAAAAATCTAATTATACCCTTTTTTGGAAAAATATGTAAATTGAACCCTTCAAAAATTTTAAAAATTTAGTTCAAACTTCTACTTTCTTTAAGTTTTAAATTGTCCCACTCAAACTCATTCACCAAGTTCTGCCACTGCTCTTGATCCACCACAAGTGAAGCGTCTGAACTTCCTATATACCAACAATTGTATATGACAGTCGGTCCGTTTAGATTTTTACAAAAACCTAAAATATTATACGTTGATCATAAAACCTTTCGAAATTGAGTCGAACCGAACTATAATGTGCGAACATATATTTAGTTTTGTAGGTGATTGAGGGAGCAAAAGAAGAAAGAAAACAAAAAATGTGAAGCAGAAATGGGTGTTAGTGTTACATTGCAGATGCAGGGTGGCTATTCATTCTCCAACACAACTTTGAATTGCCGGTGTCCCTTTTGCTTCACCCAATAATTGACCTTCCACCAAACAAAACCCCAATGTCCTAACAATTCCAATACACTTGAACAAATCACATACATATATAATAAAAATAATTAATATGATATTAGAATTTCACTTAACTGTCATACGAGCTCATGATTCTCATATTAATTTAAAACGATCTAATTAAATCGGTTTATTCGATCAATCAACCTATTTTATATATAATTTATATTTTGATACACAGTAAAAAAAATTACACAACCATTCTATAAAATTTAAAATCTAAATCTCAAACCCTAACACCCTAAAACCTAAACCTTAAAACATAAACTTTAAACTCTAAATTCTAAACATAAACTTTAACGATTAATAACTCAATTAGCAACCAAACAACGTATAAAGCCTAACCTAACAAAACATATTATTAGTAGTACTAATCCTAGGGATCTCTAACATCTAGGCTAAGCCCAACGGATTTATTAATAACCCAAACTTTTTTAAGAATTAATAACCCGAACGTTTTTTAACGAGCAACAATCGGTTGGTCTAGCGGGATGATGTGTTATGTTCCTTAAGCAATATTAGGGGTTCGTATTTTAACTTTTTATTTTTACAAAAATTCGCATCTTGACGTTGTGAATGGAGAAAATTAAATTGGAAATATTGAGCCTCTACATTACTCGATCTAGATTAGTAGCTAATGAATATACCGATTGTTAAAAAAAATCCCACTTTTACACATTATTACTTCGTTAATGGGAATCAACCAGGGTTATTATTTACTCCATTGTAAGCAAAAAAACGTGCTATAAACTGTATGATCATTGAGTAATTGTGTACAATGCAACGGAGTAAAATTCAACTCGACTCGAAAAAATTAAAATTTTAATTTGACTCGTTTTGACTAGATTTGAAATTTCATAAACTCGACTCGAAAAAAATTCAAATAAAGTTTGAGTTGTAAAATGAAAATTTGAATAACTTGAAATATTTAGTAATTGGCGCATTGATTTTTAAGTTTGAGTCGAGTCCCTCAATTTTTCCTGATATATATACCGATATAAAAAATATGAAGAAATTTTAAGTTGCATTGGGTTAATTGGAATTCGATGTGCATGCCGGTTGAAAGTGGGGGCCTAAATATTAGGAACATTGAACTGCAGAATAGGGCGTTATTAGGTAAATGGTTTTGGAAGCTTGCTTCGGATGTTGATAGTCCCTGGAAAGAAATTATATGTTGTAAATACAACATCGATGTCGCCTCGTTATGTGTGGATGACAAGCCACACCGATTAGCCTCTTGGCAGTGGAGAAGCATCGTGAATTTGGTCGGGGCTAAGGATGTGTGTGGGGAAACAATGAGGAATAATATGATGCTGCAGGTTGGTGATGGTTCAAGGATCCTTTTTTGGTCGGATACGTGGATTGGTGAAGCCCCATTACAAACATCCTTTCCGCGAATCTTTGTGCTGGCAAGAAATCGGAATGGGACAATTTCTGAATTCGGGAGGCGAATCAACTCTAAATGGATTTGGGAGGTGCAACTCCGTAGAAATCTCTTCGATTGGGAGATTGATCAATGGGAGTCATTTTCAAACGTCTTGAACAGCTTCCTTCCGAGTGGCTTTCATCGGGACTGTGTAACGTGGAAAGGATCGAGCGATGGAGTGTTTTCTGTAAGTTCTTACTACAAATTATGTCTATCTTCGTTTCCTAGTAATAATTTCTGGAAAACGTGCGTTTGGAATGGTTTGGCTCCCCCAAGGGTGGAGTTCTTTGTTTGGCAGGCTGCTTTAGAAAGAATTGCCGTGAAATGCGAATTAGTGAAGCGTAAGGTGGGTGGGGTACAGGATGTTAATTGCCCTATGTGTGCGGCGTATCCAGAGACGGTGGGACATCTCCTTGTCGAGTGCAAGGTGGTTGCGACTGTATGGGAAAAGGCAGCAAGCTGGTGGGGTGTCGATATCAACTTACCTGGGAAGGTAAAAGAAGTGCTGGAATTGTGGTTTTTTAAGTCGCCTATAAAACAGAGGCATTCCATATGGTTTTACATTCCAGCCGCAGTCCTGTGGTCACTGTGGCTGTTTCGCAACGAAATTGTTTTTAGGGGTTGTAAGGTTGACTCATCCCAAATCATGTTCATCATCAAGAACCGGTTGGTCTTTTGGTTATTGGCAAAACATACGAATCTGCAGGAGTATAGAGACGTTATTTTCAGTGATCTCAGGGTGGCGGATGGACTCTTGGAGCGAAAACAAATCAAGTGTATTGAAGGGGGATGGTGTCCTCCACCGATTGGCTTTATCAAATTAAATGTGGACGGGGCGATGTCGATGGATCGGAGTAAGGGGGCATAGGCGGGCTTGCCCGTGGACAGTCGGGGACAATCATTTTCAGCTTCTCGAAACCGTGTGGCGGTGGATCCCCGATTTTAGCTGAGCTAATGGCCATCCGCAGGGGGTTGAGGCTCTTCATTGACAATTTCGATTGTAGTTCGGGTCGTCCGATCATTGAATGTGATTGCTCAACGGCATTAGCTTGGATCAACAATGAGGCCTCATGCCCACCTCTGTTTCAAACGATGGTGCAGGAGATTAAGGCGCTGAGGAATTTAAGGGGATGTGTGTTTTCCTTTACCCCTCGGGCGAGGAATTTGGACGCGGACAAATTAGCCAAAGAGGGTATAGGCTGAACCGGATTTGCGGTATTTATTTTAATACTGGGTCATGTATGGTATAGTTTCTGGTTGGCTGTACTATGTCTCATTGTTAGTTAACTTTATAATATTGAATAAACCGGCACTTTTTTCCCCCTTCCGTTGTTTTAAGGTCGATTTGTGCCTTAAGATATGAGGGGGGTTTTAACGAGGCCTCTCTTTTATCAAAAAAAAATATGAAGAAATATATGTCACATATGAAAAAATATGAATAAATATATGCATATTTTATATGATTAGAGAAAGTCGTTTAAATTGGAATCAAACTGTACTACAACATGATAAATAATTATAATTAAATTTATATATGAACTCGAAAACTTGACTCGACTCGAATCAAAAAATTTCAAATAAAGTTTGAGTTGTAAAATATAATGCGTCAACTCGAATAACTCAATTTTTTTACACGACTCGATCAGACACTCACCACTAATTAGAATAATCATTCTCTCTAAATTGATTTTGATTATCGTTTAATAGAGAATAACTTCAGTTATTAGAAGAATTAAGGTGAGATCAGTACGATCCAATCGGATTTTTTTAAAATTTTAATCGTCCATTTTAATTTTATTTGGCTCGGTTTAATTCTCGATTTTTCATATTAATTTTTTGTTTCGACTTTTTTACTTTACTTTGACGAAATATATTTGTTGTTTGTTTATTTATATTTATTTGTTAAAATTTTAAAGTCTTTTACATAAATATTTCTAAAAAATAATTTTTCATATAATTAAAATTAATTATTTTTTGTAAAAACATTTGTAAGCTATTCCAATTCTAATTCCAACGAAATTCAAATATTTAGGATGGTGTATGAGAATTTACTTTTATATTTTATTAAATAATATATTTTTAAATGATTCTGTTCAATTGTTTTATTTATAAGTAAATTTCAACTTTTAACTAAAACTCAAATTAACTTAAAATCAAACATTTCACAATTTATCTGGGCTTAGATTACACACTAATGACTAGCCTAAATAAAATATAATAATTAATATACATTTAGGGCCCATCTTTACCAGAAAATGGGCAAAAGGACGAGTAAAGTCTTGTCTCCCATAAATTGCACTACTACTTTTTTTGGTTTAATCATGCTTTTAGTACTTATATTATATTAAAATTTTGGCAAAATGACAAAAGATGCCCCCAACATTTGCATATTTTTTCATTTGGCCCCTATTCTTTTTTTGGTCCAAATATGCCTCCAAAATTTGCTTGTTTTGTCATTTGACCCCATATTCTTTCTTTTGGTCCAAATATGCCCCCCAACGTTTCATTCATAGTCCAAATATACCCTTGTTGGATGTAAGCTGTCAATCAACTGACGGTCAACGACTTATAAAAAAAATTGACGTGGCATCATCAAATCTTAATATGTGGCAAGTCCTGTCACCATCAGTTTTTGAACGTCAGTTGACTGACATTTTCCATCTAACGATGGCATATTTGAACCAAATTAAAACGTTGGGGGCATATTTGGATTACAAATGAAACGTTGGGGGCATATTTGTACCAAAAGAAAGAATAAATTAATAAAGTTTAGGGGTTTTGTTGGAGTAAACAAGGTTAATTCGAGATAACCAATAAATTAATAAAGGCTAAAGGGTCATTTTTGCCCATGTAATAGTCTCAATTTATCAATTTTGCCCATATAGTATTTTCGCATCAATTTAGCCCTTGAAGTGATTCAATTGCATCACCGTTTGCCCCTTGACTAACAGAAGGCAATGTTGATCGTTACAGTGGTGACATGACAGTTTACAATGACATGGCATAGGGTAAAATTAATTTTTCAAGCGAGTTCGAGGGCAAAATTGATTTTTAGGAGAAAAAAATATGAGTAAAATACAAAATATTAAAATAACATTAAAAATAATAATAAATACTTTTTTATTAATATTTAACTAAAATTAAAATAAAACATCTAAAAAAGAAAATTATAAAATTAAAATATCATAAGCTAATAAATTATAAATTATTTAATAATTAAAATTTAAAATATTTATAAAGAATTAAAATATATAAAAACTTTTATAAAAAATAGACGATTTTAGTTTTCTTTCTCTTTAAAAGAATGTAAGGAAGAAAGAATCATAAAATAAGGTTAATGTGATTCTCTCAACCGAACAAAAATCTTTTATCCTTTTTGGTGCTTCTATCTTTCAATAGTAAAAAATTAAACTCTACCCTCTAAGTCTAATTTTTAAATCACAAACATTAAGCCCTAAAATTTAAACTTTTTAGTTGATTAAATTTATGCACATACTTTTATAATTTATACCCGCTTTATATTGATAAAATTTTCAATTAGGCTTTATGATTTAAGGTTTGCAATTTATAGTTTAAAACTTTTAGGGTTTGAAATTTAGAAATTATGATTAGAGGGTAAAATTTATTTTTAAGTTTTGATTTTTGAATAATTTATAATTTAATAGTTGATATTTTGATTTTATATTTTTTTTACTTATTTTTAAATTTTTTTAGATTTTGTTATTTTTAGCTATATATTAATAAAATATTTTTAAATATTTTATTATTTTTACATCATATTAGTATTTTAATATTTTTTAAATCTGTATTTTACCTAAAAATCAATTTTACTCTCGTACTCAACCAAAAATCAATTTTACCCTCTGCCACGTCACTACCGTAACGGTCAATGTTGGCTTCCGTCAGTCAAGGGACAAACGGTGATGCAATTGGACTACTTCAAGGGCTAAATTGATGCGAAAATATCATATGGGCGAAATCGATAAATTGAGTCTACTATAGGGGCAAAAGTGACCCTTTAGCCATTAATAAATCAAATAATAAAATAAACAAAACGAATTTAAATTTTGTTATTTTTAGCCATGTATTAATAAATTATTTTTAAATATTTTATTATTTTTACATCATATTAGAATTTTAATATTTTTAAAATTTGTATTTTACCTAAAAATCAATTTTACTCTTGTACTCAACCAAAAATCAATTTTACCCTCTGCCACATCACCACCGTAACGGTCAATGTTGGCTTCCGTCAGTCAAGAGGCAAACGGTGATGCAATTGGACTACTTCAAGGGCTAAATTGATGCGAAAATACCATATGGGCGAAATCGATAAATTGAGTCTATTATAGGGGCAAAAGTGACCCTTTAGCCATTAATTAATCAAATAATAAAATAAACAAAACAATTTAATTTGAAATACATATTTGAATTAACCAGAATTGGATAGTTGAGGCATGCAGAAACGCGGTTTCCTTAAGACATATTCGACCACTTCTCGGTGCTAGAGATCTTAGGTCGTCAATCTCCCAGATTACAGTAGGGATGATCTTCAACAACAACACTACCGAAGAGATCACGAACAAAAACTTGCCTTTAACTATCACCGAAAACACAATGCAGCTTTTAAAGAGAAAAGATTTTTGAGTTATTTTTAAAGCAAAAGAATGTCATTCTATTAATAGGGGAGAATTAGGTTAAAATCGTGAGAAACGAATATTTCAGAAATAATGATCATTAATTCTATATCTGATTTAATTCGAAAATATCAGTCAATACCATATTAAAATAGAATATTTCTGTGAATTGTACTCAATACTTATTTAATATCCGAATTTAAATGGGAAGCCAAAATTTATCCTATTTAATTCAGAATATTTAAAAAGATATGTAATTATAAGGAAAGAAATATTATTCGAAGTGGGTAAAATATTTGCAAGCCCACACAAAAGGCCCAACTAATTAAAACATTCACATCATCCTTGTTGTGAGGGTGTACCTTATCCTAAATGGGATTAAACACAAGGCATAGTTTGTATCCAAGTCATTCAATGATTATAAAGTGAATAATTGTATATAAACACTTCTCATTCTATTTATCCCATCAATGTAGGATTGGGGTTTTTACTTTCTTATTCAATTCACAATTACTTTACTTTGAGCATCAATTTCTCATTCAATACTCAACCATTTTGAGCATATGACATACCGTTGTAAAGGTCTCATAGAATAGAATAAGACCCAAAAGAATCTTTATTCGAATCTCCACCTTACCCATTCAAAATATGGCTCAAAGTTACAATTTTCCTCACATTTTCCCAACAGGTTTAGTGTGTAGGGTGTAGGATTTAAAGTTTATAGTTAGAATTTAGGTTTCATGGTGCTAGGGTTTATGGTTTAGGTTTTAAATTTTATAGAAGGGTTGTGTAAATTTTTTTACATTTATTGTGTATCAAAAATAAAACTCATGCATATATATATATATATATAATTTAATGAAGTAGCTATTTTGGAAGGTAAATATTATCCATAGAAAAGTGAAGTACGTGTCACCTTTATATCCATAGAGATGTTAGCTTTGTGAAAAGCACCAAATGCTCCCATTTGCATGTTTGTAATTATGGGATACTCTTTGTTTTTTGTCCCCTTAAATTGGACCCACTTTTTTACTTAACCCCTCCTTTATTTTTTTTATTCCAATTTTGTACCAATCCAACACATCCATCCCCTTATTTTTCACAAATTTATGGTCTTCTTTACCCATTTTGTGAGTATAATTTATGAAGCTACTCGTTAATTCAAAGCACACACTTTCTGTATGTATCACAGTCGAATTGAGTCAAACCGAAGTACATTGTAAGAGGTTTTGGTTTGAACTTGATTCAATAAATCGTGCATTTGTGATACAAGTTCAATGCAATTATATATGTTTCAAATAGTTTGAAACATAGAAGTTCGAGTTCGGTTAAAAACCAAATTAAACTTAAATAAACTTATACAACAACTCACTAGCATGATGGACCGAGAGGGTTACTAGTAGTGCGATCACATTCCCTTGAAAGTTCAAATATACATATAGTTTATAGCCGTTCAACCCTAGTTTTTTCTCTCTAATAATTTTGCGCCGCTTAGTTTTTTTAATTTTTTGCGTTAGCCAGCGATCGGCAACTAACTAGCTATTGGTTGTCGATCGTCGATGTTTATTGTTTTTTTTAATAAGAATTTCTGCCTTTATGGCACGCGTTTTCTTTGTCCTTGTGCACACATTTTCTTCTGTCCTTGTGACATGTTTTCTTTGTTTTTGTATTTTGTTTCATTTGTCCTTGTGGCATGATTAGCGGTAGACCGTTGCTCGCATAGAGTTTTTAATCGGCGCTAGTTCCTGATTATGATTTTGTCGGTGGTCACGCAAAGGTAGATCTCCACTCGGTTGATGATTGTTTGTCGATGTAATCAGTCCTGGGTAGCGAAACATTCTGCTTGATAGTTTGGATCGCTCACAACTCCTTTTTCATCATTTACGAGTCCCGATTATATAGAGACAAAGAGATTTAGGAAGTTTCTGAATTTTGATGGTATGCTTATCTCCATAGAAAGTTTTTTTAATTTTCTTTGTTTTGGGGTTGTAAAAAATTTGGGTAGATTATTCCCATTATTTTCCTTCCTAGATGCGTTGTAATTGTGATATCTTCTGTGATTATAATAAAAATTCAGTTGTCATATTCAAATATATATATATATATAACATATACATATAACTTATGTATTTTCTATTAATAATCTAATTTCACACCCTCTAACTTTTTAAGAGTTCACATTTCTTGATAAAAAATTATGCGTTTATTCATGTTTACTAGTATAGTTATTTCGAGTATTGTGATTAGAATTTAACGTATGTGTAAGCAAGAACGTGAGGCAGAAGAATAGTGCATGGGAATGAAAAGTCATTGTAAGGAACAACACACAACGCATTGGGTAAAGAGAGTGAAATGGACAGATGGTAAAGGGTACGATGAATCCGGGCGTTTTCCAAACAGTCCGATTTCTATTCAGACAATTTTACTTTATTTTACACTTGATGTTATAATTCTTATTTTCTGTTTTTTAAATTTTAATTTCATAAATAAATAGAAAAAGAGAGAGATGTTAAAAGCAAAAAGATGTTCTTCTGTCCTGTGTTGTATTTGTCGAGCATTGGTTACTCAGTTGAATCAAACACAAAGGTTACCGGCATGACTCTCGAGGGCCTTTCTTTTTGACCTTTTCTTTCCTTTTTTTTCACTTATGCTCATTGCATACATTTTTAGGTTTAATTCTGGTTTTAGTCCCTTTATTATGTTGGAATTGGAGACTTTTTGACTCGTTTGGGAGAAATATTCAAAATATTGTTCGTTGGACAGTCGATTATGGACATCTTAACAAGTCTAGTGTCTAGTGGTATCAAAATTAAGGAATTCGACTCGAACTTAAAAATTGATATATTAATTATTAAAAATTTTGAGTTATTTAAATTTTCATTTTACAACTCAAATTTTATTTGAATTTTTTCGAGTCTAGTCAAGACGATATGAGTTTTTTCGCATCAAAACAAAATTTTAGCTTTTTCGAGCAGAGTCGAGTTTTGCTCATTCCTGGTTAAAACAATACATAGACACTCTAGTATACAATACCAAACATGTTATGGAGTCCACGACCGACTACCCGACAAATGATACTTCGAAGACTTTTCTGGATGGGGTCAGGAATCCCTTTAACAAACTTTTAAACAATCTTAACCATCCAATTGGCATATAAATTTATTATCATTTAAACATAGTTAATAAGACTATTTTAATCATTTCACAACTCAAATTTTATTTTTATTTTTATTTTTTCGAGTCGGGTTTATAAAATTTTGAATCTAGTCAAGACAATATGAGTTTTTTCGCGTCGAGTCAAAAATTTAATTTTTTCGAGTCGAAACGAGTTTTGCTCACCCCTGGTTAAAACAATACATAGACACTCTAGTACACAATACCAAACCCGACAGATGATACTTCGAAGACTTTTCTGGATGGAGTCAGAAATCCCTTCAACAAACTTAATCATTTTTTAAACAATCTTAACCATTCAATTGATATATAAATTTATTACTCCCTCTGTCTCACTAAAACTGTCACATGTTGACTTTTTTTGTCAAAATTTTTCAACTTTGACAATAATTTATTTAAATATTTTAATTAATTAAAAATTATAAAAAATATATTTAAAAACTAGTTTATTCAAAGTTTTTAAAATATATTTTTTTTTTCATATTTTTATCAATAATAATTTTTAAATTATAAGAGGTCAAAGTTGAAAAAGTTTGACCCAAAAAAATCAACATGTGACAGTTTTAATAAGATCATTTTAACCATTTCACAACTCAAACTTTATTTTTATTTTTTCGAGTCGAGTTTATGAAATTTTGAGTCTAGTCAAGACGATATTAGTTTTTTCTCGTCGAGTCAAAAATTCATTTTTTCCAAGTCGAGTCGAGTTTTGCCCACACTTAACTAAAACAATACATACTCTAGTACACAATACCAAACATGTTATGGAGTCCACGACCGAGTACCCGACAGATGATACTTCGAAATCCCTTCAACATATGAATTTACTATCAGTTAAACATAGTTAATAAAATCATTTTCACTTGGTAAGAAAATTTATATTATTATTTTAACAACAAGAAGTTAACTACATTATCAACTTAAACTTCTAGTAACATTATACAAGTAGAAGGATTAAACAATGTCGATCTAAAACGAAAAATAACTTTCAAATTTCAACATAATACAAGGACTAAAACCATAATTAAACACATTCTAATATTAATTATTTTATTTTAAAAAAATGTTTAATTTTGGGGGAGTAAAATATAAAAGAAGACAAGAGTGACTTTAATAAAGTGGAGAGAGGAGTTATCCCTTTCATATGTTCAAGCTTAGAAATGTTGGTGTGATATGACATCTCAATATCTAAGCCCTACCCCTTTCCCCTTTTTCAAGAAAATAAAAATAAAGCCTTCCCCTTCACATGCACATGCACTCCCCCACGTGCTCTCTAGGGCCGTGGAACCACATTCTTCTTCTTTTTAACCAAAAATAAAATTATTAATAATAAAAAAAGTTAGAAAACGACTTCATCAATTCACTCCATTTATTACAACATATGATTTTTCGTATTTTAATCCCATATTTGTCTTATTTTTATATTTTAATTGTGTTTTATAATGAGATAAATCGAAGATTTATTAGTTGATTGAGTGATGAAGAATGTTCATATTATTTTATTTTACGTGAATTTAAATCTCAACATTTATATTTGTTATATAAAAGTTCTTCATTTAATAAAAAATGAGATAAATCATATTTTTAACCCATTAATTCGTCAATCTTTCTTATATTTCGAAACTTTCCACCATTCTCACATTGATATATATGAATTTATCTCATGTAAGTAACACATATTGTTTTTTTTGTAATAGTGCGAAAGAGAGTAAATATAACAGTTTAAAGGTATGTTACATCATTATTTAAAAACAAAACTTTTAAAAACTAAAAATTACAAAAACAAATGAATTGTAAGAAAAATTATAAATATTTTGTAAATGGTATTTTATGTAAATTATAAAAAATATAACTTTCTTACTTTAAAAAATTCTTAAACTTTATAAATGAGGTTGGTCCGAATGGTAAGCATCTTGTTATCGCTTAAGCAAGGTCCCGAGTTCAAGCGTTGTGTATGCAGAAAATTCTCGCTGGAAGACTCACCCACCAAAGTCAGGTGTGCGACGCGGGCCAATCCAAATTAGTCAGAGCAAAGCCCTGAAAATCAGAAGGACAACCAAAAAAAATTTAAACTTTCGTATTTTGTGTATATATTTGAATATTTATATATTACATATGTTTATCTTGAGACAATGATATGACACAATCTCAAAGTGTCACATTGAAATTATGAATTGTGTCTAGTAGGATAAGACACTAGATTTCTTAAGTAGTATCAGAGGTTCGTTGTGAATGGGGCAAATTAAATTTGAAAGGTTACCCCATAATGAACATTTACAATACTAGATTCGAATTAGTCAATCTAAGAATTCGAATTATAAGACACTAGATTTTTTAAGTAGTGTCAGAGGTTCGTTGTGAATGGAGCAAATTAAATTTGAAAGGTTACCCCATAATGAACATTTACAATACTAGATTCGAATTAGTCAATCTAAGAATTAGATACTAGTAATTATAAAAATTAAATATCAATTATTATAAAAAATAAAAAATAGTGATAAGTGACCAAAACATATTTATAAAACATCATTTAAAATTTTAATATATGGTTTATATTTGGCTTAATACATTTTCCCCCTGAGCTTTACATGTTTTCTTAACTTGCCCCTTAAAGTTCATTTTGACCACATTTGCCCCTTAACGTTTTTGACGTTACCTATATTGTCCCCTACCGTTAAAAAAATTGTATTGACCAATCAAAACGTGCCACCTCATTTTTTATTTATTTTAAAATTTTAAAATGGTGTGACACGTTTTGATTGGTCAAAATAGATTTTTATTAACGATAGGGACAATATAAGTAACGTCGAAAACGTTAGGGGGCAAAAGTGGTCAAAATAAATTTTATGGGACAAGTTAAAAAAACAAATAAAATTTAGAATGAAAAAAAAGTGTATTAATCCTTTATATTTACACAGATAAACTCAATTGCACGTTTTGTATACGAATAAATGATATTAAAATTGATTTGGATCGTGAGTATTAGGTTGTCCCTAATTATAAAGTTATTTAATCAAAATAAAAATTAGATATGTGGCATAAGTGAGCTTAGTTTAGATATATATATGTTAAATATACGTAATTAAATAAAGAGTTTCAATAGGACCATAAATTCACTAATAAATAGAAATTAAGGTTAAAAAGTAGGCATAGGTGAGCCCAGCTGATTAATGTATTCGGTTAGTTTAATTAATACTTCATTTACGAGCTTATTTAACGCTTAGAAAGTATTATGAAAAATGAATAAATAATTAATCACTTTAATTGTCGAATTAATATATACTATCTACAAATACGGCAAATCGGCGCGTTTTGTCTTAGCTTTCGTATTATAATTATATTTAAAAAGTGTAAAATCCTAAAAAAATTTAAAAGACGTGAAAGTGTTTCTGTAATTGGATTTGAATGTAATTATATAAACATTACGTATTTGAATGTAATTGTAAGTTATAACTCGATGGGTCAATAATAGCAATATGTAATTGTAGTAAAAATTAATTACATTTTTTAATTATGAAAAATATAATATAATGTAACATACACACACGTTCCAATAGATTTGTTGCTTTCAAAAATTGGACCATATTGGTACACTTCATTGACTATTTATTAACTTGGTACTATTGATCTCATACGCGAAAAGTTGACCATGACACTTTCAAATATTTTTTTGTATCATATGATTGTAATATCCTTGAAATATTTTTAATTAGATGAATTTGCTAATAAATAAATATTGAATACTATCGAATAATATTCACCTCAAATTCAATTAGGGGTGTAAATGAACAGAGCGTTTGACAAACGTTCATATAATGTTTGTTTATTTTCGTTTATTAAGCTAAATAAACGAGTATTAACAAAATATTTATGTTCGTTTAATAAACGAACGAATACAAACAAAGGTGTGTCCGGCTCGGTTATGTTCACGAACAAGCTCATTTATAGGATGAAAATGCTTGTGGGTGTATCTAAATACTACCTTTTGTTGTTGCTAAGAATGTTATATAATTTCATGTTGAAATGTAAGTTTTATTTTGTTACTTTTGGTTTATTTATTTATTTATTTTTAATTTATTTAATATTTTTTAACATATAAACGAATACGTTCGAGTATACTTAAATGAACATGTTCGCGAACACTTAAACGAACACATTCACGAACACTTAAATGAACACGTTCGCGAACAATTACACGAACGCGTTCGCGAACACTACACAAACGAACGCGAACACATTCAAAAATAAATAAACGAACACGAACACAATATTAAAATTTTAAACGAACACGAACCGAACATGAACACCTTCAAAAATAAACAAAAGAACACGAATATAGTCTTGTTCGTTTAAGCTCGGTTCATTTACACCCCTAAATTCAATACCTTAATAAATTAAGCATTATATTTAGTAATTTAAAAATAAATATATATTTAATATTTTTTATATTCATTTTACAATCTATATTTTAGGTTCGTAGTTAACTCTCCCAACAATATTATTTCTTACTCTTGAACCTTCACCCTCAAGTGCAATATCTCCCCCGTTTCTTATATACATACACATCTTTAACCACGTCCAAAATACATGCATTAACTATGGTTTGCGAATTCCATGTATGCTACAATAATTTAGGGTATTCATGGTTAATAAAAACAGTATAACGATTAACATGTAGATTCTTGTTCTTAGTGTAATTAGAATATATTTTTTAAAATATTATCATCTAATTGCATTCAATTTCCGCCTCTATAATGGAATCGGATGGGATGGTATAATTGGAAGGTGAGTTGCATATAGTCGAATCGATTAAGATGTTCTACTAATATATTTAGGAGTTAAATATTGAATTATGGTTTCAATACTTTTAATAAATGGTTTCAACATGATCCATATTGTATTTTAAATAATGTTTACAATTTGAAAATTGTAATGAATTGAGAATAATTTTTTGTAGTTTTTAAATACATTTTTAATATTTTATAATTCTTTTATAACAGATTATATTTTAAATTTTAGAGTTTTTTAATTAGTAATATCTAATATTTTATTTTATAAATTTTATAAATTTTAAAATTATCTTATAAAAATATATATAAATGCCACGTGACCGTAAAAACAGTAAAAAACATTAAAATTTAATGATTAATATTGATGAAAGAGCTTAATTAATGTATTATTTATTCAAAAACTTATTTGATGTATTTTTTTGATTCAATGACTCAGTTGGATACAAAAAATAACACTTGTTTTTGAAAGGGTAAATTATGTAAATCATCACTGAACTTTACTCTCAAATCTATTTTGGATATTAAAGTTTTAAAGCGTGCAATTCACTCACTGAAGTTTAGACATTTGACGTTTTTGGTCACCGAAGATTAGACATTGAACGTTTTTTGTCACTTTTCAGTCGTTGTTTGACACTAAGCTTCATCTCGCTCCATGAGTCTGAATTCAACCTCCATTTTCGCCGAAAAGTACCCCGAAGTCCACGAATTGGGCAAAACCCCTTCGAGTTCTCTCTCCGTGATCTCTCACCTCCGATGTCAGATGAAACTCGTTTCTCATTATATGGCTTCCCTCGTGCCGGTAAAGCGTTTCACCGTTTGAATTTTGGAGAAATTCTTTCGTTTACTGATAAATGAATGTCGTCAAAAAGTTAATGGAGAGTGACTAAAAACGTTTAATATCTAAACTTCAGTGAGTAAATTAAACGTTTTAAAATTTCAGTGACCAAAATAAATTTAAGAGTAAAATTCAATAATAATTTACGTGATTATTATTTAAAATAGTCTAAAGATATTTAAAAATTTTAAGCGTAAAAAATATGTTGACAAAGTCCTAACTTAATTGTATGGAAGGGTGTGAAGTCTCTTTATTTATTTATAATCAAAATCAGAATATTCACCACTAACAACAATAATTAATTTGCTAAATATAACTTGATTGAATATTCTCGTATAATTGTAGCTTGTATTATGATTTATTTTGGTGTAGATAATAATTATAAATTATAATAAATGAGGGGGGAAAACAAAAACATGAAAATGTGTGACGCGCTGAGAAAGGCAAAGAAATGGGAAAGGATCATCTTCAAATCTATTTTTAGTTAAAATTTTAAAAAAATTAAAGAAAATGGAGAGAGAGACTGATTAGACTAGAGATGATAAAAGAGTGCTCCCTGCGGCTGCCTTTCTGACTCACTGAGTTTTCCTTTGTCACCCCAATAAAGCTAGCATGACTGGGGTTAAAAAATCCGAGTTAACTCACCAACTAATTTCCCTTTTGTAAAAAACGAGTTTGACTCATAATTCAATTTCATTTTTTTAGGGTAAACTATACCATTGACCACCGAAATAATTGGGGATTTCTATTTTGACCACCGAACAAATTGGGGATTCCTATTTTGACCACCGAACTAACGAACTCGTCAATCAGACCACCGAACTTATTAAATTAACCTATTTTGACCACTGCCGTTAAAAAAATAACGGACGGCTAACAGAGTGATGACGTGGCAGTTAAAGAACTTTTATAAAATTACACATTTAATCCTTGCTATTTGCACATTTTTTCAATTTAGTCCTAATTTTAAATTAATAAAATAAATTAATTATTTAATTAAGTGATGACACATGTCAACACCTTATTGGATGACTTTAATTATTTATATTTTAATTTTTAATTTTTTTTCTTCGTCCAATCAAGTGGTGACACGTGTCACCACTTGGTTTAAAGAAAATGACGCAAATTAGGGTGAATGGGGATAGGGTGGTTTGAACCTGGGACCTATGAGTTTTTAACCCACACCCTTGCCACTGCACCAAGCCTCCTTCTATGACATGAATTGCTCCATTTAATATATAAGTTATAATGCAGTATATGTTAGGGAATAAAGTAAAAATGGTTGAAAGGGGATTCGAACCTATACCACTTGAGATGTGTATAATCACACAAACATTCGATATAAAGAAAAGAAATTCCATTAAAATATTCATATATTTTTTCTTTTTCATATTTAAATTAAATTAAATATTTGATTTAAATATTTTAAATCGAATATTTTAAAAATATTTTCTTCTTTTTCATACTTTAAATATTCGAATTAATTTAAATACTTTAAAATTTTGATTTAAAATATTCAAATATTTTTTAAACTGGAAAAACAAAATGTGTATTAAATCGAATATTTATTAAAATCGAATATTTGTATTAAAATTTGTAATAAAATGAAAAATTTGTAATAAAATTTATTAAATATTTTAATAAATATTTTTTAAATTGGAAAAGCAAAATTTGTATTAAATCGAATATTTTAAAGTATTTAAATTAAATCAAATATTTAAAGTATGAAAAAGAAAAAAATATTTTTAAAATATTCGATTTAAAATATTTAAATCAAGTATTCGAATTAATTTAAATATGAAAAAGAAAAATATTCGAATATTTTAAATCGAATGTTTGTGTGATTATACACATCTCAAGTGGTATAGGTTCGAATCCCCTTTCAACCATTTTTACTTTATTCCCTAACATATACTGCATTATAACTTATATATTAAATGGAGCAATTCATGTCATAGAAGGAGGCTTGGTGCAGTGGTAAGAGTGTGGGTTAAAAACCCATAGGTCCCAGGTTCGAACCATCCTATCCCCATTCACCCTAATTTGCGTCATTTTCTTTAAACCAAGTGGTGACACGTGTCACCACTTGATTGGACGAAGAAAAAAAATTAAAAATTAAAATATAAATAATTAAAGTCATCCAATAAGGTGTTGACACGTGTCATCACTTAATTAAATAATTAATTTATTTTATTAATTTAAAATTAGGACTAAATTGAAAAAATGTACAAATAGAAAGGATTAAATGTGTAATTTTATAAAAGTTCTTTAACTGCCACGTCATCACTCTGTTAGCCGTCCGTTATTTTTTTAACGGCAGTGGTCAAAATAGGTTAATATAATAAGTTCGGTGGTCTGATTGACGAGTTCGTTAGTTCGGTGGTCAAAATAGGAATCCCCAATTTGTTCGGTGGTCAATGGTATAGTTTACCCTTTTTTTTATCATATTACCTATATTTTAAAACCCAAAAATTATATCACGAGTGCTTCTAATCTTTATTAGTTTTAACTTAAAAAAAAATTACACATTTCATTCATTTTATTTTCATATCATCAATCCACTTAAATAGCGTAGGTCTACGGTGCGTCATAGTCATGGTATGCTTATGGTGTAACGCCAATTGAAAATGTTACAAAATACAGAATTGAAAATGTTACATTTTTATAACATTTTAGGTTGGTGTCTCACGACAGTATCGATACTTAGAGACAAGTTTCGATACTTACAAAAACCTAAAATGTTATCATAAACGATAAATATCGATACTCGAAGCTAAGTTTCGATACTTAACCACCAACCTAAAATGTTATCGGAAAGTGTAACATTTTTAGTTTTAAGTTCTGTATCTTGTAACATTTTCGGTTGATGCCGCACAGTAGCCGCACCGCACCATGCCTTACGTTGGACTCGCACATTTAGGGACGAAACTATACAGGGGTGGGGAGGGGCAATCGCCCCCCACCCCGAATGATTTTTTTCTCTCACTTTTGTCCCCCTCTATATTTTTTTAAAAAAATAGTTTATTTATGAATTTTTCCCCCAACCACAAATCATGGCTCTATCCATGCGGGCACTTAAATGGTAACTTCAAAAAAGATTATTTTTAAATTTAAGGATAAAGTACACAAATTGTCACCAAATTATCCAAAATAATCATCAAATTTTAAAAAATTATATAATGGTCATTAAACTTTAGTTTTTCTTACAAAATGGTCACTAGGCTATTAACTGTCGTTAACTGGGAGACGTGGCAGTTACAAAAATTTATATAATAACATATTTAATCCTTAATATTTACACATTCATGCATTTTAGACATCAATAATGAGAATTAAATTTGGAATAAATTGATTAAATGTGTCAATATGAAAGATTAAATGTTGTATCATTCAAATTTTTGTAACTGTCACGTCACCCAATTAAAGATAGTTAACAGCTCTGTGACCATTTTGTAACAAAAATTAATGCCCATTATGTAACATTTGAAAGTTTGATGAACATTTTGTATTTTTAGAGATAGTTTAGTGACCATTTGTGTACTTTACCCTAAATTTAATGTACAACAAATATGAGTGAAGATTCTCTTAGTAAAAAGCTGACAATAAAAAAATTTAATGAAGTGGCTGATTTTTATAGTTGTGAACACGGATAATGTGGTGAGGAAGGTTCATAATATAATTTCTCCACTGAAACTTCTCTTTATATTCGTAATTCAATTTCATTTTAATCTAAAAGAGTTGTTAATAAAAATTAATTTACTGAGTGACTAAAGATGCTCATATTATTTATCTTGTATGGGTTCGAATCTCGACATTTACTTTAAAAATATAATACCCTCTACTTAATAAAAAATGTTTATAATAATAAAAATAGGATAAATATTCTATACACAGGCGGTGGAAAGTTTCCACAAGCGCCTTAGTTTTAGGGTATATAGAATTAGTTTATGGTACATAGTTTATGGGTTTAGGTGTAGGGGGTTAGAATTTAGGGATAGTTGTTTCATTTTAAGGCTCATGGTTATAATTTAGGGTTTGTAGGTTAAAACCTAAATCCTCGCCATATTACCCTAAAAACTAAACTCAAACCTATAAACCTTAAATTATAACCCTAAACCTTAAATTGAAACAACTATCCCTAAATTCTAAACCCTTACACCTAAATCATATACCTGAACTAAGTCTTTATACCCTAAAACTAAGGCGCTTGTAGAAACTTTCAGTTTCCACCGCCAGTGTATAGGATATTAATCCATAAAAATAAAACAATTTTTTTTAACTTGAGTTGTTTTTTATTAACCAGTCAAATTTAAATAAATATTAAAGCACTCTTTACATTGACAACTCTCTCCCATTTTTCACATATATACATATATTTATTTTCACTTATTTTTTTTAAAAAATTAGATTTATGATTCTCGGCCCTTTCACCAAAATGATTAAAAACAGAAACTGGAAAGATTTTACCCCATCTGAAAATTTGGTTCCATCAGCTTGGTGGGTTTTAAAAAGTAAATTTATATTATTTTATATCAAATAAATACTAATTTGCTTATTTTTTTTACTTATCAAATTTTAACTTTGATGACTCAACATGATTGATAATAATTGAAACTATGAGTATTTAAGTATTTAGATTCGACTCTCAAATTTCATATATACAAAGTATATGTAAATTGTTATAATTTTTTTTAAGATCTAAGATGTATTATAGAGTTCAAGGCACATGCTTTATAAATTTATGCCTCTCCAATTCAAATTAATAATTAATTTTAAAATTATTGTTTTATTTGATTATAAATGCATAATAAATTTCTTTAGTTTTTTTTAATAATTCTAAATATTTGGTAACAATTTTATGGGTTTATTTTTTATAGAAAAGAGTTGGGTAAACTTATAGGCCTCGTTAAAAACTCTTAAACTTAAATGGGAGAAAAGAGTATCTATCGAAATACCTAGACAAAGAATAACACGAGCAAAACCTCGTCTACATAAGCATAATCACAAAAATACCATAACTATGCCTCTAAACTTTGTGGGTTTATTTAGTGACATATTGGAAAAATAAAAATATTAAAGAAATAGAGATGGTGAAGAATTATTTAGAAAAATAAGATGAAATCTAAAGTGTTCGTGTTAATATGTGTTTATTAAAAATTTCTTTTAATTTCACTCTATTTAATATTTTTAATGTACGATTTTTTTCTCGTTCATTCATTTTAGTTCTTGGAGTTGTTAATAACGGCCAAAGACTTCTATATCTAAATTGATTTTTTACTACAATATATTTTTATCATATTTCTATAAATAATTCCCCCCTTAACCCATTTCTCTATTTTTATAAAAAAAATCTCACGAAATAAGCCAAACGTTGTACATAATAAGGTAGATATTATTTCAAAAGGTGGTATCTATAGGGTTCAACTTTAAAAATATGTTCAAAAAAGGGTTCAACTTTAATGGGTTGTTTTTATTGTTTTTTATTCAGAGTAAAATAAAATTAAAATTAAAAAGGCAAAAAATATTTTTTTATTTATTAGTTGAAAAGCTTTTTGTTGCATTGAATTGAAAACGTCTCTTTTGTCTTGGTTGGTGGTAGGCCTTCCTCACGGTGAAAAAAATAGTCAATTATACCTAAAAATAGTAACATGTATTTAAATAGTAACATGTATGTATTTAATGTTTTTCAAATATTTTATATCAGTTCCAAAACAGCTTCTTTTCCATTTTTATCATTTTGAAAAAATAAGTATTTAAAAATTCATTTTTATGTTATTATTTTTTTATTATTAAATTAAAAGTTTATATTTCTATTGTTATAATAATAATTATTATTGTAAAATTATAATTAATCTATCCCTAATTTAAAAATAATTAATATATTAATATTGTATTAAGTATCACACTTGGTAATTTTGCTTTTTTTACTTTAATTTTATTTCCTCAAAATAAAATTTAAAAGGAGTAATAAAAGGTAGCGACAAATTAAATATCATACTTACCCAAATTTTAATATCAACTTTAAGATATTTGCTATCCGAGTCCCTGCTGATTTAAATTAATTATCTTTGGTAATATTGTGAAATTGAATTTGATTCGGATAAACCAACTGAATAAAAAATTAATAGATCGAAACATACTATTCAGCTAGAAATCTTTTCAAACTGATTGATTCAAGAAAAAGAAAATTACTAAATATTAATTTAAAATCCTTATCAGAAATATGTTTTACCTAGAAAATTAACCCGAATCGAGTCAAATATTATTATATCAATAATAGTATTCTAAATTTATTTTATGAAAATATTCAAAAATATTAAAATATTGTTATCAAATATTATATATATCTTTGAAATAGTATCAAATATTATTCTTTTTAACATTATTAAAATGTATTTATATTTTATATTTAATAATATAATAATCTCCTTAAATTATAAATTACTAATATAACTAATACTATATATTATTCTAGGAAAATTATTAATTAATATCATAATAATATTATTTTAATAATATATAGAACTAATTGTTTTGATATAATAATTGAAAATGTTTTGGACTAAATTGAAAAGAATTTAAAAAATGTTTTAGTCAAAAACAACTTGAAAATGTGTTTAAAGATTTTACTAGGCTTTGGAATGATTTAAAGTGTATTTAAAGTAGTCAAAACCATGCTTTAAATGTAACAGCACCGATACATCAATCCAACCAACCGAAGCAATGGCGCAATTCATCGACAAGCCACCATTCTTCGACGGGACCAACTACGCTTATTGGAAGACGAGAATGATGTTCTTTATCAAATCTAAAGACTACAAACTTTGAGACATTATTAAGGATGATCCATTCGTACCACAAAGAAGCAAGGCGAAATGGAGTGTCGACGACAACAAGAAGATGGAACTTAATTGCAAGGCTTTGCACTTCCTCTATTGTGCACTTAGTCTCAACATCTATGAGAAGGTGTCTTCTTGTGAGAGTGCCAAGGAAGTATGAGACAAGCTTGAAGTTACATACGAGGGAACAAACGAAGTAAAGGAGACCAAGATCGACCTCCTCAACCACGAGTTTAAGAACTTTAAGATGAATCCGGAAGAAGACATTGAGAAGATGTTACATCGATTCTCCACCATCACCAATGGACTAAAAGACTATGAAGAAGTCATTCAGTAATGTTGAGTTGATCGAACACTTGCAAATGGCCAAGAGGGGGGTGAATTGACAATTAAAATTTTGGTAAAGAGAAAGATTGAAAATAAAAGTGACACAAGGGGTTATAGTGGTTCAAGTTCTCCAAATGAACTCTACATCCACTACCTTAGTTCCCACTAAGGATTTTCAAACAATTCACTACTTGAATTCGTCCCCTTTTCTTGGATGAGGAGGAAACCTTACAATTTTGATTAAGCTTTCTACCCAAAGCTTAATCCACTCAAATACAAAGAAAGATTTTGGTAAACTCAAATGTTTCCTCTCAAAGGATGATTGTCTACCCAATTACAATTTAAACAACCCCAATCTCACAATACAAATTGATAATTTGAAATACACTAGAGTTGGGTACAAAGATTTGACTTTGAATAGCTCAAGGGTTTGGATTTTTGCTTTGATGATGCTTGTGGGTTCAATAGTTGTTGCTTGGTCAATTGAAGCTTGTTTTTATATCCTTGCATTGATTTCTAGCCATTTGGGTAGTTGGGATCATCAATAGAGCCGTTGTGGACATTTTCCCCACAATAAATGCAGCTCTACAGCCTACCGTATCGGTACTCGGGAAGGGCGTATCGATACCTGCATCAAAGAGGAAAGAACCGTTGTGCCTGAAAACAGGGCGTATCGATACGCATAGAAGGCGTACCGGTACGGTTTTAAGGGGCGTATCGGTACGGAGGCCGTATCGATACAGTTTTTGCTCACTGGAATCCCAAGCCAAGTTTACATAAAAAGTGTATCGATACGCATACCAAGCGTATCGGTACGCTATAACGATCTTTTGAAAATTGGGAAACCAACCAACTGACAAGTAACGGTCAAATAATTAAATGCTCGGATTTTTCAAAGATATACTTGTCGTATCGATACGGTTGCTAGGCGTATCGGTACGGTTTCATGAAAACATTTGCCTAGATGAATATCGTATCGGTACGGTTTCATGAAAACATTTGCCCAAATGAATATCGTATCGATACAGTTGCAGGGCGTATCGGTACGGTATCATGAAAACAGTTGCCCAGATGAATATCGTATCGATACGGTTGCAAAGCGTATTAGTACGGTAAGTTCAATAAAATTCCAGTGACAAAATAAGGTATCGATACTCTTAGGATATCGATACGCCTAGGCGTTTTTGAATACTTAGGCTTGAAAATCATAGGAAAAGACTTAGAGAAATATATGATTTAAGAGCAGGTCTTTAAATATTATTTTGTTCAAAAATACTTGTCAATTTAAGAGACTTAAAAAAGTACTAAAAAATTTATTGTTTTGCAAATTAGTCCTTATGTTTATGTGTTATATCAAAATCAATTTCGGTTTTACAAGTAAGAAAAGCTTGTCCGAAAGCTTATCTATTCCCTTCCCGAATCATGGGACTCGAAAAAGACCGCCATCATCAAAGCAAAAAATCTCAAGACCTTGAAGCTTGATGAACTTATGGAGTCACTTCTCACTCACCAAATCATGAGGAAAAACAAATAAGAGGAGAAAAAGAAGGAAGAGATAAAAAAGACGGGGAAAAAGAAAATTATGGAGCTAGGCATCAATGCGATTGCCGTTTCTCTCAAATCCTCCACATACCATCATGTAGAACCAAGTGGGGAAGAAAGCAAAGATGAAGAGATGACCTATCTCTTCAAGAAATTCACATGATTCATGAAGAGCATGATGAATAAATTCAAGCATGAATCGAAGAAGAAGATGAAAGATTCTCATAAGTCCAACAAAAAGAGATCATCTTCAAAGAAAGCATATGTGGCGACATGGAGTGATGAAGACTTCGCCGATGATGAGGTAGCTCACCTACGCTTCATGGCCCTCAATGAGGGGAGGTAACTTCTAACTCATCTATTCAAATTCATATACATTTGGTGAGTTGCAAGAAGCTTATGATGAATTGGTTTTTGAATTCAAGGCTTCATTTTCGAAAAACAAGAAATTGATTTCAAAGTTAAAAATCAAAAATGATTTGCTTTCTAAAATCAATTTAGAATTTGAAGCAAAACTTAAAGATTTTGAACTTAAAATTGTAGATTTACAAAATTTGCTTCAAACAATGGAAAAGATCATCAAAAAGAAGTTGTAGATCTTTAAGAAAAAAATATTTTGATTTCAAGAAACTAGAAAAGAAAAATAATTTTGGAAAATCAAAATTTTATCAAAGACAATCTAGTGCCCCTAGATTTTTGAACGGTAAATATTTTAGAAGTATTTGGGGTCCCAAAAGGACTAAGTACTTCAACCAAAAAGGAAGAAATTGAAAAATAAGATCCTTAGGGGACTAAACTATGTGTCACTAACGTCTATGGATCCAAAGCAATTTGGATACCAAAAATTACTTGATTGTCTTTTGTTAGGTGTGATGGAGAGTGATCAATAAGTCCAGATTTGAGGGGGAGCTCCTTGCACACAAAGAGAGCACTTGAAGAAGGAAGGATTCACATCCTCCATTGGATTCAAGTGTGGTAAAATTTAGTTGAATTCATTTGTTTTTATTTGATTTTTTTAATTCAACTAGATTATCATGTGTTGGACTAACATTGTTTGATGCTTTGAGTAAGGGGGGGGGGGGCAATTTTAAAACCAAAAGTCTTTAATTGTGTCAATTTTTTAACCTCCTAAGTTATTTTGAGCCTAATGTCTTTTAAATTCTTTTTTATATAACAAAAAGAGGAGAAATGGTTTGAAAAATTGATTTTTGAAAAGAAAAAGGGGAGCTTTAATTTCGTTCAAATTTTAATCTCTTATTCAAATTTTAAAATACAAAGGGGGAGAATTCCAAACAATTTTTCAAGTTGGTTTTATTATATCAAAAGGAGGAGATTGTAGAACTAATTGTTTTGATATAATAATTGAAAAATATTTTGGACTAAATTGAAATGAATTTAAAATATATTTTTAGTCAAAAACAACTTGAAAAATATGTTTAAGGGTTTTACAAGGCTTTGGGATGATTTAAAGTAGTCAAAACCATGCTTTAAATGTAATTGTACCGATACAGTGTGGAACAGTATCGATACCCTTTAGGGTTTTAACTACAGTGATTTTCCAATAGCCAAAACCCGTACCGATACGCTTTACCGTATCAATACGGTGTACTTTAAAATATCCAATGGCTAGTTCGCGTAGTGATACAATTGTATTGCGCACCGATACGCCCAACTTCCCCCAACGATCATTTTCTCAACGATTTTTTAAATTGCAGAACCGTACCGACACGCTAGCCAAGCGTATTGATACGCACCAGCTTGAATGCTCAACGACTATCTTCTTATCATGACTGTATCGATACAGATTCAAGGGTATTAATACGCCAAGCTGCAGAAATGTATTTATGGTAGGAAATAAAGGCTCCAACGGCTCTAATTTAACCCCTAACGGTCCTCAACGGCTACAAACTCAATTAAGAGTATAAAAGGGACCTCCAAGTATAAAGAGATGAAAATTGCTTCAATTGTAACAACATTATGATGTCGAATTGTCTTTAGAGCTTAATTGTACAATTCTTGTATAGACAACACTTGTGAGCTTTACATTGTCAATTTGCTCAAGTGTTTAGGTTTTGAGTGAGTGCTTAGAATTGCAAACATATACCTGTTAGAGGGATTTCTAGTTTACTTTGAATTTCTCTTGTAAGAGAGTGCTTGATAAAGCTTTGGGTAGAAAGCTTGATCGTTGTAACGGTTTCCTCCTAATCCGAGAAAAGGAGACGAAATTCTTAATGAATTTGGTTGAAATCTTTAGTAGGAAGCTAAGGTAGTGGATGTAGGCTTTGAGTTAGAAAGCCGAACCACTCTAAATCTTTGTGTTCAAATCTTACATTTTTAGCTTCCACAAAAATACCTAAAAATCCACTATTCTCCACACTTGGCAATCATCTCGGTTATGACCATCGAGCTCAACATAATATAATTTAATATTACTAAACAATTTAAATTTTAAGTAGCGTTTATATATTTTAATGGAATAAGCTTTACATTGATATTTTAATAATAAATATATGGATCATAATTTAAAAATAATTAATAATAAATGTTGTCAAATATAAAAAACAAGATTATAACACTATAAAATATTAACACAAATAGTTTGATTACTTATTACAATAGTTTCAAAATTTAAGACATCTATGTGATTAAATTAAGGATTAATATTAGTTTCCACAAGCGCCTTAGTTTTAGGGTATATGGAATTAGTTTAGGGTATAAAGTTTAGGGGTTTAGGTGTAGGGCTTTAGAATTTAGGTTTAGTTGTTTCAATTTACGGTTTAAGTTATAATTTAGGGTTTATAAGTTAGGGTTTAGTTTTTAGGGTAATATGATGAGGATTTATGTTTTAACCTACAAACCCTAAATTATAACCCTAAATCTTAAATTGAAACAACTATCGCTAAATTCTAACCCACTACACCTAAACCACTAAACCCTATACCCTAAACTAACTCCTATACCCTAAAACTAAAGCGCTTGTGGAAACTTTCAGTTTCCACTGCATGTGTATAAAATATTTATCTTTAAATTAATACGACAATATGGAATAGTGAATACATTTCTTTTAGAGTTAATTGCACCATACATCCTCAAATTATGACCCTCGTTTTAAATTAGTCCTTAAATTTTTAAATATTTTAATTTCAGCCTCAAACTATAACCTTCGTTTTAAATTAGTCCCAAAACTTTTGAGCATTCCATTTTCATCCTCTTATAAATCTTTTTGAATGTCCTAATTTCATCTCTAAATTATCACTCTATGTTAACCATGTCTCATGTTTATAAAACAGTTATAAAATTGTTAACCGTCACGAAACACTTATGTGTATTATGTAGGGGTGGCAATCGGGTGGAGAATAACCGAAAATCGTAGGGACCCGAACTGACGAGTACGAGGAATAACCAAAATCTTCACCCACGGGGACGGGGACGGGGGAAGTTTTATCATCGAATATCAAATAGGGATGAGGACGGAGATTGCTATATTCTAACCGTAGGGATAACCGAACCGTACCTGTATAAATCACCGCGGAGATCCTCGAAAAATATCCGCATGGAACCCCTAGTATTTTACAAAATTGGATGGCCATAAGGGTAATTTACCCATTTTCAACAAAAATCTAATCTCCTAGTATGGTCGGCTAGAGTAAGTTTGAAAATTCTCTGTAAATTTCATAAAAATAATTAGAAAGTGGTATT
This sequence comes from Hibiscus tridactylites, assembly GCA_958450335.1. NCBI lineage: Eukaryota > Viridiplantae > Streptophyta > Magnoliopsida > Malvales > Malvaceae > Hibiscus > Hibiscus tridactylites. The sequence continues at coordinate 57,306,114 of OY288291.1, read as the reverse complement.
TACATTATTGTAAACGTAATTCAATCTAATTTTGTTTAAAATACACGGTGATTGATTTCCATATGTATTTTTAAAAAATATGAATATTTGAATGTTGAAAGGTTATAAAAATTTGGCGACAGAATTTTTAGAAAATAGTTTTAGCAATGACTTTGAAAAATCACAAAAAAATCTACAAGATAAATTAGGAAGTGAGCATTATATTTCTATAATCATACAGTAGTCTGGATTCGTTTAAAACAAACGGTTCTTGATTTCGAGTTATATAATAGGAGTTATTACTTTTTGAGTGAGCAAATGTTAGAAGAAAATACTATTTCCAAAAACAACAATGGCAATGACTTCATAAATTTACCATAAATCGTACGAGTAAAATTAGAAGACGTAATTTATATGATTGGAAATATGATCGAATCTAGTTCATTTTAGAACAAACAGATCATGATTTGAAACTGTAGATTATTAGATATATATTTTCTTTTAAAGATAGTGCACATTGTCATGTTTCAATAGTTAATATTTTACTCATGTTTTATAGTTTTGAAATGATTTGTTTGTTGTTGGCAAAATTAAATTTATCATTTATGTTTATAACTTTGTAGATTTAATGTTGAGTATTTATTTTAATGTTTTAAGTTTTATTTTTTTTGTACGGGGATTAACCGAAAATCGCGGGGATCCGTAAGGGATGAGTATGAGATGAGAAAATCCCCGGAACGTTTAATATGGATTTTTCGAAACCGTACCTGCAAGTGTTGGGGACGGAGTGAGGGATGCACAACCGTCCCCGCCCCATTGCCACCCCTAGTATCATATACTAATATGATGTAATATAAATGATAATTTGAGGATGGAATTGGAGCATTCAAACAATTTGAGGACTAATTTAGAATGAAGGTCATAGTTTGAGAGTAAAAATGGAACACTCAAAAGTTTGGAGACCAATTTAGAATAAAAGTTATAGTTTGAGAATGAAATCGACATGTTTAAATGCTTAGGGTCCAATATAAAATGTGGATCATAGTTTGGGACTTATGGTGCAATTAACTATTTCTTTTATGTATATAATATTAATTATATCAATATAAAAAAAATATGACATCAATCTTAAAGAGTGAGCTAAACTCAATAAGGAAAAATAGAAAAGAAAAAAGGCAAAAAGATAAAAAAAAAAAGAGGAAAAAGAAAGAGAGACAAGAGAGGGGAGGGTAATGTAGTGTCATAGCTTTGTCCCCCCCACCCAACACAGTTCCCTTTCACTTTCTCTTCAAAGTCCAAAAGCCAAAAAAGCCACCACACAAACACAGCATTGGCTTTTCTTTGCCTTTTGTTTTTCCTCTGCTCCTTCCATTAACCATTTGTCTATGTCTGCTGCTCCCTCTTCTCAGTACCTGCAAATGGGGGAGGATTCCTACTTCGAATTCCTTGTTATTATTTGACCACCCTTTTCCCCCTTTCCTTCTCTCTTTTAACCCTTCCCCCTCTTCCATTCAACATGCCTTTCTTCTTCTTCTTCATCTATTCTCATCTTTGAAAGGAATTTTCTTGGAGTTAATTTGACTTAAATTCCCTTTCTTTCTCTGGTTTTTAGCTTTCTGGGAATACCCTTTTCTTTGTTTGGTTATGTGGGTGCTTGTGGGGAGGTGAAAAGTTTTTATCTTTAAGAAAAAAAAATTAGAACTTTGGGTGTTCATGGAAATTGATCTGAACCATGCAGTGAATGAGGTGGAGAAGACGGCTACAGTTTGCAATGGTGACTGTGACAAAGTGAACTGTTTGTCCTCTTCATCTTCTTCTTCATGTTCTTCAAATTTAGCTTCACCCCAATGTTCATCTTCTTCCATTTATTTGGAGCTTTGGCATGCTTGTGCTGGCCCCCTCACTTCACTCCCCCAAAAGGGAAATCTTGTTGTTTACTTCCCTCAGGGTCACTTGGAACAAGTGGCTTCTGCCTCTCCTTTCTCTCCTTTGGAAATCTCCACCTTTGATCTTCCACCTCATATCTTTTGCAAAGTGGTCAATGTCCAGCTTCTTGTAAGCACTCAAATCTTCTTCTCTTACATTGAATTGTCTTTGCATTAGCTTCCCACTAAAGGTTATAACTTTACCTTTCCTTTAATTTGGTTGCTTTAATTGATGTTTCCTTTCCCCTTTTTTCCAGGCCAATAAGGAGAATGATGAGGTCTATACACAGGTCACTCTACTTCCCCAACCAGAGGTACATATATTTCTTATATCAGCGGTGGTGTTTTTCTTTTCTTTTTGAAGAATTATATTTGAGTGTTCGTACTTGCATAATCCTAAGTGAAGTTATGTTTTTTTGTACTACTTTTTCATAGGGAGGCTTTAGTTTTACAGTGCTTCTTAGGGTTTTAGTGACTTGAATGAATAAAATTTCCTATCTGCATACACTTTCATTGTAAGAGTCAGTCCAAATTTCATGGCTTTTGGTGATATGATTTTGGGATTTTTGTGCAGGTGGGAGGACCTAATTTGGAGAGCAAGCAGTTGAATGAACTAGGTGCAGATGAGGGAGATGATGGATCGCCTAAAAAATCAACCCCTCACATGTTCTGCAAGACGCTGACCGCATCCGACACTAGCACTCACGGAGGGTTCTCTGTTCCTCGTAGAGCCGCGGAAGACTGCTTCCCGCCGCTGGTATGATTTCATATTCTTAATCCTCATGTACTATTTGCCTGGCTGCCTATTCGTCCTAGAAATATCATGTATATGGAATGGTGTTTGCCTTGATTTCAGGATTATAAACAGACGAGGCCGTCTCAAGAACTTGTTGCCAAGGACCTACATGGAGTTGAGTGGAGGTTTCGACATATATATAGGGGTAATTAGCATAGAGGATTCAATATTTCGCATGGTATTGTTTAGAATGTATTTTCGATTGAAAGAAACATCGATAGAGCTTAATGTTTATTAACTTTTAGGTCAACCGAGGCGACATCTCCTTACTACAGGCTGGAGCATTTTCGTGAGTCAAAAGAATCTTGTTGCTGGGGATGCAGTGCTCTTTCTGAGGTATGTACTTCTGACAGTGACTAATCGATGCATTATGTTTTCCCTGAGCGGATCACACAATTCCTCATTGATACTTGGGTATCGTTCAAAATGGGAAATATTATACAAGAATAATAGAATCATCATTCTAATAGGACTACCATGATAACTTGAAATGCTGATATGCTTCTTGAGAATCATAGATATATACTGACATGCGAAAATATAATGAAAGTTTTTAGAGTTCCGATGTGCCTTGTATTCCCATGGCCTAGTTGTTTGAAGTTCTTTCTTATTTATCTTTTCTTCAACCTTGTAGGGGTGAAGATGGAGAACTTAGGTTGGGGATTAGGAGAGCTGTACGACCGAGAAATTGCCTTCCCGAATCAGTTATCACGAAACAGAATTCGTATCCAAATGTTCTTTCTCTGGTGGCTAATGCATTATCCACTAAAAGCATGTTTCATGTCTTCTACAGTCCGAGGTAAGTTTCTCTTTCAGCTTACTTCATGAAATTGACTGGTATTTGACAAAGAAAATAAAAGAAAAGGGAATAAGCTGGGAAGTGATTTAAATAAAAATGCAAGATTTTCATTGTTCCATTCGGAATGTGATTCGGTTGTCGTGTTGCTAAGCTGATAAACCTATTTTAAACACATACCCAGCCAACATTTGATGTGGTATGGAATGGTAAGCCGGTTCATATTGCTGTAATGCAGGGCCAGTCATGCAGAGTTTGTTGTACCCTTTCAGAAGTATATCAAAAGCATTACAAATTCAGCATGCATCGGAACAAGATTCAAAATGAGATTTGAAATGGATGATTCGCCCGAGCGAAGGTATTATCTGATAAATGGTTTTCACCTGTTAATGGTTATTATTTCGAGATTATAATAACAGTTCTAGTTTCATGCAGGTTTAGTGGTGTAGTGATGGGAATGAGGGACTTGGATCCTTACAAATGGCCCAATTCCAAGTGGAGATGCTTAATGGTGAGCTTCTAATCTTAGTTTGTAAGCTTTTATTTGTATAGTCTTTATTGCGACACTCAGATAAAGTGAATGTATTATATATATGGTCTTTATCAAAATACATTACATTTGTATGTGTGTTTGTATACTTTCTGCCGAAAATTGATGCGTGCTAGTAAACCTTTCTTCAAAATGGCAAATAACCGAGTGTATCTGTCATTGCCAAAAACTCTTTTTGTATATCCAACTTGCCTCATGTTTGGGGTTTGATTTTCGGGGAAATCGATGTGTTCCTTTATGATCAGATGTCGAGTCCTTCACTTAAATGTATACATTTGCACATTTTCCCCAGTGTGATCGTTGTGTCGATATATGGAAGAAAAATTCAAAGCTATTAAATGTATCTTGTTTAACTCTCTTTAGTTTAAGACCTTTCTTATGACATTTAACAGGTTAGGTGGGATGAAGATAATGTGATCAATCGCCACGAGAGAGTCTCACCTTGGGAAATCGATCCTTCTGTTTCTCTCCCACCTTTGAGTATTCAATCTTCACCGAGGTTGAAGAAAATGCGAACAGGTCTGCAGGCTGCTGCACCCGACACCCCCATCACAGGTGCAAATCACTCTGTAAGTTGGTAATATTTTTGCATATTTTTACTCAATTAATATATGCTTCCTGTGTTCCTTTCTTCAGGGGGGAGTCGGTTTTTGGACTTTGAGGAATCGTTAAGATCCTCTAAGGTCTTGCAAGGTCAAGAAAATGTAGGTTTCGTATCACCCTTACATGGACGTGATACTGTAAACCGTCCGCTAGATTTTGAGATGCAATCTCCTGCCCATCATCTTAGTCTGGCATCAACAGGGATCGGAAAGAGTAATATTAGCGAGTTTATGAGGGTTCGCCCCACTGCTTACGCAGGCTTTGCGGAATCTAATAGATTTCCGAAGGTCTTGCAAGGTCAAGAAATTTGCCCGTTGAGATCTCTGACACAAAAGGCTGATCTCAACCTCGGTGTTTGGGCGAAAACCAATCTTGGTTGCAGTTCTTTCAACATGCATCAAGCACCAAAAACCAATTGTTATCCGCTAGGTTCGGAAGGCCTTCGAAGTGTGTATTTTCCTTATAGTGAATTTTACAAAACCGGCCAGGAACCTACAGTGAGCTCTTATCCATCTCCACTTCTGAGAGGTAATGTCCCGTTCAATGCTTCCCCGATTAAGACAGGGGTAGGGGTTATTGTGGACGGAGTCGGAAAACAAAATCTATTGAATGAGCATAAGCTGGTGGAGAATATTCCAAGTCCTGCTCCCGAAAACAATTCAAGGAACCAACAGGATGAATCCTTAAAAAGAAATGTTTCCGGATGTAAACTCTTTGGGTTCTCTCTAAATGCAGAGTCGCCTACTCCGAGCTCACAAAATTCTGGTAAGAGGAGTTGTACAAAGGTAAGTTATATTCGGTTCGAATTTGAATTTAACTTTACTTCCTGATCCTCTCCTACTGACTTCCACTTCACTGATTGAAAGGTTCACAAGCAAGGCAGCTTGGTTGGAAGAGCTATTGATCTCTCGAAACTGTACGGATATGACGACTTGATGACTGAACTAGAACGTCTATTCGGTATGGAAGGCCTTTTAAGTGATCCGGATAAAGGGTGGCGGGTTCTGTACACTGATAGTGAGAATGATGTAATGGTGGTTGGAGATGACCCTTGGCAGTAAGTGTCACTTTTCTTGTTCTCCACTATCTTTGCACGATAGTGATTATCAATCTATTTCCACTTTTCGTTTTTGCTTTCTAGTATTGTATCCTTTCTTTCAGCTTTCATGCAAGTAACTCGCCTATGATTTGAGTGTTTTTCGTTTCCCCCCTTCGTTTTGCAGTGAATTCTGCGATGTGGTGTCGAAGATCCATATATACACCCAAGAAGAAGTGGAGAAGATGACAATAGGAATGGGGAGCGACGATACACAAAGCTGTTTGGAACAAGCTCCGGTGATAATGGAAGCATCAAAGTCTTCCTCGGTGGGGCAGCCGGATTCATCCTCTCCAACAGTATAAGAGTATGAAGTTTGTTGTTTGTTTTGATGCCGTTGTCGTCTTCGTCATCATTATGTTTGCTATGGCCTATGTGTGCTGCTAGAAGTTAAATACTCTTGAAGATATCTATCTACTAAGTACTTGTCATTTGTCGAATTCGGAACATGTAGCTAAAAGTGGGGTTTGTGATATAATTATTATGGTATTTGGACAAATGAAGTTGATTGAAGGTTTTGGTGTTTTGCAAATGGCACCGAAATTAGTGTGTTAATGGGGTCATTTCAAAACCCAGATAAATGTTGAAATGACTCACTTTCATATCAAGCTTTTAGGTGATTCTGCAACTTGGAAACATAGTGCCAAGGAGGCCAAAGCTTAGGGATTGTTTCATTGTTTGATTGACTAACTATAATTAAATTTAACCAAAATGAATTATGGAAATAAAATGGGTTGTTTTTCTTGCATAGTGATTAAGATTCTTGCCATTTTTCTTGCAAGCTTATAGTCGGGTTGTTTTCAACTCTATAACATGTTTCTGAGAAACACAGAATATGTCTAAGAATTGTTATGTTTGGCGTCTGCAAACTACAAGCAAGTTAATCTTTAGTTTTGTAAACAACACCTTTCAGTCTCTCTTATTGTTGCTTAAAAAGCTCACGACCAATGACCATTCTTCTGATCTCACTAGTTCCTGCTCCGATTTCGTATAGCTTGGCATCTCGAAGAAGACGGCCGGTTGTGTATTCGTTTACGTATCCGTTACCACCTAAACATTGTATCGCCTGCAAAACCGAATATGATTTTGATCAAACATCAATACACATGATTTACATCAGAAAATGCATCTACATGTATGACTGAATCAAACTTGGTTGAAACTGTTAGAACTTAGAACATCAGAAAATGCATCTACATGTACTGAATCAAACTTGGTTGAAACTGTTAGAACTTAGAACAAGACCCTATTGTCACGCCCCACCATTGAGCATCAAGGCCAACCATGGCCAAATAAGGGGCCTCAGGCGTTTTAAGGCCAAGCTTGTCCAAAGGAAGGATCTAGAATGGCCTAGATCGGCCTACAATGATCCTTAAACGTTTCCACCACGTTTTAGGAGGTTTTAGGATGTTTCACACTCATCTACGCTCAACCGGGAGAATTTAGAAGACTCCGGAAAGCTCGAGACAGCTCAGGACTAGTCTGGAGCTCTTCAGAACATTCTAGAATGCTGTAGATAATTAGGGACTTGTAGATATATAGAGGATCATGTGGAGTTCTTTAGAATATTATAGGTCTTGTAGATATTTTTGAAGGCAAAATATTAGCCATAGAATTGAGTCAATCTCCATCGTCCATTAAGAAGGTGAGATCCTATAAATAGGCAAGCCATGGTCATCTGCAGAACTTAATACCATGACTCACTTATTAATTGCATTTTAGCAGAAATGAAATAGATGCAAAATTGTGATGAAAATAAGTAAATCTTTCACCTGCAAAGCAACTTGAGTGGCTCGTTCGGCAGCAGAAAGTATAACACCAGCGCAGTCCTAAAATTTTGCATCAACAAAATTTATATTTTCATGTTCATGTAAACATCTAGAAAGAAAAACACAAGCCATATAAAAGTAATCAAGAATTTATAGTAGCTGTGACTATTTAAACGACCAAAAAGATCAAGTTCAAAATTGATCATACAACAATAAGTGAGAGGAAAAAATAAAAGGAACCTTAGGGTCAACTCTCCCATTGTCGCAGTCCCTTGCAACAGAATAGACATAGGACCTGAAAATTGGAAGTTGTCAACTTCTGCAATGGGAAATTAAAATTCAGAGAGACTAGAAGTTTATATATCGCAAAACTATACCTTGATAATTGCAAAGAAGTATACATGTCGGCAACTTTCCCCTGTAATTGCACTAAGAATTAAGTTCGATATTCTAAGACAAGCATCCACAAAACATTATTAGGATAGCTTCTATTACAAACCTGTATAAACTGAAATTCTCCGATTGGACGGCCAAACTGTGACCTCTCCCGTATGTAAGGAAGAACAACATCAAGACATGCCTGCATTATGCCGACGGGCCCAGCAGACAAAACATGTCTCTCCAAATCTAGTCCTGACATTAGTACATAAACTCCTGGAACAAGCAAAAACCAGCGATTAGAATATAACACAAGAAATTATAATATTTACTTCTTAAGAAAAACTTTCAGAGATTCGAGACCTTTTCCTTCTTTGCCAAGAACATTTTCTTCTGGAACAAAGCAATTCTCAAAAACAAGCTCACATCTGCAGATCATCACTATTGTTAGTATGAAAGATAGGGGCAGAAATGGACTTCAAAACATTTGACTTCATTTATAGAAGTGCAAACATACGTATCACTTCCTCGCATCCCAAGTTTGTCCAATTTCTGAGCAGTGGAGTATCTGCACAGTGACAAAATAAGAAAGATTAATGAATAAATTTAGTGTATCATTTTGCTATCGAAAGAGGGATGAGTATTAAAGTTCATTAATACCAGCAAGCTATTGACCATTTAGAAAGGGGTGACATAGGTCCTTATGTCTAGATCCAAGAACTATTTATATGAGAAAAAAAAGGTTGCATTGCAATTCAGGCATCTCAACAGGAACAGTGGCTTGGCTAATACATATTATAATCAGAATTGTTTATTTCTATCATACATGACCCTACTAAAGAGTTCATGTCTCGGCTATCACTCAACAGCATACAAAATGTTCAACTTTCCCATCTTTTAAAATATAAAAGATTAGATAACTGTAATGCACGTACCCAGGCATTCCCTTCTCGATAATAAATGCTGTGATTCCTTTTGAACCGGCTGTGACATCCGTCTTTGCATAAACAACCTAAAATAGTCGATGAATAAGTATAAAACAAGAAATTCTTGCAGAAGGGAAGTTGTATAGTAAAGCAGAGAGAATACTTTATTCATGTTAGGCATGGCTTTTATGATCAGATACTCTGGAAAGGGAAATTTACCATCTGATAAATGTAATGGTAAAGAAGTAAAACTTATTACCATGTATGGGTATCATTCACAAGCATGTTTACTATAACAGAACTAAGGATTAAGATTCAAAATCCACTCAGTCTAATAGGAAGTGATCATAAGATCTGAACGTGTGCTTCTCGTATATGTTCAAGAAAGTTCGGTATACTTAAGAGGGTGAGGGCTATTTGAAGATTATAACTTCTAGACACTTTTCACATTCTCAACCATTCTTCGATTCCTACACTGGTAGTATATTCGAAACCCCCAACCGTGTGAAAGTTTAACAGAAAGAAAAGTAAACACTTAGCTTTAGCTCAATGGTACATTTGGAACTTGGAAGAAACAAGAACAGACAGACAAAACACCCATTGACAGAATAGATTCAACTAAAAGCCAACTTTTGAGCCTCTTTTGCATCTATAGAGTACAATATAGAGCCTTTTAATTTAGCTTAACGAGAGATAAACGTATAACAGATATAGACACGTTTCTCAAGGATTATATACTTAGCAAAAGTAATCAAGTAAAACCAGGAAACAGAATTGAACATAGCCATGCCTAACAATGTAAAGCCATTCTCAAAAGGTATACCAATGTTTGAGCAACTGGACCATTAGTGCACCACATCTTGTTCCCATTGATAAGATAACCCCCATCAACCCGATCAGCTTTGCACTTCATGCTAACAACATCAGAGCCAGCTGCAGAGATTGCAAAAACAGATTAGCCAGTTCGAATAATTAAAAAAAACTGCAGCATGAGAAATGTTAATAAATGCAAGACATAAGCTAAGAAAAAGTTTGTGCAAGTTACCGTTGGGTTCACTCATAGCAAGGGCTCCTACATGCTCTCCACTGATGAGCTACAAGAAGTGAGATGTGGGTATATAACATCAGTGTCGAAGACGGAGAATAAAATAGAGTCATTCGATAAAATATATCCAAAATAAGACAATCTACAGGCAATCAAATGAAAGTGGCATGTTTGAAACAAAACCTTTGGCAAGTATTTCTCTTTCTGGGCAGGGCTTCCGTTCCTCACCTACGAAACCATAAAAATCAAAATCACCTTAAGCATGCTAGAAGAAGCAGATTGAATTGAACAGCATAGAGTTAGCAACTTGGTTTACCAACTGATTGATGCACAGATTCGAATGAGCACCATACGAAAGACCAACCGACCCCGAAGCACGGCTTATTTCTTCCATTGCTATGCAGTGATACAAGTAACCAAGACCAAGTCCTCCATATTCCTCTACAAGGGAAAAAAAGAGTGCTTTTTCTTCATTACGCAAGTAGTGACAAAAATGAATAGGAAACTTGTAGGCTAAAATTCTAAGGAATCCATATGGATTTTACACTTGGAGTAAAAGGGTGAAAATGAGGTTGAGTTGATAAAAATAAACATATATATTTACCTGGGGCAGTTATTCCATGGAGATTAAAATCCCCCATGAGCTTCCATAAGTTAACATCCTGGAGAAATTAAAGAATGAAGAAGCAAACAATATTCAAATTTAAAAGAAACGATTTTTTTAAATAAAAAGAGATGAACTTGATTCGAACCTTGGGGAAAGAATTAGATTGGTCAATCCTGGAAGCATGAGGCGCTATATTTTCATGTGCAAATTGCCTAACACTCTCTTTAAACTGTGATCATCAACCCATTAAAAGAAAGTTAAAGAAACTGGAAAAAACTAATGAAACCCAATAATCATCTAATCGTAAAAAACTAGTTTTTTTTTCTTTAGAGAAAAAAACAGAGAGAATAACCTGTAACTGAGTATCATCGAAGAGTAAGGATGAGGAGGAGAAAAGAGCACGTTGTCTTTCTTTTCTCAAAACTTTGCTGCAAAAAGAACTTGCTGCAATTATCCTCTGCATGCTTTTTTCCGATTTTAATTGAAAATTGAAAATTCAAATACAGAGAAAGAATCCTTGAGGAGGAGAAGATGAAGACGAAAAGTAAGCGTTATATATATATGACGAAAAGTGCTGGACTTAATTTGGGAAGGTGACGCGTGGCGAATTTTGAATGGTGGGATGGAGGTTGTTGGGCGTGGGCAGCGCATGCACTGGATTGGGATTACGATTGCCTGAGTAGGACTAAGGCCGAGGTTTATCCTATCAATTCACGATTGGAAATCTGTAAACCACTTCTCGGTGTACTTACATATATCTAGGGATGTAAAAACAAGTCAGAACCTGGTAACTTGACTGAAACTTGCCCGAGTCAAAACCTGATTTGACCCGAGTTTTTTTTTACCCGAACTCGATCTGCAACCGACTGTTGTTGATCCGAACCCGAATTTGACCTGTTACTGTAGCAACCGAACCCGATCTGCGTCCGACTGAAAACGACCCGAACCCGAATTGGACCTGTTAATTTGGACCTGAAACCCGACCTGCGTCCGACTGAAAAGAACCCGAACCCGAAGCCGACCTGGCAAATAACCGAAATTACCCGACTGAATTGACCCGATATCCGATTTTACCCGACCTGAAATGGACCCGACCTGAAATGGACCCGACCTGAAATGGACCCGACTGAAATGGACCCGACCTGCTTTTGAACCCGACCTGTTAAGTGACCCGACCTGTTCTTGACCTGAGCTGAAATTAACCCGAAACCTATGACATGATGAATTAAAAAAATTATAAAAGTTCATATATCATATACATATATAATGTATATACATATACACTTACATATATTGATATAGGTGATGTATATGCGCGCATACATATATATATATATATTAAGTACTAAAGTTTGAAAAAAAAATAAGTAATTGATAATTTATGAAAATAAAAAATTAAATGAAGAGTTGTTTTTAATTTTAAAGTTTATTCATTAACTTGAATAAAATTGTAAATTTACAAATTATAAAAAATTAAATAACAATTGTAAACTTATTTGTAGTTCATAAAATTTACTATAGTTATAACATATATATGTATAGCATTTGTAATTGTAGTTCAAAAATTTACAAGTATAAAATTTTATAAGTCTACAATTTTATTTGTTTATACTTAGTTAACAGATTCTTTAAGATTGTAAAACTTAGTGAAATTATAACTAGAACAAATACAATTTGTAATTGTTGTCTTAAGTTAACAGATTCTTTAAGTTGTTTTTAATTTTAAAGTTTATTCATTAACTTTTGCAGTTCAAAATTGATAAGATTATAAAGTATATGATTTTACTTAAGTAGAACAAATTAAGTAATTGTTGTCTTAAGTTACAAAATGTAGAATTAAGTTAAGATATAAAAAAAATTCATACACTTAAGTAAATAAATTAACAGATATAAAATAAAAATAACTAGAATTTCAGATTATCAATACTTTATTACTTAAAAAAATATCAATACAGAATGTAAAAAAATACAAGATAAAAATTTACACTTATAATTTTACAAACCGAATGTCACAAAATACATTTTGTAATAAAATTAGCCCTCAGATCTTATAGCAAAGCTAAAAGCACTTTGCTACCAGATAATTCTTCATCGGGCTATCTCATCTAAATGCTACCAACAGCTAATTATGGGTAACTGGTAAGAAACCAACATAATTATGGGCAACACTAAGATAAGAGAGGAACAACAAGCTACCAGTAACCAACAACAACACCAAGCCATTAACAGCAGCAGCAAACAGCATCACCAACTCACAGACAGCAGCAGCATTCAGCTAAGAAGCAAGAAAAAAAAACAGAATCAGATGCAACATCAGATGCAAAACAAAACACTAAGTCAAATTAAAGAAACAGAAATAAGGATTATACCTCACTTAACAAGAAACACTAAGTCAAATTAAAGAAACAGAAACAAGGATTATACCTCACTTAACAAGAAACACTAAGTCAAATTAAAGAAACAGAATCAGATTCAACATTAGATGCAAAACAAAACATTAAGTCAAATTAAAGAAACAGAAACAAGGATTATACCTCACTTAACAAGAAACACTAAGTCAAATTAAAGAAACAGAAACAAGGATTATACCTCACTTAACAAGAAACACTAAGTCAAATTAAAGAAACAGAATCAGATGCAACATCAGATGCAAAACAAAACACTAAGTCAAATTAAAGAAACAGAAACAAGGATTATACCTCACTTAACAAGAAACACTAAGTCAAATTAAAGAAACAGAAACAAGGATTATACCTCACTTAACGAGAAGGATTATACCTCACTTAACAAGAAGGATTATACCTCACTTAACATCAGATGCAACATACACATCAAATACTTCTACATTGAAGTGCTTCCTGCAAAACAAAACAAAGTCAGTAACTGAATATAAAAATAAAACAAGAATTGAAAAAACAGAAAAATGATTATACCTTAACCTTGAAGTGGATCTTCAACAGACACATCAGAGACTGAGGCATCCTTCCCAACAGCAAGAAATTCTTCATCCCTTTCCTCAGGCTCAAAACCATACAACCAATTTCTGGTTGTTACAAATACTTCTACATTTTTAGGCAAAAGCCTAGCCCTCAACTTGTTCAATATTCGACCTCCCATACTAAATGAGGATTCAGAAGCTACAGAGGTGATTGGAATGGCTAACACATCTCTAGCCATGAGTGAAAGTACTGGAAAAGACACAGATTGTGTTTTCCAATACTCTAAAATATCGAACTCAGCATCTGATGTGCGAGGGAGAAGGGGCAAAGAAATGTAGGAGTCAATATCGGACTTACCACTCCTAGAAGCTGCCAAATTGGCATCAAAGTTCTGCATTAAATAAAAAAAATTAGTAAACTGTAAATGAAAAAAATTAACTATAAAAACAGAAGCTAAAAGATAAACTGACCTGAAAGAGATTAGATTTTTTGAAGGTCCTAGGGCGACCAGAACTTGACAGACTTGAAGTATGAGTAGAGTTACTTTGGACAGAAGAATTATTAGAAGAAGTACGTGCAGATCTTGAATAATAAATATACATACTCACAAACTCATTATAAACAACACTTACCCTCCTTTCAACCTCATCCTCAACATAGAGGACACCATACAACTCCTTCAGAAGTTGTAACTTATACCGAGGATCAAGTAAAACAGCAAAAGACAGAATAGTTGAATGATCAGACCAGTATTTCTCATACAATTCAAGCATAGGACCAGCCATTGCAGAGATGCCCTCACATGGATCATTGTGAGCATCACATAAAAGTTTCTCAATGGCAACAACATTAGCCAAGTACAAATTAGCAGTAGGATACTTGGATCCTGAGAACAGAGTTGAAATTTCAAAGAAGGGTTCAAGAAAATCACAAATTAATTGAGCAGTTTCCCACTCAACATCAGAGATTACATCCAAACCATTTTCCCTATTAACAAACAAGTTAATAGCATGTTTAGCTTCTAGTGCCCTACGAAGCATCAGGTAAGTAGAGTTCCATCGAGTAGGAACATCCAAGACCAACTTACCAGAAAAATCAGAACCACAGTCATTAATAGCAGAATCAAAGGAACAAAGTCTAGAATCAGAAGAATCTATAAATTTAACAATCTCACGCAATTTAACAACAGATGAGTCGATTACCTTCAAGCCCCTTTAAACTATCAAGTTCAGGATATGGGCAGCACACCTTATATGAAAAAACTTATCATTGCATGGCAGAGGAGAAATTGCATGCAAATCATCTTTCAGACGCCTCACCATTCTTTCATTTGCAGAAGCATTATCAAGAGTCATTGTAAAAGCTCTCTTCTCAAGACCCCATTCAGTTAACATATTTTTAACAAACTTGTAAATAGACTCACCATCATGGGGAGGGGGGAAACGACGAAAATTTAAAATCTTAGACTGAAGTTTCCAGTTATTATCAACATAATGTGCAGTCAGTGCAAAGTAAGAACGTGAAGTGCAAGCAGACCAGCCATCACATGTAAAACAGATACGACTCAGAACAGATTGCATTGAATCAAAAAGCAATTTCTTATGCATCTCATGCTTTAACATGCAAGCCTTAGTAATAGAGTACCTTGAAATATCTTTCACATTAGGATTTAAATAATTATGCAAAACCCTAAGTTTATCATGCTCAACAACACTCAAAGCATAACCATGACAAAGAATTGCTTCAGCAAACAGTTCACAATATCTTTTCTGATCAAAAGCAGCTTCTGAACTACTATTGGGATTAGTAGCAAGAAACTCCTTATAAGCATCACATTTTTCAGTATGTCTTTTAGGATTAGAAGTACCAATATAAGAGTCAGCTTTATACCTTTTCTTTTTGCAGTACTTACATTCTGCAAAAAGCCCTTCTGGAAGCTTGATGAATGTGTAATGATCCCAAACAGGGGATGTTCTTCTCACAATGTCCCCTCCAGCTGAAGCTGCAGACTTCCTCTTGGAGGTACGAACTGTCTCAGACAGTTGATCATTTGCATCCTCTTCTAGCAAAAACATACAAAAAAAGAGTCAGAAATATACAAAATATAAGTTAAAAAAATTCATAATGAACAAGGATTAATAAATTACCTTGAGACAATATAATTTGGTCATTTAGATTTCTTTCTCCAGGAAAGTCCAACTCATAAGAGAAAGAATTCATAGCTGTCACAAAACTGAAAAAGTGCAAATCAGAGAACCAAAAAAAAAATACAAAATCATATATACAGACATCCATAAACAAAGAATAAAATTTCTAATGGTTTCAGTTTAACCCTTGTACGTGGCGTTGTTACACCTGTCCACAGGGACAAAATTTATAAATCCCCCTTTGGCACCAGTAGCCCCGCAGGTCAGGTAGTCCAGCCGATATACTCAGGTTAAACCAACGAAACCCTAAAGACTCGGACCATACATATACATACATGCATAAAGATATAACATGCAGAAAACAGATATAACATGCAATAAACAGATCTCAGATAACATGCAAACTGATATAACATCCAAAAACAGATCTCAGAAAACAATCATACATATAAACAAACAGAAACATAAATACAGAAACATGCATAAAAACATACATGATACAATAAACAGACTCGGACCATACATATAAATACATGCATAAAAATAAAATCATAGAAACTGACATGCATAAATACAAACTGACAGAAACATACATGATACAGATCTCAGATAACATGCAATAAACAGATCTCAGATAACATGCAATAAACAGATCTCAGATAACATGCAATAAACAGATCTCAGATAACATGCAATAAACAGATCTCAGATAACATGCAAACTGATATAACATCCAAAAACAGATCTCAGAAACAATCATACATATAAACAAACAGATCTCAGAAAATAATCATACATATAAACAAACAGAAAGAAACATGCAAAAGGAGATATACAACCTTCCAGCTTGATGAACAGACCGGCACGCAACAGGAACAGACAGACAGAAGCCAGAAACGATTCTGAGAAAAAAAGGAAAATAGTAAGAATCTGAAAATCAAACAAAAAAATAAATAGAAGAAAAAGAATATATAACTTACACGAACAGATCTGGGAAAATGAAAAGGTAGAGAACAGCTCTCGGAAAATGAAAAGACAGAGAAGAACAGATCTCAGAATCTGAAGAGGTAAGATGAGAATACGAAAGGATGTTGGGATTAGAGGTTAGGGTTTGGGGATTAGATGTTTAGGGTTAGGGTTTAGATGTTAGGGTTTCAGATTTAGGGTTAGGGTTTTGGGATTAAGGGTGTAGAGGTTAGGGTTTCAGATCTAGGGTTAGGGTTAAGAATAAATTAGGGTTTAGGGTAAAACAGAAATGATTTTGGGTTTTGGGTTTAGAAGGATTGAAGATAGAAATTCTCAAGAACACGAGGTTGTTCTTGAGAAAAGAAGGGGGTTTGATCGAAGAAAAACAGGTTACAGGAAGAAATTTGTGTTTATAGAAGATCTGGGAGGAAATTTTGGAAGAACAGGGAAGAACACGAGGTTGTTCTTGAGAAAAGAAGGGGGTTTGATCGAAGAAAAATAGGTTTAAGGAAGAAATTTGTGTTTATAGAAGATCTGGGAGGAAATTTTGGAAGAACAGGGAAGAACTTGGGAAGAACACGAGATTTTGATCGAAAGAAATGAGGAAGATCTGGGATTTTGGTGTTTGTGGATGAGAGAGAATTTGAGACGATATTTCGGCAGAGTAACAGTAGGGAGAAAGGAGCAATTTTGGCTGAGGGGTGAAGGTGTATTTATAGGGCTCGAGCCGGGTCAGAGGATCCGCGCACTTTGAAACGGGTTTTCGGGTTTTGCTCCGCAAGCACTCCTTCTTTGATTTCTTTCAATTTCGTCCTTTTTGTTTTGAAATTGAGCTTAAAGCTTTGATTATTTTTCAATTGCATCCTTAATTCAGTTTTAACTTTTAAAGTTTAGGGTTATAGTTTTAATTTAGGGTTTGTGGTTTTAATTTAGGGTATAAATTAAGGGTTTACTGATTTGTTTATGGCTAATATATTTTATTTAGTTTTTTTAGGGTTAATATGTTAATTTAGGGTTTTTCATTTAGCTTTGATTATTTAGTTTTTCATTTAATGTTAATGTGGTTTAGGGTTTATGATCTTTAATTAGGGTTTTAATTTAAATGTTTAGGGTTGAAGGGTTTTAGGTTTTAGTAATTAATTTTTAGTTTTAATACTTGTAGGGTTTTGATTTAGGGTTTAGGGTTTCATGAAGCAATGTACTTCGATCCTTTAGTTTTAATGTTTATGGTTTAGTGTTAGGGTTTAGGGTATAATACTTATGGTTAGGGTATAATGCTTGGGGTTTAGGGTATAGGGTTATTATTAGGGTTTAGGGTTTCATGAAGCAATGTACTTCGAGTTATTAGTTTGTAAGGTTTAGGGTTTAGTGTTAGGGTCTAGTGTATTGTGCTTAGGGTTTAATGTTACGACAACATGTGACACATAGGGTTTTGATTTTATGGGTTTCAATTTAGGGTTTAAGGTTTAGGGTATAGGGTTATCATTAGGGTTTCATGTTTTTTTTAATTTTAGAATTTATATTACAATATATGTATATGGAAAATTGGAAACCCTAAACCCTAAGCCCTAAAGTATGTAAGTATTTATGCATTTAGGTTTTACTGTAGTGTAATGAACTAAGGTTAGTTCGAGTGATTAGTTTGTAAGGTTTAGGGTTTAGTGTTAGGGTCTAGGGTATAGTGCTTAGGGTCTAGGGTATAGTGCTTAGGGTTTAATGTTACGATAACAAGTGACTTAGGGTTTTGATTTTATGAGTTTCAATTTAGTGTTTAAGGTTTAGGGTATAGGGTTATCATTAGGGTTTTGAACCTTAACCCTAAGCCCTAAACCCTGAACCCTAAACCCTGAACCATAAGGATTAAACACTAAACCCTTAGATCCTTACCCTAAACCCTAAGCCCTAAAGTATGTAAGTATTTATGCATTTAGGGTTTACGTTAGTATAATGAACTAAGGTTAGTTCGAGTGATTAGTTTGTAAGGTTTAGGGTTTAGTAATAGTTTGGGCCTTTGGGCTCTTATCCCACCACCCATTTATTTTAGATGGGCCCTAAAACCTATATTGTATAAATATAAACTTATAACTTATAATTTATATAATGTATTTATAATATAATAATTAATAATTAGTAATAGTTTGGGCCTTGGGCCTTTGGGCTCTTATTCCACCACTCATTTATTTTAGATGGACCCTAAAACCTATATTGTATAAATATAATATATACATATATATATATAAACTTATAACTTATAATTTATATAATAATTAGTAATAGATTAGGCTTTGGGCCTTTGGGCTCTTATTCCACCACCCATTTATTTTAGATGGGCCCTAAAACCTATATTGTATAAACAATATATATATATATATATATATATATATAAACTTATAACTTATAATTTATATAATAATTAGTAATAGATTGGGCCTTTGGCCTTTGGGCTCTTATCCCACCACCCATTTTTTTAGATGGGCCCTAAAACCTATATTGTATAAATATATATATATATAAACTTATAACTTATAATTTATATAATAATTAGTAATAGTTTGGGCCTTGGACTTTGGTAGTAAAACCTATAATGTATATATATACATATACATATATATATATATTATATATATATATAAACTTATAACTTATAATTTATATAATAATTAATAATAATTGGTAATAGTTTGGGCCTTGGGCCTTGGGCCTTTGGGCTCTTATCCTACCACCCATTTATAATAATTAATAATATGATTAATATCAATAATAAATATTAATTATCAATAATAAATATTAATTATTAATATCAATAATTAATAAATAATATTAAATTATAATATATATGGGCGGGAAAATTTGATTTCAAACCGCCAATTTTCAAATTGAATTTCAATTTAGGGTAAATTATAAATAAAGCCCTTTATATTATATAAGTTTTTTATTCAAGTCCTTTAAGTGTGTACATATTAATAAAGCCTAAAGCCTAAACCCTAAACCCTAAACCCTAACCTACATACACTACAACACAACCCCTAATGTATGTAAGTATGTACATGTGTACACATTAATACATTAATCTCAAACCTCAAACCCTAAACCCTAAATCCTAAACCCTAAACCATAAACCATAAACCCTAAACCCTAAACCTACATACACTACAACACAACCCCTAATGTATGTAAGTATGTACATGTGTACACATTAATACATTAATCTTAAACATCAAACCCTAAACCCTAAATCCAAAACCCTAAACCCTAAACCCTAAACCCTAACCTACATACACTACAACACAACCCCTAATGTATGTAAGTATGTACATGTGTACATATTAATACATGAATCTCAAACCTCAAATCCTAAACCCTAAACCCTAAACCCTAAACCCTAAACCATAAACACTCAAACCCAACCATATTGTATATAAGTAATTAATTATATACGTGTGTACATATTAATACATGAACGCTCAACACAAAACCCTAAACCCTAAACTTTATTTTTATTCTAAATTGACATATACTTATTATTTTTTTTCATTACTCTAATTTTTATACTTTTAATTTGATATTTTTGTTCATTATAGTCCCTAAAACTTTATTTTTATTCCAAAATACCCATTTTCCTTGTTTTTTTTTTTAATTTGTCTAATGTTTTATAATTTTAATTTGATATTAATGTTCATTATAATCTCTGAAATTTTATTTGTAATCCAAATTGACCCATTTTCTGTCCAAATCGACCCATTTTGATTCTTTTTTTAATTACTCTAATGTTTTATAATTATAATTTGATATGACTTTAAATAATTAACTCAAAATTAACGACGATTGACGAAGGTCAACCTAAAGTCTATCAACTACTTATATGGTTGTACGACCGAACTCAAACTGAATACGAATTTCAATCACAAAAATACCCCGACCTGAATTACCCGACCTGAAGCTACCCGACCTGAAATTACCCGACCTGAAATGCACCCGACCTGAAATGAACCCGACCTGAAATGAACCCGACCTGAAATAGACCCGACCTGAAACGGACCCGACCTGAAATGAACCCGACCTGAAACGAACCCGACCTGAAATGAACCCGAACTGAAATGGACCCGACCTGAAATGTATCCGTACCCGAATTAACCTGCCAATTATCTGCTTCGGACCCGACCCGTTCTAACCCGACCTGAAATGGACCCGACCTGAAATGGACCCGCACCCGACCCGAGTCGAGTCAATTTTTTTTTACCTGAAATGACCTGTATCCGATTTTACCCGACCTGACAGAACCCGACCTGAAACCTGACCGATTACCTGTTTTTACATCCCTACATATATCTCACATTCAAAATTAAGTTTAAGGTTTTAAGTTAAAGCTTATGATTATGTTTTAGAAAATTTAAGGTAGGGTGTATTTTTTAGAGTATAAGGTTTAAAATTTAAAATTTAATTTTATTATATTTTTTAGTGTTGGGGTATAAATAGAAGCACCAAAAAAGGCAAAGAATTTTTATCCTCAATTGACTTAGTTTAATCTTAGATAAGGTTTTTTAAACATGGATATTTTATACTAACTTTAGGGGAACAATTGTTTATTATTGTTGTTGTTACATGTATAAATGATGTATTTAATATGTTACAATCTTAGCAAAGAGTTGCGTCAGATTGGATTAAACTTTTATAGGTGAAGTTCTTAGAGTAAAAATGTGTTACTCCTAACTATGTCTTCTTATATGTCTCATATTAAAAAATACCTAAAAATTTAAATTTTAAGCCCTAATCCTAATTTCATATCATAAACCCTAAAAAATACACCATACCATCAATTCCTTACACCTTAACCCTAAGCCCCAACCTTAAACCATAAACCCTAAACCCGCTATTTTAAAGTGGAGGCACCAATGAGGGCATAATTAAAGGGTAGACGATTTTCATCCTTCTTAATATATGTTAACATAATTTAGAGCAGATGATTAAAGACTCCTATTAACATTCAGTCTTTTCCCCTAGGCCCTGGGTTTTAGTCTCAATAAGAGGTTTATAATTTAGGGACGATGGTTAAAATTTAGGGTTTATGGTTTAGGGTTTAAATGTTAGAGTTTAGAATAATATTGTGAGAATTTATGTTTTTACCTATAAACCCTAAATTCTAACCACCATTCATAGATTATGAACCCCCTACACCTAAATTCTAAACCCTGCATTTAATCCCTAAACCCTAAAACTAAGACATTTAGTTTCCACCACCAATATATAGAATAATTACCCTTAATATATGAAAAATACTTTGATACACAAACATATTAGGTTAGAGTTTAGGGTGTAAAATATAGAATTTAAGGTTTACGGTGATGATTTAGAGTTTAAAGTGCTAAAATTTAAGATTTAAATTTTAATTTTTATAAAAAAATTGTATAATTTTTTTTACATAACTTATCTATCAAAATATAAACTCTTTAATATATTACACACTTAACAAATGGGTTGGGTCAGACCAAATTCATGTCTTGATCGTTGAAGTTTGACTCATGTTTCAAAATCGATCAAGAAGTTTGACTCATGTTTCAAACGATTTTTTTGTTCAAATTCATTTTCGAACAAAAATATTTTTACTCAAATCTTCCCAAATATTGGATAGAACTTTGCGTTTAGATGGATATTTCAACCCTTGAATAAATCTAGTTATAAGTTCACAAATATATTAAGAGTAAACTACACTAGTTATCACTAACCTTTTAGATCGTTTTCACTTTGGTCACTAAAATCGAAAAACTTTTATTATGACCATTAAACTTATAATTTGTTTTCATTACAATTACTAAACTTTTAATTCGTTTTTATTATAGTCATTTCTGTAAAACTGCTTACATGACACATTAAGGTTTTTTTTCCTTCAAAAAACCCCCTAATTATCCAAATTTATAATCACCGCTAGGCTAAAATTCCACTGAACGGAGTAGTCATTAGTCGATCTCAATGGTAAAAAGGATCTGTTTGGTCAGAAGATTAATATATTTTGGTTTCAAATTGATCAAATGATTAACAAAGACATTTTTAATTTTTTTTAGTTTCAATTGAGATTTTTAGTTCTGATTTACCAATGTTAAACGTTGTATCAACTTGAAGCTAAACTATATTAATCTTTTATCAAAATAGATCTTTATCATCGTTGGAATTGATCGATGGTCACTTTGTTCATTGAAATTTTGATTTTGGCAGTAGTTTTAAATTTGAACAATTAGGGTTCTTTTTGGGAAAAAAGAATTTAATTTGTCACGCCAATATTTTTCAACGAGAGCTAATGACAGTGATCATAATGAAAATAAATTAAAATTTT
This sequence comes from Hibiscus tridactylites, assembly GCA_958450335.1. Taxonomy (NCBI): domain Eukaryota; kingdom Viridiplantae; phylum Streptophyta; class Magnoliopsida; order Malvales; family Malvaceae; genus Hibiscus; species Hibiscus tridactylites. Next base: position 57,283,264 of record OY288291.1, on the reverse strand, counting down.
AGTGACTGATGAGAGTTTTCGATTTCAATGACCAAAATTCATATATAACATTACAAATTTAATACATATTTAAAATTTACATTTCTAAATGCTAAAATTCGAATTTATATATAATAAGACAACATGAGACCAATAGCATTTTACCAATTAGTGAATCTCACATCTATTTATTTATTTAATAATACTTCTTTTGTGTTTTTATTGGTTAATAATAATAATAATAATAATAATAATAATAATAATAATAAATGGATGGATGGACATAATCTACGTTTACTAATCCAAATAGAAGTATTAATTCCAATAATAATACAAATACAATATTTGATAATGTGGCAAAGTCGGTTTAAGCCTAGGCGGTCTACTAACACTATATAATGCCTGGCTAAGCAAGCGCCGATTATTGAAATCGAAAAGGCAACCCCTCAACGTATCTATTCTATTTGACGATCAACGCCAACGCCATGGATATGGTGAAGCAGATAGCAACCCTTCAAGCAGAAAGCCTAAACAGGTTACGCAACTGGGGACGATACTCGACTTTCTACGGTCCAAGAACGTCGGACGATGAAGCCATGGAGTGGATCATGCGCGATGCCATGAAAGCGGAACTGGCCATATCCAGGGCTCGTGAGACCAACCGAGACTTTGAAACCACGTACATGGAAGTCCAGTGGGAGGTGGCGGTTGAGCTGGCCAAAATCTTGGCCGAAACCATCGACCCCGCGTTAGCCGGGACGGAGGGTGTGAAGATAGAGGAGGAAGACGGCGGAGCATGTGGGATTTGTCTGGAGGATATGGAGAAAGGAGAGGAAGTGAGAGCGATTGGAGTGTGCGCGCATAAGTTCCATGATCATTGCATCTTTCAGTGGGTTAAGAGGAAGCAGAATTGCCCCTTGTGTAGATGTGCCTTGGAACCCAAGAAATATACCTTTTGAGGTTTAGGGTTTAGTTACTGAAAAGGTTGTTGGTTTTCTGATGTCAGTTTACCGTAGTTTTTGGTAGCTAATTGTAAATCATATACTCTAATATTTTCAATATATTATTATTTGATTGTTTAATCATTTGAGTTTGGCTGAATTGATTAGTTTTATCGTTGTAAAAATAACACAATCTACGTTTCTCAACAATCTCTTGAGCAGGTGGTTAAAATTCTCAGTTGACATCCTTCCCCTAAGTACTAAGAGCAAAATTCCCCTTTTCCCTCTCCTAAATAAAATTTGTTCAAAAATAAAACACAATACACATCATAGTGTCGAAGTTAGAATTAAACAACCTACGTTGTAATTTGTCATTGTTATTTCTCCTTTACAGTTTAGGATTTATGGTTTTGTTATACATCTTTTCTACTTATTTTTTTGATTAAGTCGAGAGATATTACATTTCAGGACAAATATTAAGATTCGAACTCATACAAGATATACACTATGATTATCCTTGGCCACCCAACCAATTAGTTTATCTCTTTTCTAATTATTCAATAAAACTACTCTTATTAACTTTTTTGTAGAAAAAAAGATAAAAAAAAGCACGTGCTTATATTATGAATGGTCAAACAAAAATCAAATCTTACAATTGCAAAGTGTCCAAATACCATTGTTTTTATTTTCTTCCATATGTGATCTTGTTAAATTTGTTGGCATACAATGACAAATACCATTGGATTTAAGTCATCTTGATGAGTTGTTGTCATGAAATTTGTAGTATATGGAAACGTGTTGGTTTCATTGGGTTGTCCTTTGATATAAACTCCCATCTTATTTGAAAAAGGAAAGAGTTAGATATTGAGACAAAAAAAAGGTTGTTTTTTAGTCAAAAGGAAGACAATATGTTTCTTTTCCGAGCATAGAAAATAATGACATGTTGGGGGTTAAAAGTAAAGTTCATTTCCTCCACTTTCATGAGGGAAAGCACATGATTTGGCTTATCATTCCAATAAAACGCGTTTAGGGCAAAAGGAGTGTCAAAAAACTCTCTTCTGGCATTTAAATTTTTAGATTTTTTCTAATTAATTTAAATGTAAAAGAACAATAACCAACTGTTAAGTTGACATTAATTTTTTTTATGTTTTTCTTTTTTTCATATAGGGTTATACGAAATTCGACTCGATTTGATGTAGAAAAATTCGACTCGAATTAGATTCAATAATAATTTCATAAACCTGACTTGAAAAAAATTGTCCAAATTGATGAAAATTGAGAATTTAAATATGTATAACACTATTTAAATTTTAAATTAATAACGAATGAAAATATTTGATTAATTTAAACCACAAACAATTGGAATCTAATTAAAAATTCAACAAATAATTCATATGAATAAAATTCGTTAATTTAGGACAATATGATCCAAATGGATGAAAACTTAAAAATTCATGAGAAATTGGCAAGAATGAAAAAGTAACACTATTAGGGAAAGATTATTACTTTTATGAGAAATACTCCCAAATCAAATAAGGAAATGATATTTCAAGAAAAAAAATTCGTGAACCAAAAAGTACCTTTATGTAAATTATATAAAATTTATAAATATTAATATAAAATTATATTTTTAAACAGTGAAATGGGTGATTGGAAATTTTTTAATCGAACCTTGACCTAGTCCGACCATAGATTAATATAAGGAAAATAATTTGATATACAACCTTGTGATTACACAAGCCTTTTAATTTTTTAGTTTAGAGATTTAGGTTGTGATTTAAAGTTTAGGGGTTTAGGATGTATGACGTAGAATTTAAGGTTTATGGTTAAAATTTAGAGTTTAAGGTTTAGGGTGTTAGTGCTAAGAATTTAGGTTTTAGATTTTATAGTTTAAATGTGAACGGTTGTATAATTTTTTTACACAGTTTGTGTATTAAAATATAACCTTTAATATAATATTATTAACAGTGTCGGGATTCAATAATATAATAGATAATCGCAACATTATTCGATTCTTGGATAATCTTAAAATGTAAGATTTGTTTCAATTTTTTTGAACAATTTCTACCTAGAGGAGGGGAGGGGGAATTGCTCCCACTGAAACTAAAACCCAAGACTTAGAGGAAGCGATTAGATGTCAACAGAAATCTTTAACCACTTGCTAGTTCCAAATTGTGTTTGATAAGATTTCTTTCAATTTTGCTTTTCCATTTTTATAACTTTGGTATTTTTTCCTTCAACCATAATGAAATTATATTTTTATTTATAATAATAGTAATAATAAAATTTATTTTAACGAGTCAAGATAAAAATTAAAATTAATTCAATAAATATAACCATGAAACCATATAAAAATGATAGTAGATTACAAGGGGAAAAGGACTTAGAAGTATGGAAGAGCATCACGACATCTTGACCATGACAAGTCCATTCTTTAGTCGTTTGTGTTTATATAAAATTTGAAATAGTCAAAATGAAAATGAAAAAAAAAATATTGCAACGAATTAAGAGTTAATCGATTAAAATTGCACATTTTCTATTCATGTTCTTAGTAATTTTTCGGTGGGTGATTATAAGTTTTTGTTAGTATTTTTATCCAAAAATTAATTTTCAATTTTTATGTACAAAATGATCACTGTATCATTTAGAATATACAAGGATAATTGTTTACTAAATTTATAGATGATTAATGATAAAAAGAGATTACTTTAGTCTTGATTGATATTAAATTTTAAGTTCAAGTCCGAGCATTTTTTCTGGTTTAGAACTGGAAATTGATTGACTAGGAACAATGGAAAATATCAATTTTAAAAAGTAAATCACAAATTTTTTTAACAATTCTTACCTAAGAGAAAGAGAAGAGAAAAATTACTCCTAATGGGTCTAGAACCCACAACTTAAGGGAAAAAAAAGTGTCAACTGAAAATTTTTAACCACTTGCTTTAGAGATTGTTGACATTATTATTACGTCTGTAATATATATGAGGACGTAAGTTAATTTGAATGTCTTTATCTCCAATTTATGGATATATTAAAACAATTAAATCAGAGTTAGGTGACCTAAAAATGTTAAATTTATAGTTGAAAAAAATTGAAGTACATATTTTCTCCTCCTCTCCCAAACATGTCAAATCTTCGTTTTTAACTTAACAAAGAGATATTATAACCCTAAACACACACTAATTCCCCCCATAATTATATCTTAATTCTCTTCGTATTTCAACCCTAATACTAAGTTAACTTTATTAATCTATCCTTCAACTTCTCCTTGGGAGAGAGTTTTCATGGGACCTTAGTATTATAAGCATTAAATCATGCCCAAAGTGGTTCCCATAATGACCCGAAGTTATTGTTATCTTCCACGAGGCTTGGGTTGCCATTGGTAACCAAAATGTCCATCGGTTGCGGCGGATTCGGTTGAGGAGTCGTCGATTGTGCCATCTCCATGCAAAGCATAGCGGCTAGGTTTGCTTGTTGCAGTTGCATGTTGGTCACTTCGGCTTGAGCTTTGGCTAGTTGTGCTTGGAGCTCGTTGATTTGCTTTTGCAGCTGGCAGATCGCCCCCGCGCAACCGTAAACAGGGTCTCGGATTCTCGCATTCGCCTCGTAAACCATGCTGCTCACCGCGTCGGCCCTCTGAGACTCGGGAAGTTCCTGCAAAGTTTTAAAAAGCAAAGGACTATAAATGCAAAGTCTACAATTGTACTAACGAGTAAACTCAAATCAATCCGTTAACTATGCCCCAAAAGTAGGGGTCTTTCCACATGCAACTTTCTTTTCTTAATTAATGAGGTTGTAGTTAATAAATAAACATTATAAATGTCGAAAACCGAACTTGAAAGTCAATATGAAACCATAAGTTTATAGCGGGCTTCATGTTTGAACTCGAAATCTGATACCAACCAGACTTAAACGATACAAGTCATTTATCATTACATCAATTATCGAGTAGGCAAAATTATTAAAATGGACACATTTTCATCGGAATATCTTTTGTCACATTTGTCAACGCATTAACCCAAAGGCAGCCTCCTAGCATGTTCACACAATATGACAATAATAGTGAGTTTTGAATGGAAAAACAGACAAATAAAAGTACCTGTAAGAACTTGATTATGTTGCTAGCACCGAAGACACGGTGAGCAATGGTGAATTTGGCTGGTTCAGTAGGAGGAAAATAAGGTGCCAACACACATTTATCAGCACACCTTCTCCTCAGAATCTTGCAAGCGGCGCAGGGGCTGATAACGACCAGCGGCGGGAGAGGAGGAGGAGACGATGATGGCGAAATCGATGAGTTCGGAGAAGATGTGGTGGTGGCAGTAGGAATTGGTTCACAGTATTCCATCTTAAACATGAGGGTCTTAAGGCTTTCTAGGGGGATAACAATTAATACTATTGGGAACTTGAGGAGGGTTTATTCTAGGATAGACATGGTATTATTTATAGTGGATATGAGGCAAAACAATGATGTCATGTCGCATGATAGATGACGTAGTTTAAGATTTTGTTGTCAGTGTTTTCATTAGACCGATTAAATTAATTAATTATATATATATATATATGGGATAGGATCAAATTACACGGTGTAAAACTCTCTAAGTTTTACACCTTTTTTGGATCGTTGGATGAGTGAAACGGATGGATAAGATTAACAGTAAAATATGTGAAGATTATCACTTGGGAATTAAAAACACGGAGTTAATCTCAACCATCCATTTCCCCCATCCAACGATCCAAAAAAGGTGTAAAACTTAAAGAGTTTTACACGGTGTAAGTTGATCCTAACCCATATATATATATATATATATATATGTGGGGGTAGGATTAGTTAGGAGTGTTCATCAAAAATATTTGATCGACTTGACTCGACTAGAACAAAAACAATCTAGCATTTATTCAAAATTTTCTCAAGTCAGGCCCGAATCACAAATATACAACTTTCGGGTACTTGATTTATCCGGGTACCCAGATATATTTAAATTTAATATTTTTTATATTCAATATATATATTAAATAATAAAAAATCTTATTTTTTATTTTTTATATTTAATAAATACATATTTTATATTTTCATATTAAACTAATAAAATATTTTTATATTTAATAAATACATATTTTTATATTTTCATATTAAACTACTAAAATATTTTTATATTAAAAATATATATTTTTTAGATTCGGGTATCCGTAATACTCGAGTTGGGACACGGGCTAATTTTAGAGCTATCTGACGATTCGGGTACTCGGTACTTCGGGTTACCGAATACTCAAATTTGAACACCCCTAAAATTATTATGTATTTATGCAATAATGTAAAAATAAAAATACTAATTTCAGATTATTGCTTAATGTAAATTGATAATTGAAATTATACACTTATATATATTTATATTTAAAAAAAATCATCACATTAATTTACACGTGTAGAATCCATATATATGTACGCGCAATCCCAAGGAACAAGTATATAATTATTAATGTTTACTGCCATGTTTGGATAAACATTATAATTGTTAAGCTTTATTGAATTAAGTATTAAAAAAATAAGTATAATGAATGTACCTCAAATACTCTCATTAATACTTAAGAGGGTAAGAATCAACATAATTACGCACATAATTAATCATAATAATTTACAAAATCATTTTTAATCAATGGTTTTATTGTGAATAATTTTTTTTGAACAATTCCTACTTATGGGAGAAGGAGAAATTTACTCATAATAGATTTAGAACTCACAATTGAGAGTTTTTAACCACTTGATCTAAAAATTGTCGACATATGATTAAATATTGTCAACCAAACATTTATATAAAATTATAATTACTTAAAATTATATATCCTTACATTTAGTATTAGTATTGTGCAAAGAAAAAAAATCAGACATATCGAATTTAAATATTTTGATTAATCGATAAAATAATTATGTAGTTTAAATGGTACAATTCAAAATCGATAATTGAATAATTTAAATTTATCGAATAATCGACATAATTTATTAACGATTAACTAAACCCGATTTTACTCACACTAGTTACCACTCTAATAATTATGTTGTTTCCATTATTTGTAGTGTCTAAAACACCCTAAAATTATGATAAATAATTTATTATTTTTTCCCATAAAAATATAATATTATTTCTTCTGATTTCCCAAAAAAATGAAAATTTTGCTGTTCTCTTGGTACACAATTTCCATACCGGCCCGCCTAACTTTAGAGTATATGAGTTTTTCTAGAAAGAAAAATGGTTTTTCCAAGTTCCTCTCCTATTTTTTTAGACTTAATCAAGCATTCATTAATTTTAAACCACACGCTAGGAAAAAAAAAGTCTTGTTTTGTTATCACATATATTGAAAATGCTTATTTCCATTTTTAATATAATTATAATATTAAATTGTCTCCAACATATTAATTGGGTACTAACTCAATCGGCACGATTAACATAATTGTGACCTTACATAAATATTACAAAAGAATATAGTATAGTTTTTTCTAATCCTTCGAAAATATATACTATAATTTATTATTGATTCTCTAAATTTAAAAATTGTTAAATGATTGAACCCGTGAAATAGTTTCAGTGGTGAAAAATTATGTATTTCATTCAGACGAGCCCACGTCAAGTTTTGACATTGCTTTGCCCAAAATAAGAAAATTGATACGTAATCCTTTTAACTTATTTTAATTATACTATTGTTAAAAACTTTATTATTTAATCTGACCCCTCATAAAAAGTTGTTAGCTCTAAATTATTTAAAGATTTATGGGCGGAAATGTACCATATATATAATTGAAAATAAATTACTGAAATTAACAATAATAAATAAAAGATTTTACGGAAATTATCCTCAATTCAAAAGTTTTAATCACATCTATTAAACTCAATTAATCCAATAATCTTAAGTGAAGGTAAAATTAAATAATCTATGGTCATATATATATATATATATATGAGTACCCAAGTCATCATCCCATTTTGCATATTTTATAATTCTTTTCTCATCTTTCTTTGACATATGTGAGGAAAATCAAAGTTAGAAATAACATTTTCATTAGTATTTAAAATAAAAAATTGTGGAATTCCAAAGCTTATTAATAGAAAACCCCAAAACAAAAGGGGTCCATGTAATAACTACTTCTTGACCACGTAGCAAATTAAGCCATGTACGATTGACTTTAAGTTGAGACATTGAGAATTTAAAACCCAGTCATTGCCTTTGGTAGGTATGCGGTGCGGCATAATCGTGGTGCGGTTACAGTACGGTACCAACCAAAAATATTACCAAACAAGAAATTTTAAAACAAAAAATATTACATATTTTTATAACATTTTAGGTTGATGTCTCACGACAGTATTGATACTTAGAGATAAGATTCAATACTTACAAAAACTTAAAATGTTATCAAAAATTATAAATATTGATACTCGAAGTTATATTTCGATACTTAGTCACCAACCTAAAATGTTACCAAACAGTTTAACATTTTCGTTTTTACGTTTCGTGTCTTGTAACATTTTCGATTGATGTCGCGCTGTGACTATGTATTATGTTATACTCGCCCCATTATCATTGTATCCTATTTCCAAGTAAAACAGATCGTAGGGATAGGATCACACTTGACGTTGTAGGGGTAGAAAAAGTGCAAAACTTAGGTATGATAGGGTTCGGATATTTTGTGTGGAATAATTTTTTATTTTTTAAAAATCGAGATAATTTTCACATTTAGATTTTTTTCAAACTCATTTTTTTTAATTTCTTTAACCAAACCGGACACGAACTTATTTGATTTCTATTATTTCTAGCATATTGTTAAGGTTTCATTTTTACGACATAACATTATAATTATAATTCGAAGGTTTAATTAAAAGATTTATGTTTGTTACATTAATAATGTATAATTCTATATGTTATAAGTAGAGGTGGACTTTTATGGGATTAGAGATGTCCTATCTTCAAAATTTTGGAACATTCAATTTGTCCCTTCAAAAACTTTAGAAATTCTTATTATATTTTAAAATTTTTAAATGTTTTTAATTAAGTCATTTCTTAAAATTTTTAAAAGTTCTTATTAAGTCTAAATTTTTTTAGCTAAAACCCAATATATTCTTTTTGAAAAATTTAATTTAAACCTTTAAAATAATTAAATATATTGATTTATACTTTCAAATTTTTTTGAATCTTGAAACAATATTGATTTTTATTGAAACTGTTGAGTTGATCACACAATTGCAAATGACCAAGAGGGGGTGAATTGACAATAAAAATTTTGGTGGGAAGAATGAGTGAAAAATAAAAGATGACACAAGTGGTTCAAGTTCTCCAAATGAACTATACATCCACTACCTTAGTTCCTACTAAAGATTTTCAACCAATTCACTACTTGAATTCTTCCCCTTTTCTTGGATGATGAGGTAACCTTACAAATTTGATTAAGCTTTCTACCCAAAGCTTAATCCACTCAATTTACAAAGAGAAGGTTTTGGTAAACTCAAATAATTTCTCACAAAGGATAAATGTCTACCCAAATACAATTTCAATTACCCCAAACTCACAATACAAGATAACAATGAAAACACTAGAGTTGGGTACAAGAATTTGACTTTGAAGAGCACAAGGGTTTGGATTTTTGCTTTGATGATGCTTTTAGGTTGAATAGTTGTTGCTGGCCTTCAAAGGGCTTCAATTTATACTTCCTCTATTAATTCTAGCTGTTTGGGTGGTTGGGGAATTGAATACAGCCGTTGGTGGTGTTATCTCACCTCCATAAATGCAGTCTGCAACCACCCATTTCGGAACGCGAGAACCTGTTTCGAAACGGACCAAAATAGAAAGAGCCGTTGGGGTGCATTTAAGAGCCCGTATCGAAACAGTATTTACCCGTTTCGAAACACTTTTGCTACTGTCAAGGGTCGTTTCGAAACACCTTGAACTCGTTTCGAAACGCCTTAACGGTTTCTAAAAAATCAGTTAAAAACTTGCAACGATCATATTTTTCAAATCAAATGAAGAACCGTTTTGAAACACTTGAAGTCGTTTCAATATGGGTTCTCTATGTTCTAAAGCCGTTTCGATACTTGTTTCGAAACATGAGTTGGCAGTGTTGAAAACGTTTCGATACCCGTTTCGGAACAGGGGTTGACAGTCTCAAAACCGTTTCGAAACGCCTCAGGCCGTTTCGAAACAGGGACTTGAAAAACATTGTTTCGGCTTTAAGAACACTTAGAAAATATTTGGAAATCTTAGTTTTTAACTTAGGCATTTTCTTTAAATCATATGGGGATGTTTGAGGACTTAAAAATTCGTTTTGACATTTTCAATTTAGTCCTTAGGTTCTTTAGTTATATCAAAATTAAAATATCGGTTTCACAATCTCCCCCTTTTTGATATAACAAAACTAAAGTTAGAATTTTTAAAATTTTGAACACATTCTAACTCCCCCTTAATTTGAGATAGGTTTTTAAAGTTTTAAAAAAAAATTAACTTTGAAATTCAATTTGTAAAACTTAAAAACACTTTAAACATTTAAAAACGAATTTTTGGCTCTTAAATTTATTCTCCCCTTTTTGTTAGATCAAAAATATTAAACAGGGCTCATAGAGAAGAGAAAGGGTTAGTACCAATAAGCATTAAGCAATAAGCAACAATAATATTAATTATAAAATTAAAATATCCAACACATAAATCAACATTAAGTTCAAAGCATAATCCCAAATAAAACTAAAAGCATAGGTTCATAAAACATAATGGAAATAAAGATGCAAATTTAATCCTAAAATGCATAGATAATATGATATGTCATGAATGTCCTAGGCCTCGTCGTCATCATCATCATCCGAAGCCTCATCATCGCTCTTGACTTGAGAACGGCGAAACTTCATCCATTGGCCATAGAAGGTAGAAAAGAACATGTCTATGGCTGAGTGTGAGTTCTCATGGGATAGGAGGCGATTTTTAAACATTTTTATATTGATATGTATATTTTTATATATACTATAAGTCCATTAAAATTTTCAAAATAAATAATGCACACCCATTTGATTCATTCATTGATAGTGTATATACACTATTACAAGTGCAATATCATTTTCAAATCATTATAACTTTGAAGAAAGGGTGAGTTGCACAAAATTCGAATCTTAAATTTACAGCTAGAACTGTGATTACATTAACAAAAGTGTATCAAATAATAACTCTTAACTATAAAACATTACAATCAATCAAAGAGGAATGGTCGTATTGTGATATAAATATAATAATCCATAGTGATTAAGTAGTGCACTTAAGTTCTACGGCATTGGTTCTTCCCTAAAAGAACACAAGCCGGATTCATGCATGGTTAGCAGCCTCTTGAATCCCAAACAGGAATTTAAATTACAATTGTGGTCACGTTTTCGATCGCAGTATTTTATCGCGATTATAAACAATAACAGATGTATTGACATATTGTAGTCATTGTAGACCGTTATTTTCTACAATAACAGTTTTGGACGATGTCACTAACACTATATAACGGTCATTATAACTCGTAACGGACTGCTATTTGAATCCGTAATTCCAAATAATTAAATGGCAAAAACCAATGGCGCAGCCAGCCCTTATCAAGGGATGCCCTGATTTCCCGAAACTTGCGTCATTAATAATGCAAAACTAAGACAATTATTCTGTTAGACTTGACCAGGTCCAGACGCCATTAACATTGATGATAAACCTAAGTTCTGAGCCATCAAAAGCTAGTGGAAGTTGAACAAACTAAGAATATAATATCCATCTTCTTATACGCAGTTGGTATTCTTCCATATACTCATATTATAGACGTTTTCTACTTTTGAAAATAGTCGCCTCATGTGTATTTCTACTGTATCTGATATTGGGAGTAGACTTATCAAATTCTTATCTGCATCCAATAACTCAATCCGATCTAAACTAGGATCGACTCGAACGCAAACTAAACCGGTAATTGACTCGAATGAATTAGTAACATGGACTTGAAACTATTCGATTTTTTAATGACATGAACCTGAAAGTGGCAAAAACACGTCTTAGCCTTTAGTTCACTCGGTCACTAAGCCGTGCGGCACTTGAACAAGATTTTTCTTGATCAAGTCAGCATTTTTTCTCGATTGATCTGCTTAAAAATAAGCAAACAACACATTAATCTCACGCCACAACAAGATCCTTCAAGCAAGGGGTCGAGGCCATGGGTCATAGCGGATGCACATAGTCGACCCCCTACTTCTCCGTACAAAAAGAAAATCAGTTATTTTATTAAGACGAAGAAAAAGAGTATCGGGTTATAAAAAATGAGACCCACCCACACCATCGACTCGGGCGGTAGGAGCCACTTTGATGGTGTGTAGTAGGGTGGGCAAAAATACCCGACCCGACGACCCGAACTTAAAAATACCGGGTAATTCTCTAAAAAAATTACTCGACCCGAGAATTTTCCCGGGACACGGGCCGGAATTTTTAAGTTACCGAGTACCAGACCCAACCCAATAATATTTAATATATATATATATATATATAATATTTTCAATTATATTTTTATTTTAAATTTCTTAATATTTTTACTCTAAAACTAAATTTAAATACCTAAATTCTTTTTATGTTTGTATTATATACTTTTAAGTTTTAAGTTTAAAATTTTTTAAAAATATTTTTGTGTTTAATATGTGATTTTTTTATTAAAAATTAGAATTAAAAAATAAAAAATAGGCGGAGTACCCGTTACCTGATTATCCTGGTACCCGGATGAGATGGGCTGGGACATGGGCCGAAGATTGAGGTACCTGGATGAACCGGATACCCGAAAGCCGGGTACCCGACAATTCCCACCCCTAGTGTGTAGGACAACCAGTGGGACAGTCCAACTCCTGCAGACTGTCCACCCGCTATATATAAGCAAAAACAACTTTATAAAAATGCTCTGAGTAAACATTAAAACGTTTGAAACGAGGACACTTTTCTTAATTAAGAAAACATTTTTCCCTAAAATATTAGAATGACTTAAGTGAGGACATTGAATATCTGCCTAGCCACGAGGCCCTATACATGACTGGCCAAGGTGAGTCTACTTGGTTGTGGCCCTATCCAGGGGATGGCCACAACATTCTCCCTCACCAGACTTGTCGACGTTCTCGTCGACGATGTCATCTTTAATCTCGTGTAGCAAAGCATCTCTCCCTGCATCATCTGCGAATTGGATTGCTGATAACGACTTCTTGGCTCCCCTTGAAAGTATCACAGCTCCTACCACCCCTGGCTGCTCTCCTTGGAACATCATACATCTTGCAGAGGGAATAGGGGTCGTATTAGCCGAGTTTATGAAATCCAAATCCATGACTACATCGAAATCATCCATGGGAGCCGCCGTAAAGTTGATCTTCCCTTCCTAAGTCTTGATCTTCATCTTCACACTCTTCGAAGTGCCACATATAGCTGAAGCCGCGAAATTCACAGCTTTGATTCGTCTCACATCCTTCGTAACTTTTAAGTTACACCTCTCAGCTTCTGCCGGAGTAATGAAAGAATCGGTTGCTCTTGTGTCCATCAAAGTCTTAGTGGCTTTCCCATTCAAAGGTACATCCACCAAAGCCTTATGAAAAGATTGAATGGTGTATCATTATGTAAAGTCAGCGCATTTGACATTGTTATGTCAGCGTACACTGTCATATAGGTTTGTCACGTCATTTTAAGTCATATAATGTTAATTGACTAACAATTTTTATCTGTAGATGGTCTATTATAACCCAAAATACAACGTTGAAAGGTTAAAATATTTCAAAAAATATGTGCTCAAATAAATTTTTTTGACATTATACCTTTTGCATTTTAGGTTATTCTTTCTTATTACTCCATCAAATATCTAAGAGTTAGAATGGGTGGCCCACACGGAATTAGGGCAGCGGGGTCTTTGGTTTCAAGTTCAACCCAGTTTTCCCACTCAGACCGCTAGCAATATTTGTTACCTGGGAACACAAACAGTCTAACAGCTACATGCAACCTCAGTTGTCTGTCCTTAAAATTCTTGCTCTTTTTCTTCATTTTCAATGACTCGAACGACTGCAGTTTCTGCAGAACTTGATACATTCACATCAGTTGAAGACTCGAGTTTGAAAAAAAAACCCCATAAATCTCTGAAAAAGTATTACGATTTAAATTACGGTCACGAACGTATTTTTAATCACGGTCGTGTTCATCATACGTGATGATAACGAAATGCGTTGAACTCGTGGGCTAAGTGTATAGAGAACGAAGTGGTGATGTGCAAGAAGGAGCAGTTTTTCCACTAATTGAACTTTGAAAATGTGAACTACAAGTCTGTTTACATGGATTCAGTATGAAAAGGGATCAGGTTCCTGCCTAAATCTTGAATCCATCTAAGAGTATATATTCGACAAGATATTTTTAAATTCGACTTTAAAACAGATACAAGTATGTATTCGACATGGTATTTTTAATTTATCAAACTCGAATACTTTATACTATTCTCATTGTGGTTTTACACACCAAAATCAAACGTTTCAAGAAAAAAAATGATATTTTTAGTTCTTATACTTTTTAAATTTTGAAATTTCAATCTTAATTCATACCTCGGTCATTAAATCTACCAAGTCAATTTTTGTTAATTTAATAATGTACTACGTTTAAGTTTTGGATTTAATTATTGGTCACTAGTTTGATCTTTTTGAATCCCAAGGTTTTGTTGTTATTGTTTGAGTCTGAATTAACTCTTTAAAATTCAAAAGTATAGAAATTAAAAATAATCAAATTGTAATGTAAATGATTAAATCCGCAATCTATACCTAAAACATTGATTAATAATTTGATAAATCCAACCCTAGGAAATATATTTTTTATTAAATTATTATAGGGTTTAAGACTTTTTGATATCTTATCCCTTATGGCCATTTTTTCCTTTTTAGAGGAAGAGACAAATCCCTTAAAATTATGAAACTGTCGCTTTCAATTTCTAATCCTTCTTATCATATGTAAAAGGTCAAATTGTAAATTTAGGTTTTGTACCATAATTTGATCAATTTTAATTTTTTTCTTTTATTTTTAATTTTAGAAAGTCAGATGTGTCTCAAGTGCTAGAAGAATAATATGACTAAATTGTATTAATTTAAAACATAGAATTCCGAGGACAATAGTTAAATCTGAATCCTACACATAGTACAGGAATCCGTAGCAGAATTTGACTCTCGGATTTAATAGTTACCGTTTGGTAGGATCCAAATTTTAAAAATTGAAAACTAAAAAGATTAAATATATCAAATTAAACTACATAAACTAAATATATCAAATTAAATTACATGATTTTAAAAATTGTATTTTTAAGGGTGCTTTAAGCCCTTGAACTTAAAAAAAAATTAATTAAGTTTTTAAATTTTTTTCACCCAGTTAAGCACCTAAATTCATAAATTTAATTAAGTTATTTGACTAATTTTGACCATTAATTTTTGATGGTTTTTTTCTTGAGATATTGTTGTCACGTGACTCACTACAATTCTGTCATGTGACATTTATAGATTTTTTTAAAAAAAAAACTATTTTTATAATTTTTAGAATTTTTTTTTAGAATTTTTATAACTTTTGAAGAATTTTTTAAATGATTTTTTTTGTAAATGTTAAGTGATAACGTTGTAACACGACACATTGCACCAACTGGTCCAAAAAAACTGTTAGGTATCACAGTCAACGTTTGTCAAAGGGGTGAATTGATGAAATTTTGAAATATAAGGGCTTAATTAGGTGAAAAAAGACTTAGGGGCTTAATTGATTTTTTTCCAAAAGTTTAAGGGCTTTTAATACCCTTAAGCCTTATTTTTTTGGTTGCCCTTTTCGTTTTCCAAGGCTTCACCATGATTAATTCAGACAGACCCGACGCACATCTGGCTTTGATGGGTGAGTTTTTCATTAGAGATTTTTTGTATATATAGGTCTCAAACTCAAGACCTGCTTAAGCGATACCAAACTACTTACCACTTGGGTCAACCACGCTGGTATTAAGAGCAGGGGCAGAGCCAGGATCGAATATTGGTAGGGGAAATATTGAATTTAAAAAAATACAAGAGCTTATTACGTATTTAAACTCAAAATTCATGGGACAAGACATAATTTGTCTAATATCTAAATTTATAAGCACCTAAATTGTTATTGGATCAAAAAATTTAAGAATGCGTGTTCATTCTTCTTTAGTTCAACCAAAAGGCGTAAATGAATAAAGCGTTCGGCAAATTGTTAGTGAATCGTTCGTGTAACGTTTGTTTATTCAGTTAAATAAACGAATATGAACAAATTTTTATATCTGTTTAATAAATGAACGAACACGAACATAAGTATATTTCGTTCATTTATGTTCACGAACAAGCTCGTTTATAAGCTCATTTACTTGGTTTCCTTTTATTTATTTATTTTTACATTTTAAACATTGGTGAATGTATTAACTAAATTGAACACATGGCGATTTGTTGAGTTCAATTTGTGATGTCTAATGAGGTTAAAGACTAGAGGTGTAATTTCACCATTTTGATGAACATATAAATGAACAAGTTAACAGTTATATAAATGAACAAGTTCGTGAACATTACACAAATATGTTCACGTACGTTAAACGAACATGTTCGTGAACGTTAAACAAACGAACACGAACACCATCAAAAATAAATAAACGAACACAAATATCATATTAAAAATTTAAACGAACCGAGCATGAACACCTTCAAATATAAATAAATGAACACGAACGCAACCTTAATTGTTCAAGCTCAGCTCATTTACACCCCTAGTTCAACTTCTACTCTATTATAGATTTAATAAAGTCTTGTATTTTTAATTTAAATAATTATTTTTACAGGGACCAAGTTGTTGTTATACCAAAAATTATCAAATAATTATATTTTAACAGGGAGTTCCGCCCCTGATTAAGAGTTATATTTTGATATATAAATTGTGTCTGAAATTTTATACTTTCTGTTTAAAGTATAAATTGTAAAATTCAAATCTCTAACCTTAAATCATAAAGTCATAAACTCAACTTCTAAACTCATGAATCTTAAACCAAACTAAGAGATGTTTGGATCTTCGATTTGTAAGGATCTAATTTATAGGTGCTCTTTTCAATTCAAAATTTTTCTATACAATTTGTATATCAAAATATTTTTCACGACGCCGTGTATTAGCCGAGAAATGCGGTTATAACCAGCCCACAACAGATACCCAAAGTCTCTAACAAATTGAACTTTCTAGTGTCCATTTGAAGAGAACTTCTGGGCTATATAAAAACCCACGAAGGGATAGTGGCCCAAATCAGAATATTGGCCTACATTGGTACTCTTCCACTCTTCTCTTTCAGAAAATTCCCAAATTATCGTTTTCTAAATTAAATACTATACAAAAATTATTATTAAAATGATCCTCCAATCCTATTAGATTAATAGGCAGTCAGTTCACCCACAAAAACTCGATGTACAATGTAAGTCGGTCTAAATTAATTAAGTCAAAGTCTTAAAAAATCGGGAGGATAACCAAAATATAGGTAGTCGGTTAATTTCCATTTATTTTCATGAATTGGTTAAGTCAAATTGTTATTGATTTTCACTTTACAGCTTTGACCAAACAATGTTTTAACCTTTAGGCGGCCTTAATGGTGTTGAATACTATTATTTTGATTTCTCGTAGGAAGCTTCCATGGCTTCAATATGAAACGAAAAAAAGGAACTGTCTTTTCTTGGAATTGGCGTTCCAAAATTGAAATTTCTTTTCGTTTACTTCTACTTGTCGCGAATAGCAATTGGTGTTTTAGAATATTTATTACTATAAAATAAAAAAATATTAAAAAAATTAAATCAAAATTCAAATCCATGGATTTCTTATTAGTTTCAGTCGATTTAATAAAATAATTATAGATGTTAAAATTTAATATTAAATAAGTTATAATCTTATTTGAAGTATTTTATTTTTTTACTAACATTAATAAATTAGAATATTAAGACGTTTTACCCCAACATTTAGGAATAAATAAATTCGCTTACGTTTGGTTGAAGTGTTAATTTTCCCTTGCTTTACAATACACGAGTAAACAATAAACTAACTCCACTAGATAATCGACGTAAAGTTAAAAAAATATCCTTTAACATTTAACTGAATAGTTGTTTTATGTTTTTTAAGTAATTTAATTATTAACGTTTTATTTTGGGTCAAAATAACTATCTCCGGATGAAAACTGTAAGTCAACTAACGCTAAATGACTTGAAATGACGTGACAAACTTAGATGGTAGTACACGCTGAGATAGCAGTGTCATATAAGCAAATATGTTGACTTTACAGAATGACATATCAGCCAAAAATTAATTTTATAAAATTGTATAAAATATATAAAAAAAATCCGACGTGTCATTATATTAAGTCATTTCAAGTTGTTTAGCATCAACCGACTAACAATTTTCATTCGCGGAGGGGATATTTTGACCTAAATTAAAACAATGAAGGCTAAATTATTTCAAAAAAAGAATAAGGGCCAAAATGACTATTAAGTCAAGCGTTAAAGATATTTTTAGACATTACACCTAAATATTTTTCGACATTGCTAATTTTGAATAGGTTTTATTTTTTGCAAGAATTTTTACTCGTCTTTCTAACTTTAAGTTTAAATTTATACTAATTCTTCTTTATATCCAACAAACTATTTTAAAACTCATGTAATAGATTTTTCCCCTATTTTATTACTTGCGTATCAAACACCATAATTCTTTTTTTTTAAATCATCTTACAAAATATTACTATTTTATATTATTGGTTTATTTAAAAAATTTAATTATCTTTCATTTTTTATTAAAAATAAAGGTATGATAACATTTTTGGCCCTAAAAAATCATTTTAGTCCCTAAACTTCTTTACCTCTTTTGACCTCAAGTTTTTTTTCTTTCAAATTGAACCAAATGATGGTAAAAGTAAAAAATTTGCTAAGCTTGGATTAACATTTTTTTCTTTTTTTTAATCTATGCCAACATCAATTATTTTTTTTTGATAACAAATGAAAGAAACAAACTAGCACTACGTTGGTGCCGGGTAATCAGAAAGCAGCAGTTGCTGCAGCCCTGCTGGTGGGAACTCGAAGCACCGACAGTCCAGTGAGCCTCCCCGAGCCAATTTCGTTAACCCATCCGCCACCTTGTTAGCCTCACGGCTAATATGCTGAACGATCACGATCCAATTCCGTTTCATCAAGCTCCAAATCTGATGCACCAAGCCAACCTTTACTATTGACGAACGGTTTTCCGACAACAAGAGGAAAGCCTCTCGACAGTCCACCTCCACTATGACCTTCCGAAAGCCATGCAGCCAAGCTTGACAAAGTCCCACACAGACACCCCATAATTCCGCTTCCAACGGAGAACAAATTCCCACAAACTTCGCAAAACCAAATCGCCAAGCTCCATTATTTTCGCGCCCCACACCCCCACATGACGCAAATCCACTCGACATCTCCTTTGCTCCATCCGTATTGAGCTTCAGCCAACCGATTGGTGGCCGCACCCATTTTGCAGCAACGCCCGAAGTAGTTGAAGAAGATGACGCCACTGCAGTCGAGATTGAGAGAGCCCGCACACTCTCGCTCACCCACCATCGACTATGTTCAAAGATATTGAACTTGTCCGCAGTCTCCGGATCAAATATGCGTAGATTACGAAACTTCCAAATAGACCATAGTATTGCTCCAAATTGCAAATCCCAATCGCGAGGATCTCGCGCAAAATAGTCCAGCTTTGAGAGATGGAATCATAACCAATCAAGAGTGTTCATCGATAAAAAATCATCAAGCTTCGAGGGGTTTATAAGACTAACCCAAATGCTGAGAATCAAAGGGCATGTGCGAAATAAATGATCAATTGACTCCCCGGCATTGCCGCAAATACTACAACACGAGTTGGCTGTCAAGTGACGACGCAGCCGCTCATCGTTTGTGAGTAGCTTGCCGCGACCAAGTAACCAAAGGAACACTTTGATACGTTGCAGACCCCGGAAACCATTGATAATCTTCCAAGTTGGTTCCGTCGGACTACTCATGGTACCGAAACGGATTCGGTATGCAGAACACACTGAAAAATCCTTGCGAGCTTCCCACCTCCAACCTATACTATCCGCGACTCCAATCCGCTGTGGTGGAAGAACAGCCGCAAGCCGAAGCAGAACCTCCCGCGGTAACAAGTGCTGAAACTCAGTCCATCGCCAATCCCCATTGTCCGCAACCATGTTCGCAACACTAATCGAAGGTAGTCCATCCCGTAACGAAATGTCCAATACATTATCCCGCAACGCGCCAACCTCCCCCAACCATTCATCACTCCAAAAATCAACGGTACAACCATCACCCACGGACCAAATGATACCATTCCGCACCTCCTCCCAAACAAGACTCACACCTTTCCACAAATGAGAGCAGCGCGGACGGGATATACTCGAAGGCACCGGCGTATACCATTTGTATTTTGAACGCAATACTTGAACCCAGAATTGGTCAGTATTGCGAACTAAGTTAAAACAAACTTTCATCAAAAAAGCCTCATTTTGAACATCTAGAGACTTGAACCCCAATCCACCTTCGGACAAAGGCGAACACACCGACCGCCAATCAACCAAACTAATCCCGCCACCACCTGAAGAACGCCCCCAAATAAAGCTGGGGATTAACTGTTCAATTTCCTGACAAGTGCCCTTGGGCAACAAAGAAGATTGCATCGTGTAATATGGAATAGACGATAACACGGATTTTGCCAAAGTAATTCTCCCAGCAAGTGATAACGACTTGGCTGACCATCCGGAAAGTTTGTCCCGGACCCGTTGAACTACATACTGTATGAGGCTCGAGTGACCCGCTTGTGCAATAACGGAACACCAAGATATCGACCCAAGTCCGATACTTGTCGGAAACCGAAAGACGAGCTGATAGAATCTCGCAGCGCTGGAACCACATTTTTTGAAAAATAAATACTCGTCTTTGCAATGCTTACTTTTTGACCAGAAGCCCCGCTAAATTTACGCAACACTTCCTCCAAAACTGGCACCTGATCCATAGAAGCTTCACAAAACAGGATCATGTCATCAGCAAAGAAAAGATGCGAGATCTCAGGACCTCGATTAGCTAGACGTATCGGCTTCCATACTTTACTTCCAACCACCCCCCGAATCGATTGAGCCAAGCGTTCCATGCAAAGCACGAACAGGTATGGCGATAACGGATTGCCTTGCCTGACCCCTCGCGATGGAAAAAAGGATCAGAAGCTGAGCCATTCCAAAGTACCTGGGTGGACACCGAAGTCACACATCGCATAATCAGCTCACGAAACATTGACGGCAAGCCTATATCATCAAGAGTGTCGCTAATAAAATCCCATTCGAGTCTATCATACGCCTTTTCTAAGTCGATTTTTGTAGCCATCCACCCCACTTTCCCTTTTCTCAACCGCATAGAATGTATTACTTCCTGTGCAACAATTATATTGTCTGTGATAGAACGGCCAGGAACAAAAGCTGTCTGACTGTCAGATACCCAGCAAGGTAAAAGAGGCTTGAGACGGTTAACAATGGTCTTTGTTAGAATTTTATACAACACAGAACAAAGACCAATCGGTCGAAACTGACTAATTGATTCCGGGCTTCGCACTTTCGGTAACAACACAAGCAAGGTACGGTTTAGCGAAGGATCCAAAGGCTTACCGGCGAAAGTATCGCGAACAAACCTGCAGACCGACTGTCCAACGATCTCCCAATTGCGCTGATAGAACAGTGCATGTAGACCGTCAACCCCCGGAGCTTTCAAAGGTGCCATCTCAAACACAGCCCTTCTAACCTCCTCATCGGAAACTGGACGCGACAAATCCGCCAACCAACTTGGTTGAATAGGAGGAAAACAACCCCTATCCACAAGATTAAGATCCGGAGTCCCCGAGGACTGAAATAAGTCCTTATAGAAGTCAACCGCTAGGCGCTGCAAGACTTCCTGATTAGTGCACCATCTCCCATTCGGCAACTTCAAGGTATGAATGAAATTTTGACGACGACGCTGCATTGTACAGTTATGAAAATACTTCGTATTCCTATCGCCACATTTTACCCACTGCTCTCTCGATTTTTGTAACCACAAAGATTCTTCTTGGAGAAGAATAGAATCCAATTCAGCCCGTAGAGAACTATCCAAGTCAACAAGAAAATCCGAGTGTGTTGACTGTAGCGCTCTATCAATCCCCCTGAGACGAGCTAGTATTTCCCTCTTCCGTTTACCGATATGGCCAAAGACATTAACATTCCAATCCTGAGCTTTGGACGCAAATTGTGACACATTCTGTGAGGCATCGCACTCTTTGCTCCATACGCCATCTAAAAAACTCTTAAACTCCGGATGATCTTGCCACGCTGCAATGAAACGAAAAGGTCGATTCCCATGTGCACCTCCCTGCCGCGGAGCATGAAACCAGAGAGGACAATGATCCGATCCGATTCTATCAAGATGAGATACGATAGCCGTCGGAAACAGCGAAGCCCAGACATTATTATAAAGGCAGCGGTCTAATCGCTTCCATAAGTCTCCTCGCCGCCATGTGAAATCAGCTCCTCTATAATCAATTTCCAATAAACCGCATTCAAAGATAAAATCACGGAATAAAGAACAAACACCATTACCTCGCGAAGAACCACCAGCCCTTTCCTCACGACGCAAAATTGTGTTGAAGTCCCCTCCTAACAACCAAGGTTCCCCATCAGCAGGACTCAGATCGGATAGGTTTTTCCAAAGAAGTCTACGTGTAGCTACAGTCGGACTCGCATACACCGATGTAAAGAAAAACCATCGCGAAGTGTTGACCATACGTACACGGCCATGAACAAACTGGTTAGAAATACGGAGCACCTCTACCTCAACCGTATCTCGCCACAAAAGCCATACGCCCCCACTAAGTCCTCTCGCTTCCACCCGGAAGGAATTTGAGAAACCCAAACGAGCTATTACTCTATCAGCCGTAACACCACTAATTCTTGGTTCAAAGATTGCTACTATATGTGGAGAGCTTTGCCTACAAAAATCTTTAAAATAGCCACGAAACCCAGAGCTCGCAGCACCTTGACAATTCCAAAAAAGAAACTTAATCATCGGAAAAGATAAATAGAGGAGATATGGACCTGAGTCAATTCTGAATTGCAGCGACTACACCCGAGACGTTACCCTCAACCAACACCTCGGATCCATTAACCTCAGCCACCGCTGCACCAAGCATGCTTGCTTCCTCAGCGCCATTGTCACTGTGCACATCCATAGGTTCCGTCGAAGCTACTGCTCCAACAGTGGACCGTCCACCCAACTGTCCCGGTAACCAATCCGATAAACGACGAGGAGGAGGTGTCCGATTCTCTTTTCCCCGTCGCAATGCAAGCCCCCGACGAGCTCCATCCGACGAAACCTTTTTCGACAACTTGGTGGTCTTGCTCGTCAACTTCAAACATTGCCTTTCATTAGCCTCTTCTAAAATCGAAATTGCGGAATGGTTACCTTTCGCATGGGATACCTTGTGTGAAACAACCTGTGGACTCAACTTCGGATCCGATACTGCCACAACAACCGGAGCTGAGGGAAGCTCACTCGCGGACCTGCCAATATCCGACCCACTCAACCCCTCACGAGGAGGACTGCCAGCCGAAATCACGCTGTCCCTTGCACCCTCGGTTACACTGACGTTGCATGGAGCAACAGTTTGTTGCTCAACAGTAGAAATACGCCCAGCCGATTTCAGCACATCAACCCCTACAGTAGGCGATGGCGCAGTTACTGGAGACTCATTTTCCACCTCGAGTTCACAGTGATTCAACACGTCAAATCTCGATCCCTTACGACTCTGCGTTACTGGCCCTTGACCATCAGAGCGGGTAGCATTTTCCTTACGCGGTCGGCCCCGCCTTTTCTCCGCGATCATCCATGGGCCAAACGCCGAATCACGGTTGGGAGTTTCTTGTGAAGCTACCTCCCCTACCCCAGCAACATCCGTCGCAGCGGTCTTAGTGATCTTGCCGGTAAAGATCTCACACATCTCTTGACCATGGCCATAAGTTCCGCATTTAAAACAAATATTTTGCAAACCCTCATATTCCAGATTTTGTACAACGCCATCAATCTTAATACACGGGATCAACGGCTTACCTAAATCCACCATAACCGCGAGTCTCGCGAAACGACCCCTATCACCCGCTTGAGTGCTGTAGTCTATCCGAACCACTTTACCAATCAAACCAGCTATGTATCGAAAGAGCGCCTTTGAGTAGTAACGGTATGGGAGACCTGGAAGCCTTACCCATACCACTACCTTCGACGGATGACTCTCTGAAGTGGAAAACTGACGACTCCATGGTTGGACGGTTAAATAACTGCCGAAGATTGTCCATGGGCCTTCCGTGAGGACATGCACATAATCCGCCTCGTTCGCCAATATAACCAGGTAATAGTCGTTATCTAGGTCAACCACTTGAAACTGTCCCTGTAACTGCCACAAAGTTCTAATTTTGCCAAGCAGCGTACGATAACCAATTTTCCGTCCCAACATCCGAACAATCACTGATCGCCTCATGCTATTGTCAATTTGTTCATGAACTGAATTGGAGAAGGAGACTGCAGGAAAAGGACCACTCCGATCCACTTTCACATCCGCGTCCTTGATAACAATGTCATCTAAACTAGGCAACGGTTCAGGGGCCGGGGCCTTTTTGTCCGATCCACGCACCGCTCCAGCATACGATTTTCCTGTCGGTGGTGACTCCTGATCAGCCTGGCCTGTACCAGGTGCAGCGAATACGACGCCATCCATGGCCTCACCGCCATCCGCCAGATCCGTCTCAAAAAGAGGATTGACATGCTCGTGCCTACCCTTCTTGGCTAGGCGTTCCTCTTCCATGGTGCGCGGTGACGCTGGCCTCTCCAGCGGAGTATGGTGGACGAAGCCACCTTCCCTCGTTCCCCCATCGATGATCTTATCCGGAGGGACCGCCGGCGGAGACAGGCCGGGAGTTGCCGGCGGAGAAGATTCCAAACTAGGGTTTCCAGCGCTATTCGAACTCATAGGCGTTGACTTTATCAAAATCATGAGACTCTTCTAACATCAATTATTTTTTATTTTGCATTAAAGTTCAATAACAGTATTTCCTTATCAAAAAAATAACAAAATTTAAAAATGATAAAATGTTAAAAAATTATAATAAATATATCTAAATTTTATTTTTAAAAATTATATTTTTGAAAAAAAATGTTAAAAAATTGACAAAATAATATATGATAATTTAATAAATTTGTTACTTTTTCGTTAATTAGTTCAAATTAAAAAAAAAAATCATAATACCTTGACATTTCTGGTTTTACTCGCATGCTTGATCGTAATACCAGTCAAAGCCGACAAAGCATACAAAACAAAAAAGTCAACGGTCGGCGTCCACGTTGTACTTCCCGTTTCTCTTTCCTCGAAAAATCCGACGTTGTTCCAACAACAAATGAATACAGCAAATAAAGGACAAACTATGCTATTACCCCTTGTAAAATGAAATTTAAGACTTAATCATTAAGGGTTGTTTATTTCTTATTGTATTTGCTATTTCTATTTCTTTCCTTTTTTATATTAATTTCCAAAGTGAATAATTCATGAAATATCTTAAATTAATTTAATAACTTTTTAATGCCAATGAAAATGTCATATTATGTTTTAAAACTATTAAAATTGTCACATCGATATAATAAATCTAAATATAAAAAATATTAAATTATTATAATAAAAAGTTATTGAAGTTCTAGTATTGTTATAAGGTTGAACCCAACAAGTGTCCGTGGAAAAGCGGATGTTCATCATAAGAGACACGAGTTCAAATCGCTTTGTCTACAAAGTGTATGTGTATTGTTAAAGGGTTAAGAATATGTATGAACATATACTATCATATAATCACTTTTAGACTATTCAAAAACTATATTGTTATATTTCAGGGACTAAATGTCTAATTATTATCTAAATACAAGGGCAATTGCATAATTTTGCCTATAAGAAAATAAATAAAAGCGTAATTGGACCTGGTAATACTTCGCTGGCCATTATTGGAATTTATTCTCTACGCCATCAACAATTTAATTTTTATTTTAAACCCCAACTCTAAAGCTTCTCTTTTCTGTTTTTTTTTTCTTTGCGCCATCTCTTTTATTTTCCCAGAAATATAGTTTTGTTTGTCTGCAAATTTCCCGAGGAGTTTGGTTGGTAATTCAAGACAAATGGTTCAACTCAAGGAATTGTATCCTTTTTTTCTTACATGGGTTTTGGTTTTACTTTATTAAAGTTTTGGTTTTTTTCCCTTAACTTTTGATTTGTTTTTCTATGGGAAAATCTGAAGTCGAATTGCCATGCCTATGTCTTTGGAAGAGGTAAACTTTAGCTAAAAAGTTTCAAACTTGTAATTCAATGAAGGTATTGAAATTCTGTGCTTTTGTTTCTTTGTTTGCTGACCATCACCATGTTTGATTTTCAGTATCAGGTATCCCAAATGTACATGGTGATGAAGATGCAGCAGCAGAGTTCAAATGGGGCTGAAGGTGTTGAAGTTCTGGAGAACAGACCTTTCCAAGATGATGAATTTGGAAAAGGGCAATACACTTCTAAAGTGTACCGTTTGCAGAGGTAATTCATTTCCTTTGTACTTCAACATGATCTGTTCATGTTTGTATGTATGTATATATGTATGTTTGTATATATGCATGTATGTATGTATATATGTATGTTTGTATAGATGCATGTATGTATGTATGTATATATGTATGTTTGTATGTATGCATGTGTTGTGTTTGTGTGTATGCCTAAACTCTGGCCTTTGCTTCATTGAGATGGAAGTGGAACCATGGTTCTTTTGTTGTTGTCTTTTGTGTTTCTTATTTTTGCACTAATGTTTGCAGCAAAGCACCTGCTTGGCTTACGAGTATTGCGCCAACCGATGCTCTCGTAATGCAAGAGGAAGCATGGAATGCATACCCAAGATGTAAAACAGGTTTGCAATGTACTTTAGGCTGTTGTTATTTTGGTTTTCTTTCGTTTTTCTCGAGTTTATTGTACAAGTTGTATTGACATCTTTCTTCTGTTGTTTACGAATCGGATCGTGTATTTCTCAGTGATCAAGGTAACTTTTCTGCTTCTGTATGACACTTTTATGGATGTTTATGACTAATGTTTTGAATTCCTTTGAATACATTCCCTCATAAGTGTTGTATTCTTGCAGTGCCCATACTTTACCAAGTTCTCTCTCACAATTGAGACCGTCCATAGGGCGGACAATGGCACGTCGGAAAATGTGAGTTTCTTTGGAAGTCGTCCTATTTAGCCCTTTCTTTGTAAATCTAGTCTTGGCTTCGGCATCGGTAATTAGAAATGTTTTAGAAGTTCTTATTTGGAAGGAAACTGCATTTTATCCTGTAATTCTTTCTTGTTGCTTTCTTTGTATTTTTTTGCATATCTTAACTAAGTGTTTTACCAATAGGTGCATGGCTTAAATGAAGAACAACTGGCTGCCAGACAAGTAGAAACCATCGATATCGCTTCAGCTGAAACAGATTATTGGAGTTATGCTATTGGAAGTAGCAATTTCGACTTCTCCAAGTTCAAATCCGCAAAAACCGGCCGTGGTCCACTGTTGAATGGATGGCAGGTTGGTGTTCTATCATACTTTTGCTCAAATTTCAATCATGATTTCAGGGAACTTATGTTCGCGGTTTGCCTTCACCCCAACTTTCTCCTTCCGTACCTTCGTCCTAAAGCAATAGTCACTAACCTTACTCGTAACTATAAATAGTATTCGTGTCGTATTTCTTAGGATCGTATATAGGCAAGATATTGAGCCTCGTGATGTTCATATTTGCAGGAGAATTGCAGTCCAGTAATGACAGCATATAAATTAGTGACAATAGATGCACCATACTGGGGTTTTGGTTATCGACTTGAACAAGCTTTGCTAGCGGTAAAATTCTTGAACTTCGATTTTCAGATGTTAACTTTAAACTGTAGGTTACTCGGTAAAGATCCGCCGCAACTTTACATCACATGTCATTTATGTAGGGTGAACGGGCCCTTTTCATTGAAAGTCACCGGAATTGTTTTGGTTGGATCGATGAATGGTTCGGGATGACAATGCAACGAATACGCGAACTTGAACAACAAGGTGATTGCTTATTAAATGAGGTGAGACTCCTCTGTTTTGTAGTGCTCATTTATTCAAGTTCCAATAAACTCATGTTGCTATCGAATTCGTCGAACACGGGCGCATTCATACGATTTTGCCGTGTCATCCATTGATTCCATTGGATTAACTGGTATCCCTTTGCATTAACAGAAAATCAGCAAACCGATTCTGCTGACAGATGCAGCGGACTGCGAGCAAAGCTTTTCTCATAACAGTGAAAGACAGGTACAGCAAGTGATCCATACATGATTTCGAATCACCGTGGTGTTTACAACTGCGGATCGACGAAGATTAAAGGGCATAACGTATTCAAAACCCACAAAACTGGGGTTCTTACATATGTAATGACCATATAATTGAAATTGTCATTGTTTCTAAGAATCTTTTACATTGGGGCTTAGATAAATATGTAGTCTGTTTTCATTCATATTTTTTGTGTTGTATAAAGTTGCAGAATGTAAACTTTTGAAAATTTAAACTTCATCAATCTTGATTCGTGTCAGTATTGTTGATCGCCACACTAATACTATAACGGTCAACAATGATTTCCGTCGATCAAAGGATTAAAATGATAAAATTCATAAATTTGAAGGTTTAATTAAGTACGTTTTTTATAGAGACTAAATTGATTATTTATTGTGAGTTCAGGAGTTAAAATACCTTTAAACCTATAAATTTACAACATTTTATCAAACATATTTTGGTTGTAATGAAGCTTCCATTACATGTCTTTGATTGTAAACTATCTTTTCTATAGGTGGATCCTACTTGGTTGTGCTTTGGTCATCCTCGCTTCACCGTACGGTTCGTCGTTATCGATCTTCTTGTTGTTTCGGAATGCCGTGCAGCCGATGACGTAAAAGATCACGAGGAGGATAAGCACAACGATGTTGATCACCGAGACTTTCCTCCAGCTTTTCTTGAGGCTGCCGAGCACACCGGCCTTGCACGAGTCACATTGGTAGCACAACATCTGTTGGTCGTTGCTCCACCGTGAGCAGTCGAGGTCGGACCCGACCAGCCCGCCACCAGGGTTCCATAGCGTCTCGTTGATGTAGACATAGCCACAGTCTGTTGGTGGCTTGCAGCAACCAGACTACAATTAAGAAGTTATGGCCACATTAGTTAGTTACTCCAAATATGCATGCTAATATTTTATTTTAACTCAATAATTGTTTTAAAAAATATTAATTAAAAAATACAATCAGACCCTAAAATATAGAATTACTATATGAAATTATAAATTAATTTAAATTAAAAAGTATACTTTAATCGAGAAAAAAATTATGATTTGAGACCCACCTTATTAATAAAATAAAGAGAACAGTTTGAAAAGAAAAGAACCCACCATGTGAAGACTTGAAGGAGTTTAGCGGGAATTAGGGGTGATAAGGAAACGAGACTAGGCGAGCCTGGCGGGCTTGAGACTCATCGAGCTTAAAATTTTAGGCTCGAATTTGGCTTGGAATCAATATTATTAGCTCAGTTTGGGCTCGACTTGGCTCGAAATAGATAATTTTACTATATCCTTTTTATAAAACATAGGGCCTCGTTAAAAACTCTTTTCAAAACTAGCATTGAAACGAAATTCAATATCAGATAGGGAGATAATAATGCTAAAAAAATTAGATTAATCTAAATAACCAATAAATATTCTTACAATACAAACACATAACCAAAGAAAATACAAAATCAAACAACAACCAACTAAGGAAAATAAAACCATAAACAGGCATAAGTGGATTTTCCTCTAATTTATTTTATTGTTTTTCTTTTGCTAAACATATTACTTTCGGTGCATATGTAGAATAATATATATATATATATATATATATATATATATATATATATATATATATATATATATATATATTACGTGCATGTTCACGAGCTTTTTGAACCAAGCTGACCCTTGTTAAAGTCTCAAGTCGAGCACTAACTCAATTCGAACTCACACGAACCGAGCTTTGACCGAGCTAAGTTCGAGTAGTTTGCAAGCCGATCAGACTCATTATCACCCCGCGAGAATCACTCCATAAATTTTGGTAAAAATATTCAGCGAATAATTTTTAATATAATGATAGAATTACATTTAGTATATACTTATATTTTTTAATATTTTATAACGCGTGCACATTTTACAAATATAAGTGTGTTAATAATTGTTCATTAAATTAAATTATTCAATCATAAAGTATGGTGTGCATTTATGCATTAAATCAAAGCACCAACAATAAATAATATTATAATTAATAATTTCCTCAAAAAGTATTATAATTAATAATTATAGTTCTAATATAAGTAATTGAACCGACATCTTTTTGGGACTTTAATTTTCGAAATTTCAAAATTAAAATAAGAAATTTCCCATTTGTGAGACCGACATTAGGAGAGATGATACATAATTATGGGTTTGCCACATGAGGCCACCGTCCATTGTGGTCCAGTATATTATATCATTATCAAACTTAGAAAAAAATGCTAATTTAAAAAAAATCACAAAAAGTGTAATTTAAGGATTAATTTGTAATTAAGTAAACTAAATTTAAATTTTAAAAATTATTCTATAGCGACAAGAACTGAAGAAAGGACCGAGTTCGGATTAAATTTGAGATCAATTTCAACTTAGATTTTTTTTTTTCATATTTGGTGTCGAATTTTTTCTATGAACAAAAACTATACCTTAAATTGGATCTACTTTTGATCAAAACAGTAAATGTGGTAAAAACATGTAATAAAAGTTGGTAAATTTTTTTTTACATACCTCAATAGGGGAAAGCTTCCTCATGGAAAACATGTCGTAAGTTTCAGGGACGCCATTAAAGCTTCTTCCCATTTTGCTACAAGTTTTGGAATCCCTTATGCAAGAGCTGATCTTAGCCCAGTAGCCTTCGTCCGCCACTCGGTCCCGGAGCCAGCCGGAGTAATCCGGTAAGTAATACTCCAAGTAACCTTTGTTCATCACCGGCCGACCCGACCCTTTGTCGGTCACGGCGTAAGCGAAGATTATGAACCCGATGAGCGCCGCGATGACGAAGAACATAACGAAGAGGTAAAGCCACATCAAGAAGGTGTTCCGGTAACAGGCGCCGGCGAAACCGGCTAAGGAAACCACCATGATGGAGGCTCCTATGACTATCAACGGCCACTGTAGGAACTTGAGACAATCGGTGCTGTTGGCTCGGCTGCTCAGCCATATTCCACCGCCTAAGATTACGATTGACAGCAAAAATGTCATGAAGTTTAGTAACCCTATCAAATGGTTGCTTGCTCTCATTTTTCTGGGTTTTTTTTTTTTTTTTGCTCTGCTGAGTGCTGAGAGAAGCTGCTTGTAAGTTAATGCAATGAAATGGGGTTTGTCGAGAGATGCAGGTTTTTATTATTTCATGGGTATGCATGGAATATTATTATAGGATGTCGGCCCATCACGTCATTTATAGTCTCGTCTACTAGAAATCAGTTATTTATTTTTATTTTTATATTATTCTTTTAATAATATTTTTTTATTTTTTATGTCATGTAAATACAGAGATGAACCTAAAGAGATGTTGGGATTGAAACTAACTGAATAGACTAAATTCACTCACTCTTCTTCCTCTCTTGTTGTGGAATGGGGGATAACTTAGAATTTTTTATGTTGTTTTATTTTTTTTATAGATAGTTTTAACTGTATTGGTTTGTTTTTCTTGAGTTTGTACATGAATGACTATTCTAGATGAGTAAGAGAACCTTATTTATCTTAAAAAAATAAACTATATTAATGAACATCGAATTATGAGGTTGATGTCGATTTGACTACTATATTTTTAATTGTGTTAAATATATCACATAACTATTTAATTGGTTCTAATGTAGCCACATGTAGTTAAAAAAACATAAAAGTTGACGGGGCTGTTAACATAATTGATATAATTACAAATTTGGTCCCCTTTATCTATACAGTCTATAAATTTGATCCTAATTTTAATCAAATAACAATTTATTTATTTTAAGAGTAAACTACACAAATGACCACTGAACTATGTGTTTGGTGTCAAAATGACCACTATATTATTTTTTTTTGGCAAATGCACCATACAACTATTTAAATGGTTCCATTTTAGCCACACGTCGTTAAAAAAACGAAAAAGTTAATGTAACTGTTAAAAAAAATGGTATAATTACATATTTGGTCCTCTATATTTATACAATATATCAATTTAGTCCTAATTTTAATCTAATAAAATAAATTAAGTATTCAATAAGATGGTGACACGTGTCACCACCTTATTTTTATTTAATTAATTTTCCAGCTCCAATCAAGTGGTGACACGTATGGAGATTACTTCCAAGGATAATCAAACTTGAGACCTTGGAATGGGAGGGGCAGGTGCTTACCACTAAGCCAAGCACTTTTTTGTGTTATGAGATACAGTTTTTTATATATATTTAAATAATATTAATGACCAGAAATATTAAAAAAGAGAAAAGAATGTTGGGTGGATTTAAACCTAGAACATGAGAGTAAAACATACGTGCATCAATAATATCAGCCTCTGCTTTAACATTTCTGCTACATGGAAATAAATTACAGCCTCTTGCTGAATCAAAATTCAGACATTCCTTAGCCTTCCAGATCTGCAACAAGTTACAACAACAGAATCAAAATTTTGTTTTTTGAACGGAAGAAAAGAAGAAGATAAATTGGTATATTTCATTCCTTTTGACGCCATTGAACCACAAATGTGAATTAATGCTGTCATCAGCTTGCGACTAAAATATTCAGTTGAATCATGCATGCGACCAAATCTTTTAGAAGGAAGCTATCAGAATTTTGGACTTATTATGCTATCCTCTGTATATACTAAACCGTGAAAGATGATGAACTGACTCCAAACTTACTTCTGAGCAAGACAGACTTGAAACTGAAAAGAAATACTCTTTTACAGCTTGACCCAGGTAGGCAGGTAGAGAAACGAAAACAACTCTTGCAGATCTAAAAGGAAAAGTTGTTGAATTTGGTTGTGATCAATGTGAAGTTTTACATATTTTGCGTGAATTTTTCTTTTGGTTTAGGATTTATTTTCTCTAATGTTGCAGATTAGAATCCACTCAACATCATTTATTCTTCTTCAATTTTTATGAGCACTAATATTATTTAAATATATATTAAAAATTGTATCTCATAACACAATAAAGTGTTTGGCTTAGTGGCAGGTAGGGGTGTTCAAATTCAGGTACCCGGACCTGCGGGTATTAGGTTTGTCGGCTCGTAAATATCGGGTACCCGTTAAACTCGGGTACCCGTAAAATCAAATACGGGATACTCGGTTCTTATTTTTTTAAAATTAAAAAAAAACCTTAAAAGTTTATAACACATGATCCAAAAAAATAATAATGATTTGAAATTTATAACCATAAAAAAGACATTAAAAATATTAATCTTGATCGTGATTTTTTTAATCTCATGTTTTTTAAAGAAACCTACTAATGCATAAATGCAATAGAGAAACCTTGTTGTTTGTTTCATATCGAATCTTACATATTCACAAATTAATATTTTTTGTTGAAAAATTTAAAACATGGAAGCATATAATACAAATATAGAATGAATTTAGAGATTTAAATATAGTTCTAAAATAAAAATATTAAGTAATCTAATAAAATAAAAAATAAAAAATAGGAACCGGGTACCCGAAAGTAACCGGGTACCCGAAAAAATCATATTTTTTTTTACCCGGGTAAAAAAAATTCGGATAAATACTCGATTATTTGTGTTCGGGTAGTCGGGTCGGGTAATTTTGAACACCCCTAGTGGCAAGCACTCACCCTTTGCATTCCAAGGTTCCATGTTTGATCCCCATTGGAAATAATAAGGTGGTGACATGTGTCATCATCTTATTGAATAATTAATTTATTTTATTAGATTAAAATTAGGATTGAATTGAATTGATATATTGTATAAATATAGAGGACTAAATGTGTAATTATACCAATTTTTAACAGTTCTATCAATTTTTTTTTATTTTTTTAACGGCATGTGGTTAAAATTGAACAATTTAAATAGTTGTGTGGTGCATTTACCGAAAAATATAATATAATGGTCATTTTAACACCAAACTCATAGTTCAGTAGTCATCTGTGTAGTTTAACTTAAAAATTAACCTTCCATTAATATTATTTTCGTAACTTATTTTAAAATGTAAATATATTTGAATAAATAAGCCTAATACTACAAATATAGCACACACTTTTTCTCTGTTGAAAAGAAACTGCTCCTATTCCTACCACCTATCAAAGGTGTTTTTTAATGTAGGCCACCTTAAAATGAGACTAAAAAAATGTGCAATTGAAATTTTTATAAAAATTATAAGAATTTTAGTATCGATTTTTCTGTATTACCGAAATTCTTGGCAATTTTGGGTGAAAAACCCATTTTAAAATATTATTTTTAATAATGGCTCCCAATAATATTTATTTGGCAAAATGACCCCCTTTCTTGCC
The DNA here is from genome assembly GCA_958450335.1 of Hibiscus tridactylites. Classification (NCBI taxonomy): domain Eukaryota; kingdom Viridiplantae; phylum Streptophyta; class Magnoliopsida; order Malvales; family Malvaceae; genus Hibiscus; species Hibiscus tridactylites. The sequence continues at coordinate 57,248,611 of OY288291.1, read as the reverse complement.
AGGTTGGCAGACCTCGCGTTTTGTAGAACGCGAGGTCCCCGAGAAATTGAAAAGGCGGCTGGAATATATCGAACGGACCTCGCGTTCTGTAGGACGCGAGGTCTGTGCAATTCCTGGCTAAACCGCAAGCAAAAACATGCGTAAGTAGGCCTTTTCGAACCCAAATTCGAGCGTGTAAATGGTATATTTTTAGCGATCATCGAGTTTGGGGTCGTAGTACTGAAAATTTTCTATCGTATGATACCAACATCGTTAATATCCATCCATTCTACAATGGTTTAAAATGGCTTCGAAAACCCTATGCTAGCATACTTTTTTCGATTGAAGTTGTATTTCAACTAATGTCGATTTTCTGTTTTTTAATCCTATTAAATTTATTAAAAACAAAAATTAAATAAACATTATAAAGTTTAATTATAATATGCAAACAAAATTATAATTCATAAATAAAATTAGAATACGACATTATAAAATTTTAAAGTGTTTTACATAAATAGAAAACAAAAAAAAAAAACTAAAAATGCCTATGTCCACCGGTTCCGCAGTCGGGTGGATGACGCTCACGATCCGGATACCTCCTCTGTCCATCGTGTGGTGGTCCATGGTCCCTATCATCCTGACCATCGTGCGCGATCTGCGGATCTGTGCTGGGCCTAGGCGGGGAGTAAAACAAACTACCTATCGGCGTATTCTCCACCATATGAAACTCATACTGAGGTGGATAATCGATAAGTAGAAGGTCAGTCGTGGGCGTCTGGGGGCGATAGGCATCAGTGGAGCCGAACTGGGGTGGAGGCATCGTCTGCTGGAAAGTCGATGGACCGCTATGCAATGGTGGGGCTGAAGATGATGCCCCTGGAGTGTCATATCGTGGTCTCGGACCGCGCTGCGTCGACTGCCTCTGGGTCTGCCTCTGGCTCTGGGTCTGGCTCGCTCGCCCGCTCCCGCGTGGGCGGTTTTGGGGTTGCTGGGGAAGCCCGGCTTGCAGCTCCTCCGGAGTAAGGATATGTCGCATCCCATTGTCCCTATACCACTGGCCATAATTGAAAGTGACCGAAGGACCCCCTTCTATAATTGGTTGGAGAAAATGTGGGCGTCTGTGAAATCGTTGACCCCAAAGCGCTATCCAGACAGCGTGGTGCTCGGCCCAGTCAGTCTCCGTCTTCCCCTGACGCGTAAGATGGTGGAACTCGTCCATATTTTGCGGAGGGCGTGGAACATCTTGGACGTACCCGAACTGTCGGAGTACCCGATCCGCAGAATGCCACACGCAAACTTCGTAGTTCAGCAGCGGAACTACGGAAATCCAGAGGTCTCGCTGTCGCTGTTGCACAATATCTGCTGGAGTAATTCTGCGAATCTCCTCTGAATCGTAGGGCGTCCACACGAACTAAAAAGAATGAAAAAAGTTAGTAAAATTTCTATATGAAATATTATTGGAAAAAATAGTATGGAAAAAACCAAAATAATTGTTGAATTACATCGTCCTCCGTCAAGCCATCGAATCTATATCTGTATGCTTTCTGGGAGTCCGGTAGGCCGACGTGGGATAGGTTGGCGGTCCACCTTTAAATAATGAAAAAGATCGTTAAATAAAATAATTTAATAAAAAAATATAGTAGATTATGTAGTACCTCCGTAAAAGCGGAAATGACAGAGGACTGGGAATCCGAAGCTGTGGTGCCAAAGTAGGGATCCGAAGCCAAACCCAAGCCTGCAGGAATAAACAGCATCCTCCCATCGATGCTTTGGAGGCGTCAACGTTTTTGCAGAGGTCTCTGATAAGAAACGCCAAGACAGCTGACCCCCAAGATTTTTGTCCAGACTCGGCTAAATCTGTGAGATGATGAAGCCACATAACGTGCACTTTGTTGCGAGTTTTGTCGGGCATTAATATCCCGCCAATAATGCGCAAGATGTGGGCTCGCGCATACCGCTGTGAAAATATAAATTAATAAAGGCATCCTAATTAAAAAAATTGTAAGTTCATCCTAAATAATAAAATTGTAAGTATCCTAAATATTTAATGTAGGCAACCTAAATATTTAATAAAATATCCTAAATAATTATTGAATTCATCCTAAAAATTTATCCTACATATTTATAATTAATCCTAAATATTTACTAAAAAGATCCTAAATATTGTCCCTATTCATCATAAAAAATTCCCTAAACGCTAATATGCAAATAAATAATTTTAATTTAATAATAAATTTAATAAAAGCATATTAAATTTAATAAAAAAATACCTCAAGTGTAACAGCATCTGCATCGGGGGGAGGGTTCCAAAGTTTTCCTCCAAGTACGTTAGAGAAATTTTTCCTCCGTCCCACGCTCTATCAGGGGGCATCACCCCAATTTGTTCAGCAAATAGGAGTGGCCAATGTCCCATCGCCACACCAGTAATAACGCTGCCATCTATAGGCAACCCGAGAATGTAGGCAACATCCTGCAACGTAATTGTTGCCTCGCCAAATGGAAGATGGAATGTGTGCGTCTCGGGTCTCCACCGTTCTATCAGCGCGCTGATCAACGACGGTCTAACCTTCACCCCCCTATATAGCGACCTATGTGCCCAAAACCAGCCCGATCAAGCAATTGCCTAACAGCAGGAATGGGTGCGACGGTGATACGGTTAACGTAACATTGTAAGTTACGTTCGTATCTCTGGAAAAAAAAATAGTTAGTAAAAATAAAAGAATAAAATTTAATTAAATAAATTTTAGAAATTAATAGGGAAAAAAATAATACCTCTGAATTGGTCCGCCAATATTCACTGCAGTGACTCGCTTGGTTGCGTAGCAAGGGCTCCATGTGATCAAACGATATATAAAAATTGCACTCAAATTTTTGTGAAACTTCTATAGAAATCGCGTTCTGTGGAGGTTTTTAGGAAAAAAATCTCCAATTTATAGAGGACCTCGCGGCGCTTGGGAAGCGAGGTTAATGAACCTCGCGTTCTATAGAACGCGAGGTTCACTGAAAAGGAGCGTCAGTGATCAGACGCGTGAACTGAACGGTCAGAAAGGTACCTCACGTTCTATATAACGCGAGGTTCTAAAGACATCGCGTTCTGTAGAACGCGAGGTTCTAAAGACATCGCGTTCTGTAGAACGCGAGGTCGTGGGGTTTTTTAAATTTGAGTTTTTAAAGCGGGAAACTCATTTAATATACAATAATAACAAAATTTATTTACAATAACAATAAAAATTAAAATTAAAATTAAAATAATAATAATATTAATAATAATAATAACAACAATAATATTAAGAACAATAATATTATTATTTTTAAAGCGGTAAACTCATTTAATAATATTCAATTTTACAATTTTGATTTATAATAATAACAATAAAAATAACGACAATAATAATAAATGATACTAACAATAAAAATTATTAGTATGATAGTAATAATAATAACAATAATAGTAGTAAGAACAATAATAATAACAACAACAATGAATCATACTAAATATGCGTTATATTTTCAGTAGTAACTAAAAATAACGACATAGCGCAATATTTTGGAAGTTAAATTAAAACAAAACTTCCAAAATATGCGCTATGTTGCCATTAGTAGCTTCAAGCGAAAACTGCGTACGTGAATACAGAAAAAATATATCTCGGTGCTCCTTGCCACTCCAAGAGTATGCTATTTATAGAGGGTTTAGGGTTGACGTGGCAACCTCGCGTTCTGTAGGACGCGAGGTCACTCATACATCGCGTTTTACAGAACGCGAGGTCTATGTGTATATATATATATATATATATATATGCAGGGAGATGGATTTTTGTAAGCAGTTAAGTTTATTTGAATATGAGTTCGTGTAATGCTGAGTTTTTTTCCGTTGCAATTTTTATGTCCGAAATATTGTTCCTTTATGATAGTTGGAGTTCACTTAAATATTTGTGTTCATCGGGGGTACATACCTTAATATTTACCGACATATCGCAATATTTTGGAGGTTGTATGCTGCAGTAGTGGCTTCAATGGCTGCTTCTGTAGCCGCCGTCGAGAGGATCCCCGGCTACAGTTTTGAAAAGAAAGGACTTTTAGGAAGCGGGGGGCGGATTCAGATCGACATTTTCAGATGCGGCCGGTGCCGATTACATTTGTTAATGTGGATCAAAGCTGCTACCATTTACTCATTTCAGATGTGGCGTGGCAGTCAACATTTACATTTGGATTTCGCTCTCTGCTTCTTTTAGTCGGGACCTCCGATCAAATTTGCCCGCCGGAGCTACTGAATTTATTGTTTCAAATTTTATAGATAATTTATGTAGTTGTCTCAATTTACTTATTAAAGAATACATGTTGAAAGTTTTGTAAAATGAAATTCGACTTAAATTTATTTATGTGGTGTTTTTCCTTTCCTATAAATACCCACGAATTCCACCATCATTTACTTATTCCAAATTGTCTCTAAACACCCAATCCTTACTCAGCTTATGGCAAAATTTAAGGCAACATTTTATTTTCTCGATACTTATTTTGAGTCAACAATCACCGGGAAAATGTCACTGAAAGATTTAATACAGTTGACAACAATCGAGGTTAGTAAACACACCGACAAACAAATTGCGGCCATGGAATGTCGAATCCCATCACCGTCAGCTAATGAAACGCACTACGTTATGAAGCTTACGAACGAAACAGACGTTCGTAACATGTATGACCGGCTCAATGCCGTCGGAGCTAGAGACGTCGATTTCAATGTTAAGTTTGTCAACGCCGGCGAAGGTAGTACGTCTGCACCCGTAGAACCTGCTCCGAACACTGAACACGCACTGTCTTCACCGGATGTTGATGCGGTTGTGGAGGAGCTGCAACTTTTTATGTACAGGCGTAGACAAAGAAAACAACAGATGATCGAAGAACTAAACCTAAGTTCAGACGTGTCCACTGACTACGATGATTCAGATTAACCATTAACTTATGAAATGATCTTCCAATTATGTTATATGACGTCTTATTTCATCCTTTATGAATGTTAAACGGACTTCAAATAATGTAAAATTACTAGTACTCAATTACATTATAGGCACTAGTATCAATTACAATACTACAATTGTCTAAAATTCTCGAACATGTTCTCAATTACAGAAACAAACAAATAGTGAATAGTATGGTTATTATAACTTCTGACGGAATGTCTGAAACAAAGTAACACTGAAGTGACCTCGCGTTCTATAGAACGCGATATCTATAGTACATCGCGTTCTATAGAACGCGATGTATTAATATCGCGTTCTATAGAACACGAGGTACGAATATCGCGTTCTATAGAACGCGAGGTACTGGTGTTCCCTGCCTCCCATCAAATCTATCCCTTACTTGTCGAAAGTAAGGAGACTGCCTCCCAGGCACACACACGCCATTCCTGCCTCCCATCAAATCTATCCCTTACCTGCTTATCGGTTTTAGGTAATGGACAAGCAAAGTCTTTCAAATTTTGCCTATATATGAACCCTAACCATAAAACGAAAATATAAGTTTCAATTGGCAATCAATTCCTAAAATTTTCTAAGTATCAAAATTTCAAAAGTCTTTCAAAATATTCAAATGGCCGGACGAGGCGTTACTACGAAAGTTTACTACGATGGCCAGATATTCGAGGGTACTGAACAGGGGGTCCTTTTTTACTGCGAAGATCCGGTAACGATAAAGCTTCCGAGGAGATTATCGTTCAAGAAGTTGGTCAAGGAACTAGAGGCAAAAGTTCCTCATTTCAATAATCATCGTTTGTCCGACGTGAAGTATCGGCTGCCAATATCTATAGACCCTTTACGGTACATTGTATGCCAAGTGGCGGCAAATGCTGATGTGCAAATGATGATGGAAGCCCACTTCGAGTATTCAATCGGGGGGCCCCTCGAGCTGTATGTATCGTTCTCCGAGTCTCATCCAGTTGTCGACATACCAAGCTGGGGCCGGGCGAATTTCGACTTCGATCCGAATGCCAACGTTGATAGCCCGACCGCAGGTCTACGACGTGATTTTGGCCTACTCTGTCGAGACAACGAAGTTGGTGCATCGTCATCTGCTCCTCCAAGGCAGTCCTGCGTAGCTAGTCTCGGGTTCGACCTCAACCAACCCCCAAACGATGAATTCGATGCACCAACAAATGCATCGTACAGTCCATACGATCCATACAATCCTTATAGTTTTGGGGGGGAAGGAACGTCGGCTCCTTACGTTACGCACGACCATGAAGCATCATATGGCCGGCACTCAATGTATGTCTCTGGCACCGACTACGGTCAACCATCTATGGGGAGACATTCTTCTTTTGGGGGTGAGGGAGCGTCGTCTTCTTACGCTATGCACGACCATGATTCATCATATGGACGACACTCAACGTATGTCCCTAGCACGGAGTACGTTCAACCATCAATGGGAATACATTCTTCTTATGGTGATCTTGATTTTGGTCTTGGAAATGAGGTTCCTGAGCGATCTCGTGAGAGGTCTCCCGCTCCTCGACCCCAATCGTCGCCTCAAAGGGTAGTGATTCCAGAAGCTCTACTATTCCAGCTCCCGGAGGATGCTGCTGACGAAGAACCGATTAGAGAACCCGGGCCAGACGAAGACGAGCTGGGGCCATTCTATCTGGAACCAGAAGACTTGACAGAGTTACCAGAAGACCCAGAAGACACTGCCGTTCCACCACCAGATTTGGACGAAGAACCGACTGCCACCAACTTTCCTGTACACGCAAGACCAATTTCTATGTTCCAGCCACCATCCCACTTCACAACGGTTGATATGGATGCAATGGACGTCCCTGATTTTCCCCATGACGACACAATAGATGGCCGACTCCACCGTTCTGATGGTGAACTAAGAATTGGTATGGCGTTCGCGAACAAGGAAATTGCGGTGGCGGCAGTTAAGCAGTACAACCTTCGTCATAATGTTGAGACGACGGTGAAGAAAACCCAAGCAAAATACTACAAGGCTCAGTGCGTCCAAAAGGATCAAGGCTGTAAATGGAAAATTCGTATATCAGACTTGAAGAGGGCAGGCAACCGTTGGAAAATAACAAAACTTGAGGGGCCCCATACATGCACCGTTGGTAGCCTCAACCAGGATCACAAGAACCTGGATGCAAAGTACCTCGCCGACATCTTTTCCACAATGGTGAAAACAAATCCCACTGTGTTGGTCCCCACATGTCAGGCTGCAGCTCTAGCTGTCACCGGCTTCCGTCCAGGTTATTCGAAAGCATGGTATGCAAGGAAAAAGGCCAAAGAGGAATTGTATGGCCGATGGGAGGAATCTTACATAGAGTTGCGCCCGTGGCTTAATCTCCTGCAGAAACACATCCCCAGAATGGTTGTCAAACTTGATACGGTTCTGGCATACGAAAATGATCGTGTCGTCCGAGGTGTTTGTCAATTCCACCGGTTATTTTGGACTTTCCCCCAGTGCATCCACGCATTCAAGCACTGCAAACCGATGGTCCAAATCGACGGCACATGGTTGTACGGAAAATATACACAGATCCTACTTCTAGCTATAGCACAGGACGGCAATCGCAAATGCGTTCCTGTTGCATTCGCAATCGTCCCGAAGGAGGATTTGGAGTCTTGGACGTTCTTCCTTACGAACCTACGAAAATATGTCCTTGATCCTGTAATACGAAGAAGAAGTGATGAAGGGGTGTGTGTTATTTCTGACAGAGGCACAACGCTGCTGTGGGCGATACAAAATTTGGGTGATTATTGGAAGCCTCCATACATTCACCACCGTTTTTGCTTGCGGCACATAGCCGCAAACTACCTGCTGAAATACAAGAACCGTGATGAACGTCAAATGGTGCTCGATATGGGTACGTCATTTATGTCATTTTCATTTACTATATTACTTGTTACTCGCTTCAATTTACGACCTTTTTTCATGTGTTTTTCGACCATAACTATTCAACTGTCATCTCGTAGGCAACTCGCACTACAAACAAGAGGTGGCTGAAATGCTCGAGGAACTGAGAGCGAGAAACAAAGAGGGAGCTGAATACCTTGAAAAAATCCCAAAAGAAAAATGGCTTCGATCGTATGACGAAGGTAAACGTTATGGTCACATGACAACGAACTTGGCTGAGGCAGTGAACTCATCACTGAAGGGAGTTCGGCAGTTGCCTATCACTTCCATTGTCAAGGCGACCTATTATCGTTTAGCTACCCTTTTTGCAACCTTGGGCAAGCAAGCAACTGAGTACATGGCCGGTGGACACAAAGTTCATCCAGATTTCCGCGACAGACTGCATATTCAAGTGGCCCAATCAAGACAGGTGCAAGCAACCCTCTTCTCGCGAGAAGGACACTTGTTTCGTGTTGCGGAATTTTCCAGGCGGTTAGAAGGCATTCAGCACAACGCTTACGTTGTAGATCTGAGGGCAAAAACCTGCGAGTGCGGAATATTCCAAACTTTCAAATACCCGTGCGCACACGCCATTGCTGCTTGCACTAACCAACGAATAGAATACATTCGTATGGTTGATCCGATATACTTACTCAAAACGGTGCTTAAAGTTTACGAAAAAGAGTTTCCTCCAATCGGAAATGAGGTTGATCCAAATGCTGTGGACACTGAACCGATCATACGCCCAGATCCAGCACTACTACGAGCCAAAGGACGTCCACCTTCTACAAGAATATATTGTGCCGAGGATTTGGTCGAACATCGAGAGAAAATCGGACAAAAGAAGCATTGTTCTATATGTCGAAATACTGGGCACACAGCTCCTAAGTGTCCTAATCGCTCAGCCCCTCGTATTAATTAATTATTTTTAATTTGTATATGCGAGTTCGCACATGACAATCTAATCAATAAAGTCAGTTTACTTCTATTTATACGTATGAAATTCTGCTCGAACATGCCTATCAACATTAGTTGAAATACAACTTCAATCAAAAAAAGTATGCTAGCATAGGGTTTTCGAAGCCATTTTAAACCATTGTAGAATGGACGGAAATTAACGATGTTGGTATCATACGATAGAAAATTTTCAGTACTACGACCCCAAACTCGATGATCGCTAAAATTATACCATTTACATGCTCGAATTTGGGTTCGAAAAGGCCTACTTACGCATGTTTTTGCTTGCGGTTTAGCCAGGAATTGCACAGACCTCGCGTCCTACAGAACGCGAGGTCCGTCCGATATATTCCCAGCCGCCTTTTCAATTTCTCGGGGACCTCGCGTTCTGCAGAACGCGAGGTACTGTTAAACCGTTAAAACTAACTGCAACGCCACGTCGACAGACCTCGCGTCCTGTACAACGCAATATCATACCTCGCGTTCTACAAAACGCGAGGTCTGCCGACCTGGCAAGAAAAGGGATCATTTTGCCAAATAAATGTTATTGGGAGCCATTATTAAAAATAATATTTTAAAATGGGTTTTTCACCCCAAATTGCCGAAATTCTTACGTTTTAGAAATTTTTAAATTTTTATAAAAAATTTGATATATACCAAAAAAATCAATATTGCATTTTAGTCTCATTTTAATGCCTCCAACTCTAGAAGTTCCAGTTCCAAAAACAAAACCATAGACTGATAAAACGATCCCTCGGGTTCCGTGCCCAAGAAAATTATCAAAGCAAAGAAGACTCAACACTACAAATCCCAGAAAACTACAGCCTTTTGATCTCAAGTTTGAACATCCATTCCCAGTTTTTCTCGCCCAATGACTACATTTTTTAACAAAACTTTGAATTTAATCCATTTCGGCATTTCTGTTCCTTGTACAAGTTGTTACATTGCTACACCTAGTAAGTTCTACTTTACAAATTTTTAATCTTCTTCTTTTATTCTTATTTGGGTTCCCGAGAAAATGCTTTGAAGGAAAAAGACAATTCCTTTTTTCGCGCTCGGCATTTCATGTTCCAAGTTGAGGGTTTTGTTTGTGTTGTTTTTTATCACCTTCTTCTTTGCTTTGAAGCTGATGAAAAAAGTTCCTTTTCTGAGTTGAAAGTAACTTAGCTGAGCTCTGTGTTCAATTCAGGAGCTTTGTATAAAGGAAACCGAATCTCAGAAAAAAAAAGCTTTTCTTTTTGGTCTCTTCAGTCTTTTATTATTTAGAAAAAAATGGGTGAACTTTTCTTTGTTTCATAAGCTGCAGTAGATCTTGTTTGTTACTTTGAACTTTTCTTAGCTGAAAAAGGAATTTCCCCAGAGAATATTTTCCTCAGAAACAAACGGGTTGATACTCAACATTGTGTTTTTGGCGCTGGATAAGCAAAAGGTTCGAGTGTCATTTGAAATCATTTTCTTTTCCATGTTCTAAATTTTCAACTCCCATGCTTTTTTTTACATTTCTTGTCCTCATTCCACGGCAACAATGGAGGAAGAAAGCTCACTTGCTAGATTACAACAATAACCCTTTTGTTAGTGTTAATAGGTCATGAAAAAAGGGGTACTTTTATGTAAATTTGACTGTTGCCTTCCCCTTTAGCTGTAGGGTCCCCTTGTGACTATAATAATGTCCCATGGAGTATGGACCATAAAGAAAAGTAAGGGTTTTGGGTAGCATTGAATGCGGTAAAGATGAAGGGTAGCCATTACTGTCTGGTTAATTAGTGGATATAGCTCATGCTTTAGCCCTTTCCTTCAAGATACTCTTTGGTTTGCCATTGTGGTTTCATATGTGATGATAAGGAGCACTTGCCTTTCATATGAGCTCATTAAATTTTCTATTTTTTCACCCACATTAGCATTGAATTCTTCTGTTTCGGCTCGTGACAATTGTCCGATTCGTTGCAGGCGTGGGGCAGGGAAGCCTTGAAGTGGTGTAGTATAAATGTACTTCACTTGTTTTCTTTCCTTTAACTTTGTGTAGGGACGAGATTCTTTGAATTATGCAGACTCCAAAAGCAAGGTAACTTCTAAATTCTGTTGTGTTTATGGCTGCTCATTGCTCACTTGTTAGAAGTTTCTTAGTGAGTTTCGTCGATGCATTTGTGCTGTTATTCTTGAAAATTAAGCAATGCATGTATAAATTGCAAATATAGGGAAGATCTTTTTCGGAGTTTCTTTCGGATATTTATCTTGTGGATACTATTAAGGGCCGTTTTGTCCGGTTAGAGTAAGCTTTTGTTTGTTCCCTACCTTAAGGGTAGAGTAAGCACTAGCTAAAGAAAACTTGTGGTTTATCATCTGTTTGAGACCATTGCCTAATCTGTACTGCTGCGTAGTATATTCTCGGTAATCTGCTATTTCAGGAGCAAGAAAGAGTAGGATTTACAGCTTTAGTAATTTTGTTCAGATTTAGGAAGGTGATGGGGTAAAAGATATATAATCGAAAATTGGAATTAGTGTTGGTTTAAGTAATGGTTTTTTACCTTCTGTAAAAAGGGTTGGTTGGCTCCGAGCTCTCGAGCTCGTAGCTAAAACTTTCATGTTTTGTCATCCGAAATTAGTTGGGTTTAGTTTGTAAGTACCTCTTAACTACTACCAATTCAATGAGATCAATCGAACATTGCGAGGCACGAGTGTTGTCGTTCTTTTTTCATCTATACCAAATGAATCTAAACTGGAGGCCTGTTAAATTTATTCTCTAAACCAAGTGTAGTAAAATTCTTACACAAGTGCATAAGGAAATGATATTCTCTAAACCGGAGGCCTGTTAAATTTATTCTCTAAGTCTTCTTGTGTTATCGTTCTTTTTTTCATCTATACCAAATGAAAGCACGGTGTAACCGTTGTTTAGCAGAAACAGATCTTCGGAAGTGCCACAAAGGGTCTCTCATCGAGCTGCTCGTCAACTCAAACCAACCACAATAGAAACTGAAGCTGTATCTAGTCCAAGTTCAACTAGTAGAACTTCGAAAGAGAAAAGCCATAAAGTTGTTGACCGTCGTTCACCTAGAAGTCCAGCCTCCGAGGTATGCAAAGTAGAGAGCATTATACAGATTTTGGACACTGCTGAACCTTAGGAAGCTTTTGATAAGTGTTCATTAAAGCCATTTTCTCTACTTTTTTTTTTGTATAGAAGCATGACAATAGGTAACTTCATTGTCATACGAATGATGATGGTTTTGTCTTCCACCGTTAACTTCCTATCCATTGTGAAGAAAACTAGTGGTTTGCTTTGTTCATCGATATTTTGTATCGAGTTTGTTTTCTAAGCATCTATTAGGGATTTAGGGTGATGGTTAGGATGGATGAGGTAGCTAAAAAAGCTAAGAAAAAGATCTTATAATTACTTATACAATGATTCTTTCCAATTTGCTTGTCGATGAGACGCGCATTAGCGTCCAATAAACATTGCTGTTTTGGATGAACTAATCTTATTGTCTATTCTGGCTTCAGAAGAAGCGCCCAAGCAGAATATCCGAATTGGAAGCACGGAATTCACAGCTTCAAGAAGAACTAAAGAAGGCAAAGGATCAGCTAAGTTCATCTGAATCATCCAAGAAGCTAGTTGAGCAAGATGCTGAAGAGTCCAAGAAGCAACTGCCGGACTTGTCTGCGAAGCTCGAGGAGTCCCAAAAGAAGCTTCTTGAGCTTTCTGGCTCCAAGGACACTCATGTAGTTGAACTCCATAAGGTCTCTCAAGAACGGGACCAAGCATGCGAGTCAGAGCTTGAAGCTATACAGAGGCAGCAGTCTCTTGACTCAGCTGCTTTGGTCTCAACCGTGAATGAGATTCAGCGACTTAAGGATCAGCTTGAAATGGTGACTGAATCCGAGGCTGCACAGACTAAGCGAGCAGAATCAGCACAATCAGAGCTTCAGAGCTTGAAAGGAAACCTTGTCGAAACTCATTCTCTTGTAGAGAACATGAAAAAACAGCTCAAGGATAGCCAGGAATCAGAAGCTCAGGCCCAAGCATTGGCCAAAGACACTAAGCTACAACTAGAAGCGGCGAAAAAGACTGTTGAAGCACTTAGGTCGGAAGGCATGAAAGCCGTTGAAGCTTACAACTCCATTGCTTTTGAATTAGACCAATCAAGGAAACGTGTTTATTCACTTGAAGGACTTGTTCACAAACTGAAGGCAGGCATGACTGATGCTGGTGGCATTCTCTCCATTGAGTCTGATGGTAACTGTATTGCTGTTGAGCATCAAGCTGGAGAAAGTGAGAAACCCGAGGAATCTCGCCAGCTTGAAGCAGAGATTTCTTCTTTGAAGTTTGAGGTGGCCTGTTTAAGATCTGCTCTCGAAACTGCTGGGACTAAATACCATGCAGAAGAAACCCAAGGCAACATAAAGATAAAGAGTGCTCATGAACTGGTTGAGCAGATAAAATCTGAAGCAAGCTCGAGAGAGGCCGAGCTGTTAGCTGAACTAGAGAAGGCAAACATTGGAATTACTGACTTGAAGGCAAATATGATGGATAAGGAAACTGAGTTGCAGTGCATCTCAGAGGAAAACAATGAGCTTCGCGTGAAACTCAAGAAAAACCTGTCACGCCAACGAGAATCTGAACTTGAAAAAGAGCTGATGTTATTGAACGAAGCCATTGTTGATCTGAAGGCAAACATGATGGATAAGGAGACTGAACTTCAAAATATATCAGAGGAGAATGAGATGCTCAGGTTGGAAATCAGTAAAAGGGATATGGACAAAGGTAAAACAAATGAACTAGACGAGGCAAGGGCTGCCGAGCGAGAAGCTATTATGAAGCTTGGACTCGCAATGGAGGAGGCTGATAAGAATAACAGGAGAGCTGCCAGGGCGGCTGAACAGCTCGAGACTGCTCAGACTGCCAATTCGGAGATGGAAGCAGAGTTGAGAAGGTTAAAGGTGCAATCTGACCAGTGGCGCAAGGCTGCGGAAGCTGCTGCTACAATGCTTTCAGCAGGCAATAACGGGAAGTTCATGGAGAGAACTGGTTCAATGGATAGCAATCATAATCCAGTTAAGGGAAGGGTTAACTCACTTTATACCGAGGATTCGGATGACGAGTTGCTGAAGAAGAAAAATGGAAACATGCTGAAGAAGATTGGGGTCCTGTGGAAGAAGCCACAGAAATAGGCCACCATGAGGCATGCTGAATATACTCTACTTTTTCTTTTCTTTTTTTATCAAAATTGCATTGATTCCATGTTTTCCTATCTAATTATATCTCTAACTGAGTTTTCTCACCTTATTTGGACAGAGATTTTGGGTACTCCAACAGTCTTGTTACTGTGATGATGTCCGAACACTGGTGACGGCATGTTTTCTTTCTTGTTCTTTTCCTTTTATGTTTATATGTAAAGTGTGTTCGGATTTGGATTCCGGCTTAAATATGACGATCACTTCAGCTGCTAAGTCCGAGCAAGAATGATCGTTTGTTTTTACATTGTATTCACCTCCCTGGAATGAGGTGAATGATTTACATTAATCGGACTCGGGTGTGTTGAATATGGGTTCGGACGCGGGTGTTAGATTAAGTTTTTCCATGAAAGCTTTTCCTTAGGATTGCATCTGCAAGCGTCTCGAAACGTTAGTGCCATTGCATCATGTTAATTGCACTTAGAAATGCATTATGTTTCAAAAATGTCCAGTTCTATATGAAAACGGTAATCTGCAAGTGCAGTGCAGTGGCTTTCTGTTCGGCTTGCCACAGAAATAAAAATCTCAAAAATTTTAAAAGGAAACGAATCAATCACTCACTCCTTTGGTAAAAAAAAGGAACGGTCAATTAATTACATATTACCATATAGCCAGATTGGTATTTGTCTGAATTCGTTCATGGTGCAGTGCAGTGGCTCTCTGTTCGGCTTGGCTATCAATCGACGACTTTCTCTCGATGTCAAAACTCCCACCTTACGAAATGAGTAGCAAATCTGCAAATCTGCATCAGCATTACCAATCAAGTGTAAGAAACATACATAGATGTGTATATGCGTTTCCGTATAGATATAAATTAACAACGGGTATTACTCGGTAAAGTTCTCTAACAATTGGGAGTAAAAATAACCTTAAATTTGAACTACCATTATGCCCATCCAATTATAACAATAACAGAGACAACAGGATAGCATGAACTAGCCATCGGAAAAAAAGGATAAAGTCTCCGATAATAAGCGTCACATTCTTGGAGACCCAACAACAATCTTCCATAAGACCATCTCTCGAAGGATAAAAACTAGATAATCGCCAGTTATACTAGAAATCATACATTTATGTTGAACTGTGAAATATCAAGCATCCACCATTCCACAAAACAGTTCCAACTTCCAACATTCAAGCAGGGGGAAAAAGGAGCAGGGTAAATATTCAAAAATCTAGTGCCTTGTGTCTTTTCTTATAGCTACCACCAACTTGAGAAGATGATTCTTATTACAACAATGCAGATAAGAGCCAATGGATGATTGTGCCTCAGATTAGTCGCTTCAATAACAAAATATTCATGAACCAGAGCAGATTGACATGATAGAATGACTTCTTTCTTAAATTCTAAGAAATACAAACTTGTTTTAGTTCCTATTTAATCACTGGTGACATCAGTCAAAACAACCTAATTTTGGTCAGCATTTTATTAAAGCTCTGAAAATTAATTCGAAAAACTATTTATACAAAATACTAGAAAATGATAATGATCTAGCAACATTCTGCCACAAAATCATTGTAAATATTTGTTCAAATATTGAAAACTTACCATGATCCACAACTTGTTCATAGCATGGTAGTATCCACTGGATAGCTCCCTAGAACTCGCAAGAAAGTTGCAAACTCCTGCCAAGGAAACAATCTGTCAGATATCTAACAACTTCGTTTAAAGGATAAGAGGAAGGAGTTATCCAAGGTTTGAATACTAGGCTCGGTGCCAACTGTAGACTTGAAAGTTGAAACATATTGGTAGATATCTAACAACTAATTCTTTTGAATGGTTATGGAAGAGGCAGATCAATATACCTTTAGATGTGTTAGGGCATTCTGTGCTCTCTCTTCAGCCATGGATGCTTCGAAGTCCACATAGAAAAGGTAGTCAAAATATCTAATAGAACAAATTGACACAATTAAGATGAATCTGTTCAAGTGACCCAAATGTTTGGTATAAGATGTAAAAGCCATTTTGAACAAAAAAAAACAATATTTGACTAAAATTACTTTGAAGCATTGTTGCTATCATCAGATGCTCTCAAAGGCTGGTTCCTCAAGGGACGGCTTTCAATCTGATCAAAGGTAACAAATAAAAAGAGGATCTTAATACAACCTAGGGGGAAAAACCTTTCAAAAGAAGTTTTTCAAGGTAACTTAAAAATCTACAGAGATTTTTTTTTTGAAAAAAAAAAACTACCTTTGTAAGGTTGATCTGCCGAAGAGCAAAAACAGCAAGTGCCTTGAAAAGAACACCAGGACCCTCCTCTAGTGAGAAAACTATACTAGTCTGCAAATTAATTGCATTAACATAAAACTTCATGAGCAATAATGATTCATAAATGTAGTAGCAAAGGACCAACTATGATCAAGTACTCCGACTGCAGATAGTATTGTTGTTTGAAGGTTAACCTTGAATGGCTTCTCCACACCAGGAATAATGGGTTCCCTGGCCAGCATGAGAAATCGGGTAACATTATCACAATCATCCTGTCAAAAAGGAAAGGCATACCAGATGTCAATGTACTGACAAATCCAACACAAAACAACTATTAACAATTATAACCGACATAAACCTGAATATCTTCAGCAAGAATGTTCAGTCCATATATCTTTGCAGCCGTAGAACTTGCAACAGCTCCCGTATCTTTTAGTTTCTCAAAAGCCACGTGCTGCATATAAAGTATAAACAACCATTAAACCAGCCAAAATTAGAAATTGATCATGTGATGGTGGCAATTAATTCCAAAAGGCAATCATCTAATCTGAATTCCAATTTTTTCTATATCCACACAAGAAAATAAAATGTATTTGGTCAATTTTGGATCACCAAGGAAGCCACCTGAAATGAACCAGATAAAGCAGTTCCTGCCTACCACCTATATACAATGCTTAGAATTTCAAAGAACTTAATGCACTTCACTTAGAACATTCAGTTACAAAGCTTACATAATCTTTCATGTCATAATAATTTCTATGCTCAAATCAAGACTTACCTTTGCTGCAAGGGCAGTATCATCAATTGCTTCCCTACTCAAACCGATCTTTGTTAATGTGTACTCACACTGAGCTAGAGCCTGGAACATGATCAAGATAAAAAAAATAATATTAAAAACAAGAAGAAACTTAGTCAACACGAATGTTAAATCTTACATCATACCTGAGGATGACTAAGAACCCTTTTTAAGTCCTCGATTCTAACACCATGATTGGCTAGTAAGCAATGACGGACTGCAAGCTTAACTTCCCCAACAATGTGCAAGCTATGGCGAAGCAAGAGGTCATAATTCCGATGAATACTACCACCTAAGGAATTCTCGATCGGTAACACTGCTCTATCCACTAACCACTTTTCAACAGCCTAATTAAAAAAATAATTAAAATCAGTTCTTAATGAAGACTAATCAAATATGCTTACAAATTCAAGATGAGCCTTATTTTCTAACATGAAAACTACATATTAATTAATGAGAAAAAAGAGTTCAGGTAATTACTTCAAAAGCAGCATCAAATTGATCACAGGGAACAGGTTCACAATTCGGATAGGCCTTCTCGGCCGCTGCTTCGCTGTAGGCGCCTCGAACTCCCTTTCAAAACTCAACATAAATAAATCAAACAAGTTCACTGAAATATAATAAAATTTTATAATTCTATAATTAACATATATCATTTACCCGATCTGCAAAATTAAATATAGATAAATAATTGTCATAGTTAAGTAGATACCTGATAAGCAACGCGAAGGCGAGGGCCATCAGAGATTGTATTAGATAACTGGGTTGAAGTAAGTGGCCCTGAATAAAATAAAGAGAAATGCCAAATTTTAAAAATAAAATGCAAACACTAAAAAGAAAAACGAAAAACGGGGATTTTCATACTGGGATGCGAAAGGTAGTCTCTTGAAACGTTGTACGGAGAATCCTGGAAAAGCTTCTCCAATCCGGCAGCCTTCGTGATCTTATTGCTTCCGTCGTTGATGTTGTTGCCGTCGTGGAGGGAAGAGAAAAGAGCAGTGAAACGACGGCGGTTCAAGGAAAATTGGGGAATTTGAAAGGGAGACGATGTTTTCTGATCGGAGACTGCCCCTTTGTCGAAGAGCAGGACCGCCGGTGACCGTATGATGGAAGTGGCCGTAGCCATTAATAAGTCAGCTTCCGATCCTGACAACAATGGCGGCGGTTGATGTTGAAGACTTGTATGTATTAGAAAAAGGATGGAGAAGAAGATATTTTAGGCTCTTTTCATTTTATTTTATTTTTGGAGAAAAAAGATTTTAGCCATTAATAACTCAATATTTTAACAATTATAATGACATTGTAACCGACAATTATTTAGTTTAAGGAACTATTATTTTAAATAAAACTAAAAGTTGAATTATGACATGGTGTGAATAAAGAAAATTAAATTAAGAAATTTATTATTATATTAAATTTTTATAAAATTTAATTTAAATTATTCGACCAACAAGTCAAATATAAATAGTTAAATAAGAAACTTAAAAAGAAATCGATAAATTATTTCATTAATCATCCAATTATTAGGTCTGTTTTACTTCGGTCACCAAACTCAATTCCTGACAAATTTAATCACTAATGTTAAACTACTAACAATTTGATCATTGGTAGTAATAAGATAATTATATTATCAGAAACATAATAAGTGAGATAAATCATATGTTAGGTAGAACTTAGATCTTGATAGAGGTAAAACAAACCCTACCGGCTCACTATTTTTTTTAATTATAGAGTCGCTCATTTTTGTTTTTCTTTTCCTTTAAACATCGACGACAACACTAATTTTAATATTGGTCGCCGACCGTCAGGATTATCATTTCGTTTGTTTTATTTTTTAGTTTTCAATAATTTATTCTGCTCTTGTGTCACGATTTTACTCTACATTTTAGTACGTTTTCTCCGTCTTTTGACACGCTTTTTCTTTTTTATTTTCTATTAGGGTTGGATTTAACGACGTCACGATCGATCATGATGCTGCTCCTTTCATTATATTTCTGATCTCTCTGTCTCGGACCCTCGATCTGGATTTGCAAAAAGTATTTACCTAAGAAAACTTGGAGAAGTCAAACCAAACAGTGGTAGTTTTAATAGTAATCAAGAAAAAAGTTTAACTATAAAATAAGTGCTAAAATTATGTCTTTTTTTATAATAGGTGCTTAAAGTATTTTTTGGTTAAAATAAGTGTAATCACTAATTTTGTCCGGATTGACTTCTTTTTATTTCATTTTATAATAATGAGCTTATGTGGGCTTTTTATGTTATCACTATCTGTAACTAAAATATAAGTGTGTTGTGGGCTTCGTTTAATTTAAACTAGTTTATATATATATATATATATATATATATATATATATATTATAATATTCTAAATCCCAAAAAAATGTACTAGGTGATATATATATATACACATGTGTCATTATCATGTTATTGATTATATCGTGTTATTATACATTTGAAACCCCTAAATATTATTATTATAACCTATCCTCGTATATTATTATTATTATTATTATTATTATTATTATTATTATTATAAAATAAATTTAAAAACCCAAAAAATTAATTAACTAGAAACCCAATTTAAATAAATTATCAGCCCATTAACATTAAGAAATAAAGCACAGAGTTCATTTACAAACAACCTAAAAATATATATTATTACATGCGGCCCATATTAGGCCTAATAATAAAACTAAATCTGATAACAACAGAAACCCTAATTCTGTTTTGTCTTTGCAGCCACCTAATCTTAGATCTGACGGTCCAGATTACACTAGAAGGAGACCCTTAGATGCCCGACGCGCCGCACGCGCCAAACCAGATGACCATTCGATTTCTTTCACGCGCGCATTGAAGATATTCTCTAGACGTTTCGGATGCCCCACGAATGCGTGAAGTTCACGCACGCCTCCTCGAATTTCTTGTGACCATCCAGATTTTCACCACATCGATCGGAGGGATCACCATCAGCCACGTCGGTGCACAGGCTTTCGAAGGTCTCTCTGGTCCCCTCTCAGCAGCCACGATGCATGCAAACAAACAACAAAAAATGTCAGAGAAGAAAATGCACAACAAATTCAGAGATAAAAAAACAGAAAATCAAAATGGCAATGCGAATACAAACAAGATCAGAGGCATCCAATAGCAAAAATTCTAGGGTTTTTACTTTTCAAAAATCATGTAATTTTCGGGCTTATAAAAGTCGAACCAAACAATGTAACCCCCAAGCAATATTGGGGGAAGTTTCAGATATCAATACAAAAGGCAACCATTTTCAGAGGTATATTATTTTCATTTGGCATTTCGAAACAAAAAAAAGAATTAGGGTTTCGTTTTTTTACTTTCGCGGTCGTCGGTTCTCCTCACAGTCGTTTCCGTTTCGTCCGCCGGTGATAATCCCCTAGTCTTTTAGATCGCACGGGTGAACCGACGACGATCAGAATTGTTTACAAATAGGGGTTTCAAAAAACTAGGGTTTCGAATCTGTTTTTTTTTTGCGTCAAAAGAAAGGGGATCATTTTCGAAAATCGAAGGTCAGATCAAAATTTAGGGCGGAATAGGGCTTTTGGGCGTTTAGGGGTTCACCGACTGTCGATTAACGACGACCGACGTTTCAAGCACCGTCGTCGGGAGAGAAGGGGGATGACTGAGAAGTTTTTAGGTTTAAAAAAGGGGCTGAAATGTTTTAGGTGTAATTTTATTGTAACACCCGTGTTTTGGGGTTAAAAGTTAGCCGGGTTAGTTGGTCTGAGTCGGTAAAATTAATCTTAACCAATTTGACCTTGGATTGAGCTAATTGAGTTTTAAATAATAAGGAGGGACCAATTTGGTGATTTAACCCAAAATAATTTAAAAGGTAGACAACTTTTGAAATTAAAAAGAACAAAAGAAGAAAAAAAAGTGGTCTTCTCCTCCAAATTTCTCCCAACGTGAAAATCCAAACCTAAACCCCTTTCAAACCCCATCTACTATTCCATCAAATTTCTTCCTCTACCCAAGGTCTTTTTCAAAGGTAATTGTATATTCTCACTCTCCTCTTCATCCTCTACTTTTACATGGTTGTAGAATTCGAAACTATCAACTTTTGAAAATTTAGGATTTAAAGAAAGTTTGAGTTTTTATTGGGTTTTTCAATTTGTTTTGAATTATTAAGTTGGGTTTTGGTTTAGTCACCTTAAAATACACCTAATATGTGGAAATGAGTGAGTTTGGGTGAAAACCCGAAATGGGTCGTTGTGGCCATGTTTGAAGTGTCTAAAAGTTGGATTTTGGTGAGTTTTAAGGTTAGGTTGAAGGGCTGAAGGTTTAGGGATGTTATGAAGGTGTTTTGGGACCATTTGGATGTCATTTGGGTGGTTGAAAACATGGTTTTCAGCTAGGTTTTAAGGGACCACGAAAATGAACATTTTTTGTGGTTATTTAGGTTGAAATTTGTTGAAGTTTGGCTTGTACTTATGGGATGAATTGATGACTGAGTTTTAGCATTGATTGAGAGTAATGGATGTGTTTTGATTGGCTAGAAACAATAGGAGACATTGGAGAAGCATCGAGATCGAATCCGGACATATAGGAGGCTAGCTTTGGTTGCTAAAGAAGGGTGGTGAGTAACTTTAAACATGTTTTAAAGTTGGTTCAAGTGTGTGTAGTGTATGTGTTGGAATGTGCTTGGTAGGCCCTTCCTAAGTGGAGTTAAATTGGTAACTTAGCTCCTTGATTTCCATTGAATGCTACTTATGCCTTGCCTATTTTCTCTTGTGAAATATGGGTTGATTTGTACATGTGTATCTTGATATATGTATGTGATGCGTATGTGACTTAAATGGTGGATATGTGTTGTGGATAATGGAATTGGCACTAATTAACTTACCGGGTGTAAATGATCGATCATTAGGATTAATGTGCACACAAATTGAGTCAAAACGTACGTGGCCTTGATGGCGTTGAGTCATCAAGGAGGAGTACGATGATGTAGCATTTCACCGAAAATTTATTTATATTCTACGGGATGATGAGTGGAATCCCATCCGTAGGGCATGTGGTGATGAGTGGAATCCCGCCCATGCAAGGTCCAGTGATAAGTGTAATCCCACCGAGGTAATGTGGTTGTTGAGATTAAATCCGCACATCCGGCTAAACTAATAGTGGCCAATTGAATTTGTTCTTATAATTGTGATGGTATGATGTTGATATATGTGATGTTGAGCTTAGTATGATGTGATATGTCATATTATGACTCTTGAAAGACTAGCTAGGTTGAGTTGTTGATTCACCTACGTATGTTGTATGTGAGACTATGGGATTGCATGCTTGAACCCTGCATTGTTGATGTTTTCGATTTTAGAGCATCCTCACTAAGCTTCTAGCTTACGCTCTCATTTTCAACAATGCATATCATTAGCGTGGTGTTAACTTGGAGCAAGGCGAAAAGGGGCTTTCCAAGTTTTTGTTGCTCAAGTACGGTTTAACAATTATGTAGTAGTTTAGCAATGTGGCAAGAGTGTGTTATGTATGAGCGATGTATGACTCATATATGTGTTTGATGTTTATGAATTGACTTGGATTGTAAACATGTTATGGCTTGTCAAATGCTTATGTGAAAGCATGCCTTATGAATGTCTAAGTTGCTTTTGAATAGCATGTAAAACTTTTTGATGAATTGTGCCTTTTGGCTTTCAATGTCTTCAAGCATGCCCTTATATGTAATGTTGTCTTTGCGTAAATGACATGAATGGGTGTTACATCATATGCCTTGTGTGTTTGAGCACGTTTATCATAGGATCCATGCCTCTAGTTCATGTACGCTTATGATGAGTGTTTTTTGGGGTCATTTAGGGCCTTTAGAATTGTTGAGAAATGCCTAAGTCTGGTTTTTGAAGGTTGTAGACAGCCTGTGTTTCGAAACAGGCTGATCCGTTTCGGAACGGGTAAGGCTTCAGGGATCCCGTATCAGAACACGTTTCGATACGGTTTGGCCACTGTGAACCCCTGTTCCGATACGAGTTTCGGAACACTTTGGCTACTGGAAATCTGAGAAATTGTCGAGATGAAAGCATTTCGAA
This sequence comes from Hibiscus tridactylites, assembly GCA_958450335.1. NCBI lineage: Eukaryota > Viridiplantae > Streptophyta > Magnoliopsida > Malvales > Malvaceae > Hibiscus > Hibiscus tridactylites. Next base: position 57,225,501 of record OY288291.1, on the reverse strand, counting down.
ACGGGTCTAAAGGTTTCGAAACGGTCAATATCTCGTTGACCACGAGAAGTTGACCATTGAGGGTGTTTTGGAACGGTTGACCTCCGTTCCGATACGGCCTTCGCGTATGGGCTTGGGGCAGTTGACTAGGTCAAGGCGTTTCGATACGCCTCAATGGTGTTTTGAAACGGCCTGCCTAATGAATTAAAATTGGACTGTTTAATTGATGTTTTGTGTTCAAATGATTGTCTTCCTCAAATTCTTCTGCTGATGTGTTCACATAGGATTTAAATGTGCCTTTAGAGAAGATTAATTTAAAGGAAAATTTTTAGGGTTGCTAACCGAGGGGGAACCTTAACGAGTTTTGCTTCGGTTTTTCCCGTGTGACCTACTCAGACCGGTCATCCGGCCAGACCGGGACGAGGGGGTTACATTTATAGTGTTTTTATGTTTTAAAAAATGGTCTAATCGCTTGTTAATCCCTCCATGTCACACTATTTCAGTGAGTAAGGGCTTCCGCGTTTTAAAATGGTGTTTTTGGTCCTTGCAGTTTTAAAATGATTTGTAATTTCGTCCTGGGGCCGGTCCGTAGTGGTCAAATCCCTCGTCTACCCCCTTTTAGTTTCTGCGCTCTTTCAATTTGGTCCTTGTTCTTACGATTTAATCACTTCTTTAGCGGTTTAATTCCTTTTTGGTCCTTGAAGCTCATGATTTCGATCTTTTTGGTCATTTCCAGTATTCATCCCTATTCTTATGCATTTTAATTTCTGCCTTGCATTTACTTTTATTTAATTTCAGTCTTTTTATGCACTTTGCCATGATAATATATTTATGTTGTTTATATTCAATGTGGATGATAATTTATGTTGCTTTGATTTCATTATGTTGGATGTTATATTCTTATTGTTATAATATATAGTTTGTGTGTCCATAATATTTTTTTAATGAATATTATACTTTTACATAATGTTTGATTTATATCTATTATAAGTTCTTATATCAAAGAGTATTTATAAGTACATAATTATGTAATACATTATATAATATATAGTTTATATTAAGTAACGTAAAATATAACATATGGTTTTAATACACATATGTATAATATAAGGTTTTCTTATATAATATAGTCTTATACATATAACATAGTTTTAATCTATGTGTTGTGTGTGGTTTTAATGGATGCATAGCTTAGATTTTTTTATGATTGCTCGAATGTGTATTTGCGACATGCATTTTTAATTGGTATTCACATATTTTGATCGCATGATAATTAATTTTAATCATAAAAAGGAAATACTTATTAATTCGCGTATTTATGTTGTAATATCCTAGCTTATTGGATATTCTCCAAATATTTGAATTAATTTGTATCGTCTAAAGGTAAATTCGTAAATAATTAAAGCGGACAAGACCACGACATCATATTTTATCCGCTTGAACCATACATAAAGGTGACGTACGGGATCCGAACCCTAAACTAACACGACAGTCAAACTTATATGATGTCGGTTTAGTCTATAGTCCGGTGTACCGTCATCCTTTTTAATTAAATGCTTAATTAATTTTAAAGTCACGATTTGATAAAGCCCGCACTATTTAAGTCAAATTTTCATTTAAGAACGTTTAATTAAATTCACTTTAGGTTTTAAATAATTTCTATCGATTAAAGACAACAAGTATTTTGGTACCGATTTCCGGGCGTGATGGGGGTGCTAACCCTTCCCTACACGTAACCAACTCCCAAACCCTTTTTAAATTGAATCTCTAGTTTTTATGGTGTCCGGCCTACCTTAGTGGCCGGTGGCGACTCCAAATTTTTACTTTTTTCCAAAATTTGAATTTTACCTTTTTAATAAATCTTTTTCAAAAATGAAACACTTAAAAGTTTTTGGTTAAAAAAAACCTTATAACAATAGGTGCCTAAAGCTTATTTTTGGTTTGTTTTAAGGTAAACTAAAGTAACTACTTTGACACTTATTTTAATAAAAAAATGAAACTTTAGGCACTTATTTCAGCTAAAAAATATTTTAGGCACTTATTGCAAAAAATAAACATAATTTGAACACTTATTTTGTAGTTAAGCCTAGGAAAAATGACATTTGGATGATGCTAGCTAAACTATGAAAATTTAAAAAAGAAAATGAAAGAAAAAAAGCAATAAAGGGGGTTGAAACATAAGAATAGAATTTTTTTAGTGGCTTTATATGCCCTACGCTAAAAAATTAGATCTATAGTCAAGATTTAAGGTTAGGGTTTAAGGAACTAGAGGTAGGGTATAGGGGTGTGCAAAATAAACCGTACCGTTAATCATAACCGTTAATCGGTATAACCGTTAAAATTTACCGATTAATTAACCTACCGTTAAAGCTTAAACAGTTTCAGTTAACCAACTGTTAAAAATAATGGATAATAGTTAACCGTTTGGTTAATCGTTATGAAATTATTTAGACATAAGATGAAGTTTGTGATTAGAAATTCTTTATTTAAATATTTTTATCTAAAAATTTTAATACAATATTTATCGAAGAGATAAGTTTGTTATTCTCAAAAGAATTAGTGAACATTTGAAAAAAAAATTGTAATAGGTTACAAGTTAACCTGTAACTGAACCGTTAAGTAGCGGTTAGCCACTATAACAGTTAACCGTTTCAAAATTTAATAATAAATTGTTTCTTAATAGTTAGATTACGATTTAATAACCACTATAACGGTTAACCAATTGTTTATGCTAAATGGTACGATTAACCTACCATAAACATTCCTAATAAGTTATATTTGTTAGAATTTAGAGTTTATAGTTTAGCATTTAAAATCTAGAGTGGACGGTCTTATTTGACATTCACATCTCCTAGTTTATAATGCAAACCTTACCCCACCAATTATAAAAAAGTAATTATTATTTACAAAATAATAAATTAATATAATAATTTTCAAATAAATTGGATATTAAATTAAATACGCTTACAAGTCACCAATGGGGTTGGTCAAAGTGGTAAGCATCTTGGTATTGCTTAAATAGATCTCAAGTTCGGTGCGTTGTGTATATAGAAAATTCTCATTGAGAGACTCATTCACCAAAATTAGATGTGCGACGTGGGTCGGTTCGAATTAACCAGGGCGAAGCCATGAAAGCCGAAAGGGAAAAAAATTAGGCAAAATAAATTAATTATTTTTTAATATGATAGGTGTGATTACAATGTAGTATTTGTTCAATTTTCTTAACCTTTTTATAAGCCACACACACCATACACATATGGTGCTCGAACCCGGATCACTTGGATGAAATACATCATCCTTTACTATTGGCAAGGTCGGCCCTGGTCAGGAGCAGCAAGGGAGCCTGCCCAGGCCCATTGCTCAGGAAAATTAAATATTGTATATTTTTTAATTATATTTAAAGATTTAGTTTATTTTAATATTTGTTATTAGTGCCTATTTTTTATATTTGTTAATAGGGGTTAAGATTTTTCCAACATTTATTATTAAAGATCTACTCTTAATATTTTTTTTCTAATACTTGTTATTAGGGGCTTATTTTTTTATATTTGTTATTAGAGGCTGAGTATTTTTCAGTATTTATTAGTAGGAGTCTACTCTTAATATTCAATTTTTTTTCTAATACTTGTTATTAGGGGTAAGTTTTTTTTTTTCTGATATTTATTATTAGGGATCTACTCTTAATATTTATTTTTTTCTAGTACTTGTTACTAGGGTTTCAGTTTTTTCCAATATTTGTTATTATGGGCATAATTTTAAGGTAAAATTTTGATATACATGCTGGTAAAACTAATTTTACACAAGTTTGCATAATTACATTATAAAACTCAAATCCTAAATTCTAACCCTAACCCTAAAAAACTAAACCTTAAACCATATAACCTAAATTCTCAACACTAAACTTAAATTCTAAATCCTACAACATAAACCCCTACACTTTAAACCCTAAACTAAAACCCTAACCCCTAAAACTAAAAGGCACATGTAAACTAAAGTTTACACGACATGCGTATCAAAGTTTTTTTAATAGTTTTAAAAATTAATTTTTTCAATATTTGTTATTAGGGGACTAATTTTTTCAATACTTGTTACAATGGACCAACTCTTAAAATTTAATTTCTTTCATTACTTGCTATTAGGGACAAAGATTTAAATAGCGGCATGCAACCACAACAACGATCGTTATATGACGGTAGTGACATCATCTAAAACCACAATATATGGAACCATTATGTCCACAATAGCAAATGTTACTAAAAAAAATTCATAATCGCGATACTCGCAATAAACAAAATAACATCTATTATATCCACAATCATAATAAACACAACACAACTGAAAATATGACTATAACTATAATTACAATTTAAATCCTCAATTTAAGGTCATTTTTTAAGTTCGCCCCGAGCCTCCGAAAACTAAAGACCGGCCCTGACCATTGGAACCACTCAACCTGTTCAAATAAATTGATTGTTTAATTTTACCTTTTGATTTAAAATCACGTGGTGTAGTATATTAGATTCTCTAATTCTATAAGAGATTTAGGAAGATTGAATTTCTCTCACTTTCCTTTAAAAGATTGAAAATTTTACTTAATTTTCCTTTTCCTTATCCACAGTCCAAACATGCTGTTAAGTATGTTACGCATGCCATAATTACGATTTACAACAAAATATTTTGTTACACACGCTCATATTAATTTAAGATTTATAATTTAAAAATTAATATTTATGTATAAAATTTAAAATTTAGAATTCAAGATTTGATATTGAGTTACAATAAATTTCTATGTTTTAATCTGAAAATATAACGTGTTTAGTTATATTTAGGATTTAGGGTTTGGACATAATTTTTCTCTCCATGTATTTGTTATTAGAGGTACAATTTAAAAGTAAATTATTTTATTTTTGTCTATTATTAAAATTTTATTTTTTATCAATACTTATTATTAAGGTCAATTTACAATAAACTAATTTATTTTTTTACTCTTAATTTTTTTCTTTAATAATTGTTATTAGAGTCCCAATTTACAAAACAAATTAATTTATTTGCCTATTCTTATTTTTTTCAATACTTGTCAGTAGAGTTTATTTTACAAACATTTTAATTTATTTTCATCTACTCTTAATTTTTTTTCAATACTTGTTATTACGGACTCAATTTACAAGCAATTTAATTTTTTTTTGTCTACTCATAAAATTTAATTTTTTCCCAATAATTGTTATTAGGATTCCAATTTACAAGCAAATTATTTTTTCTACCCTTAAAATTTATTTTCTTTCAATATTTATTATTAGGAGCCTAATTTTTAAATTATTCGTTGGACCACTAAAATTTCAGAAACAAGCGTGCACATAACCAACATAAAATATTAGAAAAGCTTAAATTTAAAAAATACGGAAGTGATTTTTTAGAATACTAGTGTGATTATATGATAGTATATGTTCGTTTTTTTAACTCTTTAACAACGCACACACACCTTGCATATAAAGGCGGAGCTAGAATTGAAGGTTGAGCGGGCACAATACCTCTATTTCTACTTGTACATATAAATACTCGAACTTTATTTTTTCTACTATAACCGCTCGTTAAGTTTACGGAGGTGTTGGTTAGGCGTGAAATATAAAACAACTAGTGATAGTGTGGGCAAGCCGATCATAGGCGTTTAGTCTATTTTCTTCTTCAAAAACATTTTTTTCCACGTGAAATTAATGTATTTTATGTAGTTTTTAGGGGGTTTTGCCCTTTTGGGGAGTTTAACTTATTTTAAGTTTCTATTGATTTAAATATTAGTGAAATTTTATGAATTTTAGTTTGATATAATGTTTATATTATTTAAATATTAATTCATTTATGTACGAATTAATTCGTTTCAATGGTTAAGGGAACGATTGTTGTTTCTAGAGGCTACGAGTTCGAGCACCAGTAGCTGCAACATGGTGATTGAGCATGCATTGTCAAATGGTTGAGAATATATTTAGAACAGATATTACTTATAATCACCTTAGCTTTCAAAAAAAAATATTCATTCATAAACTAAAAAACACTAAATGTTTAAGCATGTTTGATCTCACATCTCTTATATATTATGCCAACGACAATATCAACCGAGATAAAGTCAATAGACAAATATCAATCATATAAATTTAATATATTTAGGCTTATCGGTCAGAAAGGTGCCCGAACTATACTCTTTTTTCTATTTAGATGCCTAAATTTTGTTTCGGGCCAAATTGATGCCTAACGTTTACTTCCGTAAGTAAAATCAGGTTTTTCCGTGACATACGTTAAATTTTTTTCTTATCTAATAGAAGTGTGACATGTGACATATTTTTGTTATTTTTATTTTTTTAAACCATAAAATCTAAAGAACCCAAACCTTTAGGGTTCGTTTGGTTCTAGAGAATGTAGTCCGTTTTCATTTTCATTTTCTTAGAAAATGAAAAACAACGAAGAAAACGTGTTTGGTTGGAAAAATAGAAAATAATTTTTAGAAAATGAAAAAAAATAAGTGAAAATTTAAAAACATAAAAAAGATGTTTTCACTAAAAATGTTTTAGGAAAATGGAAAGTATGAAAACACTGGTTTTTTAATTTTAACTCGGATTCGAATCCTTTTAATGCCATTTTTTAAAACTTTGAGTTATTTACTCATATTTTATTTATTATTTCAATTATTTAATAATTATTTTTTTTCAATTTTTCAATTATTTTCTCATTCCTATTTTGAAAAGTTATAAACCAATCACATTTTCACTATTTTCATTTTTGAAAATAACTTTTCATCTCCATTAACCAACCATGTTTTCTGAATTTTTAGAAAACTGAAAATTATTTTCTGAAAATGAAAACAGAAAACAAAAACAGAAAAATATTTCTCTAAAAAAGCCCAATCACCGTCCACCTTGCCTTCGTCGAACTCCTACGACGGAAAATCCCATCATCCCGTCGTCGAAAACTGACGAATGAATCATCAATTGCTCTGTCGACGAACATCCAACAATGAAAAAAGCGATCGATTGAGTTTTTGACCGGCGACTAAAGGGTGAGGGATGCCAAATGGTGAGGTACACGATATTTGGGTGGTAAACGGTGAACCACCGGCGCGTGGGGTATACCGAACTGTGAGAAAGATGTGATTTGAGAGTTTGATTGAAAGAAATTAAAACTTTGGGTTTTTTATAAAAAAAAATCATATTTTTAAAGAATTTCATAAATTAAATTAATAAAAAATATGCCACAAGTCATGTTATAAATTGGATGATAAAACTTTTTGAATGGTCCTTGACAGAAAAACTTGATTTAATTTACAGAAGTATACGTTAGACATTAATTTAACTTCAAACAAAGTTTAAGCACTTAACTTAAATAAGAGTATAGTTTGAACACATTTACGATGTTTAATCCATATATTTATATAAAATCAGTTAATAATATAAAAATCAATAACAAACTGACTTACCGTGTTAATCCGGTCTTAACCAAATTTTGCCCACCCTAGTATTCACGTACTTGAGTAAAAATAAATAATTTTTTTATCGTCACCAAACAGAGAAAACAAATATAGTACAAGAGCTAGCAAAGTAATTATCCCATTTCACGCTTTAAAAAGCCGAATACCCAGTGGATTGTGAAACCGAAAATCATCGTTCCTTTGTTAATTAACACTATCCCAATATTCAACAATGGCGCTCTTCTCCGGTGGCTATTTCTTTGCTTATTCTAATGACCGGCGACGAACCACGAGCTTCAAAACTCCCCATTCACATTCTTATTCTAAACGCCCTCGCAGCTTAAACTTGAGTTTTACTTTTCACCGGAAAGCCGGAACGAGGTATATTATCATGAGTGACAACAGCAAAAACTGCGGCGCGGTAGGAGCCGGGATGAAGGCCGGCGAACGAGATCAACCCCAACTACATCGGCAGCTTCAAACTGATTTGGCTCGTGAAACTGTCGAAGAACATCAACTTTTGCATTCAAGTAAAGCTATCACATTTATTCCACACATATATACTGTTATCCGGTAAACCGGTTAATACATAAAATAATTACGGGTTTTAATCTTGATACACATGCTATTTAAAATTAAATTTTACACAAATCCATATACAGTGGCGGATGCACTCAGTTCTGGTAGGTTGCATCCACGTCCTATTTTTTAATTTTCTTTTTGAAAAATATGTTTGATTTTGTGTTATTTTAAAAAAAAAAATTTTAAGTTTGTAAAGGAAATCTTATTTTTTTTTTCATACCTATTTAAGAAAAAAAATTTAACCCCATTTTTAAATTTCTAGATTCGTCAATGCATGTGTATTTATACTATAAGCTCAAATCCTAAATTATTAAACCTAAACCACAAACTTTAAACCTTAAAATTTAAATACTACAACACAAATCCCTAAACTTTAAACCTTAAACCCTAAAATTAATTGAGTTTTACACCATGTAAGTGGATCTCATCCCCCCCCTCTCTCTCTCTCTCTATATATATATCTATATCTATATATATATATATATAGACATGAGATCCAGTTACAGTATATAAAACTCAATTAATTTTACAGTACTAATTCATGACCATTGGATGAGTGAAATTGATGGACGAGATTAGAAGTAGGATATGTGAAGATTATGAAGAAAAAAAAGTAAGGAGTTAATCTTATCCATCTATTTCACCCATCTAATGACCATGAATTAGTGTAAAACTAGTTGAGTTTTACATAGTGTAGGTGGATCTTAACCTTATATATATAAGTAATTATTCAATTAATACACATGCGGTGGAAACAAAAAAAAATCCACATGTCTTAGTTTTAGTGTTTAGGGCTAAATTTTAGAGTTTAAAGGTTAGGTGTTTAGGTTTAGTTGTTCAAAATTGATGAATTGTGGTTAGAATTTAAAAATTGAGATTATAATTTAGGGTTTATAGGTTAAAACTTAAATAATTAAATATATTATAAACTAATGGTTTCATTCTTAATAATATGTTGTTATCTGTTTTAATGACGTATAAAGAACCATGCTCTAAATCAAATAGGTGTATTCATTTATTTTACATTAAGCAATAAACTTTTTTCTGTACTAGGTTTTTCCTGGAGCAAGATTTTTATAGTTAATGGACAAGTTTTTCTTATTTCTCTTTGACTTCTTGGTCCTTAAATTGATTATTGTTTAAATATTGTCTCTTTATTGAATTAGTACTAAAAACCACTTTCAATTAATATGTACGATGTGCCAATAATTAATGTTTTGAATTCCTTTTCATTAACCTACAGCACCCTTGTCGTCGTCTTCAACTGCATTTTCAGACTCAAGAGCTTCTTATGAGTCTGGCCTTCGCGTTGCATATCAGGTGTGTATTAACAACGTCGGAGCTAGAAATTTATTTAAAGGGTGTTATTCTTTTAACGATATTTAAAGAGAGTTAATCATTTATAAAGGATGTCGTTTTATTTATAAAGAAGTGTCATTTGTCTATATCTTTAATTTTTTATAAACAAATTATATTGGAAAAAAAAGTTTCTAAAAAATTTTAGATTGTCCTGAGATACCCCATTCTAAAGGTTGGCTCCGCCCATATATATATATATATAGTCATTGGTTTTAGAGTATTTCATTGATTTACTAAATAGTTTTCTTTATTTTTGCAAGGGAATTCGTGGCGCAAATGGTGAATTGGCTGCAAAGGAAGCATATCCCAATTGTGAAAAGATTGCTTGCCACCATTTCCATGCAACTTTTGAAGTGATTGTCTTCTACTTTTACCTAACTAAATCAATAGATATTACGTCTTTAAAAACACACTCGAACTTACATATACATATACATATACATATACATATACATATACATATACATATACATATACATATACATATACATAGGAATGGAATCCGTTTACACAATATAATAATTTTTAAGTTTTACATGTTTTTTGGATCATTAGATGATTGTAATGGATGACTGAAGTTAATAGTAAGATATATAAAGATTATCACTTGGGAAGAATAAAAAAGTAAAAGTGAATCTCATCCATCCATTTTCCCCATCCAACGATCCAAAAAAATATATAGAACTATAAGTTTTACTTTATGTCTAAATCGATTATATATATATATATGTATAAATCCTAGTAACATTAATATAACACACTCTTGATGTTAAAGGCTGTTGAAAGCCGGGTTGCAGATAGAGCAATTATACCAATAGAGAATTCACTTGGAGGGAGCATCCATGGAAACTACGACCTGTTGCTTCGCCACGATCTGCATATCGTCGGGGAACTTCTACTTGCCGTTTCTCATTGCTTGCTTGCCAACCATGGCGTTAAGCTTCAGGATTTGAACACGCTTCTCAGCCATCCTCAAGTACTCATCCATCTGCTTCTGCCTTTGCATTTGCCTTTGCCAAAACCTCTTTATTCATGGGGTTAATACTTTACTTTTTAATAATTTTATGCCTAAAAGATTTAGGCTTAACCCAACAAATTGCCAACATCATTAAATGAAATATTGACGTTGTATAGTTAATGAACCCTAAACCTTAAACCCTAAATTCGAGCTGTACAACGTTTCAGGCTCTTGCTCAATGTGAGAAGACGTTGAGGAAGCAGGGATTGGTGGGAGAGGCAGTAAGTAATACTGCAGTTGCAGCAAAGGTAAGGTCTTAATGATGCAACCACTTGTTTCTTAATTGAAGTTGATTGGCCATGATTTCATATTATGGACCGTTTATAAACATTGTAGCAAGTGGCTGTGCAAAAGCTAAGAGACAAAGGAGCCTTGGCTAGTTCATCTGCTGCACAGATTTATGGACTCAACATTCTTGCTCCCAACATGCAGGTTCATTTAATTACATGTTCAATACAAAAGTTTCAGTCTGGTTTTGTTTAATTACATGTTCATTTATGGCAGGATGATTGCAATAACGTAACCCGGTTTCTGGTGCTAGCCAGGGAGCCCCTTGCTCCTACCACAGATGGTCCCTTCAAGGTCAGCATAAACTCAATGCCGCCGGCTGCCGAGTCCAACATCGGAATGTTTAATCGTTTTAAATTTTTTCTATATCCTTATATTCGTATTTGAATATCCATCTCGAACGAAACATTGCAGACAAGTATAGTTTTCTCATTAAAAGATGGTCCTGCTGTGCTTTTTGATGCACTTTCTGTCTTCACCTCGAACCAAATCGAACTTCTAAAGGTACAAATAACCAATCTCAAGTTGCCAAATCTGTGCCCTTTACTCTTTTGTAAAATGTAAATAACACCAACTCTTCATTGTTTCCTTGAAAACCAGATTGAGAGTCGTCCATTGAAGAACCAACCTATGCAAGCTTCAAAGAAGAACAATAAAACCATTGGGTATGTTCATTATAAATGATCCAATCAAACTAACCTTGATTGATTCATGGCTTGATTCTTGGGGTTTGTTTTCCTTGGTTAGATGCTTCAATTACCTTTTCTATGTGGACGTTGAAGCATCGACGGCTGATCCGAGAGCACAAATTGCTCTCACACATCTACAGGTTTGCTTCTAATTTAATACCTTTCAACATCATGTATGAAGTTGATATTTAAACATTGTTATTCATTTACAGGAGCTTTCGACATTTTTACGAGTTCTCGGGTGCTATCCAATGGACACAAGCAGGGCATATGACTGATGCTTTGACAGTTTATCAGAGTTCCATAATACATATAAATAAATATATATGTATATAATTGAAATTCAGGGATTAATATTCATTATAATATTTATGTAATCAACGTGCCTGCCATAAGGGGAAAGGAAAATAACAGTGCAGAAGTTACCAAGGAAGTTTCTGCAGTAGTTGAGCCTTGAATGGCAAGCGAACAACATGAGTTCTAAACTTTCAATTTATTTCGAGTCATTCGATTCAATAGTAGCAATGTATTAGGCTTTGAGGGATGCCCCGGCTTTCACAAGGTCTTCTAGAGCCTTCAATATCTGGGGTTCGGTCAAACCTTCCAAGCGAACACCCTTCTCGACACCCATATCTGCATTCAGATCAAATTGGATCAGTGGGATTGATGCAATGAATTTATTTAATCCAGACAGATCGGGTAAATTAAAACAAAAGCATGAGGAAGAAAATGAGCTCGGTGGCATCCAACTCGTGATACGACTGAAGGTAGATATCAAGGGTCTTGCAGGCAGAAAAGTAATTTACGATGAATAAATGTGACACAAGATAGATTTCACATACAGATCCTATGATCATTCATGTAGCGGAACACGCTAAATAACGAAACAAAAATCTATCCAATCTTGTTTGTGCATTTAGTTGTTTTCATAATCTTCATTTGAATGCCTGCACCGAAACATCTATTAAAAATTGTATAACAGTGAACTCAAAGGTTTCTGCCAACTAGCATTAGTTTAGTTATTATCAGTACAGAGAACAATATGACAGATAACCTCACTGCACAAAAACAATGATGATACTAATAGAAGTGCAAAAAATACGAATGAAAAAGACTAAATGGATACAAAAGCAATTAACAGTACATCATTGCCCAAAATGATTATGTTGTACAAACACTTCCTATTGGCTTGAGGCTGAACTACACAATGAAGTCGAAAACCCCTAATGCTGGAATACAAAAACTTTAACAACGAGCATAATAATGTCAATGAAGTGGTTCGATTCTGAGTCTTCTGTCCACAACCAAAAACCAGGCCATCAAAGATAAAGCAAAAACACTGTTCTCCCCTCTAATGAGAGATGAACGACATGGATAAATTACCAACGGCCAGCTCAGAGGAAGGTTCTTCAAAGATAAAAGTATTTTTGGTCCAGCTTAGGTCACTAAATTGTCTATTTAATTGGGATTATTCAGCAAATGGAAGGGACCTTAATTGTGGGCCATTAGTTCTTGAATTTACACTGGATTTGTGTGTGCGCCCGTGTGTGTGTGTGTGTGTGCATGTGTCTTTTTAGGTAATTGTAAATTTAATGGCTTAGAAATTCTTGATTTCTTGTCCAATTAAGTCTTGCAAGTGCACATATCTATCAACTCTCTACGTAATTCAAATTGATTAAAGCTTATTTTAGTAGAGACATGTACCAAATAAGAACATGCAACCAACCATAGACCACTGCACTTTCCGATTCACCGGTAAACCTTATCCCTTGTATATACTCTTTCACAAAACTTATCCAACATGTTTCCTCAACTCATTTCCATCTAGAATCACACAGCCAAACTGACCCAAAACTCACATGAGCCAGCAGCTTCCAGGAAATTATTACAAGCTCACGCCTAGTTTCGAGCCACTATTTTGTGATCATATCTATAGTAGATAAAAAAACCATACCCCCAATAAATAGTTTTTCCAAACCCAACTAAAGGCCAGTATGGTGGATTATCTCAAATTTGTCACACCACCAAATGAACAAACAGAGACCAAAATCCATTATAAACAACAATCTATTACCACCAAACAGTTTATCATCTTTTTAGAACAACAGAAAAGGGCAAAACATGTTTTGTATTCAAAGGGCTAGTACATTAATAGTCACTTGGTTCAATTTTCTATCGGCCCATAGTTCCTATCCATATCCACTCGGAAGCTCATTTTTCTAATTTCCAGTGAGTACAAAAGTTAGAAATAGAACTACCTTCGATACAAAGGAAGTGTACATTAGCATCTTCTGTTAGTAATGCTTTACAAATTCGAATAAATCGACCAATGTTAAATTCCTAAATCAAAACTTAAAAATAGGAGTAAAGAGGCAAACATCAGGATAGAAAACATGGAATGAAGAAAAATGGAGATAAGAATAAAAGAATACCATATCTAGCCCAAATTTGGGGCTCAATCCCATTGCATTCACGAATGAGGATCGGGAATTTAGGGTTTAAAGTCTTGAGATCCTTGTAATTTTGTTCCACAAATGACCTGTTGGAAAACAAAAGAAATTAATTTATATGAAAATAAAAAGAGAAATGTTTTAAATAGAGGGAAATAGGAGAAATAAAACCTAGCAGATGCACTGGTAGGGATGTTTGGCAAAAGAGAACTCGTAGCTCTTTGAGATTTCGAGATAATTGGCTTCTCCACGCCATTGTTTTCCTTTATTATCTGAGAAAACAAAAATTTAAACGATTGGGAAGGAGAAAGTAGAAGCCTGGACTTTGGTGCTATAAATGGAAGGAAAAAAAATCAAAATTGGGTAAACTCTCTTGTTGCTCAACTAATTTTTAAGTTGCTTTCAATTTGGTCACACGATTTTTTTTTTATATATTTCCATCATTGTCCTAAGAGAACATTTTCATTTTAATCGTCCGTTTGGTTTTAGATTTTTTTTTAGAAAATAATTTTAATTTTTAAAAAATTTAAAAATATGCTTGATTGATAAGAATGGAAACTTATTTTAGAAAGGAAAATAGTGAAAATGTGTTTGATATATAGTTTTTTTTTAAAAATATATTAGATAATTAAAATAAAATATAGTTAAAAAATATTAGTATAATAATAAATAAATAAAATATGAGTAAATAAAACAAAATTTAAAAAAATGATATTAGAAAGATTCGACCCAAATAAAATGAAGTTAAAATTAAAAAAACCCTTGTTTTGTATTATTCACTTTCCTAAAAAAATTCAATGAAAACATTTTTTATGTTTTCAAATCAGTTTTTTGTTTTTGTTTTCTAAAAATTATTTTCTAATTTTTCAACCAAACACGTTTTTTTTACCATTTTTTATTTTCCAAGAAAATGAAAATAAAACGGGTTTTATTCTCTAGAACCAAACGAACCCGTGATATCGACTGTACGCATCACGTGTATTCTTAAATTTTCCAGTTGATCATTCAATTTTGAAAGTGTTTTCATTTTGGTCATTCAAAAAGTTAATATTTTTCCTTTCAAAAAAATGTTAATATTTTAATTACCCAATCATCAAAACTAATATCAGAGGCATTCGAATTTGGAGTGAGTCGTAGATGAAATTAGATAAGTATGATAGTTATAGTTAGGGGTGGGCAAAAATACCCGATTCGGTTGACTCGACCCGACGACCCGAACCTAAAAATGCCAGGTAATTTCTGAAAAAAATTTACTGGACCCGGCAAATTTCTCGGGACACGGGCCGGAAGTTTTCCCTTACCGGGTACCCGACCCGACCCGATAAAATTTAATATATATATATATATATATATATATATTTATATTTAAAATTATATTTTTATTTTATGTTTCTTAATATTTTTACTCTAAAATTAAGTTTAAATCCTTAAAAATTTTATGTTTGTATTATATTCTTTTAAGTTTTAAGTTTAATTTTTTAAAAATATTTTTGTGTTTAACATATGATTTTTTTTAATTTTAAAATTTAAAAAAAAATCGAGTACCCAAATTTTACGGATACCCAAATATAATGGGTCGAGACACGAATCGCTTAATGAGGTACCTGGATGAACCGAGTACCCGACAATGCCCACCCCTAGTTATAATGACACATCGGGTAATTAAAATATTTAATAGTTTTACTCTATTTGTAATTTTGTTTGTGTAAAAAGATAAATATTTAAGTTAAAAATATAATGATTTAGTAAATATTTAATCAGGTAAGGGTTGAACTAAAAAATAATGGATTTGTACTTTCAAATGTTTTAGTTTAATAAAAATTTAGGTATGTATAAATTTAAATATTAAACACATTAAGCCTTTTTTTATGAATTATTAATTTAAATACTTAATAAACCCGTATACATTTTAAATTAATATTTTAACTCATCCCAATATTTGATCTTTATTTCGTCTATAGTAGGTTATGAGATTGGTTGAAGAAATATTTAAGAAATGTTGACGATGGGTCAAAATAGGTTTTACTCTGATAGGTGAAAGTGAGTTTTATATTCTATAATATAAATAAAGGGTAATTATACCATGCAATTTCGGTGAAAATATTTTGTTTTCACAAACACCTTAATTTTAGGGGTTAGAGATTCAGTTTATGGTTTATAGTTTAGAAGTTTAAGTTTATATGCTTAGAATTTAGGGATTGTGGTTTGAATTTAAAGTTTAAGGTTAGAATTTATGAGTTACACGTAAAAACTTAAATTTCTAACATATTACTCTAAAACATAAACCCTAACCTCTAAACCTAACTATAAAGCCTAACTCATAATCATAGACCCTAAATTTTAAACCCCTAAACCTAAAATCATAAACTATAAACCATAAATTAAATCCACTAACCCTAAAATTAGAGCACTTGTGGAAACTAAATTATTCCACCATTGCATCATATATTTTATCATAAATAAAAACACGAGTTGAGAGAAAATTGGGTCGATAAAAATATCCTTTTTGGTTTATTATATTACTGCATTGACATTAGCAAAATATTTTAATATATTACTGAATTTTCTATAAAATAATATTAATTAAAAAAGTCATAACAATATTAAAATAGAATTTAATTAGATAAAATCAGATAACAGTATTTAAATAGATTTTATATTTGTATTAAAATAATAATAAAAATATTTAATGCACATAATGTGTAGTCATTATAATAGTTAATGATTTAGTTTAGAGTTTAAAGTTTAAGAGTTTAGCTTATACGTTTTAGAATATATACTCTATGGGTAGGATTTAGAGCTTAGGTTTTAGAGGAATAAATTTTAATTTCATTTTTAAAGAGTAAATATTTAAAAGTGTATAATTTTTTACACTGCATATATATCAAAGAATACTCTTAAACTACACTTTTTTTTATTCGAATATATATAATTTTATTAAAAAAATCATACAAGGTCTCATTAAAAACTTTCCTAACTCAAAATGAAAAAAAAGTATATATGAATAATTAAGAAAGAAAACGAACATAACACGACACCACCAAACAAAAATAACGCATATGTGAGCTAGCATCACAACAAAGCCATCGTCCCTACTTCCCACAATCACAATAGCAACACATCTCACCCCTGACCAAGTAACCAAAAGACTGAAACCCCCACAATATTCCACTCATGCCCGACCCTTAATTTATTACTCGAAATCATGCCGAACGCTTAACTCCTCTCTTGGCTAATGCATCCGATAAGCCATTCGCTTTCTCTAAACCTTGAAAACAATTTTGCACCTTACACCCAAAAAAAATTCAAAACTCACGGCAAGATTATATCAACACTCCACCAATCAAAAGATAAGTACCATAATTTTCGAATTACCTCACGAAAACAAAATATGATTGATTTCATCTTTCCCCTCATGACACCATAAGCAAACATCCTCCATATTACCAAAAGAAATACCTCGCTCGAAAAGGAAGCAAATCGTCGACAATTGCTTTAAGGATACAAACCATAAAAAACATTGTACCTTACTGCACTTTCACTCCACATCTGGTATTCTGAAAGAGCTCATTAGCCTCGTTAACTCGCCCACCGAAAACACTCCATTAACATTCGGACACCACACTAACTTGTCTACCATTATAATTACCAAATTCTACTACACAACAAGAGAGACCAAATCATGTAGCTGGTGTTGTTCAAATATCCTTAGCTTACAGCTGAAAAAATCAGCCCAGTGATCATGTGTGAATTTTCTATCTTCACTATAATTCGATACTAAAGTAATTTTAGAGACGACAATCCGAAAAAGTCGTGGAAACATTACCATACATCTTGTCAAAACAACACCTTAGAACCGTCACCAATCACCCAAACAAAACATTGCAAACACATGAAACGTTGCACATCCGCATTCTCTTGAACATCAAAAAAATTGTCTTCAAATAGTCGACATTCGGTGTTTTCTCACCGTGTTCAATCGCCACAACAACATCATTGTCCCATATTTTACAATGACCAAAGATTTCCATAAATAATATGCAAAACGCTAAGCCCACTTGGCAAGCAACGCTAAATTTCGCGTTCGCAAATTAACTACTCCTAGGCCCCCCAAATGCTTTGGTCTACACACTCTATCCCACCCCACTCTACTCATTTGTTACTGTCCATTTTCTGCACCCCATAAAAATGCTCCCCGAATACAATCAATCTTGCGAATTACTCACTTAGGAATAAAGAACACTGCCATATAATACGTTCGTAGCACCGACAAAATTGAATTAACCAACACTACTCTCGCCACAAAGGATAATGAATACCGCTTCCATCATGCCAAAAGTACACGAAACTTCTGAATCAACGGATCCCAAACCTCGATTATCCTCGAATTTATCCCAATTTGCATACCAAAGTATTGGAACGACAACTCGCCCCTCGAGCAGCCCATTTTCGCTGCCATTTTAGTCGCAGTTGATTCCTCAATTCCAATGGCATAAAGCGATGACTTAGTGAAATTAATTTCCAATCATGTGCCATAATGAACACAAGTTAAAATATAAGCTTCTCGCCATCTCCACCTCCCCGGTAAAAATATAAACGTATCATCTATAAATTGCAAATGTGAGAAACGAAAATCTGGAACGACTAATACCCCTCAATACACCCCAATTTTTACCGTTTACCATAAATTGATATAGGTTAAAGGGTCAAATTTACTCCTGTAGTAATTCGAAATCAACAATGTTGCCCCTACTTTTTTTTCTCCGTAATTTTGCCTTCAAAGTTAGTCAATTGTACCAATGTTGCCCTTTGACCGATTTTGACCGTTAAATGCTGACGTGGCAGTTAACGATGCTGACGGGGCAATTTTACCCTCGAAGTCATTATGCAATTTTGCCCTCAAAGTCATTAATTGCAGCACTTTTACCCTTGGTTTATTTAGTTTTTGAATAAAATTGGATAAATAATTTGGTTTTTTCGAGTTGAACTTTAACAAACAGAATATATGAAAAATCGATTAACAAATTGATGTAAATATCCTTTGAGTCCCTAGTAATTTTAAAAATAAGCAAAATGAGAACTCTCACAAAAAATCAAAATATTATTCATTTTTTTAAAAAAATCTATAAACTTAATAAAAATAAATATGATATTCAAAACAAAATTATTGAAAATAAACCAACGAGAAGCGTGTTAATTGAACGGTGAACGCGAACTATTCTATTCGAACGACCCATCGTCGGTAAGTGTGTTAATCGAACGTCGTTCGAATAGAATAGTTCGCGTTCAGCGTTCAATTAACACGCTTCTCGTTGATTTATTTTCAATAATTTTTTTGAATATCGTATTTATTTTTATTAAGTTTATAGATTTTTTAAAAAAATTGAATAATATTTTGATTTTTTGTGAGAGTTCTCATTTTGCTTATTTTTAAAATTACTAGGGACTCAAAGGATATTTACATCAATTTGTTAATCGATTTTTCATATATTATGTTTGTTAAAGTTCAACTCGAAAAAACCAAATTGTTTATCCAATTTTATTCAAAAACTAAATAAACCAAGGGTAAAAGTGCTGCAATTAATGACTTCGAGGGCAAAATTGCATGAATGATTTCGAGGGTAAAATTGCCCCGTCAGCACCGTTAACTGCCACGTCAGCATTTAACGGTCAAAATCGGTCAAAGGGCAACATTGCTACAATTGACTGACTTTGAGGGCAAAATTACGGAGAAAAAAAAGTAGGGGCAACATTGCTGATTTGGGATTACTACAGGGGCACATTTGACCCTTTAGCCATTGATATAATACCTCCGCCACCACGAGAAATAATAATGGGGAAAATGGATCTTTTTGTCGTACCCCTCTTTCCATTCTAAACTCTTTCGTTGCGCTCACATTAACCAATACTGCAAGTTTTATCGAACTGATACATTCCATCATCCACCGGCACCCATACAATTCGCAACAAAACATATTCTAAACACTCCCACTTTACACAGTCGTAAGCTTTAGCGAAGTTTAGTTTAAAAATACTCCTCCCTTGCCGTATCTTTGATGCTTCAAAGAATGTACAATCTCATTTACTAATAAAATCTCATCAACAATTTATCTCCTTTTTATAAAAGCAGACTGGATATCGCTGATTAAATAACCAATTATAGCCTGGAAATGATTTGCCAATACCTTCGACAAAATTTTATAAACTGAATTAGGTGAACAAATAGGTCAAAACTCTCCAATTACCTCTGAATTTGCCTTCTTCGAGATTAAAACAATTTATGCTGAGTTCATCCCCCTTTGTCTCGTATTCGATTCATAAAAATTGCACAACACTTTCATCACGTCATCCTTAAAGAATTCAAAATTGTATCCGTTTGGGCTCGGTGCTTTCAACCCCTCACAACTCTATATTGTTCTCTTCACCTTGACTTCTGAAAACTCCACCGTCAACTGCTTTACTTGGTCATTCGTAAGACATCGAAAATTCAAATCTACTCCAATCGAACTCCGTACCCTTGGCTTCGCAAAATGCTTACGAAATTCTTTAAACAAGTGATGTTTTACATGTTCAAGGTCTTCCACCCATCCACCATTAATCTTCAGCCCCCTCAATTGGCTTCGCAAAATGCTTACGAAATTCTTACTACTCTAAATCCTCGTTGTACGATGAAAAAAAATCAATGTTCCTATCACACCCTCCGCACTACCTCCAGGCTCCAACTTTGATTCCAAGATGAACCCCATTTCACATTGGTGTTGTCGCAACAGTCTCTGCACTGCTCTCTTTTTTGAGGCGACACCTAACCCCTCACATTCTACGACAACATCTTTATCACCTTAATTTATTCCGAATATTCTCGATCCCGTTATGCGCATTAACGATACATTCTCCAACTTGGCTTTCTTCAATTCTCTGGCTAAAGAACCGATACCCCTCGGCTCTCGGCACCACGCAATAGCACAACAACGGAGTATCTCAATTTTACTCTCATCCTCTACTCCTTGAATACTCGAAATTTTATGTCGTGTATGTTCGATCGCAATCTCCTCCTTCCCCATTTTCGCCTCCTTTATGCCTTCATTTCGCTTCCAATTAAATTCTCGCTTCCCCCTTTTAGCCATTGATACTCTCAATCGGGAACCATAAATCCACCTCCCATCTAATCGCTCAATTGCCTCGTGCATCTTTCTCTATCGTCATCCGCACGAATCTAATCCCGAGCCCGTTTGTTTGGTACAAAGGCATCTCTTACTTGTCTGTGTCGATCAAACACCTGCTACACACCTTTCCAATGAATTTAAAACTATAAATTACTGACGAAGACCGTCCACCATTACCGCCGGCTGCTCCCGTTCTCCATCCTTTCGGCGAAATAATTTATTAGTGAGAATTTGATTTTATTTATCTTAAACTACACTTATTGTTTATCTTGATCATCACGTAATTAATAATACAATCATATATCGATTAAAGTTAAGCTTTTAAACACTATAAATAGATGTATTAGCATCAAACAATTTAAAAATTCCATTCAAATAACATATAATTAAAATCATTGAAAAACAAGATTTTAGTATTATTTACGAGTGTTGCTTGAATAAAAAATATGTTCAGTATTCATTATTACTATTTTTTGTTAGTATTAGATAAATTAATTTGAATTAAGTATTGCATATGCTCATTGTTTACCAATATTTGCTTTACAAAAAATTTAATATTTCTTAGAGTAGTTTCAAGTTTTTTTATGTATTTGCGTGAATGTAAATGGAAATTGATTTCTAAATGAAGTGTAAATATGAAAAATAACAGTAACTAATTAAATTGAATTGAGATGTGCCAGTTACAAAAGCAAGTTAACTTTATTTTTTATCAAAGTATTTTTAGATTTGAATCTGTTACATGCGAACCATTATTATTTTATTTAATTTTTATAATTAATTTTATATATTTTAAAAGGATAATTATTTGATACACTGACGATACAAACAAAAAGTTTCTACAAGCGCCTTACTTTTAGGGTTTAGGGACTCAATTTAGAGTGTAGGGTTTAGGTTTAGTAGTTTAGAATTTAAGTGTTGTGAATAGAATTTAGGGTTTATAAGTTAAAACCTAAATCCTCAACATATATATTATACTAAACTCTAAACCCTAACATCTAAACCCTAAACTCTAAATTCTAACCATTTCCACTAAACGCTACACTTAAACCATACACCCTAAATTAAGTCCATAAACCCTAAAACTAAGACGTTTGTGGAAACTAAAAGTTTCCACGGGCAGTATATTGGATATAAATCTATTTTAAAATACTATGTTCTTAAAAACATTGTATTTTTAAATTTTAACATTAAAAATATTTTATTAATTTATAATTATCTTCAATTTAAATTATTATTTCATTATTTTAAAACTAAATAAAAAAATATATAAATTCAACCGTGATTGAATTTCACTTTTTAAGAAAAAAAATTAAACTATTTGTTAGCCATAAAATATATTTGTGTTATTATCTTAACTCTAATTATGAAACTATACAGTTTGTCACCCAATTGTGAAACATATTATTTTGGTCACTGAAAAATTGCAAAAAAAACCAACAAACCTAAGTATAATTTTGGTCACTGGGGTGTTGAGGCCTGAGGTAGCCGCACCCCTAAAAATTTTAAGTTTTTTTATATTTTATATATTTTGTTTGTATTTTTTATTGATAATCTAATTCTGCACCACATACATTTCTAATATAGCTTCCTGATAGTTCGCACCCCTTACATGAAATCATGCGTCTGTCACTGAAAAAATTACTCCTTTTGTCCCACTAAATTTGCCTAGTATTAATTTTTTAAAAGTCAAAATTTTTAAATTTTGACCGTAACACATTTTATAACATATTTTTTTAATATTTTTATCAATAATAAATTTAAAACAATAAAGAGTAAAAGTTTAAAATAATTTATTAAAAATTTAATAATAAACGTATTCAGTGAGACTTAAAAAATATAATTTTGGTCACCAAAAATAAAAAATTACGAATAAATTATCCTACTTAGATTTTGTTTTTTATTTTAGTCACTCATGATTAATTTTCGTCAGCGATGATTAGTTAGCGACACTCACACATGTTATCTGAAAGTCAACTACATTAATCATAATTCATAACGATCCAAACTGCGCCGTATCGGCCCGGCAAACACTTGTTGTACTCTGACCTTTAATTAACTAACAGTTTTTTTTTTCTTTAAGAAAAAGGAAAAGAAAAGAGGATACCGAATTTTCCGATTCCCAGAATTCCAATTTTCCAATGACAGTTGCGTTTTGGAAACTGACAATAAACTCACTCACTCTCTCCTAAACCACCGAAAAGACCAAAAGAAAAAATACAACTGTATTCAGATCGAAACCTCATTTATTTCTGTTTGGCTGTCGAGAAAGAGAAAGAAAATGGAAACAATGGAGAAATTCATAGACAACTTATCTTCGATGGATCTGATGCGGTCGGAGAAAATGTCGCTTGTTCAACTCATTATCCCTGTCGAGTCCGCTCACCGAGCCGTTTCTTATCTTGGTGAACTCGGTCTCCTCCAGTTCCGTGATGTATGTATTTATCTATATTCAGATCCGTTTCTCTTTTGTGCTCAGGTCGCTTTAGTTTTTAAGCATTTCTTTGGTAATTGCATGCGAAGGATAATTTAGGATTTTGTTTCGGTTTGTCTTATTTGTTTGGCATTAATTGGAAATGAAATTCCACTTTTTAAGACTTTTATGTTCAATTATAGCGGGAGAGCTTGTTATTCGATTTCTTAGTTGCTAATGTTTTTTCCAGCATTTGGAATATTTATTGAATTCGATGCGGATTTGATCATTGATTATGTGTTGTTTCGGTGGTTGAATTTGATGAAGATTTGAGATTCTCGCTTAATTAGTTTTGTGTGTGAGTACCCTGTTTGATTTGAGATGCGTTGGAATTATGGATGTAGTTAAGGTATGTCAGGCGTTAGACTCAGAGCAAGGAAGTTATCCTAGTAAATATTTTCTGATTAAGGAATTTTTTGTTTGTCATTGTTGGAGAGATTTTAGAATTTGAGCATATTTAGGAGTAGGCTTGAACTTATCGTAGAAGTTTGTAGTGTATTCTTTTGCAGGTAATGCCGTGATAACATTTAACATTTTCGAAGAGCTTGCTTCCTCTATTTGGAAATAGACAATGTTTTTTATGGGTGTATGTGTATCACTACAACTATCAAGTTAAGGAATTGTGCTTAGATAATAACCGAGCATTTGATTTGTTGGTATTTAAAATGACTTTCTATCAATCTAATGATTCAAGTTTCTGTTGATTTCATGATGCTTGCAGCGTAAACATTTGTTTTTCTCTTGTTTTCTGGGTTATAATTTTGATAGTGACTGCTAATATTGATTTGTTTTTTTTTTCAAAAATATGTATATTGGTTCTGAAATTTAAAAAAAATGTAGTTTTGTTGTGCATGTTAGAATTAGTGTAGGACTATGATTCAGTTATAACTGATAAATGGTTGAGACTTTCTGCAAAGGGGCTATAGGATATGAGTATATGACCAAGTAACCTTGAAAGTTTTTGCTCTACTGAGACCATAATTCAGAAATAACCCATTTTCTGGAGTTTGCAGTATATTAGTCTAAGATCTTATGCAATCTATCTACTCTTTAAAAGAAATAGATAGTTTCTCATGGTATCAGGTGCTCTTATATCAAGGGATTTCTCTTGGTATGAAAATATGTCCAAATATCTAATAGTCTTGAATATGTCTGAAGTCATGAATGGCTGTTGGTTTTATGTTCTAAGAATACCTATTCTGTTAGATGGTTGCTTATTTATTTATTTTTTGGAAGGTGTTAAGACTATTTTTCATATATTGATTTGGTCTGATAATTAAAACCATAGACATAACTGCTAATTGTTAAACAAGTTTAGAGCACTGCTTTTATAATAATCAATTAAATATGCTAATGTTTGTATGTTTTTGTATCCCGTGTGGCAGCTAAACGCTGAGAAAAGTCCTTTCCAACGAACATTTGTTAATCAGGTATCCATCAAACCTAATTTTGTGCCTTAGGTTGTGCCCTTGTTTTCAATTCTTAACATGTATTCTAATGATTGAATATGAAGTACTGATTAATAGTTGTGCATGTTCAGTGAAGTTAGGCATTCATCCAATCCTTAGTATTTTCTTTCCCTTTAGAATGAATCGAACTGAATATGCTGGCCTGTTTGTTTGATCCCTTTCGGGTTATAGTAAATGGTTAGGATGAATAAACCTATACTGGTTTAACTTTTTTGCATATTAAGCATTAGTTTTGTTTTCCAACTTTTTTCCCTTGTATCATGAGGATAATGACTACCGTAACATTTTTGTTATCTCCAGTAGCTGGCTGTCTCATCAGAGGCTGGCCCTTTCCTTCCTTTAGTTAACCTCCCCATCCATAGAGAAGGTTGGAATTGTCCCCAGTTCTCGCCTTCTTGGTGTATCCTCCAAATGACATGACTAGCTTAGCTAGTTGGCACCTTTATCTAAGGTGACATTATGAGAAGTGTAGAATTTCTTTTTCAATGGTGCAGTCTGACCCCTTTCTACCCTGCTTTTGTGGATTGTTAATTTTGTTATGTTTGTGTCAGAACCTATTTAGGTGAACACTTTTTAGTGATGGACACGGCTTATTTCATTTATTACAAAGAAGGGAACTGCTAATCATTCCTCGCTGATGCCAACTTTATTTCGGATGTATCTCTTTTTGAGAAGGACATTAACTATAGTTTCTGATTACCAAATATTGTAGTCGCTTTAATTTTTCAGAGGTCTTAACAGGTGAAACGTTGTGGAGAAATGTCAAGAAAGCTACGCTTTTTCAAATATCAAATTATTAAAGCTGGTCTACTATCCTCAATACACCCTGTTGTGGAGCCGGATGTAGAATTGGAGGAATTAGAGGTTCATTTGCTCTACTCCCATTACATAATTATTCCTTCCCCACTTTGACTTGCTTCGTGTTTTTTTCAATGCAATGATAGTTGATGTAAGTATTACTGGTCTTTTCTGGAATAAGGATTATCAGATTTGTTTTTGTTACAATTTCAGATACAACTTTCCGAGCATGAACATGAGCTAATTGAAATGAACTCCAACAGTGAAAAACTCCGACAAACATACAATGAGCTCATGGAGTTCAAGATAGTTTTGCTAAAGGTGTATTTCTGGACTCATTTCTTCTTATATGTTTATATTTCTTTTCTAGTTACCAATTATTTATGTTACTCGGATTTGAATGTGAGCATCAAATTCGTTTACGTTCTAAATTTTTCATGTATTTGGAGGATACTTAAAAGGTCATACCCCCATACCCATATCCATATATACGTCCAAAATGAGTTTCGAACCCGGGTACTTCAACAAAAAAACAAGTGCCAGAGTAACATAGCATTATTACATTTGTTTAATGATTTCTATCCCATCTTCACTGCTAACAGTCATTTGAGGGTTTTGCTTTTCTTCCTTCATTAAATGCTGTCTAATCTTAATTATTCCACCATTCCTAAAGCCATTGTGTTGGTGCATAGTTGTAAACTTTTATAACATGTTCTTATTTAAGCCATTGTTCACAAGCAATTAAGCACTTTGATGATCCTATGTGTGCCTTGCTCATTCAAACATAACAGTAAACTACTAGATTAACTAGAATGGAAGAAATAGAAAGAAAATAGTAATGATAACAAGGGAAGTAACAATATGAACTGAATACTATTATCTGTGGTATTGATATGTAACCTTGTCCAATATGTGTAAACTCTTTTCGATTTACATTTTGGATGCTAAATTTATGGAAGATTTAGGTAACCAATTTTTTTTGTTAAATATTGAATGCCTTCTGATACATATTTCTCAAATTCCAGGCAGGTAGTTTTCTTGTGTCCAGTAATAACCATGCAGTTGCCGAGGAAATGGAGTTAAGTGAGAATGTACACTCTAATCATAGTTATGATGAGGCATCCTCATTAATTGAGCAGGTATTTGTTGACCCGTGATTAATTACTTTTTTTCCAAGTCTATTTCTATGGTCCCATCTACTATATGATTATTCACCGTACAGGAAATGAGGACTGCAGACCAACCTGGGTTGAGATTCATCAGCGGGATTATTTGTAAATCCAAGGCTCTTAGATTTGAGAGGATGTTATTTCGTGCTACCAGAGGCAATATGCTTTTCAATCAGGCACCGGCTGGTGAAGAAATCATGGATCCTTTATCTGCTGAAAAGGTTTCTTTTTCCTACTCATAATCATCTATTATATTGCTAAATCTTATTTCAGTTACCTTTTCATTTGGAAATTGCTACTGTTATTTGATACATTCTTGATCTGGGTTGTCTGCATCTAAAGAGGTTTATTGTATTTCCTTTTGCTAGCTACATTGTTACTGTACTGATATCAACTTTACAATTTTCCATTTCTATTTATCTTTTCAGGTAGAGAAAACAGTATTTGTAGTTTTTTTCTCAGGAGAACAGGCAAGAACAAAGATTTTGAAAATTTGTGAAGCATTTGGAGCTCATTGCTATCCTGTTCCTGATGACTTCAGTAAACAAAGGCAAATAACTAGGGAAGTAAGTGCAGCATTGTGGAGGTTAACTATTTTGTTTTTCCAGCTGAAAATATGAAGCAGAAGTATACATCTTCAAAACCAAGCCTTAAATGGATATTCTTGATTCTTTGAGGAGATGACCCATCAATTATATATATGGTTAGGATCCACTGACACTATGTAAAACTCAATTAGTTTTACACTAATTTATGATCATTGGATGAGAGAAATGGATGGATAAGATTAAATACTCCTCTCTTCCCCCCTTAAATATTCATTTTCTACTTTTAAATCTTATCCATCCATTTCACTCATCCAATGGTCATAAAATTAGTGTAAAACTAATTGAGTTTTACATAGTGTAAGTGGATCCTAACCCACCCATTGATATTGATTCTTTTGTTCTGGAATATATAAGAGCAAATACAAACTTTAATATAATTTGGCCCTTCTTACCTTTGCACTTGCCTATCAATATCTCTCACATGCTTGGTATTAGATGGAATTATAGAAATCTTTATTTTTCTGGTTAAAGTTTTGGTTTTTCGTCACAGGTCTCATCGCGTCTTTCTGAATTGGAGGTCACCTTGGATGCCGGGATTCGCCATCAAAATAAAGCTCTGACTTCAATTGGATACCATCTAACACAATGGATAACCATGGTAAGATGTACTAGCAAATGCACCTTGTCTTGTGTATTTGTTTCCTCTGCTGGGGCAATGAACATCTCAACGTGCAAAACTATTTAACTAGCATATGAAAATCTCATAAGTAGGATATATTTGACGCTGTAATATTATCAACTAAGACCCTTGTGATTTCATTTTTATTTTAAAACAGGTACGAAGGGAGAAATCTGTATATGATACATTGAATATGTTGAATTTTGATGTTACAAAGAAATGTCTTGTTGGGGAAGGATGGTGCCCTATATTTGCGAAAGCTAAGGTATCTTTTTTGGATCATCATTCGAAATTCTATTTCTATGTAACTAACATTTGTCATTTTTTCTTTTCCCTCTTGATCTTCAGTTAGAAATTTGTAGCCTTACAATTGAGGAAATATGTTTCTTTACCTTACAGATTCAAGAAGCACTGCAACGGGCAACAGTTGATAGCAATTCACAAGTTGGTATCATTTTTCATGTGATGGATGCTCTAGAATCACCTCCTACATATTTCAGAACCAACCATTTCACAAATGCATATCAGGAGATTGTTGATGCATATGGGTGAGTTCTTGCTTGAGACTTTGCTGCTTTAACTTATGGCTGGCATGCTTTCTGTTGACAGTTTCAACAAAATTGTGTAAGCTACTCATTTTAAATAGAATGATTCTCTGGTATTAAGAATCTTATTATGTTCTATTACTCTCAAGTATATGGAGGGTTTATGTTTTAGATGGTAAATATAAGATGCTTTTTCTTTTCTTTTCTTTTCTTTTCTTTTCTTTTGGGGGGGGGGGGGGGGGGGGGGATGACACCTTCCGTTCCTTGGTCAACATGGTTGGCTTCCTAACCATAAAGCTAGCTGTTAAAAGATTTATCTAATGGTACTATAATATGTCAAAGGTGAAGTGTCTCCTCTGGTTCCTAAGTGCTTCTTCACACGTTCTTGATCAATTAAATAAACCATTGTGTGTTCAGGATAAACTGTTTACATGTTTAGAGTTGAAATTTTTACATGCTATCAGGATACTAACATGAGAACATTTTGCAGTGTTGCTAGATATCAGGAGGCAAATCCTGCAGTTTACACTGTTATTACTTTTCCATTTCTATTTGCGGTGATGTTTGGTGATTGGGGTCATGGAATATGCTTGCTATTAGGAGCATTGGTCCTCATAGCTCGAGAAAGCCGAATCAGCACTCAGGCATGTGTGCAAACATATCGTGTTTAGAGTTGAAACTAACAGACCATGTTTCATGTGCATAATACAGAAACTGTTATGGTAGGAATACTGGACAGGAAATTGTTCTTAAAGGGTAGGATTTCTTATTGGAGCATTTTAGTAGCGAGACTTCAAAACTGACACATTTGCATTTTGTTGTCAATTACTAATCCGTACTTCAATGATGGTTTGAATAGTTGAGCTGACCCATTGATAATGTCATACTGTGGAAACTGGTCTGATTGCTAAAAAGTCTGAAATACAGGTTTATGAATATCTTCTAAATGGATTTTCCACATTTCTAATGTCTTCCTCTGTTCTGTTTAGTCATTAGTGTGTAACTGATTTTCCAACATATCATTTTCTCCTATTAATGTTGCCTATCAGTCAAATTAGCCTCAAGAATCCTGTTAGGTCTGGGTCTTGAGAGAACAGAAGACAATAAGATTTCGTTTTTACTTTTCAGTGAAATAGCAAAGCTTCTGATTCAAAGGGAGAAACGAAATTGGAATGGGGTTGATGATGATTATATCTTCTTTTCTTCCTTCTTTTATTGGCTTGCTTAGTTTATATATAGATGCTTTCAGTAATTTACATTTCTTGATAGGATAACATTTCATGCTCTATGATTTTTTTGCAAAATGGTTATATTGCTTGTGTCACTTGTAGCCTTGGCCAAAATTTATCTGTAGCATGTATACTAATCTAATTCGTGTGTTTGATACCTTACAGAAACTTGGAAGCTTTATGGAGATGTTATTCGGAGGGCGTTATGTACTCCTTTTAATGTCACTTTTTTCAATTTATTGTGGGTTGATTTACAATGAATTCTTCTCTGTTCCCTTTCAAATATTTGGTGGTTCTGCTTACAAGTGCCGAGATGCTACCTGCAGGTTCATATTGCTACTTTTAGATCTCATTACTTTCTAGAAAGATAGAATATGTTTTGTTTCATCTGATGTCATCTTTTGTCCTAACATTTTTTTTGGAAGCACCTCTTGTTTAATTTTCATAACTGCGATTTTGGATGTTAACTTTTTCTTGATTTCTCAGTGGTTTCTATTTCTTTCTCTATGCAAGTATGGGTTGATAGTATCTGCAGCCACCTCTCACCTCTGCAGTGCATGCGAAAGAAATTTTAAGTTTTTTACTTTGGGGACTGCTTAATTGAATCAACCTTTGCTGATCTTCTTTATGTTTATTTATAATAAAATCTATTTGGTTTATTTCATGTTTTCTTTATGACATTTTTCAACCATAAATTGGTATTTCTGAGTTATGTGCATATATCTTGGTTGTAACTTGTAACTTTAACGTGTAAACAAGGGAGACTAGCTCAGTTTCCACATACTAGCTTAAAGCATTGGTTTTGTGCAAATGTAAGAGTTTCGGATTAGCAATAGTCGGGCAGATTAACAATTTCTCATGTACTAAGAGGAGCATTCTTTTTCTTCAATTAATTTTGATACTCTACTGTTATATTTTTTGTTTCAGTGATGCACACTCTGCTGGTTTAATCAAATTTCGTGATCCATACCCATTTGGTGTGGATCCAAGTTGGCGTGGAAGTCGCTCAGAGTTGCCTTTTCTTAACTCTCTTAAAATGAAGATGTCAATTTTGCTGGGTGTGGCCCAGATGAACCTAGGAATCATATTAAGTTATTTCAATGCACGCTTTTTTCACAACTCCCTGGATATTAGGTATGTTTTTCTTCCTCTTTCTTCTTCCAACTTATACCCCGTTCTCCACTTGCTTTCTTTGCATGATGGAACTGAAACTTACTTTGCATCTTGTTGTTAGGTATCAGTTTGTACCACAGATGATATTTCTTAACTCCCTTTTTGGTTATCTTTCACTTCTCATTATAATCAAGTGGTGCACTGGTTCTCAAGCCGACCTTTATCATGTGATGATCTATATGTTTTTGAGTCCCACTGATGATCTTGGTGATAATGAGTTGTTTTGGGGCCAGAGACCACTTCAGGTGTGATTTTGTCTCTTCTGGTTACTGTAGCAGACGTTTATTTGCCATGTTGTTATTTTTCAAGTCTTCACAGCAGTCTATTATTGCTTGTGCAGATTGTGTTGCTACTTTTGGCATTAGTTGCAGTCCCATGGATGCTTTTTCCTAAACCTTTTATTTTGAAGAAGCTTCATTCTGAGGTACTCTGTTGCTGATTTTTCTTTCTTAAAGCAATTTTGCTAGTTTTTATAGCTTCTATGACTGACATTTATTGTCTATTGTACTTAGCTAGTTTATTTGAAGATTTCATTTCCCTAAAAAGCCCTCTAAAATGAGCTAACCAGATTGTCGAACTGAATGGCTGACATATCACGTGAATCTTGTCGACTTATCTTCTCATCCTGTAATATTTTTTTTATTTCTCCATAGGTACATCCTCCCCTAGATAATGATTTAAATGTAAACGAGTGAAGAATTGTGTCTAAGAATGGTAATCAAATTGTAAACATTTTCATCTATGTGGAGCATGCCCATTCTTCTCAGATGACAATCTGTTTGCAAGACTATAAATTGCCTCTGGTGTAACATAGGCGTCAGATATGCTCCGTAGATCATATTTGTTGGGGCCAAGTATTTGGATTATCATAACCCTTTCCAGCGTGTGCTAGCATCTGGTTCATCATTAATTGAGTTATATATTATATCCGAAAAAACTCATTTTCAGAAAAAAAATTATTCGAATAACTCTTACTTCAACTTTGATGAGTGTTGCCTATGTGGCTAATATGGGGAGTTTTGGATAACCGAGTGACTCATTTTAAAATTGGGTGTTTAACATGGGAACCAATAATTGTGTATTAGTCTATGGATCTTCTATTATATAATAAGTATTTCTGATCCTGCTTTTCCAAGGTGTTGTGAGAGGCTTCTAACTTGGTGCTGCATAATGACAACCAAGAATTCTCAGTTTCCTTTTTGTGCTTAGTTCTCTCTCTCTCATTACTGATTATTAGAATAAATTTAGAAGAGTTCACATGAATATCTAGTTAGTATGTGATATATTGCCTTCAATATGTTTTAGAGATTTCAAGGTCGCAATTATGGCATGCTTATCTCTGAGTTTGATCCTGATGCCGAACCTGGTTCTGCACGGGAACATCACGAGGAATTCAACTTTAGTGAGGTTTTTGTGCACCAAATGATACATTCCATTGAGTTTGTTCTAGGTGCCGTCTCGAACACTGCATCATATCTTCGGCTTTGGGCTTTAAGGTAGACGTAGATCTATAGTTTTCTCAGTTTGAATGTTTTCAACTGTTTCTTAAACAAATGTTAAGTTAATGTCTGCTTCTAATACATTACAGCTTGGCACACTCTGAATTATCGACAGTTTTCTACGAGAAAGTTCTACTACTTGCCTGGGGGTAAGTTCTTTTAAATTTCTAAATGGTGCATGCTATAGTCGTGTGCATATTCGAACTCCTGTCCATTTGTTCCTGTTCTCTTGCTAGTTTATGGTTTAGATATTCCGGTGCTAGATTCATGACAATTAAAGTAAGGGTAAACTACTTTTTTGGTCACTCAACATTGTCCGCATTTCTGTTTTGGTCAGTGGTCACTCAGTTTTGTCTGTGTTTTTGTTTTGGTCATTCAACTTTAATTTTTTTTTTCAATTGCATCACTAAACTTTAGAATTCCGCTTCTTTTGGTCACTTGACCGTTTGATCAGCGTGGAATCGAGATATATTGCTTTTTTTCCTCCTTGTCGACCTCCCTACCATTTAGATTTGTAAGAAAACACTTTGACTCCAGTGAATCAAAGGGAATTCAAAAAATCAGAGTTTGAGATGAATGTTTCAAGAGGGGTTTTGCATAATTTTACCAAAAAAAATTAAACGGTTAATGGTTGAGTGACCAAAACGAAACGAAATTTGAATGTTTAGCGATGAAATTGTTAATTCTGAGTGACCATAACAGAAAAATAAAAAGATAAAAGATCAATTAGGTTGATGAGCTATTCTAGTTAAGATTAGGATAACCCAATTCAACAAGTTCAATACCTCGAGCTCAACTCAACAATGACCTAATCTAATTCAACTTTTTTTTTCCTATGAGCACAAGAGTCTCATTTACACTCTTATCTTAACAAGGCCATAAATTAAAAAGAAACAGTATACTGTATAGTTGTTTGTTGTGTAATACAATACAACAAATTTCAAGCTAGTTTGCTGCTCAGTCAAGCCAATCATGGTTTTTGTGTTCTAGCTGAATAACTTCAAAACAAACTCTTTAGTTGGAGCCGTGGTCGGTATGTCATAGGACAAAAATACTCTTTTGCATGGCATTGGAACTCGAATACATCATGCATAATTTTCTTCCAAGAATCCTGGAAGCGAGATTGATCCTGCCAATATGTTATTACGTGCCATGTTTTGATGTGCCTAATGTAGTAATGTGGATAAGCATGGTCACTGCTATCTGATGCTTGGTTCATTGCTGATGAGTAATTTGGTAATGATCTGAGTACTGATTATTACAGGTATGACAACATTGTGATTCGATTAATTGGGCTAGCAGTTTTTGCGTTTGCAACTGCCTTCATCCTACTCATGATGGAGACCCTTAGCGCTTTCCTTCACGCCTTGCGTCTTCACTGGGTAGAATTTCAAAATAAATTCTACCATGGTGATGGATACAAGTTCAAACCCTTCTCATTTGCCTTGATAACGGATGACGACGATTAGTTAACCCCCTAATCCTGCTTTTTCGAAGTTTTGATCGAGTTTGCGAGATAGAGATGACATTATTTCGAGACGGAATCTACAAAAAAGGGGGGTAGATATCGGCAGAAGTCACAATTTGGCTTGCTTAAGGTTTGCTCCTATCATCCCCGGCTTTTTGTGCTACACAAATTTGAGAAAGGAATGTGAAATCCTTGCACACATTTTCTTTTCAAATGTATTGATATAATGCTAGTTCTAGTACTCATAAGAGGTAGTGTAGGAGTAATTTTTTTAATTTCTTCAAAATAGGATAGATGGGGTGGGTGGGTAAGAGGGAGAGTAGCTAATTGTAAAGAGGAGTTATGCTTCATTACTTCCATATAGCTTTGTCTGAATTCTTTTTGGCTTCTTAACATGGAGTGGTGGTGGGAAGGGTTGGATTTATAAGAAATTTTACACACAAAGTCTATATGGATTTTTGAAGATTTTAAATTGGGTTTTCTCATTTTTTATTGCAATTATTACTAAAAATTTATTTACTTTTGCCTTTGATATGTTGTATTGAGAATTCTTAAAGTAACTTCATTTGCTTCTTGCATTGTTTTCTTCGTTTATAAATTCGGCAGCTCCTGAATAGGCTGAGGGGTGCTGAAGGGTAAGCTGCACCCCTACATATTTTAATCTATGGTATAATTTATGTATTTTTTCTTATATTTTTTTTATTGATGACTTAAGTTCGCATTTTTAAAATTTTGTAATTTTGCATTTCATAAATCACCAATATATTTCTCTAATATTTTGCACCCTTTACATAAAATTTTACATTTGACTATGTATCTGTCCCTTCGCTAAGAAATCAAGATACGATTGATATACCAATGTAAATACTAATACGATAATATCGTACCAATTTAACAGTTTTGATCGAATTTGGGCAAGGATTTTGAGTCGGCGAGTTGATCTAAATCAAATACTAATCGGATGGTTTAAACTTTAAAATATAATAGCATATTTTATTTAGTTTTAAAGGTAAATTATAATTTTCATCACCTAACTTTATTCTTGCATCATTTTTGGTTACTCGACTGTTAAATTGTAAACAATATAATGATATGATACATGGTCTAATGACAAACTAAAACAACGTAGTTTTAAATATATACAAAAACCATCAAAACTGACGTATTAAATAAATACTACATATGAGATAGTGATAAATATGACCCAACTTACTTATTAAATAATATGATATATTAAATATCACATCTACTAAACACATGGTTAGTTTTACTTTCCATAATTTAGATATGTTAAATAATACATCACACGAATTACAAACCAACCAAATATGACGGCATAGCCGGTTATAAGGGGAGCACCCTGAGCGACCGCTCAAAGCCCTTCAAATTTAATTATTCATATTTTTAAAATTTTATTTTTTAATTTATCAAATAAATAAATTTCTATATAAAAAATAATTCTCTTTTCTATATAAATAAATTAATCTAGCAATAAAAATACTGTGTTTAACAAAGTTTAATTATATTTCTATGGTTTATTAAAGAAATATTGGGTTGAGAGGGTCGTCCTCGTAACGGGCCTTTGCAGTACTTGATCTAGATTAATTAGCCAATGGATTAAATACCGGTATTTAAATTAAAAAACAAAAGAAGTATTAAACTAATTGTTCAAAATAATGAGATATATTTTCGTTATATAAGTATCTATTTTTTAATTTTCACTCTAGACCTAAAATCTTCGAGACGGCACTGTATGACGGTATTGTTTAGTTTGGAGATTCTCAAGGTCAGTCCTTTCGGATAAGAGTTTTATCCGATCGATGGAATTTGTCAAGTTGAATCGAATCTTTTAGTTTTCAATTTCATTGGATCGTTTTTTTTTATGAACTGTGACCGACATGATTGGAATCATGTTCTTGGCTTGTTGTGTTTCATAGCGGCAACTCCTAAAACAAATTAAAGAAGTAATGCAAGGTTTTTTTAAGAATTATGGTTAATGTAAAGGATTGAAGTGATGTTTTAATTATAATTTAGAGAAAGTTTTTGTTAATGTGTACTGTTATGTTATTAATTTAGTTGAATTAATGATGGAGTGGTTATTTAATTATTTTATGATAAACTGATAACATTGATGAGTATGATGTAATTTTTCAAAACAATAAAATCTTATTAAAGTATTAGTAAATGTTAACACAATAATACAGTAATTATAATTAAAATTACAAGATATTATAAATATATTCTTATAATATTTTATAATTTAGATTATAATTAATATAATTTATAAAATATATGTTATTAATTTTAATTTTGATTTAACATAAATACTCCCTCTGTCCCACTGAAACTGTCACATGTTGACTTTTTTGGGTCAAACTTTTTCAACTTTGACCTCTTATAATTTAAAATTTATTATTGATAAAAATATGAAAAAATATATTTTAAAAACTTTGAATCAACTAGTTTTTAAATATATTTTTTATAATTTTTAATTAATTAAAATATTTAAATAAATTATAGTCAAAGTTAAAAAAATTTGACCAAAAAAGTCAACATGTGACAGTTTTAGTGGGACGGAGGGAGTATTATTTTTGACAAAAATTAAAAAGATAATCTTAATTAACGTCATCTCCCTATGGCGTTTTACATTTTTTTAACTGTGAAATTCCTTGGTACAAACAAACAAACAGTAACCCCATAAACTAATACAAAATCCCCACTAACCCACTACTTTGATCAATCACTAATTAACGTTAAACCTGAAAACACAGAAATTAAATTTCAAGACTAGGGTTTTGATTCAAAAACAAAAATGGCAGCTTCTTCTCCACTTCAAAACCCTCTCAAAACCCCATTTTCTCAACTCTCAATCCAAAAACGCAAACCCTGCTTTGTTAAACCCCGTCGTTTAAGCGTTACAGCTGCCCATCCCCGCCTTCACGGCCGGAAACTCCGGGTTGCCGTGATAGGCGGGGGTCCGGCTGGCTCCTCCGCTGCGGAAGCCTTGGCTTCAGGCGGAATCGAGACGTTCCTCTTTGAACGCAGCCCTTCCACCGCCAAACCTTGCGGCGGCGCCATCCCTCTCTGTATGGTCGATGAATTCTCCATCCCTCTCCACCTCATCGACCGCCACGTGACCAAGATGAAAATCATCTCCCCCTCGAATCTCACCGTCGATTTCGGATCCAAATCCCTCCGGGCCCACGAATCCATCCCCATGCTCCGCCGCGAAGTCCTTGACTCCTTCCTTCGGACCCGGGCCGGATCCGCCGGCGCCCGAATCATCCCTTCCCTCGTCACCCATCTCGAGATCCCTTCTTCCTCTTCTTCTCCTTACATCATCCACCACACGATCAACAACTCCCGTCAAACCCTAGCCGTCGATGCGATCATCGGCGCCGACGGAGCCAACAGCAGAGTGGCTAAATCCATAAAAGCCGGCGACTACACGTGCGCAATAGCATTCCAAGAGCGAATCAAATTACCAGACGACAAAATGGAGTATTACCAAAACCTCGCCGAAATGTACGTGGGAGATGACGTGTCACCCGATTTTTACGCGTGGGTATTCCCCAAATGCGACCACGTGGCAGTGGGTACCGGTACAGTGTGCGCAAAGCAGGATATCAAACTGTACCAGCGAGGCATCAAACAAAGGGTTCAAAACAAGATCAAAGGTGGAAAAGTGATCAAAGTGGAAGCCCACCCGATTCCCGAACACCCCCGTCCGATAAGAGTACGAGGACGCGTGGCACTCGTAGGGGACGCGGCAGGGTACGTTACGAAATGTTCCGGTGAAGGCATTTACTTCGCGGCCAAATCAGGGAGGATGTGCGGGGAGGCGATAGTAAGAGCATCGGACGGCGGGGAATCGATGATAAGCGAAGATGATTTGAAGAGGGAGTATTTGATGGAATGGGACAAAAAGTATGTGAGCACATTTAGGTTTTTGGATTTATTGCAAAGGGTGTTTTATGGGAGTGATGAAGCAAGGGAAGCATTGGTTGAAGTTTGTGGGAGTGAGTATGTGCAAAGGATGACTTTTGATAGTTACTTGTACAAGAAGTTAGCTAAGGGAGATAGATTGGAAGATGTCAAGATGGTTTTGGGCACTCTTGGGAGTTTGATGAGATGCAAGATCATTGGTAAGGATATGGAGGCTTTGAAGTTGTGAAATCTCTATGTTGTTTTAGGTCAAACTTTGTTAAAATTAGTTTTACGGTTTATGTTCGGATGTGTCTTAACATTGTAACAATATCATGTAAAATCTGAATCAGGTTATTTTTCTGAACATTCTAGTGTGATTACATGATATTATCTGTTCTTTACTTTTAGCTATTTGAAAAAACATACACTTTGCAAATAAACTATTCGAAATCAGGTCTTCTAGGGATAACAACGCTCGGGTTCCGAATTAGGATCTGAAATTTTCTTTGAAGGAATGAAATGTTGCATGTAAAAATATCAAATGTGTATGAGTCTCAATCATATCATGGACCAAAGATCTGAGTTTCTTTTGGTGATTGACCATTACCTTTAGGATTTCATTTAAAAATTTGCAGGCTATGACATAACAGTGGAGACTTAAAACTGGAATTGCATTCCGGAAGAGTATCCGAGAGCTTCTAGATGGGCGGCCATCGCCTTGTTCATTGGAGGCGGTCCACACCTCAAAATCTGTATCAATGGAGTGGGAGATCAAATCGCTGCGTCGAGCATTGGATAAAATTACAACGCAGGCAGGGAAAGTAGGGGATGAACGGAAGATTTACCTTAATATCTTCAGCAGGGGGAGGGCAGCGGGCTTGAATCATTTCCTTCGATACGAACCCGACACCGCCATCCCATCCTTCAGGAGGCTGAACCACGATGTTTGAACATGCGAAAAACACGAGCTGTGAGTTAAATTACCTCATGCAACTACAGACTTATATGTTGTTTACACCCTGATGCCAAGGAAATCGAACATGGAACAATGGTCGACTTGCATACCTGATTCAGAACATGGTACACGCTCATTCGATTCGGAAATCTACCGGTGAGCTCATCGAGCTCTTCCTGAAAAACCAACAATGAATTTGAGTTAGATTGCTCCTGTGGCTGTCGGAAAATAGTTCAGTCCTGGACATCCTGTTGTCGCCCCAACGTCTGAACATTTTCAGATATGCAAACTTTTACCGATCGAGAAACGGAACCCACCTTTAAGAGGATGTCCTCATAAGCAACATTGGCATAAATAAGATGAATGTTAGTCTTGTCATTTGGGTTTTCTAATATGGCTCTAGCAACCTGAACAACAAATGGGAGTTGTTAAACTAAAGTTCAACAAGAAAGTCTTATGCAAGGTGAAGAAAACGAAGGTCATTCGAAGTAACCGAGCTCCTCGATCTAAAATAACAAACCTGGAACATCGGAGTGATGCCAGTGCCCCCGGCCAGCATGCCGAACGCTCTAACTTGGCCAGGTTGATACTTGAAGCGTCCCTGAAACCATCGTATAGGTATATCAATTACGAGCCGTACTTTGAACACGATTTACCGTAGAATATGACATCTCTCCTCAGAGACAAATGCATACAACATGTTAGGACATGCTCCAAAATTGCAATAAAGGTCACCATGAAATGTACTAAACAGTAAACACTGAGTGCATCATGCACTCTTGTTTCCAAAAACATACATTTTGCTGCAATTTCATAATTTACTCGCAATTCAAGAACTCGACGACCGTAGACAAAGTAATATAAGGCATTCGAGTAAGGTTAAGACTGCATGCTACCTATTTGTTTTTGACATTAGTATCGTATGCAACGGAGCTACAACTGGGTTTCGAAACCAACATGGAAACAAGAAGATAGTATTTGTAATCTGATGCAATATAGCAGCAAAGAAACTTACCTTGGGTCCCTTCACAGCCAAATAGTCGCCTACACGCATCTCCCGGAAGTGGTGCGACATCCTTCCTTGAGGATACATCTACAGCGCACGAAAACTAAATCAAGTACCGTAGTAAGCAAGAAAGAACGAAAACTACACGGAAGACAAGATGTAAAGCATCAATTGCAGGCTGCATATGAACCTTTATCACTAGTTCAAAGTACCCTAAATCTGAATCCAAAGTTGTTGGAGTATATGCCTTGACGACGTCTTCGCCATTCTGATCCTTTCCTCTGTCCAAGAAAACAAAAATTATGTGCAACATTCTAGGTTAGAACCCGTCGAACATAAATGGTGCGGAGATAACGCATCGACATCGAATGAAGATGATAAGAGCCGGTCACGAGGCGAACCTGCAACTCATATGTTGTCCAATTGGAAGCCCCAAAACTGATGTTGGTGTGGGAAGAGCAAACCTGAACTTAGCCACATTATGACTGAGTTGAGTGCGTTTAACGAGTTCGAATTCTTTGAATTCTTCGGGATCCAAGCAAACTGTGGAAACATGAAGCATTAATAAATTAGCTAACAAAGAACATACTACCACCAGAAAGGAGCAGAAGTTAACTAAAGATGACAAAAATAAAACAAGTTAATTCTGAAGAAACTAACTATTTAAAATGAAAGCATTGGAATTTGGAAAGCTGCTTGAAGGTGAAATACTTTCACTTTTACTGGATTAAAAAAGTATGGGGATTCAGTAATTTCTAAACTACTAGCTGGAAATTATTACTAATGAAGAACTTAATACAAGTGTTTCATTGCTACCATGGAATTAGACATCATCTTAAACTTAGTAATCTTACAACTTTTTCAACCACAATACAAAATTACATCATATTTGGTCCAACACAATTTCCCAAAACTATATATATATATATATATATATATATATATATATGTATGTATATACAGAGTAAAGAAGAAGAAGGTACCTCTTTTGGGTTTCTTGGAAACATAAAGATAGTAAGCAGTAGCGGCGCCAACGGCAGCCACGGCAACAGCGACGGTTACTATTTGGACCCTATGAGATTGAAAATGTTCCATTTTTCTTTTCTTTTCTTTTTGGACACAAGTTTTTGGTTTTGGAACTATGAGAAATGAATGTAAAAATCGTAGTGAAAGGTTTTTTTATACCAGATTCAGTTCTGTTCTGGTTTGGTTTGTTTTCGTTGAAAGTTTGGTTTAGTCAACGGGAGCACAATTACCTAACCGGTGCCCGATGTAGAAGATTGTAGCCGGTTTCAAGATCGGCAGCTGAGACACGTGGCACTTCCTTATTGGAAGGAGTAAAAGCTACGGTGTCTGCAAGTTTATATCTTTTTGTTTCTATTTATTTATTTTGGATGTCGGGTCAAATTGAAATTGCTTCCTAGGAAATTTGAAAAATATTCTCCCTAGTCCCTACATAAAAGTTATTTTATTAAAATTTAGGCTTAAATGAAAAATTAACACTTAAATTAGACTTAGCTTCTAAACTATTTTTTTATCAAAATAAGTATCTAAAATACTATTTGGCCACTATAAGTCTGATAGTTGTCTAAGTCAAAAGAAAATTATTTCGACCAATAAGATATTGACACGTTACAAAGATTTTTTTTTTACCAACAGATATTTTAAGGACTAAAAGTAAAAAAATGGTATAGTTTAAGTATTTATTTTGACCAAAAAATAGTTTAAGAACTTAAAATGACAAAAAAATAATAATTTAAGTACTTATTTCGACCAAAAAATTATTTAAGAACTTATAATGATCATATATAATAATTTAGGTACTTGTTTAGACTTAAAATAATTTAAGTGCTAAAAGCAAACAAAAAAAACATAGTTTAAGAGCTAAAAGAAAGTAAACAAAAGACATAATTTAAGAGTAGCTTTTTCATTTAAGCTTAAAATATTACAAAAACATATTTTTTTGATTATATAATAATTTAAAATTATCCCCTGATCAAAATTATGGCCATTACATGAGTGAAATATTTTAAGGCTTTGCCTAACCTAGGCTTTAGTTGTATTTAATAACATTAATTAAGTAGAAGATTTTATTGTTACAATTAATATGAAATAATAATTTTATTTAAGATGATTGTTTGATTATTAACTCATTTAATAATATCAATTCTCACATTGAGTTTTTTTTAAGGTTTAGAGTTTTTGTTTAGGATTTTTTGTTTAGTGTTTATGATTTATAATTT
Organism: Hibiscus tridactylites; assembly: GCA_958450335.1. Taxonomy (NCBI): domain Eukaryota; kingdom Viridiplantae; phylum Streptophyta; class Magnoliopsida; order Malvales; family Malvaceae; genus Hibiscus; species Hibiscus tridactylites. The sequence goes on along the minus strand of OY288291.1, from coordinate 57,183,342 downwards.
TAGTTTAGGGTTTAGTCTTTTTTGAGTTTAGAGTTTTTTGTTTAGAGTCTAAGGTTTAGTATTTAAACTATAGGGTTTTAGAGATTGAATGAGTTAAATAAACACATAATCCTCTTAAATGGAATTCTCATTAAAAATTTCATATTAAATACAACAATAAAATCTTTCACTTAATTAAAAATATTAAATACACTTTAACTTATGCCCTAAAGGCTAAAACAGGTCAGACAAAGCGATATTTTAATAATTTATTCATAAATTTTTATCTTCTTCTTTACCCATTTTTAATAAGGATTATTTTAATCTTGTAATCCTACTACTCCCTCCTTTTAAAGAGGTGGCGTACACATTGCTAGAGGGAAATAATCACTTCACTACTTTATATATATTATTAGTAATTTAGTATAATTAAATTGTAACTTTCAAACGTAGTGGGAAATTTTAGTATGATTATATATGTAAGTTAATTTCCAGATTTATTTTAATTTTAGTCCAGATATATCCGACTACTGTACTTGAAACGGAAGTAAACTGTTAACAAATTGATACGTAAGTGGGGAACTGAAGAGAAATTTATTTATGAAACTGAAGAGAAGAAAAGCCTTTCACATGAAGAAAAGGAGTCTAGGTTTGGTAGCCCAGGATGACTCGCCTACGGTTTTAATTTCGAGAAATGGTTATCGATGATGTGAGTATGATTATCGTGTTGTCTTGTTCGGATTCTTCATTTTTAAAATGTATGTCAATGTTTAGTAGCTATGCTCGACACATTCGGGCATGCAAGGTTCCGAATGTATAGAAATTTGTACATGTCGTAGGCCATTACCCTCTTTCCAAAAAAATGTCTTAGAATGTGCAGTACTACCACATTTATATCTCACTTTTCGATGAAGGATTAATGTCCCATAAACGATAATGATTGTGTCCTAAAATGATTATGCAATGTCAAGAGAAAGGTCAAAACGTTGGTATGAGAAGCTAGAATGATAAAAGAAAAATAAAGAGGTAACGTGACACTTAAGTTATGAGTAAAATTCCGAAGCATGTAATAATCTCTATGTGTTGGGTTAAGATCACTCACTACTTCACTAATTCAGATAAGCTGGAGTTGTACAAGAACTATGTACCCTCTTCACTCTTCAGAAGAAGATGATGCAACAGCCTTTCCTTTACGATTTGATGATGCCGTGAGACCAACGTCCGAGCTTTTCTCGGTTTTTGGCTCCTGCATCTGCAGTATTTGGAGCTGATGCTGCAGCACCTATTGAGGGAAAAAAGTTGAAAAACAAAAGCGAGAAATTGGAACAGAGTGAGTTGATTTATAATTTTAATTGTTAAATGTGAAAAGTATTTTGACTACAAAATAAGAAGCTTTATACAAGGGAAAGAAACAACAACAAAAAAATGAAGCTCTCAGTCCTACTGCAACTAGATGGTGGTTATCCAAAACCTAGTCATGACAGAGGTATCAAAATCTCATGCCATGCACTCCAAGTCTCTCACCTCGATCCCAAAATTTTATGGATATACATAGTTTACTAAAGTCCCGAGAAAAGTACGTATATCCGTCGGTAGGGCACAAGAAACTAGAGAATGTTCTCTAAAATATTGAAAAACGATTATATAGAGAAAGCAAGAGCAGCACTAGTACACTACAAAAATAATACCTCAATCTGCTGCTGGATGATCTTCTTCTGAGCCTCCAACTGGGAATCTGAAATATTCTGATTACTCCCTGACCCTTCTCCTGAGTTTCCATAGGCACCAGGTATCTGGATAGGAACAAAAACACAGTGTGGGAATTGCGGAAAGGTTAAGTTTGCCTGTCCACCAGGAATGGCAAACTGTTGTTGTCCGATGGATGTGCTTTCCCCACTAGATTTCACCTTCATGGAATCGCCTAATGGAGCAGAAGCCCCGGGAAGTACAGCATTTCCTGGAGACCTGCATGTGCACAAAATTGTCACCTGTATTGTGATTTGGTATTAGCAAACCAATCCAATTGCACTTACAGCTAGAACTTGTAAAAAAAACAAGTGCATTAATATAAGAATTAGAAAGCATGGCAGATGTAAAAAAAAATTGCACACAAATTCAACATGTTCTGTAATCTGCATGTGTTTAAAGTGCTCCCTTTCTCTAGGCAGTAGACATTTCACTTTTCAATTCGTGTAAAAGGTCTCAATGCAATTGATTACCTTCTTTTATTTATATCTATATTTATGGTCTCATAATTAAGTTCGTAAGTAACTAGAGGAGAAAAGTGTCGCCACTTCAATAATGATCACACACACTCAGAAGCAAAAGAAATTAGGTCTCAATCGCACATCCCTAATTCTTTTCTCTGGTCCTCAGATTTAAAAAAATTCTTTGAAATTGCAATAATTGATAATTAACGCAAAGTAATGGGCACATGATAAAAAATCACATGGAGAAAGAGGTGAGATTATAAGGCTGGCAAAATAAGGAAACTGCAAATGTCATTGACAGATATGAAATACTACCTACCAAACTAGAGTGTTTGCAGAAGGATAAACGTAGGACTTCTCATATATTGATGCTGCAGCAGCAGCAGCCTGAAGCCTGGCCTGACGGCCGGTCAAATTATCAGTGGCCACCTCAACACCAGGACCTTGTGTGGCAGAACTTGTGCTGGACCCTGTTCCACTTTAAACGATTAGCCCCTTTTTCAGACCATGAAGTCAGTTTCATTAGCTGCAAAATTGTAAGAGAAGCAATACAACAACCAGACAAAGTAATACTTATATCCACATCCAAAAATTTTAGCAACCCAAATCAACTTACGAGCTTTTATGAGGTATAAATCATATATCTGACATAATAATTGGGACAGGGAACAGGTTATCCCTAAAAAATTTGGGACGAAACATGGAAAACATATTCAAGATATGATTGGGGAGGAAAAGCCTTCAAGTAATGCAACACATACAGGTGCACGGGTAACACCTGTGTAGATTCTGCATTTTTCACATATTATTTAGGAGGAACATGCCTACGCTAGCTTAGGTGCAGTTCAACAAAGCACAAGTAATTAAAGGCCTCAAAGTTAGCTTAACCTGATACCTAGAAGAAAACAACAAACTTTCAGAAAGTAGGGGAATTTATTCATGCATGATCCCTATCAGCTCAAAACGAAATAGCAGAGCAGTTGGCATACACCAGTATAGATTTGTCAAGAAAATAACAATGTTCAAAAAAATGAGACAGTTTTATCATAGATGATGTTACAATGAGATTACCTTGTTGGCGAGCATCTGACCGAGCTCCATGTTGCCCTCCGGATGAACTTGTTCCGTTTTCAGATGGTACAACCAGTGCTCTGCAGGTAGGACACGTATGCTGCCTCTCCAGCCATGATCGAAGGCAGTGTACATGAAAAATATGTCCACAGATTAACTTCTTTGCTGAGGTCATCTCTTCACGACATATAATACAGGTTGCATCACTTCTGTTCATACAATGAGTAAGCAGTAAGAATCGAGAATAGAAAACCACAATGCAACTGAAAGATTCTATTTAAAAAAATAAAACACAAAGAAGAATAACTATCCAACTCACGCAGTGAGTTCTTCAGGGGTTGCATCTGGGAATCTATCATTCATATTTGAAGTGATCCTTCTATAACGCAAGTAATCAGCAACTCGAATTTTAAAGTTCCTAAATGTCTCATAAAGCTCCCGTATTAAGTGCAGAGGTACACCATAGTTCCTGCAGTCAAGATCAACAACCATACCATGAATTAATCTATAAGATACAATTAAAGAGATCTGAGACTTTGGTGAAAAAAAAAGGATCCTTTTTTTAAGTTTTGTCCCTCTTATATATTACATTTATCCTTCTATGTACATTCTTTAATTATATATTATTCCTTAAAGATCTTGCAGTGCACAATCAAGCTTTCCATTAAAAAAAATTATGCAGAAGAAAAATATAACATATATATGTGATCACACATAAAGTAAAACTAAAAGGCTTACTTACATGAAAATCACAAGAAAGAAGCACAGATACATAGATAAGTGAAGCAAATCTCGGATGAGCTCCAAGTAGAAGGTATATACAGCCTTTTTCTCCCATTGTCCTTCCATAAGCATGTCACTTACATAGAAAATATATTTTACAAAAGTTGACACTGTTGTCGTTGCCAGTATCATGTACCTACAACCCAAACAAGCAAATAAGAATCGGGAAACAACAGATAAACTGGAAAATATGATGATGCACACATAACACTTGAAAGAAACAACGGGGGTAGGGTCACTATAATCAAATATTTATGTAAATTGCAGTAAACAGAGAATGGCTGGATTTTTTGCAAGCATTTTTCATCCAGCAACCTTACTAATTCAATTTGTTGAGGACTTTTACACTATCAAATCATTTAACTTCCAACATAAGCGACATTTAATGAGTTTCTTTCCAGTCTCTTTTTGGTCTAGCAGTCCTTACATAACATGCAAAATTTTCTAGTCCTTTTTAATCATGCTCCAAAAAATCAAAGATTCCAATGAATATTCCATCAGGACCTTAACAAAATCACAAAAGAAAAGTAGGACTTCAAGCCATCAGCTCATCCCAGCCAATCCATTTAACAATCTAAAACACAAAATCATTTTGAATGATGATCCATAAAGCATGACAAGCACTAACGTACTTAGAAAATTTTCAACTGAAAATAACTAAAAGTATAAAAGTTCTTCAATTAAAAACATACTTACTCAAATGCAAAGAAGATGGAAACTGACGCTTGTCGAGTTTGGATCAGAAATTTGATGGAACTGTATAAAAACAGGGTATCGAGAAGAAGAAGAAAACCAAGAAAAGAAACTATCCGAATATGAGCTAACTTTGGAACAGAAGGGGTTGTTTCAATGTACTCGACCCTCTTCTGTGCCAACCAGTGCAAAGCCTTGATTAACAATAAAGCTGTAACCATTGCAAGAAATGAAACGGAAAATTCCTGCCGAAAGATGGTGATTGCGAAGAGGATCTCCATGACCTCTCTCCATGACTGCTCATTCAACCGCTCAACCTCAGCTTCACGAAGAGACCCAAGGAACACTCGTTTGGTTAATTGCCACAAGACAGACATAACTACGAGGCCCGTGTTGAGAAGCAACACCAAGCTGATCTTAGAGGTTGATAAATAAACCATAGCAGGATAAAACTGGCCTCTACTGCTGAACGCGTGATATATAACTGCTAGTGTCGATACAAAACTGAGACCAGCATATGTTCGCAGCCTCATCATTTTGCTCTACCTGATCACCACAGAAAAAATATTCAATAGAGGAAAATTAAGAAACTGTATCTTCTAAATCGAGTAGCCTTACTCTTTCAAAGCATTTAATTTGTAATAACACATTGATATAAGCCTAAGTAGAGGTGGCAAACAGATCAATCGGTTCGGGTCATTTTAGTTTCAGTTATTTCGGTTTGAAATCATTCGGTTCGGATCTATTGTGCTTCGGTTTGGTTATTTTTTGTGTGGTTATTTCGATTCGGGTCAATGGGAGATCAGTCGGTTTTACTCAAGTTTTAGGTGAGTTGTACGGCTGTTCATATCTTATTTTTCTTTATTTCTATTAATATCTTTTATTTATTTCGAGTTGTCTTCAGTTCGGGTCCATTCGATTCGGTTTCATTCGGTTCAACTAAAAATCAGTTCAATTTCGGTTTGGGTTCCGGTCAAATCTCAGGTCATCATATTCAGGTCAGTTTCGGGTCTCGTTTCGGTAAATCAATTCGGTTCTCGAGTCCCGGGTCAAGTTTGGCAGGTCTAAGCCTAAGCACCGAGAACAAATGAAATTATAAAAAGAATAGCAAAATTACCATACAAACTATATACTCTATGTACAAACGAATGGAACTTTACTAATTCAAACATAGTATCATGCTCAATGAATAATCAATTTTCTAAGCAGAACAAAAGTGCAAAACGGAAAGGAAAAACGGTCAACTATTTTCCATGAAAACTCCTTCCTTCAGTAACCAAACAAATCAAATCCAGGCACTTCCAAAATCAATTAGTTCTATCTAATAAGAGGTAAAATTATCATAAAAATCTATACACTCTGCATCTAAGAGAATAGAACTTTACTCGTTCAAACATAGCATCATGCTCTATAAACAATCCTTGTTCCAATCAACACAAAACAAAAGGAAAATAAATCCAAATTATTTTCCGTGAAATTCCTTTCTCTCCAACCAAACAATCAAATCCAGGAACTTCCGAAATCGATAATTTCTATCTAATAAGAGGCAATGCGATAAGAACAAAGAAGGGATCAGTACCGAGTTGAGAGAAACTTCGCGAGGGAATAGAGAAGCGACAATGAGAAAAGAAGAGAAAGCTGATTCAGTCTTCTTTTCTCGGGGAGGAGAGATTTTACTGTGAAATAATAAATTTCTTCAACCAAATTTGAGACTGTTTATGGATTTTATCCATCATTTGCAAAGTTTTTTGTTTTTGTATTTTACTCTCATTTTTTAGCTCATTTGTTTGGGTGTCATCTTCACCAATCAGTGTAATCCACGTACACTGTGCTGGGCCATTCCATTTTCCATTTTGTATCAAATTTTAAAGTTGAGTCAAGACCTTCCTCAGTTACTTTATCTACGGTTGATTATTTCATACACTCGGTAAATTATTTTAAATTTCATAATTCATTGTGAAAAATGTTTTAATAATATTTAAAATGTTAATTAAAATATAATATATATTTTTAATTTCATGTATAGAACGAGTAAAGTGTGGACGGTCCCGCAGTGAAGCTTCGTCGTTTTCTTAGGGCCTGATTTTGGTTGCGTTTCGCAACCAAAAATTACTTTTTTAAGTGTTTTTGATTGCTTTTAAAACTAACTTTTCCACCCAAACCAAGAAGGTGGATTTTATAGCTTCTTGGGTGGAAAAGCTAGTTTGAAAATAAAATTATTTTTTACCCTTATTATTTAATTATAATTTATTGTTAAAATAATGTTTATGCATACATAATCGTAAAATAATATATATTTTATAATATTTATATTAAAAATAAAATTGTTTTATTTGTACTTTATTTTATATTTATTATTAATGTGTAAGTGGTATGCCCGTATATAATCTAGAATGTAGTTTATATTTTCAAATTAAATTTTTAAAAAAATATTTTTTATTATAATTGAAATTGATTTATTTTATAAATCATAACATTAATTAATTTGAACAATCACCCAAATTTACTTTTACTTTTCAATATCATGTCTAAAATAGACATTTTATTTCCTCAAAATCACTTTTTGACATCAATGACAAACACTAACCAGCTTTTCAAAACTACTTTTCAACAGCTAGTTTGAAAATCACTTTTTTCACCGCACTTTTTAAAAACAACCACAAACTAAGTCTTAGTGTGGATTGTCCCCGCTGTGAGGTTCATTAGAATGGTTTTTTTGGTTTCTTCCTCTTTCAAACCTTGATTCTTCTAGATTTTTTCTCTAGTTTTCAAAATATTGAGAAGTCCTGCTCAGTAGTCGTATCGGATGTGTGGACTGTCTCTGTCGTGAAGCTTCGTCGTTCTTCTAGTGCTTTTGGCCGGGAGAAAGGAGAAAGGAAGCCAAGTACAGCCGAGGGACGAAGGACCAAGGCCATCGACGATGGTTGTCGTTCGGTTACTAGGCACGACCTAAGTTTTGGTCGCCTTTCAGTCGAAACTGTTCGGCTAACCCGAGTTGTTGATGAATCGGCTATACCGCTTGCTCATGGAATATTACAAACAAGGGTATGGCAAGGGAGTACAACGTGGTTTTGGACCTTCCGGTGATGGCGAAGCTCGTGTAATGGTAGTCTTCTGAATCTCAGAAAGTTTCAGTTTAGCCCTTATGCCATCTTTGCATGTGAGTCTGAGGCTAGTCGTCGCAGACTCCCCATGTTGTGCTGCGATGAATATGTTGTCACCTTTGGAATCATGGCGTCAATAAAAAGCTTTTACTATCTCTTAGTTTTGTAGAAGAGATGAAGCTGCTGAGGTTTGTTGCAAGAAAGGTACATGTTGCCATAAAGAGAGGAAGTAAAGGAAGAAGGGATATACTGGTCCAAATAGTTGGTCAAAGTTCGGTTGCAACGATGGAGACTGTAGGAGCCAAGGTGGAAGATGGTTCTTTCCGAAAAATTAGCTTTCGTGCATCTTTCGGTACGAGGTTTCCAACTGCTATCTCGGACCAAGAAAAAATGTGGATCAATGTTGACACCCGAATCTTTTGAGATTGTGTCATCAACCTCTAGAGGGAGATTTCTATTTACTAAATTTTCACTTGATTGAGAGAGTTTTTAAAGCTCGGTTTGTGAGCTTTGGATGCTATGTTTGGATTAGGTTGTAAAAGGTTTCCTCCTAAGCCTAGAAAAGGAGAAAAATCCTTAGTGAATTGGTAAAATATTTAGTAAGAAGCTAAGGTAGTGGATGTAGACTTTGGTTAGAAAGCCGAACCACTTTAAGTTTTTGTTCATATTTTTTTTTTATTTTTTTACTTCTACCACAAACACTTAAACTATCATTTCTCCACTACTTGACAAGCAATTCGGTTGTGTTTATCGGGCTCCACAAATTCATTGACTCCTTCGTACTCCTATCAATATTTTATCATCAAAAGTTTATTCTTAAAAAAACATTATAAATATATTTTATTATTTTAGATGTTATTTTTTGTATTAAATAACATTACAAATCTTACTCACTCACATGCAAAAAAATATGAAGAAATAAAGAAGTATATATGTATACCTTATACGATTAGAGAAATTCATTTAAATTAGAATCAATTTGTACTATAACATTATAAATATTTATAAATTAAATTTGTACAAATACTCGAAAAGTCAACTTGAATTTCATAAACTCGACTCGAATAAAAAAAATTCAAATAAAATTTGAGTCATTAAACAAGTATCGTCAACTCAAATTTTTTTACTCGACTCAATCGAATGTCCACCCCTATTTCAAACCATTAATTATTAGTTAACTAACAATTTTCATCCACAAACACATTATTTTAACCTAAATTAAAACATTAAAAATTAAAATAATTTATTTCAAAAAACAAAGACCAAAGTAACTCAGTAAAAAAATAAGCCTAAATATATTATACTCAAAGTGTTATTTTCCTAGACTTAACAATTTTAAAGAAGTGTCCAAGTAAAAAAGAGAATGATCTTCGTATGATCCAGTTTATCTAAAAAAATATAATACAATATTGATTTATTTCAACAACTGGCAACGACGCCGTTTCTTTCTCTCATTTATCCTCTCAGACATTTTCCATTGGTTTTTTTCTTTCCTCAATCCTCCTTCAGCCAAACCCCTATTTTCTCTCTGCCTCTCCACTGCAGCATTTCCTCTCATTTTGATCTTACTCTTCTTTCCCTATTTCCCTTTTAGTATTAACACACACACACACACACATATATATATGTGTATATATCCCCTTAAACTCCAGCAAACCCACACCACTTGGTCAATTAGGTAAACTTTTCTCTTCAATTTCTAAGTTAATTTTTCAATGACCCAGATTCTATTACTTCCAATATTTTTCTTAATTCATAGCTTATTGGAATTTATGATATTCATATGAGCCATAGCTTGGGATTCTTGAGTGAATATTTTGAGGCCATTGAAGATCGTGTTTAATGTTGCTTATCGTTATTTGATGTTTTGCACATTTTGCCATTTTTTTCATTGTTTAAATTGATTAAATCTTTTATGAATTCTGAGTTGATCGTGTAAATGGGTTATCCATATAGGTTTTTGTTGTTCAAGAAGATGGAATTTTAGATGAGATGGATTGGTTCGATAAGGTCAGTGCTGCTAGGCTCTCGTGAATGTTCTGTTTTGTGAAATGTGAAGTGTTAATGCTTGCGTTTGGAGATTGGGTATTAACTGGTCTGAGTTCATGCTTGATTTGGGATTTTAATGAAGTTGAATTGTGATTTAATTTTATATCAATCGGCATTTTTTTGATAATTTTGATTTCTTTATATCATGTTAACTTTGATGTCTTATTAATTATATGCAGATTACATTGGTTTACCGAATTTCATCTTTTTCATTTCCGTGCTGGACATGATCTTAGCTTGAAGTATATTGTGTTAGTCAGAAGAAAATGATGTCTGAAGATGCTGGACAGATGTTGGCCATTTATGACGATCCTTCGGATCAACGATCTCTGTCTTTAGATGAAACAAGTAGCACAGAGGAATCGCCCGATGAAACCCGACTTTCTCTGGAAACCACTAACGATGCCGTTCCGTATATTGGGCAAAGATTTGCAACTCATGATGCAGCTTATGAATTTTACAGTGAATATGCAAAGCGATGTGGCTTTTCGATCCGTCGTCATCGAACAGAAGGAAAGGATGGGGTTGGAAAAGGGCTTACAAGACGATATTTTGTCTGTCACCGTGCAGGAAATACACCTGTCAAAACCTTAAATGATAGTAAACCACAAAGAAACAGAAAATCATCCCGATGCGGATGTCAAGCTTACTTGAGGATAAGCAAAGTAACAGACTCAGGAGCTGCGGAATGGCGTGTCACGGGTTTTGTGAACCACCACAATCATGAACTTTTGGAACCAAATCAAGTTCGGTTCCTTCCTGCATATCGAACCATATCAGATGCAGATAAGAACCGAATCCTTATGTTTGCCAAAACAGGAATCTCTGTACAGCAAATGATGAGGTTGATGGAACTTGAGAAGTGTGTGGAGCCAGGATATCTACCCTTCACTGAGAAGGATGTGAGAAATCTGCTTCAGTCATTTAGGAAATCAGATCAAGAAGATGAAAGCCTAGATTTATTAAGAATGTGCCGAAACAATAAGGAGAAGGACCCCAACTTCAAATTTGAGTATACACTTGATTCAAACAACAGGTTAGACAGCATTGCCTGGTCATATGCATCATCAGTCCAGTCATATGATATCTATGGTGATGCTGTGGTGTTTGACACGACTCATCGTTTGACGGCATTCGACATGCCACTTGGGATATGGGTTGGAGTGAATAATTATGGCATGCCTTGCTTTTTTGGGTGCGTGCTTTTACGGGAAGAAAATTTGAGGTCATTTTCATGGGCCTTAAAGGTAATATGATATATTGTTATATAGCTTTTTTTCAGTCTATCAGATTGCATAGCTTATGGTTGCCATGCAGGAAAAGAGGGAAGGGAAACAATAATTCATTCAAATGAATGATTTAGTGTATGGGATAGACTAATAGAGAGCTGTTAGGTTTACACAAAATGAAGACTTTTTTCAATCATCTTGTAATGGTAGAGGGTTCCACTGTTGGGAGCGTGGAAAAAAATCTAGTATAGAAGTATTAGCGAGTTCATATGACTTATCACAACTGTAAAATGTTAGGCCAATTTGAGCATGAACCTACCTGATTTATATATATATATGCACGCACACACGCATACATGATCTTTACCTTTATATTCTCGCGGCTCTCAAATTGGCTACTGTTCTTTGTCTTGCTTCCCGCCCCCAATTGTTTTCCCTTCTTTGTGGTTTTTTTATTAGAGGATTGCTAATTCATTGTCTTTCTACTTTTATCTTATGTGAAAGGCATTCTTAGGGTTCATGAATGGGAAGGCACCACAGACAATATTAACTGATCAAAATATGTGTCTCAAAGAAGCTATAGCCATTGAAATGCCTACAACTAAACATGCACTCTGCATATGGATGATCGTGGCAAAATTTCCATCCTGGTTTAATGCTGTTTTGGGGGAACGTTACAACGAGTGGAAGACTGAGTTTTATCGACTCTACAATTTAGAGTCAATCGAGGATTTTGAATTGGGCTGGAGAGACATGGTCAGTTCTTTTGGGTTACACACAAACAGGCATATTGCCAACTTGTTTGCATTACGCTCGCTATGGGCTTTGCCATACTTGAGAAGTCATTTCTTTGCTGGAATGACAACAACTGGCCACTCGAAGGCAATCAATTCTTTCATTCAAAGGTTTTTAAGTGCACAGACTCGGCTTGCTTACTTTGTGGAACAAGTATGCTCTCTATCTATAATTTCCTTCAAATCCAATTGTGAGTTTTTATTGAATCTCGACTCATGATTCCTGAAGCGCGTGCATGTAGAGTTTTCATTTAGCTGTTCCTCAAGCTATAGGAAAGAAATTGATTTGTTAGGAGATTAGAATATCTATGGTAGTAAGTACTTAATTTAGGCTTGTACAAACTTTTATTTGTCGTGTTTCCAGCCATTGCTTCTTTCATCAAGGTGGGAAGTTGGAGTTTTTTAATTTTTCTCCACGGCGTACCCTGAATCGTATACATTGAATGTAAAACTGTCATGTAGCTTGATTTTGGCTCCCTTTTTGATTCTTTATCGATCAGGTTGCTGTAGATTTTAAAGATCAAGCAGCAGAACAACAGACAATGCAGCAAAACCTTCAAAATATTTGCCTAAAAACTGGAGCTCCTATGGAATCTCATGCTGCCTCTATCCTCACGCCTTTCGCCTTCTCAAAGCTTCAAGAACAACTAGTTTTAGCTGCTCACTATGCATCATTTCAGATGGATGATGGTTTTCTTGTAAGACATCATACAAAACTCGAGGGAGGCCGAAAAGTGTATTGGGTTCCTCGAGAAGGCATTATAAGTTGCAGCTGCCATCAGTTTGAGTTCTCCGGAATTCTTTGCCGTCATGCCCTTCGAGTTCTCTCCACGGGAAATTGCTTTCAGATTCCCGACAGATATCTTCCTTTACGCTGGAGAAGGATCAGCACACCACCCACAAAGCTTGCACAAAGTTCTAGCGATCATGCGGATCGGATTCAGTGGCTGCAGAGTATGGTATCAACCCTTGTAGCCGAATCCGCCAAATCAAAGGAGAGGTTGGATATGGCTACGGAACAAGTCTACAGTCTTTTATCTCGCGTAAGAGAGCAACCGGTTACATCACAAGGTGCGCGTGATATTTCCCATATTCATAGAAATCTGTAAAAAACCATAACTCGAACAATTAGTGCAGAAGACAACATGAGAAATTTCAATTATAAAAGAAGAAGAAATCAGATTGAGATTAGAAATGCAAGAGTTGATAAAGGATTCAGCATTTGCAAACTAGTTTTGTAGTTATGTCATGCAATATAGGCATAGTTTATTAGTGTTGCTATTCTTTTCCAATGTGTTGTTTGCTTATACTTTGGTGGAAGGAAGGGATGTTCTCCAATACTCCCGAGTCGTATTGCACATCTGGCTTTGGTAGATGAGTCTTCCGGCGAGAATTTTTTACATCCACAATGCCTCAAACTCGAGGCATGTTTAAGTGATACTAAACTGTTTACCACGCGGACCAATTCCGTTAATCAAGTGCATTATTTTATTGTGCTTAAACACTCATTCGGATTAGCATCTTCCAAAAGATGTCAAATTGAATTAAGACTTTACCGGTAAATACTTAAATATCAAAGGAAAATAAAATATTAAGATAAGATATAGGGTTTAACCAAAACCCACTGGACTCGGGCTTAGCTCCTTCGTGTGGACTTAACCTAAACTGCTGATCGTTCGAGTAAATTTCATTTTGGTCCTTAAATTCAGACTTTTATCATTGTGGTCGAAAATTAAATATATTAGTGGATCTTCTTCGTAAAATCTCAACGGAAATGTTGAAACTCTATTACGATGTTTATATCTTTTCGATTTAAAAATTCTAATCCAATTATCAATATTATGAAGATTTTTATTTACATACTTAACATATTTATTTTTCTTTGTCACACTCAATTATACAGGGACAGTATGTCTTATGGACTAGGAAACCATGTCCTCACAAAATTGTTCTTTAATATATATATATATATATATATATATGATGTTGTTAACTTTAATTTAATTATTATATTTTTATAGTGGTTTAAATATTTTTATGCATCTCAAGTGTGTTATGTTCGAGTCTCTTTAATCTATATTTATTTTTTTTCCGTTGCATTAACAACAAACTAAAACATACATTACGTTTTGTATTTTAAATAAAAAATGGCCACTTGGTTTAATGGTATACTCACACCATTTAATTTATTTAATTAAATTAAAATTAGATTAAATTGATATAACATGTAACAAACATGGATTAAATGTGTAACCATACAAATTTTCATTAACAGCCACGTCACCCTTCAATTAAATTTTAATAATTGGTGGTTCTATTATGACCAATTAAATAGTTTGGTGATCAAATTTTAATTAAATGATCAAAATAAGACCCAGCAATTAGATAGTAACCAATTACTTTACCTTTTTTAAATGACCTCACAATTGTTTATGTTGAGTTCTGCATTGTATATGTCAAGTCGACAAATTCTGACGAGACATACTAATAATATAAGGGTAAACTACATAACATACTATTTAACTATGGTTCTTGAGTCGAAAATGCTACCGAATTTTAAAATTTTTTAAAATTATCATTGAATTTTAATATGTGACTTGAAAATACCACTCCGCCGTTAACTCTTAACATCCTCGTTGAGTCAAAACGACATCGTTTTGGTGCAACTGTTTTGAAGCCTAATTTAGGCCAAAACAACGTTGTTTTGCTAGAGGAAATTTATTAAAACCATGTGCTTAGAGGGGTTTGAACCCAAAACCTTTAAATGTAAGAGTTAAGCCTTAACTAGGGCTGTAAATGAACCGAACATTCAACGAACCGAATAACTCAAATTTTTTGACTCGACTCGATCGAACGCTCACACCTAAATAGAACGTTTAAAGAGATAAGTGTGATATCGTGGAAGTTCTTCTGAGTTTCAAAGACAAATGTTATCAAAAGATCAAGCATTTTAGGATTGACCCAAATGTAATTTTTGTAGCGGTAATTTTTTTTAAGTATGAAGGGTGACTCAAATGTAACTTTACCCATAATTGAGTGGCTGAAATGTAACCTAACTCATATTTGAATGACTCAAATATAACCTTACCCATATTTAAATGACTAAAATGTACCTTTTAAAAATTGAATGACCTAAATACAATATTACTTATAATTGAGTGACATTCGTTGTAATTTACCCTAAAAATTAAAGGTGGGTCACGTAACACACTAGGTAACTACATAATCCGCCTTGTTCGGTGGTCACTGATGTATTTTACCGCAAATTTAAATTAATTTTACGTATACGGACTAAATCTCAAACATTGCCAACGTACAGGGATCGATTACATATTTTATCTTAAATATACTGGTCTGTGACTGTATGTATAAGAATACATTTAGAAAAGGAAAAAACAAAGTTATTGTTGGAGAGACGATAAAAAGGTGTGGAGATGGCGACGACGGTGGTGAAGAGCGCTTTGCAGGCGATCCGCGAGAGAGGTCTCCGCACTTTCTTGAGGGACCTCAAGGATGAAGGCTTCACGTTCGTAATCTCACTCTCTTTCTTTCTTTTCATTTCGATTTCTTCCAACTTGTTTTAATTCTTCGATTCAAAATATGAATAATCCCCTTTTTTACATTATTCTTCTATCAATAATTCATCATTTCTACTGATCATTCCTTTTTTTCCCTTCAGGAAATGCTTCTTCGATGGAAACCTTCTGTACGTCAGATTCTCTTTTCTGATAATCTCCGGTTATTTTTTACTTGGAACATTATTATTAGAAAAAATCGTTTCGTTTGAAAAAAAAGGGAATTAGGGTTTGTTGAAATTGAAATTTTAGTGGATTTATAAATAGAATAAGTTGTATGATGCCGGAATATGATATGGATTCGGCATTCCGATTCTTTTGTTTTGTTTTCTCGAGATTTGAATAAATAGAAAACCTGAAACTTTAGCAACCCTTTAAGTTAACTAAGAAGAACTTGAAATTTGACTGTAAATCTGCTTGATTTGGAGATAAAAAGAATGGATATAGGAATATTATTATCCATAGCTTCAGTGAGATGTTTCTGATTTAATGATTCTAAATTCTACAACTTGCAAAGACATTCATTCAGTTCCTGCTGGGCAAGGATAAAGGGGGGAAGATAATGTAGTTAGAAACTAGTTCACCGATAAACAATGTGAATAATTTTCTTTTAGCTCTTAAGTGTTTAGAAATCTTAGGATTTAAACCCCAGCTTCCTTGGGTGTAATCCGTTGTACTGCGCATATGACAGGAGGAAATGATATCTTTCCTTTTGTATTTTTATTGGTTGTGTAGAAGTTTTGAACATTGACTTGAATTCAAGTTAGGCAGCGAGTGGTATGCGCAGTTTTTAGTGATATTTTTTTTTTCAATGGAAATAAAGGAATTGCCATGGTTTTTGCTGCCTTTTAACTATGATAGTTAGCCTATGCATACCACCCGCTGCCTAACTTGAATTCAAGTGCCTGCTCTTAAACTCATAGATTTCTAGTTAATCTCTTTGATTTGCTGGTCTCTTACGGCATGTTTGTTTGCTGCAATGCAAAGTCAAGAAGCATTGCTTGTGAGTTATAACTAGTGGGGCATGAATGGCATATGCAACTTTTATGATAATTACTTTCTTTACCCTTTATGGTGGCAAATGAGTATGACGGACAGTGTATAAATTGTGAGGTAAGGTTCCATGAAGTTGTCAAACTGGAGTAGAAAAATATTTGCAGTCAATTGTTTTTAAAAAAAAAAAGACGCACTTGTCCTTTTGTGAAGGTTATGTTCTCTTAATAGTTAATACTTTTATAGTTAGCCTGCTAAGTGTGCCATTTCTAATTATGAGGACAAGCAATATAGAGGCTTTTATTTTCTCATATGGTCCTGACACGCATCTTTCCTAATATTAGTAGCATTTTGTTCGCTTTTCGTATTTTTACCATTTTTTCTATATATATGTGTTTACAGTATAAGGATTTTCTTTTTTATTTTACTCTTCCAGCTCTTCAAACCTCAGGAGTTTAGTATCACTTTTTCTTACATCTAAATAATGCATGAGTCTGAATTTAATTTGGATATATTCATCATTATTATCTATTTCATCTGTGATAATAATTTGACTGATTGATCCAGGCAAACCAAAATCCACTGCATAGGAGCAACACTTGTGGGTGTTGATAAATTCGGCAACAAGTATTATGAGAAGCTTGGAGATACTCAAATTGGTTAGATTTCCTCTCTTTTTTATATGTACATGTTGGAAATGCTAGAAGGAAAATCGGATGATTTGAATTCTGCATGCTCGAGCTTTTAAGTACTTGAAATGCACCAGATTTTCCCTTCATCTGTACTCTTGAGATTATTGGTTTTCATATTTCCTTGTCTTCCATGCATGCATATGGATGTATTTACTTATAACAATCAACTACGTGCAACAATAAACACTGCCTCTATGAATGTACTTTACAAGATGACATTGTTCTGATTTATGTTTATTATCGACGCATACCGTTCATGGCATTTGTAGGAAGACACAGGTGGGTTGAATATGCGAAAAAGGAACGTTATGATGCTTCTCAGGTACCACCAGAATGGCATGGTTGGCTTCACTGCATAACCGATCACACCGGTGATGAGGCAAGTCCCGTTTTCACTATGTTACCTTACACAATGTAAGACTATGTGCTTAATTAATTACATATATATATATATATATATATATATATATTTGTTTTTGCAGCTTTTGATGCTAAAACCCAAGAGGTATGGGGCTGAGCACAAGGAAAACTTATCTGGCAAAGGTAGTGAGTTTGTCTACCATTCTAAAGGGCATGCGCTTAATCCGGGACAGAGAGACTGGACAAGGTACCAATCATGGCAACCGACCAAGACAGAGTAATCTGAGAAACCAATCTCTTGAGTTTCCAGGTTCTGGGATGTTTGACTTTTTTTTTTGATGAATAATAAAATATTGTATTTGTTTTAAAAAGAACTGCTTTTGTGCATCTCTTTATTGTAAGAAAGTGCAAACTATCAACTTGATGTTTAGACGTTGTCAATAAGTTTCAGATGATCATTATATGATATTGTTGTTTAATTTTAATCTAAATTGATGTTTTAGTTTATGGATTGTAAGATTGTAAAAATTAGACTGGATTGGTCAGTTCAACCATAAAAGTTGAACCGAAAAATTACAGGGTTTATCGGAACCAGTAGAAAGCTGAAAAGCAGAAACTGGGGAATTTGTATTATTTATTTATTAACAAAAAATTGGGAATCGGGCGGTGCGTGGACGGTTTTGTATTTTCTATTCCGTCCCCAATACTTGCGGGGACAGTTTCGGGATTCCTCATTACATGTTTTGGGAATTTTTTTCATCTTCATCCCCGTACCCATTAGATCCCATGTTTTTTCGGGAAATCGCCGTCCCAACAAATTAAACAAAATTTATTATTTTACAAACCAAAAGTTATGGTCAATTTTAATTTACAAGTCATATGTTTTATACACTTAAAAAATATGATAGTAGACTCTTAATTAACAAAAAAAATTGATAAATTACTAGAGAGGTCGCCTAAACTTAATAAGGTTTAAACAAAAGGCACAAATATCTTGATGGATTGAAATATTGATAATAAGATAAGTAGGTATACAAGTAAAGTAAATGAGAGTTAATTACATATATTTTACAAAATTTTGTAAAATATTGAGATTCTTGCGGATATTTTTCGAAGATCCTCACGATTATTTATATAGTTATAGTTCGGTTATCCCTACGGTTTTGATATAGCAATCGCCGTCCCAATTCTCATTTGAGCTTCGGTGATAAAACTACCCCGTCCCATGAATGAAAATTTCGATTATTTCTCATCTCGTCGGTTCGAATCCCACGGTTTTCAAATATTCCCTCAATTTTCAACCAGACTGTCTAAGTATTAAGTTTTTAAACCCTAAACTTGAAGGTTGGATTAAGATTCAACCCAAATAGGAAGGGTTGGGCCCATGAGCCCAAACCAAGAAATTTCCTAAATTTACATATTGGGGTGGGTCTAATATAAAGATTACGAGCTTTAGGGTTTCGGTAGACAGAAAAATAAAGGAAAAGAATGGCGAAGTGTTTCAACGTAGTTCAGAAGCAGAAGAGAGCAGAAAGAGCGGAGAGAAAAAGAGCAATCCACGGCGATCCTTCAAGCAAGAAGCTTAAGAACAAATCCCAATCGCTCTCCGTCTCCGGAAAGCGTAAACGCAAGCTTCTCAAAAAATGGCGCAGGGTATGATTCATGCGTTTCAATGGCTTCCCATGGAATTTCTTTCTTTTCTTCTTCTATATTTAATCCGTTCTTTGTTCTAATGGATTCTTCAGTTTTCTTTGGAAATAATTCTGGGTATTTTTGGTAATGAATAATAGGAACAAAAGGAAGTTATAGAAAAGGGTTTGGTTACTATGGAAGATGTGGAAATGGCAGCTGCTGAAGGTATTTTTAATTTGTATTTATATATATTTTTTCATTTTAGTGTTTGATTTCATGACTCCCATGTTGTTCAAAAACTGCAACTATTCTTCTAAATTAAACTGAATTTAAATACTTAAGCTGTTCGATGTATATACCTTATACTATTCATAATTCTGACCCTCTTAAGTATTTCATGGATCTTACATAATTTTGTATTGTGCTTAGATAATTGCTAGTTAAATGCTCCTGTGAATTAGGTTTTATTGTTTAAAAAAGCTATTATAAGCAGGGTTTTAAATTGCGATCGCGGTTGCGGCCTTATATTGCGGTTTTGGACAAAAGCGGCGCCCAATCTCGGTTTTGGACGACGACGCAATGCTATATCGCGTTCTGCTTTTTAAATCCCTGATTATAAGGTCTGTTTAATTGATGATTGTTACCTCTGGTTTGCATTTTAAATTTCAATCTGTTTCCCAAGTACAGGCACATCCCAAGATGCCACCAACAAGGCACCGGCAAAATTCCACATGAAGAAGAATTTGAAGCTCAATCGCCTAAATCGAAAAGGTTAGATATCTTATCCTTTGAAATGCTCTGCATTTTCACTTTGTATGCTACTGGATTTGGGGCTCTTGTTGGATACGGAATTTTTTCCGACATGAATATGCTATATGATTTTTAGTTTTGGGTTGAGTTTCTTTCTTTTCGAACAAATATTCGTAGGAGTTATTTCCCTCATTGCAAATGCAGGTAAAAAGAAGGGCTCTAAGCCTGCCATTGAAGCTCGAGTGGATTCCATGGTAGAATAAGTTTTGGTGAAGGAAACAAACATCATATGATTTTTGCATATCAAGCTAATATTTGGATTTTGGGGACTTGGTTTTGTACCATGTTGTTGTCTAGAAATCAACTTGGCAACTATATTTGTTAGGGCTAATGCTTGTTTTTATTTAGTTAGTTGTAATGTCTATGTTCTCCACACAATTGTTCTTACCAGTTGATAGTAATGAGCAAAATTCTAAGCTTTGCATTTGGACCGTTACCCCTTTTCTTTTCACCAACTAAATTTCAAAAGTTGTTCACTAAATCATTTTGAATTTTGGATTGTCGAAATTAGTTGCAATTACAAATATTAATTATATAAAAAGCTTTAAATGGATGAACCAATAAGAGAGGCCCAATTATTCTGCACCTACAAGTTACAAGATTGAACTTAGGGGTGGCTTTGTGGATTTAGGCATAATCAAGTAATAATTATACATGATCGACTAATAATTGTAATTACTCCTTAATTCTTAAGAGGTTAAAAATTAAAGTAATTACGCACGTAATTAATTATAAAACCCTTTAAAAAATTATTCAACTAAGGAAAATATTTTGTGTAAATATTTTGATACTCAGATTGTGTAAATTTAGTTTATACGTACCTTTTAAGGGTTAGAGTTTTAATTTAAATTTAAAGTTTAGAGATTTAAGTTGTAGACTTTAAAATTTAAAGTTAGTGTATAGGGTTAAGGTTTAGGGTTTAAAATTTAAAGTTAGTGTTTGGAATTTAAGGTTTAGACTTTAAAATTAGTTTTACACATTATATATATCAAAATAATGGGTGGTTCCTTTTGGATTTATTAAAAAATAATGTATAAAATTCAAAATAATTATAATAAAATAATATTTAATCACTACTTATAAGAGATGTAAAAATCTTTGGTCTAAAATGGAAAATTAAAATCTGAATACTAGTGTAGTGAATCAATTTTTGTAAATTACCACAAATACACTCTCCCTAAAGCTAAATTCAGTAATTTACAGAAAATAGCAAGGGAATACAAATCTAATATAACCCCCAAGTTGTGTTCTTCCACAATAAATTCCTTTTCATTACCTGGTGTTATTATTAATTCAATCAAACATATTGGGAAGGGGTCTCACAGCCATAAACGCATCCACCATCTGGAACAAAGACAACACAAGAGTTCGCAGTCAGTTCTTTATCTTCGATTACTTTTCGGACGACAAGATCCCATAATATATCAATGGAGCTACTCAAGAACCTTACCTCATCCGTTACTGCAGCTCGAGCCCTTCGATGTCTTTCTACTACTTCAGTCAAAACTTCAGTGAGCCGCTTTTTCACCTCCCCTGTAAGCATGCGTCCCGCACCATACTCCTAGCAAATGACGAGAATATAAAACAGCAGGAAACGACAAGAACCTGACAGTTGCATGCAAAGCGAGGAAACTGCTGAAGGCAGTAAGTTTACCTTCTTTATGTGCTCAAGTTCAGCATCGTCCTCAAGGAAAAAGTTAAGATACTTGATTGGTATATCTATCTGGAACACAAACAAATCCAGTTTTTCAGTAGCATACTAGCGACGAAACAAAGAGAAAAAAAGGAACATTAAAAACGAAGGAAATCGAAATGCTAATATCTTCTGCAAAGCTAAACCCTAAGTGAGCATCTGAATAGAGGCATAAATCTCTCTTACACAGACAAATGCATGCATCCACTAATCCTAGCCCAGATGAAAGAGGGAAACCAGAGTATCAATATCTTCAGCAAAAATAAACGACTAATGCGTTTATGTGGATGCACGTGCATTTGGATCTATGTGTGACTGTCAGCATTTTCAGGCAGCTAATATGCATCTAAATGAGGTCTGAATGTCCAATCACCATCCTTGAATGGTAATAACATTTTAAAGAGAAAACTCACTGATAACATGTGAACAAGTTCATTACCTCAAGATTTGCCCCAAGTTGTCTGTGTTTTTCAATGGATTCTTGGCCACCAGTGAAAGCATGTTTGTTTACCTAAAGACAAATGCAAATCACGATAAGCTTTCTTTCTAATGACCCCAGTTATAAAATATGCTCAACAGGTACACACTATATGGGATAAAAGCCCCAACACCACTTAAAATTGCAAGAAATTTAATCAAAAGAAAGCAAGTGGAGTGCAGAATTTGCAATAATGCAGGTAAACTAAAGCAAGAAACAAGCACAAGAAAAGCTCTTGCCTCAGTAAAATATCACAAACTTTAATGAATCATAAGGACATAAAATGTCGTGTGATATATCTATGAGGCTCAAGATGCATCTATTTCAGTTCAATGAGAATTAGGTGAACTTCCCATCACAAAATATTTGAAAGGTCTATCAGTTACACAGTTACTCTATCAAGATGGATAGGTCAAACATGTAACATTGCTGTCAACAAAGTTAGAAACAAGCAAAGCAGAATGACGAGAAATTTCATGAACCTGCCTTGTATTTGATGTCCTTTGCAGAATCAGTCACGTAAATAGCAGAATTTGGATCACTAGCTGACATTTTCCCATTTTCTCCCTGAGATTGCATGTGCAAAAAATGATGAGGTTATTAACTTATTGTTTAAACTAGAGAATGATTACAAGTATATGATTCTATAAAGGCAAATATGGCATATTTTGGAATGAACATGGCATCAAATTCAATATTGATGCCTAAGTTCACATCTAGTGTATCCCATTTAAAGCACATTTTAAGTCAACTAAATGGCAAACAAAAATACTCATGGTTGTGTGCCGACAAATATTCCATGATGAGCCTCCTAGCAACAAAAACCTCTACCATATGCATACAGAACTTGAAATATAAATATTTTTACAGCAAATACAGAGTCATAGTTTAGAGTAAACACACTTTTTAAGCTTCCAGCCTCAAATGAAACGTCAAATGAAGCAGTTCAGAGTAAAACAAGTCAAGATTGCTTTATGAAAAAAAAATATGCTATAGTAAATATTTCTTTGCTTAAAAGTTAAAAATGTACAATAACTGAACAAACCATTAAACTTGTATGAACTATCAAAGACAAAGAAGAAAAGGCAAAGCAAAGCAATTCAAACCAAAATGGGTGGGTACAGCATCAAACTTTGGCCACATATATGCAACAGAGTTTGTTTGCAAAGTTATGGGGTATAATATAATGAATTAATGAGTAAAAAATATATTACAGGAAATAACCTGATTGTCAACAACAGATCTTTATCAGCAAACACAAACTTATGATGAATTATGTACAATATTATTCTAATAATGTTTCTATCCCTACAAAGAATACCTGGAGAGCGGGGAAGAACAGTGATTCAATCAATGCAGGCTTATGGTACCCTATCCGAGGAGCAACATCTCGTGTCATTCTGAAATATGGATCCTGAGCAACAGCAACAATTTAAAAAAATGAAAATATACCTGCAGACAAACAGAGCTAGAGAGAAAAATCCCAAGGGAAAGGATTGACGAGGTAATCATTTAAAATAACCAAGGTAATCATCAGTTTTACAGATTGTAAACAAATAAATAAAAATAAATTGACAAATTTAAGACTCACTTTGACTTAACTCTTAAGGCTTCCTTTAAGTTGCAAAGCAACAAGGCCAAAAGACCGAACATCCAAACTTGCACCAATTATAACCATTTCACAAATGAAAGGAAGCATGAAAGGCCATTGTAGCATAGTTTTAAAGTTTGCAAGAAATTGTGAGACATAATAAGGCGTTTGGAGTAAATAAAAGTAAGGACTAACATTCGGAAACCATGGTTATCACTTACAAAACCATATACTCTTTAATTATAATTAAGTAAAAGTTAATGTGCTGTCATTATATGATAAAACTAAGTAGAGTCTAAACAAAACACTGAACCTGGTCAATTGCACATGGAATTAGACAACGTAGATTATCCTTGCCAGAGAATAGATGTGGGAATGATGAGGGAAATGATGGAACTGCCTGCACCAGCAGAATATAAGCACAGTCATCAACACAGGCATGTATTTTACACACAAAAAAGAAGCTAAAGAGACCAAATCAGTTATTAGATTCCTTGTAAGTGGCCAGTAGCCGAAATTTAAAGAATATATAATCATGAACAACATCTAAGCTCACATCAAAGCAAAAGAAACAGTATAAAAGCATAGAAACTTTAGATAACATCACTGCAACCACAGTCATCGCAAAACCGGTAAATGCAAGGGGAAAGAAGTATACCTGCACAGGCGGAAAGCTAACTTTTCCAATATGATCCTCACCTGTGAATCCAAATATGCCAACAACCTAAATAACACAAGAAAGGAATATAGTTACTCAAACAATAAGTCAAAGGCCCTTCCATTCGCAAACAAAAGAATACAAATAGCACCTTGTTGTATGTGACACATTTGGCAACCTTGACCATATTTTTATAGAAGGCACTGCAAATCAAAACATTAACAAAATTATAATTAGCCTCCAAAGTGTAGTCCCATAAAATGTTAAAAAGAAATGCCTAACACATCATCTGGTGTGTTTCCTTACCCTCCGACATAATCAAAGTCTGAGAATATGAAGGTCTTTGATATGTCAAAACCACAGGCAATGATATCTTTAGCGTTCTCACGGGCGAGTCTTTGGCACTCCTCCACAGAAAGATTTTTCCACATGCACTTCTCGTCATCGGTTAGTTGTATAACAAGAGGGACTTTGAAGGCATCTTGAAGGTATCTGCCAGAAACATCAAACATTGACCAAAATTTATAGAATTAAGTGCATGACCAACACTCAAAACATAAAACAGCATTTCTTTTCCTTCCAATTCTCTCTTAAGACCACAAAAGCAATTAAACACCATGCATTTACGAGTAATACTAGAACTTGTGAGTAAGCTTCCAATAATTTTTTCTCCATTTAAGAAATGGCCGAGGAAATAACAACACAAATTAATCTAAAAGGACTAAACTCGTAGAGCAATAAATTCAAAAGAGCTATTTCTATGTATATAATTCGAATCATTGTTCTATCGGCACATCAATTCATAAAATATTCATAATTGCACAAATTTCGGTTCCTTTTTTCATTTATACCAACTAATTAACTAAGAAAATGAAAAGGAGAGAGATTAAGTTACTTGGTGAACATAAAAGGAATCAAATGGCCCAAATGCAAAGCTTCAGAAGAAGGTCCACGGCCGGTATACAAGTAAAACTTCTCCCCTCGCTCATAGGCATCCAAAATGTCATTGAAATCCCGATGCGCAAAGAAAACGCCACGGCGGAGGAAGACGTGAGGAGGACGAGAAGTGAGGCGTTGGACGCGGTCGACGAAGGATTGATCCAGCCTTTGGCAACCGAATTTGTCGATGAGCTTATCGTAATCAATCTGGCCGCCATCTTTGGCCGACACTTCCCACGGATTCACCACTTGTTCCTCTTCTTGCTGCTGGTTCTTATCCTCCGTCTTCTCCATTGTGGCTTCGCTATCGTCACTTAGAAGTGAAAGGAATTGATGCTTTTGCTATATACTAGGTTACGGCGACGGCTATATGAAACTGTCCTTTGTCCATTAGACGGCGTATCAGATCCGAAACGAAGTTTTTACAATTCGGGTTTAATCCGATCCGGTTTGCCACGGTTTTGTTTTGTTTTCTTTTAAATTTGAATTATATATATATATATAGTGTAAAAGTAATTAAGTTTTACACAGTGTAAGTTGATCCTAACCCATATATATATATATATATATATATATATATATATATATATATATATATATATATATATGGATTATCTTATACACCGGCCACAGTTTGTCACAAGCGTCTTAGTTTCAGGGTCTAGAGGCTTAGTTTAGAGTATAGGGTTTAGGGGTTTAGGTGTAGGGATTTAGAATTTAGGGTTAGTGGTTAAAATTTAAAGTTTATGGTTATAATTTAGGGTTTAGAGGTTAGGGTAATATAGTGAGTATTTAGGTTTTATCTATAAACCCTAAATTATAGCCCTAAACTATAAATTTCAACTACTATACATAAATTCAAAACACATACACTTAAATCCCTAAACCATACACCCTAAAATTAAGGCGCTTGTGGAAACTAAAATGTTTTCACCGTCGGTGTATCAAAAAAATACCCTATATATAATCTAACGAACAAGATTTGATATTGTCAACAAATTTTGAAACATTTATCTAAAAATATATTTCAATGTGAATATCAACGTATAAATTAATATTTTTGGGACTATGAAATTTTATTAATTTAGAGAGATATTAATATATCGATAAATTAATAATTTATTAATTAAAAAAAATTCTCAATTCAGCAAATATAACTTTGATAAAGATATTGTGTGCAAATAAATTTTAAATTGTACATAATATTTCAATTCGCTCAAATGATGAAGTAGCCTCAAGGGACTTAAGTGAGACAACTTTTAAAGAAGGCTTACATGAACTTGAGAATATGATCAACGATATTGGCTATCGCAATAAAATGGACGTCAATAACTTGTTGGATTATCCAGACAAAAATGATGAATGTTTACAAGTTCAAAGTTTAGAAGAAATTGTGGGTAATATTGTTGAAAGTTTTACTAATGATGAAGTTGAAGATGATTCAACACCACTTGAACTAGTCACGCGAAAGGAAGCATTGAAAGCGGCAACAACTCTTCACAACTTTTTATTACAGTTGGAGACCTCAACGCATGAACTTGTGGGTACAATTAGAAAAGTTAGAGATGAAATTGAATTAAATTTGAATTTTAAAAAGAAACAGATTACAATATATTCATATTTTAGCAGGTTACCAAAGTAGTAATGGTAATATTTATGAATTATTAATTTATAGTTTTGATGGGACCTTTATATTTATAAAGGGGATCTTCAAAAACTTATTATATTATTATTTATCGGATTTGATGATTTTTTATATTAGCCTAAGTCGAGATCGGAAAAATTTATTATTTAATAGAGTTTATTAATTTAAAAAGTATTAATTTATAGAGGTTTTACTATATAAGTATTCTAAAAATAAATGACAAATTTATAATTAATTCATTTTAATGCATATGTACCTAAAGATGAATCCGAATTTGAAGAGTCTTATCTACAAAAGTGTGTATACATTCAATAATTTTATTTCTAAAACTGTTGGAAAATAAATACGAACACAAAAAATAAAGACTTAACTTGATGGAAAATTATCAATTACTCATTATTGTGATAGTTATTTAAATGTGTTTAATTTATATTTGCAATTAAAAATATATATAAAAATATAAAAATATACCGGGGCGAGGTGGAGAATTTCTAGTAAATACCCGAACCTGTCCTGCCCCGATTTCATGCTTTACACGCCCCGCCCTGATCCCCGAAATTTTAGAAAAAAATACCCAGTCGGGTCGGGTCGGGGCCGAGTATTTTTCTCATCCCTATCCAAGCATCAAGAAAATGTTAATGCTTCAATTGCAACAACATTATGATGTCAAATTGTCTTTTGAGCTTAATTATCATTTTCTTGTATAGACAAAACACTTGTGAGCTAAAATGTCTATATATGCTCAAGTGTATAGGTTTTGGGTGAGTGCTTAGTGTTGCAAACACATACCTATTAGAGGGATTTCTTGTTTGCTTTGAATTTCACTTGTAAGAGAGTGTTTGATTAAGCTAAGGGTAGATAGCTTAATCGTTGTAACAGTTTCCTCCTCATCTGAGAAAATGGGACAAAATTCTTAGTGAATTTGGGAAATCTTTAGTGGCGTTCCAAGGTAGTGGATGTAGGCTTTGGGTTAGAAAATCGAACCACTCTAAATACTTGTGTTTAACTCTCTTTTTTTTCCACCAACTCAAACACCCAAAAATCCAACTTCTTCACCACTTGGTTAGCTAAATCGGTTGAAGTAAATCGAGCATATCAAGCCTAAAAGATGTAATTGCAAGCAATAACTAGATTGAGACACATTTTCAGATCCAATTCAAACCAACTAGAAGGCGTCGATACACAATCTGAAATAACCGTATCGAAGGTCGTGTGATAGATCCAAAGCATTGTGAGAATTTCACAAAAGTAATGTAATGCTTTTAACAGCAAATTCAAAGATCAGCGAGCAAGAAAATCAGGCGAGAGAAGAAAAAATAAAAACATCTCACCAGATACGACAACAACAACTATCAAGATTATTCAACCAACGAGTGAGCAACAAATTAGACAAGAAAAGAAAATCGAAAGGACCTCACCAAGAATTGAAATCGAAAATGAATCAAATAGCAACCAATTGAAATCAGAGACCATTGTCTAATCTGGTGCTGAAATGAAGAAACGATGATGAAAAACCATATCAGATCTGAGATATGAAACAACAGTCAACAACAATTGTGACGTCAGAAGTGCAAGTGAAAGATGACGACCGAAGGAAGCAGTG
Organism: Hibiscus tridactylites; assembly: GCA_958450335.1. Taxonomy (NCBI): domain Eukaryota; kingdom Viridiplantae; phylum Streptophyta; class Magnoliopsida; order Malvales; family Malvaceae; genus Hibiscus; species Hibiscus tridactylites. The sequence continues at coordinate 57,154,761 of OY288291.1, read as the reverse complement.
GTGAATCAATGACTGAAGAATGAAACGATGAGGAAGTAGCATCATGATCGCCAACAAGGAGTCAACATGGCTCTTATCGGTGAGATCAAGATAGCAAAGAAAAACCACGAACGACAGTAGCGGAAATGAAACGACGCCATGATCGTTGTTGGCGAATCGAACGGAAAAGTCAATCGCCAACTGAGAAAGCGACATCAATGATCGGCAAAAAGATGAACAAAAACAACTCGGGTGAACCAGATCCAGATGAAAACTACGAAATAGAAACGATTTCAGGACCGTTGACGATAGCAGAAAGAAACCGACGTCAGGACCGTTAATGACGAATGATACCATATGAGAAAGGGGCCATGGTAGTCGGAAATATGATGGACGGTGGTGGTTTTGTGTGTGAGGAAGATAAACGGTAAATGAATTTAGGATATTAGAAAAAATACGGTAAATGAAAATTTATAATCCAATATTACACGGCCCAACACAACAAACTAATTAAAGATTCAACTAACTAATTATGGTTTAATAACAAAGATTAAAACTGATTACAGTTAACCTTCTAACACAATGACCATTCCTGACCTTTGTGGCTCTTGACTCGTTTTTCGACAAGTGAATTACTCATTGCCGACCTCACACGTCAACCACCATCTCTACCTCTATATATGGTGTCGTCCAAAATCGACATCAACCAAAATCAATATAACTTAGCCAATATAAAAAATCAGAATATAAATATAAATAAAATTATCAAACAACTTATATAATTAGAATTTAAACTCGTAAGAGTAATCATAATTTAACACGAGAGTCTAAACACTTTACTAACATATGGTACAACGTTTTTGACAAAATCTATTTTTTTTAATATGCTGGTGCGATGCAAGGGTAGCATCTGTTCAACTTTTTTAGTCTTTTCAAATACGGCACACACAACATGGCATAACTGGTGCTCGAACCCGGATCCCAAGGGATGATAAACATCTACCTTTGCCACCAGGACACAAGGGGATGAGCCAAAATCTATTTTTTTTTTTTGTCGATGCAGAAAAATAAAACATATAATTGTTTTAGGCACAATATTGTCCAATACACACTCTCCCCATACCATTTGAAGCTTCTTCTAAAGTTGCAATCACGGCATGAAAGGGTGGCCTTTTTGAAGGATCATTACTTGTGCATTTTTGTATAAGCCTAAAAATTACAAACACCAATACATTACTAATGATTAGGATAATGAAATAATTAACAGGAATTAAGTAAAACTAAGTTGTTTTTTTTAACTAAGCTTTTGTTAAAGTTTCATTCCGTCAAAGATCTTGGCCCCTCCGTCTAGTATCGTTTAAAACAATATGGATCTTTGAACCAATTATTGGGTGATACGTGGATTGTCAAATTAAGAATAAATTGTAGTTTAAGGGTCAAATGGGAGTAGACTTAAAATTAGGATAAAAACTCGGATTCCGACGACTCGACCACTATATTCTTGTTCTTGGTCAAATTTTTACACCAAAATTGTCATCATCACTTCTTTAATCCTAAGTTTTCATTACATTTTAAAAAAATTAAAATCACAAAATTAAGATTTACTTTTAAAATACTTATACTCCGATCTCTAAATTTAACCATCAAATAGATTGAAAACTTTATCTTTAAACATCTTTTAACCGTTTAGATTTGTAAAAAAACACCTCAAAGCCTTTGAAATACGAAAAAAATACAAAAATAAAAGGAAAAAACCGTCAAAAAATAACCTCAAATTTCAATTGATTGACGGGATTCAATGTGTTTTTTAACAAGTCCGTAATTGATGTTTTAGATCAGATCTGATGCCCAGACTTAGAGATCAAAATGTGGATATGTCAAATAATTTTGATTTTGTGATTTTTTTTTTAAATCTAATGACAATTTAAGGTTGAGAAAATGATGACGATAATTTTAGTGTGAAAATCGGGTAAAAGAGAAGCCGGAGCACAACAACCAAAGGTCGTCAAAATTTAGATGTTTTTATGTAAACCTATTTAATTATTCACGTGTCAATCATTAATTGTCATGAAGAGTCACAACTGTATTTTTTATAAAATCGTTGATGAATTAAAATTTAAGAGCCATGTTAAGAAAAACTTGAGCTAACATAAGAGTTAAACCATACTTTAGGAGTCAAATTATCTATTAAACTTTAAATATCAATATAAGAACTTACTCTTGAATTCTTCGTGGGCATCGACTTATTGGAAACTTGATTTCCAAATCAAAGGAAATGGAATTTATACAGTTAAAGTTGATGTCATTTAGGACATGTCTTCCTTCTAACATCTGCGGCACACACGTATTTTCAAACATCAAAAAGTGGTATCATTAGACAAGGATTATTAATCAGTATATTGTGGGTAAAAAACATTATTTCATAAATAATCTGAAAAAATATAGTTATTTTATTTTTTATTTTAAATATATTTCAATGATACTTCAAATTTACGATTGAATTATTATAATAGTGTTTTTCTTTTTCAAATTTTTTTACATAATTTTTAAATAAATAATTAAATACAACTACTTAAAATAAATTAAGTATAGATGATCAAACATAAAATTAATAAAGATTTATATATAGAAAAGACGTTAAAATAACAAACCTGATAAAGTATGAACCCGAATGCACGGACATCTTTCTTGGTATCATAATTTTCAACTATTTGAGCTGTGAAAAGAAAATTAATAATAATTAAATATATTTTTATATATAATCCAACCATGAAATTGAACATGGAAGTTGAGGAAATGAAACAACATACAACTCTCTTGATTTGGTTGTATTTGTTCATACAACATTTGAACCCAATATTCCCCAATTTTCAAGTGCCCACTTTCATCTTGCAATAAATTTCTACCAAAAAAAAAGAACTAGTTACTTATATAATCTAATATCAACCGAAAGTTATGAATTGGCTAAATAAAAGATATTTTTTTTATAATAACCGATATATGATCTATTGATAGATTAATTCGAAACGAATTCTGAAGAGGTCTATTAGACTATTATGGATTTTCATACCTAGTTTAATTCATTCACAACACCATAATTCAAACCTCTAACCTTACTTAAGAAACTTAGTGTCTCATATCGCTAGACCAACTAGTAATTAATAATATAGACCAACTAGAACTTACCTTGGATCCAAATTATTGTGTACTATTGGCTTTGGCTTGTGCTGGTGAAGATAATTCATTCCCCTGTGGAACATTCAAATCATACCATTGAAAATATTGTTTTAGAATTAGATTGTTAAGCTGGTGAAGATAATGCTTTATTGTTATTATATTTAAAAACCGAGATTAGGATATCAAAATCGATTTCCTTTGCATATAAGCAAGGATGGAATCAGAATTTTGAGATTTGGGATAAAATATAAATATTTAAAAATAAATAATAAATTTATAAATAAACTAAATTTTAAAAATTTTATATAGGGAAAAATATGCACACAAAAAAAAGGTGGGGGCAACTGCCCAACCCTTCCATATGTAGCTCCGCTTCTGCATACATGATACATGGACAAAGTTAAATGGGATGAGGTGGGACAGTTTCTCAATTTTTTTTTACCTTTGTCATCTTATATAATTTTCTTATAAATTAGTATATTTATGAATTTGTCTTCCACTTTCATACATTTATATTTTACCTCAATTTCAAATATTGACTATGTCCCTGTTTGCGCGCGCGCGCACACACATATATATGGTGTAAAATTCATTTAATTTTACACTAATACATGGTCATTTGATGAGTGAAATGAATAGATGAGATTAATAGTAGAAAATGTAAAAATTATCTTTTGGAAAAAAATAATCTTAACCATTTATTACAACCATCCAACGATAAAAAAAATGTAAAAGTAATTGAGTTTTAGTGGGCTTTAACCCATATATAACGCTATATTTTGATACACAAGTTGTGTAAAAGAATTTATACAACCCTTTTATAAAATTTAAAACTTAAATCTAAACTCTAGCAACCTAAAATCTTAACCATAAAACTTAAATTTTATACCCTATACCCTAAAATTTAGGTTATCTTGTGTTTCAAAGTATTATATATATAAAGAGGAAGAGAGGGAAAAGTAGAGTTACCTGGCAATATCAAGTGCATAACGCAAAGCAGTGTGGAAGTCAAGACGACCTTTCTTTTCCAATATCACATCCAAGTTATCCTTATTTACCATATAAAAAAGGAAAAAAGAAAAATCAGATTGGGTTGGATTTGTATCAACGCATAATTGTTATTTAAATTTAATTAATCAAAAATATAAATTAGTAACACCAAATCATTTCCAAAATAAATAAATAAATTAGTAACATTACTTTTGGTAGATATTCAGTAATCAAAATCATTTCCTCTCCTTGCACAATTGAGCCCAGAAACTGTAATATATTGGGATGTCGAAGTTCGTGCAACAGTGTGTTATCCTTCGAAGATAATATCCTGACCAAAATAAATAAACCAACATTAAACAAACATGCTTTTATTTCTAATAAGTAATGGGAGAATTTAGTCTAATGTTTTATCCACGACATTCTGTATCGTGTTTAGAGATTTGTTCACGACATTTTTGATATATCGTTTTTAAAGTTTTATTCATGACATTTGAATTTGTTATGACCAATATTTTTATTCACGACACTCTTAATGTTCATGTCTCACATTCTTAATGTTTATGTTCAAGTAATGTTGCCAAAAACAAACATATACAATGTCTAAACAAATAATTAAACTTGGTTAATTTAAGGCTTATGGATGCTATGAGTCTTTGAACGTTTGAAAAAATATATATTAAATCCCGATGTTATTTTAAATTCAATTAAGTTTATGTACTTTAAAATTTCACCAATTTACATCTCTCACCAACATTGGTAATTAAATATAGGGTTAACTACTGAAATGGTCACTTATGTTTCACCCAGTACAGAGTTGGTCACCGATTCTGAAAAACGACCAGTAAGATCACTTACGTTTTCGAGGTGTAAATTTTTGGTCACTCAGCCAATTGTTCCCGTTAGACGTTGACGGCTTGTTGATCTGGCAGCAGAAAAATAAGGGTAAACTACCGCAATGGCCATCTACATTTATCCCATGTACATTTTTTGTTCTCAATTTTAAAATTTAAACGTTATGGTCACTACTAAAAAAGTTTATTTCTAATTTCACCGTTGAATTTTTAAAAATTCATTTTCAACCCTAAATTCAGTCAAAATTCTAATTTTCCTTCTTCTCCTTTTGTCTTCTTCAAAATATGTTCCCCCCCCCCCCAAATTTAGTCGAAATTTTAATTTTCTTTTTATTTGCAGTACTTTGATTTCATAGTGGGAAGCTTGGAGCCTTGAATTAGATCATCGGAAGCTAATTTTATCAGATTATTCCCCCAAAAATCCATTTTTTCACCGAAAACCCCCTTATAATTTCATAGATCCATCTCCATATAATTCCAATTCCCTTCTAATTTTCAAAACCCATTTTTTCCCATCAAAATGAAGATACTCAAATTCTCAAAACACCAAAAAAATAAAAATAAATTCGAAATTCTTCACGATCAAGTTAGTTACAACCTTAAAGATTTTGTTGATGAGTTTTAAACAGGTCAACGGCGCTACGACGTCGACTTCACGGCGGTTTTCGCTTACTTGATGACGTTGAAGAGGAAGGTCCTGACTTACTTATGTTACCATCATCCCTATTGTGACTGGGGTTATCATTGCCAGTGGGGTATGTATTTTCGCTAATTTATGTTTATTTATTTGTTTAAATCAAAATCTCTAACTTTATTTATTTTGGAGTTAAAAATTGAAAATTAGTTGTTGAGTTACTTTTACTCTTTTGGTATGATTGGATTTTAATTAAGTTTTACTTTAATTTTGTTGAAATTTATGTACTAAAAATGATATATTTTTAGGGGTTTTGTTAAAGATTTGGTTGTAATTTGGAAATTAATTTGCTTTAGCTTATTTAAGATTTTAGTTTTGTTTATATAAAAAAATTTAATTTTGTTATAGTTTCTACATTCTATTAGAAATTAGCTCCTTTTCTCCGTGTGTATGTTTATGGAGAATTTGAATAGAATGTGAAAAGGATTTACTTTAGTTTTAGGGTTGAAAAATGATTTTTTAAAAATTCAAGGGTGAAATTAGAAATAAACCTTTTTAGTAGTGACCATAACGTTAAATTTTTAAAATTAAGGATCAAAAGTGTACATGGGATAAACGTAAGTGGTTACTGCAGTAGTTACCCTTATTTTTTTTACTGTCAGATTAGCAAGCTGTCAACATTTAACGACAACAAACGACTGAGTGACCAAAAGTTTACACCCCGAAAACGTAAGTGACTTTATTGGTTGTTTTTCAGAATCGGTGACCAACTCTGTACTAGGAAAAACATAAGTGACTATTTCAGTAATAAACCCTTAAATATAATAAATTTTTAAACTAATTGATATCACATCACGATGTTTCCATGTGACATTTCCATAAAGTTATTAAAATTTTAGTAACTTTTTGTATCTTTTAAGAATTTCAATAACTTCTTCTAGAAATTTTATTTTAATTTTTTTGTCAATACCATATAGTTTAACTATAATATTGTTCAAAAAGATTATAATATGCCACGTAATAATAATATCTCAGAAAGATCGTTAATATCTAATGGTCAAATTTTTATTGGTAAAAACTTAATTCATTTAATGAAGTACTATTTTGAACAAAAAAACAAAACTTAATTCATTTTCTCAATTCGGATTTTAATTGAATGCAAAAAAAAAAAAAAATCCCTAATGCAATGAGATATAATACATACATTTTGACCTGGTGTTGAATCTGGCTTTTGATCACTGTTTTAACAACCCATGTTCCACGCCACCTTACCTTTTCGGATTCACCATACACACCCTACATAAAACCATCCACATTAAAACAATATCCATAATCAAATTTGTATATACTTAATGAACATATATTATCATGTAATAACGTCCTTATTTTAAACTAACCTGCGGCTTAATTACGGATGACTTGTCAACATCGAGTTCTGAGATATCGATCACTTCATTTGAGTCCGGTTCATGTCGAACTGTCTGCAGCACAGTACGGATAAATTGTTTCGAATCCGAAGCATAAATTTCCGAAAAAGTAGTAAAGAAATGGCTATACCACTGGGGTTTGATCAGTCATGGTTGGCTGATCATTGATGAATTCTTTATCATCTATATCTTTCCCTCCATTTACTTCTAGGATTCTGCATATATCTCGGTGTCCATAAAGCCTTGCATCTGTTAAAGGCTTCAAAAAAATTCCAAAGAAAATCAAGTTTCACGGTATGAATTTAAACCCTAAATTTAATGGACTCGTACTCGAAATTTCATAAACTAATTGAATTTAGACAATGCAGAAAAATGCGTCTAATGTTTGATTCATATATTGTTTTGACCATTTTAACCCTCAATCTTTCACTTTGAGTCAAAATAATTCCTCTGTGTATGAAAATTGTTAATCAACTAAAGGAAGTGACATACAGTCCGGTTCCATCGATCAATGAGGTTGACATTGGCCTTGTAAAGCAGAAGCAGCTCGACGATAGGGGCATGGCCTTCGCTGGCTGCAAGATGCAAAGCGGTTCTCCGATCATAGTCTTGGACGTCGGGCGAGATGCCGTCTCGTAACATCTGATTCAGTCCGACCCTATCTCCCCTCGATGCGAAGCTCAGGAAATTGCCAATCAACTGCATGTCAAAACCACTTGAAACACTGTAATGATCATCGTTCTGCCTTTGTCCCATTTTTTTTTAATCTTAATTATTCGAAAGGGGCGATGCGTGGGGTAAGGAAATAAGACCAAATTAATGGCGAAATAGGAGAGTTTGGGTTTTCTAAGACGGGCGATTATGTATAGGACTAGGACAAGAAGAGGGTTTGGTTTTAACGTCGGGATATTTCATTTGAAAATCTCAACTTGTGCGTGTGTTTATGCCATTGAAATTATAAGCAACCTGTGAAACATTTTGACCTTTTGTCTTTGTACTTTGCTACCTCCTCGACCAAAAATTATTGCATAGTCTCGGACTACCACGTCATTCATGGTCATTTCCACTAAAAATTAGCCACGTAATTTTCATGTCATTTTTTCAAAAATGAATTTTTATTTTTTTAAGCCATATAAATAGAGAGGGGTGGTTACATAATGACATGAAAAAAAATTATGTTACTTATTTTTAATAGATGGGGATCATAGATGATGTAATGGTCTGTGACCATATAATAATTTCTCCTCTTCGACCGATCTGAAAGATGTATTTTCTTGGCATAATGATATAATTATAAGCAACTGACATTTTGACAAGTTTGATTCCGGGTTCAAGTGTAGGTATACAAATAGGGATGGAAATTTATGCCTCTAAATTATGCCTCTTTTGGTGTCTCTACTTTAAAATAGTGGGTTTATGATTTAAGGCATAAGGTTTAAAGTTAAGGTTTGTAGTTAGGGTTTAGAGAATTAGGTGTATGATATATTTTTAGGTTATATGGTTTAAGGTTTAGGATGTAAACTTTAGGGTCGGGTTTAAAATTTAATTTTTTAATATTTTTTAGTGCGAGACATAGAAAGATACATTCTTAAGGACATAAAATTTTTGTTCAACAAATAGTGTAATGGTGTTTGTTAAGCTTTAAATGTTTTTTTTAAATAAAATTATTGGTTTATTTTTTATCACTTCTCTACAAAGTTGAAAAGGAAAAAATAGAGAGGAAGAAGGAAAGGTAGTGTGCCACTTCTAACAATAGTTAACAAGAGTGACTATAATGCAAGAGGGTTAAAATTTAATGGCTATATTAAAAATTTTAAAAGTTAGATGACTAAAATAAAAATTCCTTAAAACATAATGACTATTTATGTAATTTACCCTTTATTTAAAATTGAATTTCAATTTTAGATTCGTTTACGGTTTACTTGGTAGAAATAAACTCGATTCTTATGTTTAATTCCAAGATTAATTATTTGTTATCGAACTCAAGTTCGAAGTTCGAACTGAAAATTTAAATACTAATTAAAAGTAGTATACTCAAATTCAACTCACCCAATGATTTTAGCTCAGTTTTTTTTTTTGTTAATCCAACTAAATTTATATAGTTATCTTCCCTAATCTTCACCTATTACAGCAATGGCGTCCCACATCGTCGGTTATCCTCGGATAGGTCCAAAGAGGGAGTTAAAGTTCGCATTAGAATCTTTCTGGGACGGCAAAACCAGTGCCCTGGAATTACAGGCGACGGCGGCGGATCTCAGGTCTTACATCTGGAACCAGATGGCTGCTGCCGGAACCAAGTTCATCCCCAGCAACACGTTTTCATATTACGATCAGGTGTTGGACACCACGGCGATGGTGGGCGCAGTCCCTCCTAGATACGGTTGGAACGGCGGCGAGATCGGTTTCGATGTTTATTTCTCGATGGCTAGGGGTAATGCCTCTGCGCCTGCTATGGAAATGACCAAATGGTTTGACACTAACTAGTAAGTCACAAATCACAAAAGTTGTTTCTAATTTTTTCGCTGAATTTTTTTTCTTGTTTTTGAAATTGAAATTAGTGTATATTTATTTACTATCATTTTTGAAGTCACTATATTGTCCCTGAATTGGGGCCGGACGTCAAGTTCTCATATGCATCTCACAAGGCTGTTGACGAATACAAGGAGGCCAAAGCTGTAAGTTCTGATATTCAAACATTTTCCCATTTTTTTAAAAATAAACTTTTATTCAAGTTCATTATCTGTAGTAGGGATTTGAGCAATAGGTTCAAATGCAGATTTGATTTTTGGATATTCGTTATTCAAATGCAGATTTGATTTTTGGTTTTGAGTATTTAACGGATGAAGGAAATAAACAAATTTGGATTTAGATTTTGCAAAGAATTACAGATATTTGATCTTTTTGTCATTCCTAGGATTTAGGAGGCTATCTAAATGGTATCCTTTTTATTAGGGGTGCTAATTGAGTTGAGCAGCTCGCAAACAGCTCGAGCTCGATTCGGTCAAGACTAGATCAACGCGTAACTCGAGTTGACTCAACTCAAATTCGTGCTCAACTAGAGATTTTAACGAGTATAATTGAGCAAGGCCGAACTCGACTCGATAAGTTCGCGAGCAACTCACTATTTTTTTATTTTTCTTTTATTATTTCTGTATAAAAGTAGAAAATGGAAAATGTCGTTCGCGAGCAGCTCGTCTGAACGACAAGTTCGTTTATTTATCTCCAAGTCCTCACCTTTTTTCCTGAATTTGTATATTTATATTAAGCTCTAATTGTATCACTAGATTTTACCAAGCTTACCGAACAACGAGCCGAGTCGAACAACGACATTTTTTAACGAACACGAGTCGAGCACTACTCAACTCGTTATGGATTGGCAACCCTACTTTTTATTCTTCGCCCTATTGAATTTGTTGGAAAATAAAATTCTCTGCCTATTTATGTTTGTTGAGTTGCTAATTTTTCTTCCATTTTTGTGCTGCAGCTCGGAGTCGACACCATCCCTGTCCTGATAGGCCCTGTGTCTTATTTGTTGCTATCAAAACTAGCAAAGGGTGTGGATAAATCCTTCTCTCTTCTTTCCCTACTAGGCAAGATCTTGCCAATTTACAAGTAAGACACTAAAATGCTTGCTTGACCTCGGTAAATCTGCAAATCTGTGCAGTCGTATTGTTTTGAATGCTTTCTAATATTTGTTACTTGACAGGGAAGTTATTGATGAACTAAAGGCAGCAGGTGCAACGTGGATTCAGTTCGATGAGCCGACCCTTGTGTTGGACCTTGAGTCACATCAGTTGCAAGCGTTCACTCATGCTTACTCAGAGCTAGAATCATCTTTATCTGGATTCAATGTTCTTGTTGAAACTTATTTCGCTGATGTTCCTGCTGAGACATACAAGACACTTACTTCGTTGAAAGGTGTTACTGCCTTTGGATTTGATTTAGTTCGCGGAACGAGGACTCTTGACTTAATAAAGAGTGGATTTCCATCTGACAAATACTTGTTTGCTGGAGTGGTTGATGGAAGAAACATTTGGGCAAATGATCTTGCTTCTTCACTTGATACCCTACAGGCTCTCGAGAGTATTGTTGGCAAAGGTGTTTAGAGTTAGACATTACTAGATTCATTTATCCTTGGATTTTTAGTTAACTTACAGAAAGTTAAGAACAGTTTTTTTGTTTTGTTGTCCTACAGGCAAAGTTGTGGTCTCTACATCATGCTCTCTTCTCCATACTGCGGTGGATCTTATGAACGAAACTAAGTTGGACAAAGAGCTCAAGTCCTGGCTCGCGTTTGCAGCACAAAAAATAGTCGAAGTAAATGCATTGGCAAAGGCATTGGTGGGGGAAAAGGATGAGGTATTTCTTTCTTACTACTTGTGGCGGGTTAATGCATTGGCAAAGGCATTGATGATCAACAACTATTGAACTCTATAGAAGCCAAGCTGCACATTTCTCTACCTTTCTGTTTTTCTCGATGGTCGATCTACTAGGCCGAGTTATTATCTATAACTTTGAATATTCTGCCTATGATCTAAGTATTTATGTGGAATGCTCTTGGCATCTTTTTCCCCTTTTGCAGGCATTTTTTGCTTCCAATGCTGCGGCTCATGCTTCAAGAAAAGCCTCTCCTAGAGTGACAAATGAGGCTGTGCAGAAGGCTGTATGTAGTTTTTAATAGAACCTTCAGTTTTCTTTCTTTTTCCGAAATGGTTTATGTGACCTTTTTAGTTTAAATTTTGGTCCGTTCATAGGCTGTTGGCTTGAGGGGCTGCAATCACCGTCGAGCCACGAATGTGAGTGCTAGACTGGATGCTCAGCAGAAGAAGTTGAACCTACCAATTCTTCCTACCACCACCTGTGGATCATACCCCCAAACCACGGAACTTAGACGAGTGCGCCGTGACTACAAGGCTAAAAAGTGAGACTGCGCACTTTTAGTTCTGTTGCTATTCTAATCTTTGTTTTCCGTAGTGTAAGGAGTATCGGTTCTGTCCATGTATTTTTAGGGTCTCTGAAAACGATTATGTCAATGCCATCAAAGAGGAAATCAACAAAGTTGTCAAGCTCCAGGAAGAGCTTGATCTTGATGTTTTGGTGCATGGAGAGCCAGAGGTGAGGTTTTAACTTCTTAATGCAATACTAAAGGTTATAATTCATCATTGTTTTCTGCAACCGTGCTTTGTTAATGCAGAGAAACGACATGGTCGAGTACTTTGGTGAGCAATTATCTGGTTTTGCCTTTACTGTGAACGGGTGGGTTCAGTCATACGGATCCCGTTGTGTCAAGCCACCGATTATCTACGGTGATGTGAGCCGTCCCAAGGCCATGACTGTTTTTTGGTCTTCAATGGCTCAGAATATGACTAAAAGGCCTATGAAAGGAATGCTTACCGGCCCCGTTACGATTCTCAACTGGTCATTTGTGAGAAACGACCAGCCAAGGTGACTAAATCACTAAATGCAAAACTGAGTATAATGCAGAATGTTATCCTATTCTTTATCCTGGTACCCTTGTTTTTCAGGCACGAAACGTCCTACCAGATAGCACTGGCCATTAAAGACGAGGTCGAGGATCTCGAGAAGGCCGGCATTACTATTATCCAGATCGATGAAGCTGCTTTAAGAGAGGGTTTACCTCTTAGGAAATCTGAGCAGTCTTTCTATCTGGAATGGGCTGTTCACTCCTTCAGGATTACTAACTGTGGAGTCAAAGACACCACTCAGGTTTCTAATTCCTTTTCTCCTTTCATTAACTGAAATAAAGCCTTAACCGTTTTATATACCATTATTCTTTCTAAATAGTTGTGATGCATAAACCTACGGTACTCGGATTCGGCTGTAAATGTCGGATCTAGGTACTTCATGAAAAATAAGTTTATAAATTTGATGAACATAGAGAAAATGCTTGGATCCATTGTTCTGACTATGATAATGAAATCTATTTTACAGATTCACACCCATATGTGCTACTCAAATGTCAACGACATTATTCACTCGATTATAGACATGGATGCGGATGTGATCACCGTCGAAAACTCGAGATCGGATGAAAAGCTTCTCTCGGTATTCCACGAGGGTGTCAAATACGGAGCTGGAATCGGTCCTGGTGTATATGACATTCATTCTCCGAGGATCCCGTCGACCGAAGAAGTTGCAGACCGTATTAGGAAGATGCTTGCAGTGCTCGAGAGGAAGTTTGTGTGGGTAAATCCAGACTGTGGTTTGAAGACGCGCAAATACTCTGAAGTCCAGCCTGCTCTTGCCAACATGGTTGCTGCTGCTAAGCTCATTCGTACCGAGTTGGCAAGTTCTAAATGAGTCTACTAGGTGCCGGGACATTAACTCGCAAGCAGTTTTTTAACGGTCGAGACATTGAACAAAAAAACTGACAGAACCAATAAAAAGTGTAGTAGTAAAAAACCGATAAACCGAACTCTTTTTTTTTTTTTTTAACATTTTTAAGAAAAAACTAATTTAGCTTTTTTAACCCAATTTGACGCTTTTTTTTTTCAAACTAAAATTACCTATCTATAGGACTTAGGACTTTAAACATTCAATATCCATAAATGATGTATCGTAGGAAGGAACATAAGGTTATTTATATTTTTTTTAATTAAAATGTTACATTCTTATACCAAGATAGATTAATACGAACATCTTTATGAGTTTAAAATTAAGTTTAATTAAACTTTTACTTCCTTTTTAACTTTTGAAATTAAATACTTAATGGCAAATGCATCTATGTTATTTTTAATTTATGTAATTTGTTTGATATAGTTTAAGTTTATGTTTTTTTAGTTTAAACTTTAATTAGAATAAAAATATTTAATCTTTTTGGTGTCTCTATTTATATCTCACACTGAAAAATAAGTTTATAATTGGAAAACTCTACAATGTGCGACGAATATCGATGAACATCACTAATGATGAACACCGATAAACATCATTAAATTAATTAATAAAGATTTAAAATTTCAAGGACCCATCATACAATTAATAATTATTTTAAAAATTCAATTAAATTATTTTTATATATATTAGAATTTTATTTTTTTAATAAGGGTAACTATATATTTAGTATCTCACTTATTTTCGTATTTCTATTGAACTCTCACTAGTTAAATATTATTTCAATTTGACCATATTCTTTATAAAAAAATAATTTAACCCTTAACCTAAAACCCTAAACTATTAAACCTTAAACTCTTAAACATATACCCTAAACCATATACCATTAAAAATAATTTTATCATCATCGATTCAATTTAATTCACGGTTGATTTTGTCTGCAGTGCTTTTAAAGTGTCGCCACAAGATACCAAATTCATCACCACAACCCACCCCACCATGTCCACTTCTTCGTTACAGAACTACAGGGTGTTGGAAGCTCTGAAAGAGATTAAATCTTCGAGGAAAGTGGCTTGTCACCCCATGCCTTATCCTTACGCTGTGTTATTCTGTCACTATGTTGGTGAAATTATTTTTGATATATATAAAAATAATTTAATTAAATTTTTTAGAAGAATTCAACGATTCATTGAATTGAATCGATGATGGTGAAATTATTTTTAATGGTATATGGTTTAGGGTATATGTTTAAGAGTTTAAGGTTTAATAGTTTAGGGTTTTAGGTTAAGGGTTAAATTATTTTTTATAAAGAATAAGGTCAAATTGAAATAATATTTAAATAATGAGAGTTCAATAGAAATACAGAAATAAGTAAGGTACTAAATATATAGTTTACTCTTATTAAAAAAATAAAATTTTAATATATATATATATATAATAATTTAATTGAATTTTTAAAATAATTATTAATTGTATGATGGGTTCTTGAAATTTTAAATCTTTATTAATTAATTTAATAGTGTTCATCGGTGTTTATCATTAGTGGTGTTTATTGATGTTCGTCGCACGTGATAGACTCATCCTATAATTTAAGGTCAAAGTTTATAGTTAGAATATCAGGAATTTAGGACAAGATATATTTTTTAGAAGATAAAGTATACGGTTTATGATTTAAAATTTATAGTTATAAATTTTAATTTTTTTAATATTTTTTTAGCATTATAACATAAAAAGGACATCGAAAAGATACAAAAGATTTTTGTCCCTGTAATTGTACGTGAACAAATCTTAGTGGTCTTATGCAATGACGTGAAAACATTTTAAAGGTCTAATAATATAATTAAAACCAAAAATAAAATTCAGTATTAAAATTGTATTGTTTAGTTCAGTAGTATAATCGATACTAAATTAAAAGTTTAACGGTATCTAGTATAGTTTATCCTAAAAAAATATTAACACTAACAACACAGCGCTACTGAACAAAAAACAGAGCAAGCAATCAGAATACTAAGGTCCGGTTCACAAAATAATGCAAACATAAAACAGAGAACCATCCAACAAAAAGCCAATAACAAAAAGAAAAACATAGATGCCCTATTCATAAATAGAAATCTTAGCAAACTCAAGTGCCCTGTTCCAATTTTTTCCTCATTTTTTGGACCCCGGTTATAATTGGAGAGGCCCTTTACTTGGCCATCATCACTTTGACAAACTCCTCGTAGTTGATCTGTCCATCACCATCAACATCGGCTTCACGGATCATCTCGTCAACTTCCTCGTCTGTAAGCTTCTCGCCGAGGTTCGTCATAACATGGCGAAGCTCAGCAGCAGATATGAAGCCATTCTGATCCTTGTCAAACACCCTGAATGCCTCCTTAAGCTCCTCCTCCGAGTCGGTATCTTTCATCTTCCTGGCCATCAGGTTAAGGAATTCAGGAAAATCGATGGTCCCGTTTCCATCAGCATCGACTTCATTGATCATATCTTGGAGTTCCGCCTCAGTGGGGTTCTGGCCAAGCGATCGCATCACAGTCCCCAACTCCTTGGTGGTAATGCAACCTGCAGCAATGATAAAAATAAATAAATAAATACAACAAAATTGGTTATAAAACAATCAACATGACTAAATACATTCAGCCAAAAAAACCAGCAAAGCATTTAATTAAATACCAAAAAATGAGAGGGAAAAAAGGCACAATGATTTGCAGCTAATTTTCCGAATGAAACATGAGTCAATGCTTTGCAGCAACAAGCATGTAAACTAATAATGATCTACTATTTCATTATAAGTTGAAAATGCGGGATCAATCGAAGGGAATCACATAAAAAATCCAAGGAAGCTTTGCTAATCAGATTAAAAACTTACACAAAGGGAATGGATATTTAATCATGATTAAATAACAATTAAATTCAATCAGAAATTTCCAAGGATAAATTGCGCAACAACTTACCACATAAAAGCCAATCTAGCTAGATTATGTTTGCATCTAAAAGATCTAACACTAACAAGCCATACAATAAATCCAATGAGAAGACCGAGAAAAGTCAACATTAGTGAAAATGAAAAAAAGGACCATAAAAATCAAGATGCACGAACCATCAAAATCAAAGAAATGAAATAACAATAGACGATCGACGCCGGTTATGAATTCACAAATCGGAACCCTAGATCCGTCGTATCATTAAAATCACAAAAGAAAACGATCACAAAATTAATAAAAATAAAGCAAAAATTTAGAACCAAAAACGAAAACGACGCTTGGAACTAGGAATCCGAGCTGAATCGAATGAAGAAAATTAGCAAACCATGAGTAATAATTACAAAAAATAAAAATAAAAATAAAAGAGAGAGAGATGAGAGAAAGGACCATCTCCGTCCTTGTCAAACAGGCTAAAGGCCTCCTTGAATTCAGAGATCTGATCGTCGGTAAGCTGATCGGCCATTTTCTTATTCTCCTGAGCTCTTTTTCTCGGGAAAAAAATGTGTTTGGATCGAGAGAACGTAGCGGAGAAAAATGATGGGAGTGTGGAAAATATAGAAGGGGATGCCAGTTCTATATATAGGGCCCAAAGTTGGGCCCAACACAAATTAAGGCATATGAATACTTTTTCTTTTAATACTTTTTCTTTTTAAGAAGTACATCTTCTTTGAATAGTTTTCCTTTTGCTCCCTCAGTTCATGCATCTAGCAAAACTTCCAATAAATTTATTTTAGGGTTATTCCTTTAATAAGTCCTCGACCTATGGCTTAAATATTAATTTGATCATAAACTTTAAAACATCCCAATTGAATCCTCAAATGAAAGTGTTCTTTCAATTATTCTAAAACTTCATTAGTTTACCTCTTTGATGTTAAATTTCAGTTTCGATTTAACATATTCTTTTAACGCATATAGTTAAATAAACATTTTAATCCGTATTAGATTCAAACCAATATTTAACGCGAAATATAAGGGCTAAATCAATAGAATGACAAGAATTAAAATTAATGTTTTAGTTCGAGAATTCAACTTAAAACATTCTTAAATTTGAAGATCAATTTAAAATTTAACCTGTAAATTTGAGACATTCGATTCAATACTATTTGTTTTGTGGTATTTTATTGTTTAAGTTTGATGCAATTGATTTTAAACTCGTAACCTATTAAATAATCTGAATGTTCAAATAAATGTCGAATCTTTTAGGAGATGTTCATATAAAGACCTAAATTACAACAAAAAAAAATCAAATAAATGACTAACATTTTTAAGTAATTGAATAAAGGCCTAGCATTTTTAAACTTGCTCAAATAAGGAACTAATATTTTCGAATTTGCTCAAACAATAGAAGTGAAAAGAAAAACGATTCCAATCTTTGACAGATATCATGTCATTATTTGACTTTTTTAAAAGGTTATGTCCTTATATGAACAATACTAAAAATTTAGAGAATTGTTTAAGCATTTTATGATTAAAACAATAAATATTTTTTAAAAAATAAAATCATGGAATATAATTTAATTATTTAAACCGTACCATTTTAAAATATTAAAACTTTAACTCAAATCTGACTTATTTCAGATCCAGCAATGTTACTTGTCTTCCATGAAGTGGCTCTTATAATTAAAATTTAAAAAAAAGACAAAATGATAAAATATGTGCAACATTTGCATATTTTGTCATTTGGCTCTCCATTCTTTTTTTTGAGCAAATAGTTCCCAAACATTTTAATTTGGTTTAAATATGTCCCTATTGGATGAAAATTGTCAGTCAACTGACGATCAACGGATAATTCTGACTTGACTTACCACGCGTTAAGATCGGCTGACGTGGCATATGCCACGTCAGAACTTAAAAAAAAATATTTTCTTATACCATTCTTTATGGTGACACATGGTTGATTATCATGCTGACACGTGGCCGAACTAGGTGTGACATATGGTGAATATGATGTTGACATGTGGTGAATATGATGCTGACACGTCATCAGATCTTAACACGCGGCAAGTCTAGTCAACATTAACTATTGACTAACAGTTTTCATCCAACATGAGCAAATTTGGACCAAATTAAAACATTGAGGTTGTTTGCTCAAGAAAAAGAATAGTGGGACAAATGACAAAACATGCAAACATTAAAGGACATCTTTTGTCATTTTACCTTTAAAAAATCGGTTTTGAGATATAATTTCCATAATTAAAATTCCAGTTGAAAAATAAAATATTTTTAATAAATAAATAAAACAAATTTGATAAAAGAACAGTAATGAAATAAGTATCATTATTTTAATATCAAAATAATCAAAATCTATATAATTATAGGACTCAGAATTTTATATAAAAACATATAAAATACCATTCGAGTTTAAAAAATCTTTAAATGAAAATATGGTAATACCGTGTGTATTCTGCGTATGCATGTTTCTGCTGGACGCATAGCGGCGTAAGGCGGGACCCACTAAAACGTGTGGCAGAAAAAGGTGGGAGAAAAGAACAAGGACCAGTAAGGGAACTTTTACTTTTTTAGTTGTGTGTTGGGTAAAGTACATCAACAGCCACTAAACTATACAAAATGATCGTTTTCATCACTGATTTTTGAAAATTATAAAATCGCCATTAAATTTATCTAACTATTACAAAGCGGTCAATAATCCAATTAATTTAAAGACCATTCTATAACAATTTTATAAAATTTAGCAACTTAACTTTTTAAGGATAATTTAATGGTTGTTTTATAATATTTTAATATATTTAATCAATATTTTATAACCTTTGAAGTCAGTGTCCAAAATGCCAAATTTTCATAATTTAGTAACTACTTATGTACTTTACCGTTTTTATGATTTGTAGGGGTTGGAATCGGTCAGTGCGAGGATGATTTTGCATTCCCAATTTCGTTCTCAACACTTGCAGACACAGTTTTAGGTAATTTCATTTATATGTTTTAGTGGTTTTTTAGTCCCCAGCCTCATACTCTTTGGATCCCAAACTTAATAACAAAAATATATGATCGATTTCAATTTGTAAATCATATACTAAATACATATAAACATATAGTTGAAGGGAAAAAAAGTTTTTGCGTAACATGAATGACAGAAATATGGAAATACATAAATTATATACTCTTAATTAACAAAAAAGGGTAAACTACTAGAGAGGTCACACAAACTTAATAAGGTTTGAACAAAAGACATTAATATCTTGATGAACTAAAATATTGATAATAAAATAGATAGACATTTAGGTAAATGAAAGTTAATTATATATATATATATATATTAAAATTTTGCAAAATATCGAAATTCTTGCGGATAGGTTTTAAGAATTTCTAAAATTATTTATATAATTTATTTATACGGTTACAATATGTTATCATCACAGTTCAAATATAACAATTTTCGTTTTCGTCCCATTTAATTTCAGGTGATTAAACTTTTCTATCTCCGTACCTGGGTGAAAATTTCAATATTCTCCATTCACGTATATTTAAATCCCATAATTTTTGAATATTCCTCGTCCGATTCTCATCGTAATGATTTGTCTCCTTCCAATTTCACTATTTCAGACATTAACAAAGATTTTTTTCGTTAGAAACAGATATATTGTTCGGTGTATCAATGCGATGTGATGTTTCATCTTTTAGCTTTAAGTCTTGTTCAAAAAAATCTTTTATCTGAAATTTTTTAAATTTTTAACTCAATGGTATTTCATTTATGGGTAAACTACACAAATGGTCACCGAAATTTTAGGGTGGATTTATTTTAGTCACCGTACTTTAAAAACATTCGATAAGATCATCCAACTTTTAATTCGATTTTAATTTGATCACTGGACTTTTAGTTCTCTTTTAATATGGTTCCTCTAGTGACCTTCTTTCATCATTTTTCTTAATAAAAAATGGGTAAACTACACCAATCATCACTCAACTTTCTTCTCACTCCTATTTCGGTCACTAGAGTTTAAAAAATTTTAATATAATAACTTAACTTTCGAATTGTTCATATTTTAGCCACTCTCAAATGACATGTTTATACAAATAGAAAAATTCTATTAATCCTTAAAAATATTTTGGTTTATTGGTAAATTCAGATTATTCAATTCTCGATCTTATATTGTACCAATTAAATCAGATAATCGATTAACCAATTAACCGAAATATTTGATTATGGAAATGATTTTCTTACATTGTTTATTAAAATATTAAATTATGATAATATGGTAAATTTAATAATTGTTCGGTTGTGATAAAAGTGTAAAAACAACTAGAAAGTCAAAAATTGAAAGTTCACACCTATTAAACATACCTAGAGCCAAAACTTTAAAAAATCAGAAAAATATCAAAATCATTAGACTATAAGATATTGCAATGCATACAATTTAGAAATATTGTATATAATAGATCATATCGGTTAATCAATTTTGCTTAAAATTGTGAATCGTAACCGAATCAAAATAATTTATTTTAAAAATTTGTACCGAAATCGGGTTTGATTAATCCTTAAAAAATTATTTTGGTTAATTTCTAAATTCAGATTATTCAATTATCGATGTTATATTGTATCAATTAAATCAGATAATCGATTGACCGATTAATTGGAATATTTGATTCGAGTAATATTTTTTTACTTTGCTTATTAAAATATCAAATATGATAATATGGTAAATTTAACAAGCAAAGTAAAAAAATCATTACCCGAGTTTTTAAGTATTAATCGAATTTTTCTATTTGTATAACCATGTCATTTGAGAGTGGCCAAAAAATGAACAATTCAAAAGTTAAGTTATTAAATTGAAAATTGTTAAACTCTAGTGATCAAAATAGGTGTGAGAAGAAAGTTGAGTGATGGTTGGTGTAGTAAACGTCAAGTTCTAACGAGAGGGACTGTATCGAATTTAAACTAAAAGTTAGGTGACCTTATCGAATAGTTTAAAAGTACAGTGAGTAAAATGAATCTACCCTAAAAGTTCAATGACCATTTATATAATTTACCCTTAAATTATACAATTAAAGCGAGAAAAACTAAGTTAAAATGAATTTTGATTGTAAATAATTTTTTATTTATTTTTTAACAGTACAATATTTATATTATCTAAATTTATTCTATCCATAAATTTGAGAATATTAAACGTTTAAACATGCTCAATTTTACGTTTTTTTACATATTATACCAACAACAAAACCAATTAAACTATACTCAACCAGTATTTTTCTTTTTTGAAGCAACAACGAATAAACTTTTATCATTAAGATAGAATCAAATCTTGAAACAAAATTTTAAAAGTACCGGCTAGACTCGACTCGACTTATTCAAAAGAGAAATGTAATCTCATTGTGCTTACACCGTTGATTCTTAATATGTATTTACGTAATCAATTATACATGGCTGAAAATACTAACCCAAAGTTAATTCTTATACTTCAATTTTTATTGTTATTTTATGCATCATCACGTAGTCGTTCGAAGACTAAAAAAAGAATTTGATCTAAAAAAAAACTTTTATTGATGTTAGTTAGACACATGTCCAAAATTGTCATGTGTATTATCATTACGGAAATTTATATTGAATACCACTGAACTTTGAAGTTTATATCAATTTTACACTGAATTTTAAAAATGTTTCAATTACAATGATAATTTAGTCACCTGATCGCAGCTATCAATTTTATAGTAATCTATCAAGCGAGATTTTACCTCTTCTGCATGAGGATTGTAATAGGGTGATTGCATGTTATAAGGCTTTTAGTGACCTCTTTCTTAAAAAAGATAATGTAATTCTTGGGTGACTATTGATGTCTAAAACGACGTCGTTCTAGTCACTAAATTTTAAAAATTTATTCATTTTTCATTGAACTTTAAAATAATTATTTTTGTCATTAAACATTCCGACCATTATTGTTAATTAATTGTTACTCATCGTCGGTCGTTATTCGCGACTAAATCAGTACAAAATATTCATATTTCATTTTTTCCCTCTTTAGATTTATACTTAATCAATAAATATTGAATTAATGACGGTAAATTGAACTCAACTAAACAAAAGATGAGCTTGAAAAAGAAAATAACAATAATTTGAAATCGTGGCTTTTTTTTAACAATTCTTATATAAAGAGGAGAAATATTTTCCTATAATGAATAACGAATTCACAATTTAAAAAAAATATTAACAGAAAGTTTTTAATCTCGCGCTCTAGAAATTATTGACACATATAAAATATTATTTATATTAAAACAATATATGCACACATAAAATATTATTTGACCACCTAGGGGAATCATGACTTGATTCATAGGTTTACCTAAATATTCAATTATTTATATTAAAACAATATATACGCACATAAAATATGATTTGACCATTGTTCGTATAAAAATTGCACAATAAATCGATTACTATGGGTGGTATAAATTATAAATTTAAACCATATCCAAGATATCTTATAAAACAATTTTTTAACTCACTAAAAATATTATCGTTTTGCATACAAAATTTAAAGGTACAATTAGGAGTGTTCAACCGTCGATTTCAGTTAATAATCGAATCATCTACTCAAAACTAAATTAGTCAACATTTTAAAATATTTAACCGTTATTGGAACATAATTCCCCAGCATTAACCAACCTAACTGAGTTATGTTGGTTAATTCGGTCAGTTTTTAAATTAACTGGTTTTGAGCAAAATTAACCGATAACAAAATTTTGAGAAAAAAATTCAATTGTTAACCAATCGAATACTTAATTAACCGAAATAAATTTTGATTCGGTTAATTAATTCGATTTAACGGACCAATTAAATCCCTAGCTACAACCGTACAACCCCACATCATCTACATTTTGTATTTAAAAATTCTCTTTATATATATATCAACTTTATCCGAAGAAATTATCATATGGGTTCGGTTCACCATGTCATCTATAGTCCTCATCCATTAAAAATTAGTCAACTAATCTATTTTTTATGTCACTAATCCATTCTTAATTAAAGTAAAGCTTCATCTTAAAAAAAATAACGTAGAGGAAAATAAACTAGTTGATTGAATTTTATTATATGAAATCATAGATAATGTGGTGAACCAAACCATATAATAATTTTACTTTATCCACATCAAAAACATAATTTAACTTATATTATATTATTAATAGATGATGAGTGGATCGAAAGATCGATATTTACCAAGAGGGGGGTGAATTGGAAATTTAAAGGATTGTAGTGGAAATTGGCAAATTAAAAATGATGAACAAGGGATTTAGAGTGGTTCAAGTTCCAAATGAACTCTACATCCACTACCTTAGTCTCACTAAGGATTTGCAACAATTTCACTAAATTGATCTTCCCCTTTTCTAGGACAAGGAGGCAACCCTTTACAATATCGGTTGATTTTTCTACCCAAAAATCAACCCAACCCTCACACAAGAGAACAAAGAAATTTGTAGGCTAATTAAGTATCTCTCAATACAAATGATAGCCCCAATACAAGCACTCAACCCAATCTTACAAAATATGAATGAAGAACACAAATTGGGATTTTTACACAAAGTGGGATTTTTGCTCAATTGCTTGAATTTGATGTTTGGATGTTTGCTTTTGGATCAATAGTAGTTGCTGATGCTTTTGGATGTCTCTTTTATACCTTCTCATTGATTTCTAGCCGTTTGGGTGGTTGGGAACATAAATGGAGCCGTTGGAACCCTCTCTTGCCACCATTAATGCTGTCTGCACCAACCCGTTTCGGAACACGGGGAACCTGTTTCGGAATGGACTAAAATAGAAAGAGCCGTTGGGGTGCATTTAAGAGCCCGTTTCGAAACGCCTTAGGGCCGTTTCGGAACGGTCCTAGCCCGTTTCGAAACGCCTTAACGGTTTTAAGAAAATCAGTTAAAACATACAACGGTCATATTATTCAAAATAAAATCTAGCCCTTGTTTCGGAACGGGATTGATCCGTTTCGAAACGGAATGGCTACTGTCAAAGGGTCGTTTCGGAACGGGCTTGATCCGTTTCAAAACACCCCTTTTATATTTAAAAATCTGAAATATTTGAAATAAATTAACCCTTTTTAAATCCTACATGAAGAACAGTTTCGAAACGAGTTGTTCCGTTTCGAAACGTTTTCAAGTGTTTCGATACGCGTTTCGGAACGGTGGTCGACAGTGGTGAAAATGTTTCGAAACCCTTTAGGGCCGTTTCGAAACGGGTACATGAAAAACACTGTTTTGGCTTGAAACACTTAGAAAAATATTTGGAATAGTATGTTTTTAACTTAGGCATAATATAAAAATTATATGGGGATATTTTGAGGACTTAAAATTCGTTTTGACTTTTTCAATTTAGTCCTTAGGTTTTTAGTTATATCAAAATTAAAATACTTGTTTCACAATCTCCCCCTTTTTGATATAACAAAACCAAAGTTAGAATTTTTAGGAATTTTGAAAGTTTTGAAAATATTCTAACTCCCCCTTAATTTAAGATAGGTTTTTAAAGTTAAAATAAATTTTTGATTTGAAATCCAAGTTGTAAACCTTTAAAAACCTTTTAACATTTTAAAACGAATTTTAGTTAAAAGTGTGGCTCTTAAATTTATTCTCCCCCTTTTTGTTAGATCAAAAAGAACAATAAAAGCTCATAGAGAAGATAAATGATTAGTACCAATAAGCAATAATAAGCAACCATATTATAAATTCATAATCAAGATATCCAAAACATAATTCAAACATAAAATCCCAAATAAAAATAGCCAAAAGCATAGGTCCTAAAAACATGAGAAAACATAAAGATGCAATCTTAATCCTAAAAGCATAAATAATATGATATGATATGATATGATATGATGTTCCTAGGCCTCGTCATCATTATCCTCGTCACATCATCATCATCGTTCTTGGTTTGAGAACGGTGAAACTTCGTCCATTGCCCATAAAGAGTGGAGAAGGAGAGGTCCAAGTTGGAATGAGAAGTCTCAAGAGAAAGAAGACGATCCTCGACATTCTTCAACCGATTGCCCATAGTCTCAAAGCCCGAAGCAATGCTAGTATCCAAAGCATTCATCCGAGTGTCCAAGGCATTGAACCGCTCGGTAAGAAAAGCCGTGAGGGCGTCATTGTTTGCAACTGGAACTTGCGGTGGAGGAGCAACGAGAGGAGGATCCGCTTCTCTATCAATTCTTTCCCAAATACCATCCACATATTGGAACCCGGACTTGCGAAGGGATGACTCACCAATCTTGGTCTTGCGAGGTTCCGGAGAGTCATAGGTACAATCAATTTCAAGATGATCAAATAGGGCGCTCAAGACAATGCCATAAGTACAAGACTTTAACTCATTCGTGTCAATAAGCTTGATATTATTGACAATCTCGGCAAAAATAATCTTAGGCACATTTGGGCGCTCACCCTTACGGAAACACTCTAGCCAAAAGTGATCGGTTTGACAGATGTGGGAATATTTACCGCCGGAAGGGCGAATAAACCAAAAGACCATCAAGTGAAGAACACGATCATGCACATCCAAATTAAGTGCCTTTCCGGTAAAAGTGCCAAAGTGGCGTTCATCCTCAAGACCCTCATCCTTAAGTTTAAGAGCAGACTCTAAAAGATCAACATTTATAACAATCTTTTTGCCTAGCAAGGATGACTCAATTCCTATGATCTCGGTTTTGGACTCATCATAAAGAAAACGAGCATTAGAGTAAAAGATGAGTACCATATTTTTGTAGCAAACATCTGGAATGCTCAAGAAATACCAGAGATTCCACTCATCCAAACGGCCGAGATAACGGAAAAGGAATCGCTCGGAATTGAGGAACTCAAGATCAATGACACGTTCCTTACGAACCGCGAAATCCTTGACATAAGCAAAGCGAGCACGAGCGTCCGGATTTTTAAGAGATTTCTGAAAAAGCATAGTGATATTCGGACGAATGCTCGAATCACCGGATTGAACGACCTTCCGCTTCTTGTTCGATTGATCCGCCATCTAAAAATAATAAGCAAGTGTTTTAAAAATAAGTGTATGCATTGATAATTAAAATCAATCCAATAATAAATCCCACTTAGGTTTTTGAAAACAAAATTAAAATAAAAAAACAGTTTAAAAAAATACGATTGAAAAATTTTATATTCGAATTAAAAAATTTGAGATTTGAAAAAAAATTTACAGGATTTTGAAAACCCACAACCAAAAACATATAATTTATACAAAAATAAAATTTTCTAACCTAAGATTCGAACATGAATTGAAAGAAAAAGAAAAAATAGAAAAATTACCTTAGTTTGGGATTTTGGATGATTTGAGAAAAATCCTTGCACAAGATTGATGAAACTTGCTTAGACTTGAGTTGTAGAGTAAAACCCCTCACAATTTTGTGAAAATCAAAGAGATTTAGAGGGTATTTATAGAGAGGGAGGCGGTTTAGGGTTTTAGAGTTTGATATAAAGTGAGTTTGTATCATTAAAAACCCTAATTTAAAGCAGTCCGCGATGCCGTTTCGGAACGGTCAAGACCGTTTCGGAACGGGCGACTAGGGTTTTGACCATTTTAAAACCATAAACAGATCGTTTTGATACGGTGTTGACTGTATCGAAACACCTTTTGACTCGTATCGGAACGCGTTCCGATACACCCCTTGGCAGAATCAAAAACGTTTCGGAACGCTTTTTAGGCGTTTCGAAACTCCCTTCTCTCAGAGCTGGATTTAAGGTATCCGTATCGAAACAAGTTCACCCGTTTCGATACACCTGGGCCTGGAAGTGCAGATGAGGCTCTAAAAATGCAGAAAAATGATCTTTTAAGAGGCCTAACATGCATAAATGTCATGAATGAGCAGGCAAAACATATTTAAGCATAAACATACTCCCCCTAACTATAAGCATGGATGAAATTAGGAGTTTAAACACATCAACATGGCATTTCACAAAATCAAGCATATTTAAGCACAAAATAGGTCCTAAAAGATCAAGATAGGCTGGCTAGACCTAACTCTCTCCTAAGGGACCAAAAACGCTCTTTGTCTAAGGGTTTTGTAAAAATGTCCGCTAATTGATTCAAGGTGTCTACATACTCTATAACCACATCTTCCTTAAGGACATGATCTCTAATGAAATGATGCCTTATTTCTATATGTTTGGTTCTAGAGTGTTGGATGGGATTTTTAGTTAAGCATATTGCACTAGTGTTGTCACATTTTAGGGGTATGGTTCCAACTTTAATTCCATAATCTAAGAGTTGTTGCTTCATCCAAAGGACTTGAGCACAACAACTCCCTAAGGATATGTACTCGGCTTCGGTGGTAGATAAGGCTACACTATTTTGTTTCTTAGAGAACCAAGATATGAGCATACTACCTAAGAATTGGCAAGTTCCCGGAGTACTTTTCCTATCAATTTTACAACCCCCATAATCCGCATCCGAGTAAGCATGTAGGTTGAAGGTAGAGTCTCTAGGATACCAAAGGCCTAAACAAGGAGTGTCTCTAAGGTATCTAAAGATTCTCTTAACGGCTATAAGGTGAGACTCTCTAGGACTAGCTTGAAACCTAGCACACAAGCAAACACTAAACAAAATATCCGGTCTACTTACGGTAAGGTAAAGCAAAGATCCAATCATAGAACGATAAAGCTTAGAGTCAACACACTTACCTCCTTCATCTTTGTCAAGCTTTGTAGATGAGCTCATAGGAGTGGCTTGAGGCTTTGCATTCTCCAAGACAAACTTCTTGAGCATATCCTTTATGTATTTTGCTTGGTTGATGAAGGTGCCATCCTTCTTTTACTTGATTTGGAGTCCCAAAAAGAATGAGAGCTCCCCCATCATGCTCATCTCAAATTCACCTTGCATTAACTTAGCAAACTCTTGACAATGACATTCATTAGTAGAACCAAAAATAATATCATCAACATAAATTTGAACTACTAAGATGTCATTTTTGTACATTTTTATGAAAAGTGTAGTGTCCACCTTACCTTTTTCAAATCCTTTTTTAATCAAAAAATTTGAAAGCCTTTCATACCAAGCTCTAGGAGCTTGTTTTAAACCATAAAGAGCTTTGGTAAGTTTGAAAACATGATTTGGAAATTTTGAGTCTTCAAAACCCGGTGGTTGTTCCACATACACTTCTTCATTTATAAAACCATTTAAAAATGTGCTTTTAACACCCATTTGAAAAAGCTTGAAATTATGATAACATGCATATGCAAGCAACATCCTAATGGCTTCCATCCTAGCTACGGGTGCATAGGTTTCATCAAAATCTATTCCCTCTTCTTGAGTGTAACCTTGTGCTACAAGTCTAGCTTTATTTCTCACAATGTTACCACTCTCATCTAGTTTGTTCCTAAAGACCCATTTAGTTCCTATTGTAGATTGATTACTAGGCCTATCAACTAATGTCCATACATTACTTCTCTCAAATTGATTTAGCTCTTCTTGCATAGTCATAATCCAAAAGTCATCTTTCAATGCTTCTTTTATATTTTTAGGCTCTATGCATGAGATAAATGCAACATGGTTCATTAATTTAAGAGAAGAATGAGTGGTTACCCCCTTGGATGGATCACCCAAGATTTCACCATCTTTGACATAGTTCAACTCCCTTGGGTAGCTCACTTTCTTTTCCTCAATAGCCAAGTCCTTCAAGGCTTCAAGAGGTGGTTCTTGTGTGTCTTCTACTTTTGTTTGAATCTCATCCTCATTTGAAGTTTGACCTCCATCAAAGGCATTTATGATTCCTACATCATCATCATCACAAGAATCCTTCCTAGGAAGGAGGTTATCATCGAATACAACATGAATAGATTCTTCTACTACTAAAGTTCTTTTGTTAAATACTCGATAGGCTTTAGAGGTTAAAGAGTAACCTATAAAAATAGCTTCATCACTTTTTGCATCAAATTTACCTAAGTTGTCTTTTCCATTATTTAAAACAAAACACTTACACCCAAAAGGGTGAAAATAGCTAATGTTAGGCTTTTTAGATTTTAAAATCTCAAAAGGATGTTTTCTTTAAAATTGGCCTAATCATTACTCGATTTACAATATAACAAGCGGTGTTTGTGGCTTCCGCCCAAAAATATTTAGGTAAATTATTTTCACAAAGCATAGTTCTAGCCATTTCTTGTAAAGTTCTATTTTTCCTCTCAACTACCCCATTTTGTTGAGGAGTTCGAGGAGCCGAAAAATTATGGCTAATACCATTTTCATTCAAAAATTCTTCAAACCCTAAATTTTGAAACTCGGTTCCATGATCACTTCTAATGTGTGAAATTCTAAGTTCTAGATCATTTTGGGTTAATTTTGAAAATGTGATGAATTTTTCCAAAGCCTCATCTTTAGTACTTAAAAAGAGAACCCAAGTGAATCTAGAAAAATCATCAACTAACACAAATGCATAAGATTTACCACCCAAGCTCATAGTCCTAATTGGCCCAAACAAATCCATATGAATTAATTGTAAGCATCTACTAGTAGAAACATCATTAATGGATTTAAAGGAAGACTTATGTTGTTTACCCTTTGAGCATGCATCACAAATTTTATCATTTGAAAATTTAATTTTGGGCAAACCTCTAACTAGATTTAGAGAGACTAGTTTTTCCAAAACACTAATGCTAGCGTGTCCTAGCTTCCTATGCCACAACCATGCATCATTTTCATTTTGAGCAACTAAACATGCATGAGATGTATGTATGTCATCTAAATGCACCATGTATATGTTTCCTATGCGATGACCTATGAGCATAATATTATTAGATTTAATGTCAACAATTTTGCATCCATTTTTATCAAATAAAACATTAAATCATTTATCACACAATTGACTTATGCTCAATAAATTATGTTTAAGACCATCGACATATAAGACATTTTCAATGAGAATGGTAGAGTGATTACCTATGGAGCCAATACCTTTAATGTGGCCTTTGGAGTTGTCACGAAATGTTACTACTCCTCCACTTTTTGGCTTTAAATCCATGAATCGACTCTTGTCTCCGGTCATGTGTCTCGAGCATCCACTATCAAGGTACCATTAGTTTTGACTTTGTGCTTTGGCCTTGTAGCAATGCTCCCCCTACAAACAAAGATATTAAACCTTGGTTTTTGGTACCCAAATCATTTTGGGTCCATGAGTGTTAGCTCCCAAAACCTTGGTTCCCTTAGGAATCCAAGATGACATAGCAATAATATTATTAGATTTTACAAGTTCCTTAGGAACCCATACACTTCTAATTCTTTTAGCTCTATTATGTCTAGGGTAGCTACCTTGTTTGTAGTAATTAGTCCTTTTCTTAGGTTGGTGTGTTCTAGAGGATTCTCCTACTTCATGCTTGACACTACCAACATTTTTTAAGGACTTTTTAAGCTCATTTAGCTCACCTAACACCTTTTGGTGTTCACTATTGCATTGAGACAAAAGATTATTAAGATCAACATTTTCATCTTGAAAGAATTTAAGTTCATCTTTTAATCCTAAAATCTTTTTCTCAAATTTAGAATTAGCTTGAGTGAGTGAGTCATTTTTCTCATTTAGCTCTAAAATGATTTTCTTGTTTTTGATGACCGACTCTTTAAACTTCTCAACTAATTCATCATATGCATCATTTAACTCTTCATACGAAAAATCTAAAGTAGATGAGTTAGAGGTTACCAAGGAGGAATCTTCCTCAAGTGCCATGAGACAAAGATTAGCCACTTCTTGTTCATCATCCTCCGATGACTCCTCATCACTCCAAGTAGCAAGCTTGGCTTTGAGTCTCTTCTTCTTCTCAAAGCCCTTCTTCTTGAGTTGAGGGCACTCCGAACGGATGTGGCCGGATTGTTTGCACTCATAGCAAATGATGGGATCCTTTCCTTCTTCTTTGTTCTTCCCTTTGAAGTCCATTTTTCTTTGGATTTTTCTTCTCCGGTTGGACCTCATGAAACGTGAGAATCGTTTGGCTATCATAGCCAATTCTTCAAGTTCATCCTCCTCACAAGATGAGCTCTCATCATGTTGTGAAGCTTTAGCCTTGAGAGCTATTCCCATCTTCTTCTTCTTTTCAACTTCAAGCTTCTCTACTCTTTTCTCTTCTTTCTTTTTCTCATCTTCCCTTCCTTGCTTCATGATCTTATGAGTAAGGAGAGAACCCACAAGCTCATCAAGCTTTAAAGTCTTCAAGTTCTTTGCTTCGATGATAGCGGTTCTCTTCCCATCCCAAGACTCGGGAAGTGAATAGAGTAGCTTTCGGACAAGCTTGTCTTCCGGTATGATCTCTCCATATCCCTTTAGACCGTTGACGATTGTGGAGAATCGATCAAACATCTTTGACACCGTCTCATCGGGCTCCATCTTGAAGTTTTCATAACTAAGATTGAGAAGTCCAATCTTAGTTTCTTTGACATCATTGGTGCCTTCATAAGTGGTCTCAAGAGTGTCCCACACTTCTTTGGCACTTTCAATGGATGAGACCTTTGAGTAGATGTCCGGACAGAAAGCACAAAAAAGCATGTGGAGAGCTTTATCGTTGACTTGAATCTTCTTCCTCTCCTCTTCACTCATTTCGGCTTTCTTCTTTAACACCATCTTGCCTTCACCATCTTGCTTCAATGGAATGTATGGCCCATCCTCAATGACATCCCACACTAGGTAGTCACTTGACTTGATGAATAGCCTCATTTTACTCTTCCAAAAAGAATAGTTGTCACCATTGAAGAAAGGAGGCTTGGTGGTTGATTGTGACTCGTACATGCCCGAACCGGAGGTTGAAGCCATCTCTTGATATTTTGATGATCACACTCTTCCAAGGATCTCCTCTTGTGGTTGTTAATCCTCAAAGAGTTAAGCTCTGATACCAATTGTTGAGTGGATCGAAAGATCGATATTTACCAAGAGGGGGGTGAATTGGAAATTTAAAGGATTGTAGTGGAAATTGGCAAATTAAAAATGATGAACAAGGGATTTAGAGTGGTTCAAGTTCCAAATGAACTCTACAACCACTACCTTAGTCTCACTAAGGATTTGCAACAATTTCACTAAATTGATCTTCCCCTTTTCTAGGACAAGGAGGCAACCCTTTACAATATCGGTTGATTTTTCTACCCAAAAATCAACCCAACCCTCACACAAGAGAACAAAGAAATTTGTAGGCTAATTAAGTATCTCTCAATACAAATGATAGCCCCAATACAAGCACTCAACCCAATTTTACAAAATATGAATGAAGAACACAAATTGGGATTTTTACACAAAGTGGGATTTTTGCTCAATTGCTTGAATTTGATGTTTGGATGTTTGCTTTTGGATCAATAGTAGTTGCTGATGCTTTTGGATGTCTCTTTTATACCTTCTCATTGATTTATAGCCGATTGGGTGGTTGGGAACATAAATGGAGCCGTTGGAACCCTCTCTTGCCACCATTAATGCTGTCTGCATCAACCCGTTTCGGAACACGGGGAACCTGTTTCGGAACGGACTAAAATAGAAAGAGCCGTTGGGGTGCATTTAAGAGCCCGTTTCGAAACGCCTTAGGGCCGTTTCGGAACGGTTTTGCCACTGTCAAGGGTCGTTTCGGAACGGTCCTAGCCCGTTTCGAAACGCCTTAACGGTTTCAAGAAAATCAGTTAAAACATACAACGGTCATATTATTCAAAATAAAATCTAGCCCTTGTTTCGGAACGGGATTGAACCGTTTCGAAACGGAATGGCTACTGTCAAAGGGTCGTTTCGGAACGGGCTTGATCCGTTTCGAAACACCCCTTTTATATTTAAAAATCTGAAATATTTGAAATAAATTAACCCTTTTTAAATCCTACATGAAGAACAGTTTCGAAACGAGTTGTTCCGTTTCGAAACGTTTTCAAGTGTTTCGATACGCGTTTCGGAACGGTGGTCGACAGTGGTGAAAATGTTTCGAAACGCTTTAGGGCCGTTTCGAAACGGGTACATGAAAAACACTGTTTTG
Organism: Hibiscus tridactylites; assembly: GCA_958450335.1. Lineage (NCBI taxonomy): Eukaryota > Viridiplantae > Streptophyta > Magnoliopsida > Malvales > Malvaceae > Hibiscus > Hibiscus tridactylites. The sequence goes on along the minus strand of OY288291.1, from coordinate 57,121,442 downwards.
GCTTGAAACACTTAGAAAAATATTTGGAATAGTATGTTTTTAACTTAGGCATAATATAAAAATTATATGGGGATATTTTGAGGACTTAAAATTCGTTTTGACTTTTTCAATTTAGTCCTTAGGTTTTTAGTTATATCAAAATTAAAATACTTGTTTCACAATAGATTATCCACGAACTTCAGATATGATCTCTAAAACGAACATACAAATATGAGATATACACTGTTTTTAACTTCTATATTATATAAATGAAAAACTTTGATACATAATTTCTACGTGTAATTGTTAAATTAAGTTGTTATTAATTTAGTTTAGAGTTTATGTTATATAGTTTAGAATTTAAAATTTTAAAGTCGTCTAATATTGAGTCGATATAAAATTTAATCCAAATTAATTGTTCAATGAGTCAAATATCGGTGATTAAACCAAAAATTATAAAATTTTATATAAACTATTAAAATAATTTTATATGTTGTATGTATCATTTTGAACTTAATATAAAATCATATATGTCTTTTAAGGAGTTTTCTAGCATGCGACCGCCTAATATAAGGCTAATATACGGCGTTACCGGAAACATCATAAAATATATCGGAAACATCATAAAATATACCGGAAACATGATAAGGTATATCGGATATGTTGATTTCAAAAGTATCGATACTTTTGGATATGTTGATTTCGAAAGTATCCATACTTTTTCGAAAGTATCCATGTTTCCGGTGTATTTTATGATGTTTCCGGTATATTTTATGATGTTTCCGGTAACGCCGTATATTAGCCTTATATTAGGCGGCCGTACCGCAAAACTACCCGTCTTTTAATACTTTAAATATATGTTTAATAAAAAAATCATACATGTTAAAATATTTAGTTTTATATTTTACCTTTATATTCCATAAAAATTTTCAGAAAGCTATTAAATTAAATAAGTTTATAATATGATCCAATTACATAGAAACCGTGTTGAATCAGAACTCTAAGCTAATAGAAATACTGACGAAAAGAATTTGAAATCAACCAAAATCATAATTTTAAACACCGAGAATCACAAAAACCAACAAATTTATCTTTTTATGTTTATCCAACAAATTAAAAAAGAAAAAAATCACATCCTCAGTACAAACTTGAAAACCTAAAAGAAAAAGGTTTATTTTATAGCATTCAGCATGTACCAAGATTACAACAACGGTAATCAGTTGTTTGTTGAGACGTCGTCGGCGCCGGCGCCGGCGCCGCCGGCCAAGTGGACGTTTGTTGAGGACAAGGTTTTTGAGCAGTGTTTGGTTCTGTTTCCGGATGAAACTCCTGATCGGTGGCAGAGGATCGCCGCGGAGATTCCAGGAAGGTCAGCTGAAGAAATTAAACAACATTTTGATTTACTTGTTCATGATGTTTATGAGATTGATGCTGGTCGAGTTCAGATTCCGGATTATTCTAATGATTCGATGACTCCGGATTCGGAGTTGGACTCGAATAATCAAAACAATTTTGGATCGAACTCGAAACAGCAGGCAGATGGCGAAAGAAAGAAGGGAATTCCCTGGACAGAAAATGAACACAGGTATTTCAATTTTCACTTTATTTTATTTTTTCTATATACTTACATACACATTGAATAGTGTGCTTTTTTATGAACTTTAATATCTAGCGGACAATTAGAGTTGATTTGAAATTATTAATAATGTTAAACCCGACTAGTTATTTCAGTTGAAAAGATAAGACTTGATACCTAAATAGGTGCCTAAATTATGCTTGTAGATTACTTTAGGTGCCTAAATTATTTTTAGCTCTAAATAGGTACTTAAAGTTTTCATTTTGATCATTTTAGGTGTCTAACTGTTAATAAAAAAACCCTTAGCCAAAAGGACGACAGTGACAGTAATTTGGGGATTTGAGGTTTTAAGTTAGGGATTTAGGACTCTTTTGTAAAAATTTAAAACTGTTAATATTTTTAGAAAATTGAATTTTAAATTTTATTTAAAAATTAATTAAAAGAAATTAAAAATTAAAAACATGCCACTTGTCACAATTTAATTGGCTAACCATTTTTTATTAACGATTAGGCACTTAAAATGATCAAAATTAAAACTTTAGGCACCTATTTAAAGCTAAAAATAGTTTATGCACCAAAAGTGATCCATATGTATAGTTTGGGCACCTATTTGGGTATTAAGCCAATAGATAATGATATTTATTTTAAAAGATTCGAGTTCTAACAGTTAAATTATCATGTAATTAGTAATAATATTAAATATGAATGATTAATTGTGTAATTTTTTTTATAATCTTTTTATACTGTTCAATTTGATCAATTAGATCTTTTTAACATGTATCAAATGAGCCAGATTATCATGTTTCTGACAAACTTGATGATTTGTACTTGCACTGAGTTCGAGTTCGATTCGGTTAAATTTGTTATATTTAATACATCTACATCGTTGCACATTCAATAATAAGTTTTTAAATAAATTGTGCTCTAAATTGAATTAGATGTTGAACTCCATGATTATTATTGTCATGTAATGCATTTTAATGGATTATAGGTTGTTTTTACTTGGTCTGAGTAAATTTGGCAAGGGTGATTGGAGAAGTATATCAAGAAATGTGGTGATTACTCGGACGGCGACTCAGGTGGCTAGCCACGCCCAGAAGTATTTCCTCCGACAGAGCTCGGTGAAAAAGGAGAGAAAAAGATCGAGCATCCACGACATTACGATGGCCGATAACGCCGTGATGATTGCACCCGATGAGCAGAACATGGTTTTGGGTCCGGTTGGTACTGTTCAGCTGGCGCCTCAACTGCAACAGTTGCCTTCTTCAAGCTATTTGGTTGGGGAATATAGCTATCCGATGCAATGATAAGATTAGAGCTAAAAAAGTATGGCTATCCGAAGCAATGGTAAGATTAGAGCTCCAAAACTAAGTATATAAACCCGATTGTTACACTCATCGAAAATATTTTATGCACTGGCGGTGGATAATTTGTTTTCCACCAGCGTCTAGTTTTTTAGGGTTTCAGTATTTGTAGTTAGGTTTTAAGGTTTAAAAATAGATTTTATAGTTTAAAGTTTAATTTTTTAGTTTATAATTTAGGGGCCAATATTTAAGGTTTAGGTTCCCTAAACGGGACATTTGGCAGCTATAGCAACTCGTTTGTGGGGGGAAAAAACGTGCATCAAATAATTACCCATTTAGTAAGGGATATTTTGATGCTAAACTTTTTTTTGTACAGAAACTAGTCTGGTTGGGAAAAGAATGAGATATTGAGATCTTTGAATCTTTTGAATAATCATGAGAATTTTTATTTAGAAAGTGATAATGGTTTGAATGTTTAGATAGTTTCTTCATTTTGTACCATTATTGCAGTTTGAAACTCCATCTACAGCAAGGTCTTGTTGCATGTCACATGTATTATCAATGCAAGCACATCTCAATTCTGGGAACTTGGCTGCAAGCTTATACCATCTACCATAAGCAATAGTGTAGCAATGGGGCGAGTTCATCTATCGTTCCATACTCGATTAAAGTGTCGACATCTGACAACGATATAGTTTGATTTAAAATAGTCACTTTGACTGAATAGTTAATTTTGCCTCTTTTCTTTTGTTTGAGAGCAATTCAACCATCAACGTTTTATTTTAGTTCAAAATGTTCCTTTTGCGGATAAAAACTGTCATTCAGCTGACGGTAAATGGCTTAAAATGACGAGATAAACCTATATGACAGTGCACATTGATATAGCAATATCATATAGATAAATGTGTTGACTTGAAAAAAATGTTATACCAGTAAAAAAATACTTCTATAAAATTATATAAAATATTTTTTCTTGCTAACTTATCATTCTGTCAAGTCATTTTAAACTGATTATCGTTAATTTTTAATATTTTTTATTTACATATGGACTATTTTGATTAAAATAAAAAATTAAATGTTGAATTGTTCAAAAGAAAATAAAAGTTAAAATAACTAATCATCGGAAAGTGTCTAAAAATATCTGTGTTTTTGGTTACTAAATCTTTTAGATTTGGGTCAACATCTGGTCCCGCAGTTGCTTTGTGAAGGGCTGATGATGCCGTGTGAAATGGCATTAAAGTAGCTGCAGCCTGCATTGAGTTGTTGATTTTCTTGGTTTTGTGGACTTTGGGGGTGAGCCCGTGAGGGATGTTAAGTTACAGAAGGGGAGACGTGGCACGATCTTTAATCCTATGATCAGACCCTTCATTTAGTAGGTCGATGATCATGGGTCACGTTAAATCGGATTTTGGCTGACCTGATATTTTATAACGCTACACTCAATTGAACTCGACCTAAATTTTAGAGTAAAAATTCACACTCGTCTTGGTCCGGCGTCATATAAATAAAAAAAAATATTTTTTTATTTTTATTCAAGAAAATAGAGAGTTAATTGTAAAAAATTTAAATAGAGAGAGGCATTTATTCCATTCTTATTTGACAAAATAAAGAGATAATTAAAAAATATATAAAGAGAAGAGCATCATAATAATTGTATCTAAATATTTAAAATAAAATAAAATTATTATTTTGTTCAGGTCAAATATTTTTCACCTTAAACACAAATATGACTCGACCGATATTATTCTCAAAAAATCCAACACAAATTCAACCTAAAGCTAATTATTTTTTAAAAATCTCAATCTTACAATATCCAATCAAGTCAAAACACGCGAGATCTAAGTCAAATGATCATCCCTACCCCACAACGTGCGCAAGGATAAGAGAGCATATCAAACTCAATGAGACAATGCATTGCTGGAACACACCTTCCTTTTATTCATTGCATTTTAATTTTAACAAGAGTCAATACCAAGAAATAATACTAAATTAAAAGGAAAATCGACAGTGGAACAATCAAGTGATGTTGAATTCAAAAATTATTATTAAAGAAATTAAGGGTTTTAAAAAAAAATCAAAACTTTAATCTCTTTCTTTGGCCATAGATAAGGTAAAGAATAATTTTTAATACATTCCTCGAATAAAAATGTACCATCAACAAATATACGATAAAAGAATAATTTTTGATGGAGTAATTTACATTTTAGGTCACTGAACTTAACGTCTACTTTTTTCTACATCATAAACCTTTAATTTAATCAAACTACATCATTCAACTTTTATTATTTATAAATTAAATCACTTATATTGAAATCATTAAATAATTTGAAAGAAAAAACTAAAATTGACACTTTTATTTAACATATTTTTCACCTAGCATCATCATTTAATGTTCGATTGATAATTTTAACATTTTTTGTAAGAACTTTCTTAAACATTTCGTTTTAATAAATTCAAAGGAAAAATAATTACATTTCTTATAAATCCTAACAAAAAAATTTAAGATGTGAATTGAACATTATTTATCGATGATATGTAAAAATATGTTAAATAAAAGTGTCAAATTCATTTTTTTCATTAGAATTATTTAATGGCTTCAATATAAGTGACTTAATTTATAAATAATAAAAGTTGAATGATGTAATTTAATTAAATTAAAGGTTTGTGATGTAAATGAAAGTGAATATTAAGCTTAGTGATTTAAAATGTAAATTATCCCTTTTTGATGTCATAACCCAACTTTTAAATCTCTATTTACAATCGAATCTAACGAGTGGTCGTATAAGAAAAAAAATTATTTATTTTAAAAGACTTAAATTTAATTAGTTTTTATGTAAAATATGTGTACGTTATCAAAAAATTTAAAAAAATATAAAAAATACTACTTTTAATTTATAATATTTTAAGATTATTAAAAATTTATACCTTCCATTCTATGTAAAGTGAAAAGAAAAATATTTGTTTTTTTAACAAAGTGGGTCGTGCATTGGCATTTGATTTCCACAACGGCTATATTCCCATGAATCCTCCTTTTACTCACTTTACACAATCTTTTGCAATAACGTTCAGACTTGTAAAATACTTGTAATAACGTTCAATTCAAGTTCGGAATACCTTTTTCCTTCACGTTCAATATTATAAAATATTTCAAACTATCTTCGTGCGTATTTAACAACAACAATCAGTTGCTCATCCCCTTGTATCCTGGTGGCAAAGGTAGATGTTCATCATTCATTGGAACCCGGGTTCGAGCACCAGTAACACATGTTGTGTGTGCCGTCTTAGAAAAGATTAAAAAAGTTGAACATATACTACCCTTGCATCACACCAGCATATTAAAAAAAAACAACAACAATCAGTTAATTTAATTAGATGAAACACTAAATCTTTTAAGCAAAATTAAATGTTCAATTTTTTACGTTAAATTAAATTAGGAGTGTCGTGTCCATAATAATTCTCTGCAATACTTAATCTCAAACCAATGAATATATATCGACGATTATACAAAAAGGCCCCCTTGCATCTTTTCTATACTTATTTGATACGCCAATATTCGATAAGCTATTCAATTTATCATTATTTGTATAAGAATATATTTTTGATAAAGCATCTACTTTTATTAAAAAGAGAAAATGTCCAAGTTTACAATGAAGATTTACAATCATAAGTGCAAACTAAACATTTAATCTGAACATTTTTCTAAACCATTAAAACAAAAACCAGCACTTGATATTATACAATGAAAAAGTTAAAAACCCAACCAAGAGAATCGAACAAAAAATAGATATGAACAACATTAAAAATCGACGATTAAATGATAAAATATTAGCACTACCATTAAAAAAAACCATATAACCCTAAAAACAAGCAATAATTTAAGTTCAACCCTTAAACATAATTTTCTATCTTCACCCTAATTTGTATTATTTTGACTTTAATTCTAACCAAAGACGAAATTAGGATAAAATTATGGAGGGACTAAACTCTTTATCTTTAAAACTAACAAATTTTTAAAAGATAATTAATAAGAAAGTAGATATTTAATTTCACAAATTTTAAATTTAGCATAACTAGTTAGGCATCTCTTTTCATTTAAAAATAATAATTTCAAACCCTAGTTGTTCTTTACTATTAAAATTCCTTCAACTCTAGTTGTTCTTTACTTTGATCAATTCTTTTAATCGGTAGTTGGCGATCAATTTTAGTATTAGTTGTCGACCACCAGATCTATTAATTTTTTTATTTTTTATTTTAATAAGAATATCTTTTTCTGTCCTTGTAACACGTTTTTTTACTCTGTTTATGTGACATGTCTTTGTTTTTTGTTTTGTGGTTTGATTCATCTATCTTTGTGGCATGTTTCAGCATACCCTAGCAATCGATTGTTGTTCGCACACAGATTCAATCGGTGCTAGTTTTTAATTTATGTTTTTGTCGGTTGTCACTTGGAAAGTTATATCCTCACTCGGTTGATGGTTGTTTGCCGATGAAATCAGTCCTGGGTAGCAGTACTTTTTGCTTGACAGCTTGGATCGCGCACCACTCCTTCTTCCTTCTTTATGCGTCTCGTTTGAACAGAGACAAAGAGATTCAAGAGGATGCAAAATTTTGTTGGTATGTTTATCTCCATAGAAGTTTTTATTTTTCTTTGTTTTTGGGTTGTTTAATCCAAATATTATTTTTCTTGGATGCATTGTAAATGTGATTTTTTATGGATTTAATAAAAATTTAGTGACTTTTATATAAAAAAATAATTGACATGGCCCGAAAAATAACCAAACTAAAAAAAAATTGAAAACAAGATTTAATATCATTAACTTTAAAACTTATCATTTTAAAATAATTAAGCCAACGCATTTTTGAAAGGATCAGAAATTAATTTAATAATTTCAAAATGTTTAGAGGCTTAAAATAAAATTAACCTTAAAAGTTGATGAGGGTCATGTCCCTTAAGCCACCCCGGATTCTAATTATATTTATCATACATATATAATCTATAACTATATTCGTAAATATCTTTATTGTTAAAAATAATTTAAATTAACATTTTCCAACTTTTATTTACAAGCTATTACTATTAGGAGGAAAAAATGCATTACGTGCAATTTCTGTCCTATTAGATATTTTCATGAATTAATTTGACTTTCAAAGATTTAAATCAGAAAATAAAAAAGAAAATCAACGGAAAAATCAAGCACATCCCCACTTTATGCCGCGTGCTAAGATATCGGGTTCCACAAGGAAGGTGTGTACAAATACAATTAAAGTTATTCAAACAGAATATTTTTAAAGAGAAAATAAAAGTAAAAATAAAATATGAAACATAATCGTCTTGAAACTTTGAAAGAGAGAGAGATATAATTGAACTAAGCTGATATCAATCATTTTGTTTATTTGTTTATAATGGCCTAGATATTTTATTTTTTACGTAAAAAATTAAAATGAAATTTATTTAAAAACTATAAAGTATTAAAATTTGTAAAAGATATATATATATATATATATTTGTTAATGATTGTGAAAATATAAAAAAACTATGAAATTGTAAAAAAATAAAAATATGTTTTTTTTTCCTGCTACTTTCTTCAATTTGACAAAGAATATAGACGTTTAAAGGTTAAATTAAAACATTTTAAAATTAAAATTTTCTTGTTTAAAGACCAAAAATATCATCATACCAATTATAATGCATTTGAAGGATAATTGTTTTAAAATTAAATCAATGAAAGTTGTAGTTGATGAATTTAAAAATATTTTCGTATGTTTTTGTAACACAATTTTTTATATTATGATATGATTTTTGTCTATCATTTTTGTAGTAATTTTATGTTTGTACAACTATCATCATGATTCGTGTTTAACGTCTCTGAAAAGATCGACCGCGTGCTAAAATAAGGAAGGTCATGTTCAAAAAATGTTTTATTTCATGTCGTCTGGGTTTTTGTATGTTTATTTTTTATGTATATGTTATTGATGAATATAACCTTCAAAATTTTCTTTTATACTTAAAGTGCGTTTAATTATGTATGCTCTTATTTTTAATGAAATTCAGCTCTTATTTCGCAGAAAAATATTGCCGTTCCCACTATTGCTATCGGATGTGCCACACAAATATTTTTTTTTATCAAAGATGTGACACACAAATACATTAAATATTTTTCAGTGTTTTAAATTATGTTATGAATAAATATTCTATACACATGATGTGAAAATTGAAAGTTTTCACAATCGTCTTAGTTTTAGGGTATAGGTTTAGGGATTTAGATGTAGTGTGTTAAAATTTAGGGATAATTGTTTTAATTTAAGGTTTATGGTTTTAATTTAGGACTTTGTAGGCTAAAACCTAAATCTTCACCATATCACCCTAAAAATTCAACCATAACATATAAAACCTTAATTATAAGCTTAAACCTTAAATTGAAATATCTATCCCTAAATTCTAAACCCCTACACCTAAACTTCTAAACACTATACCCTAAACTAACTCTTTATACCCTAAAACTAAAGCGCTTGTAGAAACTTTCAGTTTCCAACGTCAGTGTATAGGATATTAATCCTTATGTTATTATATACGTTTTTTATAAACAAGTTTAAAATTTTAATTTCTACTTTTAATTCGACAAATATTATCATTACATATAGATGCAGTGCTATTTAAATGTTGAAAATTGAACAGAAATAAAGAAAATAATAAAAGAAAAAACGAAGGATTTTACACTTTCTATTTCTCGGTTTTAAAGTACTTCAACAGTTACATAAATGCCTGCCCCAAAAATTATTTTCATAAATGAAATTGAATATAAAAAAGTAAAGATTTTTTAATTAATTAATTAATATATTATTTATTATTATAACTATACTGTTATTATTTAAAATACAATTGTTAATAATTTTATTCATAATTTCATTTTATATACAATGCTTGAATTGATTATAAATTTGAAACAATTATATTTAAGTACATTTAACATAGTTATTTATATAAAAAAAATATCATCCAAATTAAGATTTAACCGATCATATTTTAATTATTATTTTTGAATAAACACTAAACTTCATTAAGATAATGAGAAGAAGTACAAGATAAACATACCCCTAAAAAATTAGAAATCTAAACTCGAAAAAAGTTAACCATCTCAATTTTCTCTGAAAATATTACACTTAAAATGGAGCAGAGAGCGCGGAGAGGGGCTGGAGTGCAGAGCGAAAGAAGGCGGTATGGAGTGCATAGCGGCGGGGCAGCTTGGAGTGGAGGGGCAGCTAGGAGGGGCAGCTGGGCGAGAAGGCAGGAGAGGTTACCGAAGTGGCACGACCAACGACGTTGGGGATTCTCAGTGTTTTTAGACAATCTTAGCAAGAACATTCACAAAGAAACCCTAAGGAGGAGTCTGGAACCAGCAGGAGAAATTCTAGACGTGTATGTTGCGTACAATAACCTTAAAAGGAGGAATAGGCCGACGACGTTCGCTTTCATTAGATTCAGAGACGAAAGTTCAGCTTGGAGGGCAATCAGAGAGAACAATGGTAGATGGATGGACCGGCATAAAATAAAGATGTTTCCAGCTAAACCTCGTCCCCTAGTAAACCAGGTGGGTGCAAAGGAAAATCATGGGCGTTCGAACAGTGGCCCTTCCCATGGTTTTCCGGCAGCCATGATAGATCATAGGTCGTTCAAAGAGGTACTGTTGGGGATCAACAAACAAGCCCGTGGCCATGCAGCTGGTTGCACGAACATGAAGGAAATGGACCCGATGGCGGAGGGCCTTACTGGTGTCATAAGAGTGGAGCTTGGGGAGGAGGACCTGGTGGATTCTAGTGACAATGGAACAGGCAGCACCATTAAGGTCCGGAATACCTACCAGGTCTGGAAAAACATGGCCCTAGTTGGCATGATCAAGGAAGCTTATAATCCGAGTCTAATTCAGGACGTTCTAAGATCGGAAGGCATATCGGCAACTGTGTGTCCGTGGTATGGTCGCCTCGTGGTAATTCGATTTAACACCAACGATGACAAAGAGAAATGTTGGTCACGAAGGGATTACTTCACGGAAACGTGGTTCAATGATCTGGAACACTTGGAAGGGTTTGACGGCAAAAGGAAAATAAAAGTCTGGGTTATTCTTAAAGAGGTTCCTTTACAAGTTTGGAACCAAGCCTTTTTCTTGGGTCTAGGTGGCCGATGGGGTCAAGTTATGGAACTGGATGAGGAAACGAAAGGCATGTCCAGGTTCGACGAGGCGAGGATGGTAATCTCAGTTAACAAACCTTCAGACATCCCCTCGGTAGCTTGGATTAATGTTAATGGAGTAGTCTCGAAAATCCTCATTGAAACAAAGGAATACGAGGATGATGTTCAGTTCTTGGATGGTGGCCGGCCGGTGATCGGTGATGGGTACGTGTTCGACGAACAAATGTTAGCTCCAGAGATTGAGGAGTCATTTATGGAAGGCGGCGGGCATGATTGGAATTCTAACTGCCAGCAGGTGAGACAAGCAGATTGTTTGGCAGGCACTCATACGGTTTTCAAGGAAAAGTCCGTTGACATTAATGACGAGAAGAGGAATAGCCAGGATGCACAGGCTATCTCAAGTGATGCTAGACTTGTGGAGGTCCCTATCGGATCGGATAATGGGGTACAAGTCTTGGGCCTAGCTTGTGTGGGTCGAGAGGACAGGCGTCTGGGGCAGATCGATGATAAAGTGAGAGGGGCTGAAGGTGGGCCTGATAAGCAGGCTTCCAGGGCTAGTTCGGTAGGCTGGCCCATATCCAATGAATCCAATCTCCTTGAGGTCCAAGTAGCCCTTGCCACGACTGATTTTGGGGATCCACTCGACACCCCATTTCAAGGAACCTCCCCTAATTGTGATCTAGAAGTGATCTCGTGCTATCGGAGGGAGAAGACGGAGAAACCAAAGGGCTCTGGATCGGAAGTAAGCATGCTTGGTGTGGCAAATAAAACTCGTAAGAAAGTCGTGAATAAGAGGAATCGAAGGAAGAAAAGCACAAAGAGAAGTACAATGGAGCAAATCGGAGAGGAGCTTGACATCGTTAGAGGGTTGCGGATTTCTACCCAAAATAAGAGAGATGGTGCGGTTGAAGCAAGAAGAGTGCTAGAAGTGGGGAAGAAAATCGGGTATCAGTTTCAAGGCGAGGAGGAGGAGTTGGTGCTTCACCTCGAGAGCTTGGATGTGGAAGGGGGTAAGTGAGATTCGGCCAGATCCATGACGCTTAATGTGCGTGTGTGGGGAATTATTTTTTATGTCTATAGTGGTAATGTCTTGGAACGTGAGGGGCCTTGGGAAACTTGAAAAGGTTCGGTCGGTCAGTAAAGTTTTAACTGCTAATAAACCAAGGATGGTGTTGCTTCAAGAAACGAAAATGCAGGAAGTCGGGTTCAGTTTGGGCAAGCGGTTGAAAGGTAGGGTGTTTGACAGCCTAGAATCATCTCCATCGGCAGGGGCCTCGGGCGGCTTGATTTCTATGTGGGACTCGAGCTTCTTCAAAAGGGAGACGGTATTTATTCATTCGAGAGCTATTGTGCTAGTGGGCGTGATCATAGAGTGGAATCTGCGATGCCTTATAATAAATGTTTACGGGCCAAACGATCAAGGCGAGAGAAAGAGGTTTTTCGAAGAAATCTCAGGGATCATCACGGATCAGAATCTGCCGGTACTCATCGGAGGCGACTTTAATGCTGTGTTAAGCGATGAGGAAAGAACGGGCGAGGGTCTTCGGGATGGATCAGTCAGCTTGATGGCCAAGTTTGTGCAGGATAATGGCCTTATCGATCTGCCACTTTCGGGTGGACCATTCACGTGGTGTCGTAGTGGTCAGAAGCCAGCTGCTAGTAGACTAGATAGGTTTGTTATGTCGCCAGATGTTCTACTGTGCTTTAAGACCTGTGAGCAGAAAACTCTTCCCCGAAGCCTTTCAGATCACAAGCCTGTGCTGCTCGTTGAGGGAGTGCGGGGGAGTGGAAACCGGCCTTTCAAATGGTTTAACCATTGGGGGGATAATGTTGATTATGTTAAATTCATCGAGGACAAATGTGCGGGTGATATAGGCAAATGTGCGGTCAGGATCCTGAAGCAAGCCAAGCAAGCTTCGAAAGAATGGGCTATAAAGTATAAGACCAACCCAATTACCGAGATGGAAAAGAAAATTGAAGTGCTGGAGGATGAATTGACTCGTGATCAGCAAAATTCCAGTTTGGCTAAGGAGATCCAAACCTTAAGGTCAGATTTGTGGAAGAGTTACAGAGTCGAAGAACGTGAGTGGCTACAGAAATCGAGATTGAGGTGGTTTACCGAAGGCGATAGAAACACCAAATTTTTTCACCTATCCGCTTCATTGAGGAAAAGTTGCAACAAGATTGAGAGAGTTCGTGTGGGGGACAGCTTCAAAGTTGGGGATGCGGCAGTGTCTGAAGTGTTTCTTAAGCACTTTAGCAAGGCGTATAATAAGTGTGATACTCGACCTTTAAAGAGCCTCAATTTAAATCTCAAGCAGCTTAGCAGTGAGACGGCCAGAAACTTGGAAGCACCCTTCTCTGAATATGAAGTATGGGCAGTTATCAGGGATGCAGATGGGAACAGGGCACCCGGACCGGACGGGTTCAATCTAAATTTCTATAAGAAATTTTGGAACATTCTAAAAGGCGATGTGATGTCAATGCTAAACTCGCTGCACAAAGGCAAAAGACTCGACAGTATGGTTAATCACTCTTATGTAACCTTGATTCCCAAAAAGGAGTGTCCCGAGGTGGTTGAGGATTTCAGGCCCATTTCGCTTGTGGGAAGTCTGTATAAGATTGTCGCTCGCGTTCTCTTTAAAAGGCTCTCTAAATGTATACAAGAAGTAGTAGGGGAGCTGCAATTTGCGTTCACTGCAGGAAAGCAAGCGGCAGATTGTGCATTGTTAGCTAATGAAATTTTGGAGGAGGCGAAAAGGAAGAAATCAGAAGCAATTATCTTTAAAGCTGATTTCCAGAAGGCGTATGACTCCGTAGATTGGCAGTTTCTGGATTTAGTGATGAAGAGTATGGGATTCGGGGATAAATGGCGTTTCTGGATTAATCAATGTGTATCGACTGCATCAATTTCCATCTTGATTAATGGAAAGCCTACAAGAAAGTTCAACATTAAGAGGGGCCTAAGGCAAGGTTGCCCCCTCTCACCCCTCCTATTTAATTTGATAGGAGAGGCGTTGAGTCAATCATTGAAGAAAGCGGAAGAGGTCGGGCTGATAAAGGGGATAGATGTGGGTAGTAACGGACTGTCGGTAACCCACCTTCAGTTCGCCGATGACTTGGTGGTTTTTCTTGAAGCTAAGGAGGAGTACGTTCGCAATACCAAGAGAGTACTCAGAGCTTTCGAATTGGCAGCGGGGTTAAGGCTGAATATGTCTAAAACTAAGTTGTTTGGAGTTGGTTTGGAGGACGACCGTGTGCAGTCATGGGCTAATTTGATACACTGTGGGCATGATGTTTTACCATCGACGTATCTGGGGCTGCCGCTAGGTACCAATAGAAACAGCGTTTCGCTATGGAATCCTGTAGTAGAAAAAGTTCAGAAGCGTTTAGGCAATTGGAAAGGTAAGCTGTTATCCTTCGGTGGAAGACTTACTCTCTTGAAATCAGTTCTTGTGAGCCTACCCGTGTACTACCTATCCTTGTTTCGAATGCCCAAGACAGTGGCTACTAAACTTAACAGCATTATGGCACAATTCCTGTGGGGCTGGCCGAAGGAGAAAGCGATACATTGGGTAAAATGGAATGACTGCTGTAAGCCAAAGTGTATGGGAGGATTGGGCATTGTCGACATCGAAATTAAGAATAGGTCCCTGCTAAATAAATGGATATGGAGGTTTAGTAGCGAGGTGAATCAATTGTGGAGGAGAATTATTAGTGAGAAGTACGATTACAATGTTTCAACCCCATTGCCGCGTCCAGTAGCGAGAAGAGACGGATCATGGATATGGAGAGAAATAGTGCAGCCTCTATCAAGTTCGGAAGATGCATTGACAAAGAACTTCTGGTGGAAGCTGGGTGATGGGAAGAGCATTGACTTTTGGGAGGACGTTTGGGCTAAGGATAAGTCCCTAAAGTGCTATTTTCCAAGAATTTACTCACTGGCAGTTAAGAAAACCGGGAAAGTTGCAGATTTCGGGACCCGAATAGATAACGGCTGGGTTTGGCGAGTGGAGGTGAGGAGACCGTTATTTGCGTGGGAATGGGAAGTGTGGGAGGATTTCTTGAATACACTTAACAGTGTGCCTAGCTCTTCCTCGTCAGCCGACAAACTAGTTTGGAGAGGCTCGCCTAATGGGACCTATTCGGCCAAATCTTTCTGTGAGCTTGCTTCGAGGTGCGAGGAGGGCAGTGACAAATTATGGGAGTGCGTCTGGGCTAATCTCGCTCCACCTAAAGTGGAATTCTTTGTGTGGAGAACGATTCTTGGGAGAACCCCAACGTTTCCAGCCCTTGCCAAAAGAGGTATTGCATCGTGCCTTAACAAAAATTGTGTCTTTTGCTTGAAGGAATCTGAAACTGTTGAGCACTTATTCTGTGAGTGCTATGATGTATGGTTAATTTGGCAAAAGTGGTGGAGGCTCTGGAAAATGAATCTAATAATTCCCAATAGTTTTAGGTCCCTGGTTCAGTTGTGGAATGAGCAAAAGATATCGAAGGGGAAGAAACCTATTTGGAAGATGGCGTTGTTTGGAATATCGTGGACGATATGGCTGTGTAGGAACGAAAGAGTGTTTAATAATAGGTTCCTAAATTCAGATCAAATCTTCGATCTAGCCTTGGTTCGAATTGGGCACTGGGCGCAAGGTAAATGGCCTAAATCGATCATCTCTATAGCCGATTTCATACGGATGCCATCGGAAGCTACTGTTTGAGAACGTTCCTGGATTGCTAATATCCGGACGCTAGTTTTCTCGGGGTGATCGAGCAAAGTCTTCCTGGTTTAAATCGGATATTAGGGAATTAAATCGAGCTGGAGACGCGGTAGCATGGGATGCGTTTGGTGCCATTGGGGGGTAAAGCCTCTGTGTTGCAGGGTCGCTATTGATCTCCTATGGAATCTAGCATGGTGGCAGAGAGTGGGAGTGCATAAAGCATTTAGTGAGTAAAGTGTAATGGTCTGTAAAAGCCATTTCAGGAAGTAATAAGGAGTGTTATATGTTATGTAGGGTCGATGTTATCGATCTGTCTGGTTTACAAATGCCTGGTAGACGACACTCATGTAAGAATCTATTGGTTATAATAAACTCAAAGGCACTCTTTTCCCCTATTTAGGATTTAGAGGGGTTTTTAATGAGGCCTTACCTTTCAAAAAATAAAAAAACATACCCCTAAAAGATAAACGTAGAAGAACAAATGGTATACAAACATGAACAACAAAATTAAATCTTCTCATAAGATCTTCATCGGTGTTCTTTAAATCTATCGCCATAGCGAAATCTTTGAGTGCTCACTGGTAGAGCACATATCGTTGAATTACTCCAATCAACAGGAGAAAACGTCTTGGTTAACTCCATAAACAACCAATCCATGCAAGATCGTGCGGTAAGATTCAACTATAACATTCACCAAGTTGAAGACGTCTTCAATATCAACATGTCATAGAGGCAGACAAAGAACGTGCCAAGCGACAGACGAAGAGAAGGCTAAACACCCGACAAAGGTAAAAAAACAAAGAAAATAACAAAAGAAGAAAAACAAAGAAACCAAAGAGAACAAAACAAACAATAAAATAAATCACCGCTGGTAGACGGCCAAAGCCGCCACCATTGACTTGAAAAAACTTAAAAATTACTTATAAACTTTCAAAAAAAAATAACTGTTGCAGAAAAAAATGTAAGAATAATTTAATTATTTAATGATATATAAAAGCTAAAACGGGGAATGGAGCCGGTAAAATTTGGTCTTAGATAGTTACATAATAAGTACAAAAACTATTGGAAGTTTCGAAGTTTATAATACTAATAGTTGTCTGTGTTTATTTTGCAATTTATTATGAATACATAAAACTTATAATCAATCAAATATAAAATTCAAATATAACTAATATTGATATAAATTATGTATAATTATTCTAGGCGTTGGTATTTAAATAAAAAAAAGCATAAATTAAATTGTGACACTATATATCTTGAGTTCTTGGTTTTTTATTTTTATTTTGATGAAATTTTTTTCTTGTCTTTTCCATTTTCTTTTCATTTTTTTTATCGTTGTTGTAGATAAACGTTCATCGGCTACAATAGTCGTTTGGGCAAAAATTAAAAATTTAACTGTTAGGAAAACGAACGTTCACGTGTTAATCCAATTGAGGAAACGAGCGTTCAAGCTAAACCTGAAGTTGTTTGGCAACTAAATCACGGCTGCAACGAACGTTCATAGTCACGGTTGCAACCAATCCTTAGTTTGACATTGATTATGAAAATTTCGGTGGAAAAGTAATTTTAAAATGTTAAGTTTAAAGTATTTAGTATTTGACATTGCTTGAAAAAATGTTGTTGGAAAGATAAAATGTCTACTTTAGACATGTCAAAAATGTTCTTAAAAAATGAAAGTTAAATTTGTAAATTAAAAAAGATTAAACTTGTCATTTTAAATTCAAACGAATTTTCAACTCAAAAACTATAAAATACAACTTTTGAATTTGGGTAAATAATTATTTTTCAACATCATTTTCTATCAAAATTCAAGTATATGATAATTTTAGTATCAATATTAAAGCTTAAACTATAATCGACATTAAATTTAAATTTTAGTGATATTAAAGTTCAGCACTATAATTGATATTAAATTTAAATTTTAGTGATATTAGATGTAATTTACCCAACATTAATTATATAATTTGAATTAGCTTGCAAGTTTTTTTTTGTTCAAAATTAGCTTGCAAGTTTGAATTCCACAGACAGAAAAACACAAATACAAAATATTGTTAGAAAAAGACTAGCAGACAAGCGGGGGAGGAGAAAGTAATGGGGCCATCGTTCTGATTTTATCTCTATAAAGGGCTGACACTTCCATATTCTCACCATTCTCACGTTCTCACTCCTCTCTTTCTCTCTCTTTCTCTGCAGAGAAAATAGTTTCCCAGGAAGTTGTTTCCTGTAAGTTCAAAGTTCAAACCTTTTTTTGAAACACCTTCTATCAATATAACATTTGCATTCATTCTTCTTCAGTTTTCCGATACTGGGTTTTAGTTCAACTTTTTTTTTGAATCTTTGCCTTTTTTTAATGTTTGTTTCAGTTATTTATCTTTTTAACTTAGCTGATAACAATGGAAATGCTCTATGTCCAAGAAAAAATGGAAATGCTCATCTTTTAAGGTAGCAAAAAATGCTACAAAGTATTTGAGTTAAAGCTTACAACAGATTTGTGAAGTCTTCTGTCATTTCCAAGATTGAATCTTTATCTGTTATATTTAATCTACTGGTTTATCTGTCTATAAAAAATAGTTACTTTAAGTTTGGGTTTTTAAAACTTCATACCATTCTAACTTTCTTTAAATCTTCAGAACAAAAGCTTGATCTGGGAAGGCCAAGAAATGGGTAGATTTTCAATCCCCAAGTTGGGATTTCTACTTTTATGCTGCTTAGCAGCTGTTACAGAAGCAACATATGTGAAATACAAAGACCCAAAGCAACCATTGGGTGTTAGAATCAAAGACTTAATGAGTAGGATGACTTTGGCTGAAAAGATTGGCCAAATGACTCAGATCGAACGTACTGTTGCTACCCCGGATGTGATGAAGAATTACTTTATTGGTATGAAACTGAATCCATCTTTTAACAGTCTTATTTTTGGTTCACATTTTGGTTTTTCTCATGTTTTGTTTACATGTCTTATTTTTGTTCTAAGACTGTATATTTGATGGCAAGCAAGTCCTCTATGATTTGTTCAATCAGTTTCATTTACCAGTAGATGTGAAATAAGCAGAACAATTGATCTTTTATTTTCTTGTGTTAATGCTGTTTTAATTATGGAAAATGAGTTGTCTTTTAATTGGAGGTGGTTTTGTGCAGGGAGTGTTTTGAGTGGTGGAGGGAGTGTACCAGCTCCAAAAGCTACTCCTGAAGCTTGGATCGAGATGGTGAATGCGATGCAAAAAGCGGCTTTGTCCACCCGTCTCGGGATTCCGATGATATATGGGATTGATGCAGTTCATGGTCACAACAATGTGCATAAGGCCACCATTTTCCCTCATAATGTTGGTCTTGGAGTGACCAGGCAAGTCTAATATCTTGAGGCAAAAATGATCTTTTGAATTTTGATTACTTAAGCTTATTCATTTCCCCTTAGATATGGACTTTAGAGATTCAAATAGTTTTGCCTGCATCCGTGGATGAAAGTTTGAGAAATTGTGATTTGATTGCTGCTTAAATAATTGAATAGTTTAACCATGAATTTAGTTTTCCATATTCCATACTGCTGTGCCGTTTGGAACATAAAAAAAACGGACAACATCCTGAGAAATTCGAGCAAGAAGAGTAGCGAGAGTTTAAAGTGACACTATAATTGTTTATTGGAATCATTTAGCCTTTTTAATCTGCAGGGATCCTAAACTTATCAAGAAGATTGGAGCTGCAACTGCTCTAGAAGTTAGAGCCACAGGAATCCCATATGCTTTTGCCCCATGCATAGCGGTAACTTAAACACAAGAACATTGCTCGAATCCTGAAATATTGTGAAAAGGATTGATCATGTGTACTAATTTCTTGTTTGCTTTTTTAATACCGTAAAATCTTTCACAGGTTTGCAGGGATCCAAGGTGGGGTCGATGCTACGAAAGCTATAGTGAGGATCACAAGATTGTTCAACTAATGACCGAGATTATACCTGGTTTACAAGGAGAACTCCCTGCCAGTTCTAAAAAGGGTGTTCCTTTTGTTGCCGGAAAGTAAGAGTCTTTATTATAAACCAACCACTTAATAAGTCTAGTGTTCCTAATATTACTTATAATGCCGATTTCCAAAATTACAAGTTTCCCGAGTTTATCTTAAACCTTGTAGATATCTTTAGGTGTAATCTTGTGGTAGGGTTTCATTGTGGGCCATTTAGTCCTCTAAATATAAAACATGACTTGAATAATAAAGCAAAGTACTAGGTCCACCAATCTGTTCTATGCCATACCTTGTTAGGTAGATGAGGTTCCATTAGCTACTATGTTACTCACATTTGGGGTGTGCATGTCGGATATGGGTATGTGACTGACACTGGTATGGACAATGTTTTCTATGTTTTTCATGTATTTAGAGGGTCCATGGATGGTAATACGTACATGGATAGCTGTTGAAGTCCATTGCTGGGAAGAAAAGTATCTTGTTAAAATAGTTATGAAGATTTATAGGTTCTTGTAACGTACATTTTCGAATTAGGCGCGAAGTAATTAATTCGATTTGGTTGAATTAAGTGTCAATGTCAATGTTTTAAATTATAGTAACAATTTCACATGATCAATTAATTCTGTTTTCTAGGAACAAGGTGGCGGCCTGTGCTAAGCATTTTCTGGGAGATGGAGGTACGACAAAGGGCATAAACGAGAACAATACAGTGACTAGCTTGAACGGATTACGCAGCATCCACATGCCTGCATATCTTGACTCTATTCGAAAGGGTGTTGCAACAGTTATGGTATCCTATTCTAGCTGGAATGGGAAAAAGATGCATGCTAATCGTGATCTTGTGACCGGATTCCTGAAAAACAAGCTTAAGTTCAGGGTAACAAAAATGACTTGAACTATAAAATTTTCTCTACTCACCAAATTCGGGATAAACCATTTGGCTTGACTAATTCATGTTGGTGTATTTCAGGGTTTCGTTATATCAGATTGGCAGGGTCTTGACAGGATTACCTCTCCTTCACATGCTAACTACTCGTATTCTGTGGAAGTTGGAGTCGGTGCCGGGATTGATATGGTCAGTCAATATTTAGCACTATGTCAAGCTATTCAAACGTTTGAGTCTATTAGTGTACCAATCTTTATTTAGCATATGTTACTTTGCCAAGTAGAGTTTCTTGTTTTCTAATGCTATATCTGGTGTCATGCAGATCATGGTTCCTTATAACTTCACAGAGTTCATTGATGACCTAACCTATCAGGTTAAGCACAATATCATTCCCATGAGCCGGATTGATGATGCTGTAAAGCGAATTTTGAGGGTCAAATTCGTGATGGGTCTCTTTGAGAATCCGATAGCTGATAACAGCCTGGTCAGCCAACTTGGGAGTCAGGTATATTGAATACATTCTGTTATAATATGAGCTGTGTTACTTGCACTCGGATGTTAGTGTCAGAATCGTATCCTCATTTCTGTAATGTCCGGATATGCATATCGATGAATAAAAAACAGATAGATTTACCAAATGATAACATGCTTGAACAGGAACACCGGGAGTTAGCTAGGGAAGCTGTGAGGAAAAGTCTCGTCTTATTGAAGAATGGTGAGGCTGCTGATAAGCCATTGTTACCCCTTCCGAAGAAAGCAACTAAGATACTGGTTGCCGGAACTCATGCTGATAACTTGGGCTATCAATGCGGCGGATGGACCATTACATGGCAGGGTCTTAGTGGCAATGATCTCACAACTGGTAAATTTTAGATTTTACACTTGAAACAAATAAAAACATATTCGTTTTCGACAAATAAAATGACCCGAAAACCACTTTAGTTTAAGTATTGCCTCCTAATTTGCCATTCTTATTAACTACTCTAAACGTATGCCTTATATTCTCGGTTATCATGGGTAACTTAGAATGATACTTGCTTGAACAGGTACAACTATCCTCCAAGCTATTAAAAACACGGTTGATCCGAGCACTCAGGTTGTCTACAGTCAGAACCCTGATGCAGAGTTTGTCAAATCCGGCAAATTCTCGCATGCCATTGTCGTCGTGGGAGAGCCCTCGTATGCAGAAACAAACGGTGACAGCCTGAATCTTACCATATCCCAGCCAGGTCCAGACAGCATTTACAATGTTTGTGGGGCTGTGAAATGTGTTGTTGTTGTCATCTCTGGCCGGCCGGTTGTCATACAGCCATATATGTCGTCGATCGATGCACTTGTAGCTGCTTGGCTTCCGGGGACCGAGGGCCAAGGTGTGGCTGATGTTCTGTTCGGAGACTACGGGTTCACCGGCAAGCTGGCGAGGACATGGTTCAAGACCGTTGACCAGCTGCCTATGAACGTTGGTGATCCACATTATGACCCTCTCTTTCCATTTGGCTTTGGTTTGACTACTAAACCTACCAGCCCCAGGCAGAACTAATGTCACCTCAGAGCTTGTGTTTGCTGCTTTATATATTTGACTTTCCCCCTATTTTTTCATGGTAGAAACTTCTTAGATTATTTTCCCTCTGTATTATTTAGAAATGTCCATTGGTCAGGTTCCGAGCCTCATTTATCAATATTCCGTGTTATTTTTAAGGCTTAATACACTTCCTCCTAAGCTTTACCTATTTTCTCAATTTACTCTTTAAATTACGTTTTGTCCACTTTTGCCCTCTAACATTTTTTTTGTTACTCATATTATCCTATACTGTTAAAAAAATCTATCTTAACCAATCAGAAATTGTCATGTCATTTTTTTTATTTATTTTTAAACTTTAAAATAAAATAAGGGTTAACTACTGGAATGATCACTTATATTTTCTCCAGTACAAAGTTGGTCACCAATTTTGAAAAACGACCAGTAAGGTCACTTACGTTTTCGGGGCGTAAACTTTTGGTCACCCAGCCGTTTGTTGCCGTTAAACATTGACGGATTGTTGACCTGACAACGAAAAATAAGGATAAATTACTGCAATGATCATTAAAGTTTATCTCATGTATATTTTTCTCCCCAATTTAAAAAAATAAACATTATAGTTACTAATAAAAATACTTTTTTTTATAATTTCACCCTTAAATTTTTAAAAATTCATTTTTTCAACCCTAAAACTTTACAATCAATTAGTACAATAATATTATAAATGCTTAGATGAAAAATAGGTGCATAAAATATACCCCTTTTAAACTCAGGTGCCCAAATTGCTCATATTTAATAACTAAACTTTTAAATTACTCCTATTTTTTCACTCTGAATTATTTTTATTATTATAACATGTCATTTTTATTATATTTAAATTTAAAATTATTTTTAAAAATTTATATTATTATTATTAAATTTAAAATATTTTAAAACTATTAGTTTTGTGAAGGTTGTCAAATTTTGAGATTTTATAATAATTTGAAAGTTTTAGGTATTTTTCATTAAAAATTAATAAAATTAATGACACATGTCAAGTACCGATTGGTTGACAATTTTTCTAACACTCATTTAACAGCCGAACACCTAAAATTGTAACTATGGTAAATTTGGGCAACTATTTTTACAAAAAATACTTTAAACACATAAATTATTTTAAGAATAATTTTTAAAAAAAATATATTTTAAATTTAATAATAATAAAAATGATTTTATGTTATTTTAAAATTATTTTTAACTTAACAATAATAAAAAAAATGATATGTCATGTTACAATAATATTAAAAACAACCCAGAGTGAAAAAAATAAGAGCAATTTGAAAATTTAGTTATTGAATAAGAGCAATTTGAGCACCTAAATTTAAAAATGGTATACTTTGAGCACTTATTTTTCATTTAAGCCTTTATAATATTATTATACTAATTGATTATAAAGTTTAGTTGTTGAAAATTTAATTTTTAAAAATTTAAGAGTGAAATTATAAAGAAACATTTTCATTAGTGATTATAATGTTTATTTTTTTAAACTGGGGAGCAAAAATGTCCATGAGATAAACTTTAATGGTCATTGCACTAATTTACCCTTAATTTTTCGTTGCCAGGTCAGCAATACGTCAGTGTTTAACGGCAACAAACGACTGAGTGACAAAAAATTTACGACCCAAAAACGTAAGTGACCTTACTGGTCGTTTTTCAAAATCGGTAACCAACTCTGTATTAGAATAAAACATAAGTGACCAGTAGTTAACCCAAATAAAAATTACAACTTATTCCATTTCCATTCAGATCAAACTTAATAACTAAATCCATCTTTGAATTTCTTTCTCTCTCATTTTGTCCGAAAAACTTTTATTTTCCAACATCAATCCAAAATTACTGGGAAAAATTGAAAAAAAAATCCAAAAATATATGATTTTCCCTCGTTGAATCATCTTCACCAGAAAAAGAAAAGGAAAAAGAAAAGAACACTTGTTTTGTTTGCTTCATTCCTTTCTTTCATTTCTCCTTTGAAAATGGTTGGTCTTCCTCCTTCCGAGGATTCCTCCGATTCCACCCTCCGGGCCGACTCCGACAACAACGACGGCGCCACCATCGATGAACAGCGAGTTTACTTTGTGCCCTTCAGGTTAGTATCCTTTCTAACAAAAACATTTATTGAAATCTGGAAATACTCCGGCTTAAAAAATGTATCCAATCATGGAGAAAAAGGGGGTTTTCTTTTATTGGGTATTGGGTTATTATTAATGGAGTAGTCAATCTCTGGTAATGTGATTTGGAATCTTAATGAACATTTACTTTATAGTTTATATGCTCTTCTTTGATGGGTTGCTTTCTTAGTAACCAGAAAGGTAATGTTTTCGATTCCTGTTTTAAGTGAGATATCCAACTTTTGAATTTTTGTAGTGTTTTTTCTTTTAAGATTTGGTTCAAAGAGTTGATTCATTTTTTTTAAATTTATTCTTAAAGGTGGTGGAAAGATGCACAGGATTCAACTTCAGGTGAATCTGATTTGAAGAGGGGGATTTTGTATACGGCAACCCCGGGAACCTCGTACGTGGGTCCCATGAAGTTAATCAACAACATATTCAACTCAGATCTTGCTTTCAATTTAAGGAAGGAGGAGGAGGATTCTTTGCACAATGCTGAAAATGGAGAGGTTGGTGTTTCGGGAAGGGACTATGCGTTGGTTCCTGGCGAAATGTGGTTGCAAGCTCTTAAATGGTGAGTGTTTTATGATTGTTTTGTGTGTATAATCTCATCAGACACTGTTGGTATAAGTGTTAAATAGTTTGAATAAGTAGTTTACTTATCCATTGTCCTTTCAATGCTTTTAGATTTCATGCCACGGGCGCATTGTATTTGAGAGTTTATGCAACGGGTGTTAATAGGATCGATAGGAGTAAATAGGAAGATTCAAACTTGTATGAGAAGAGTGAATCAGAGTGAAGTTTGGTTTTGCTCCAGTTGTTTGGATTAGTGAAAACTGAAAAGCTATAGTTTTAGTATATTCTAGTTTTTGATCCAAGTCTACCTTTTAAAATATACTTAATTTCTCTGTTAAGTATGGTTTCTTCATTAAGTGAACTATTTGCTTCCTATTTGAATCATTGGGATGTCTCCAATCCTCCTGGAAATAACATCAATAGGTCTATGAAAAACTAGGCTGACAATTCTCAACATGGGGGTTTATCCTACTTTGGGATCCTTGCACCAAACCCCGATTTATCCATTACTACCATTCATGCTTTCTATAAATTGTATGGCACTATCTGTGACCTTTTAAAATGAATGTAGCTTGCGATCTGCTTTCTGAACTTTTTTTCGTTCACTACACACTACATGAATCAGGCAGCCTACTATTATGGACTGAAATATTTATGACAAGTTTATTTCAGCTGAAAACTGTAATTGTGCATATTCCTGATCTTTTAGGTTCTAAGATTGTTCCTTCATTTTAGCAGAATCAAACTTGTTACTCTAGTTTATAAGAGCATGACCTTTATTAGGAATGATCTGTTTAATCCAGTTGCAACAAATGCAGTCAATTTCATTCTTAAAATTTTAGTGATCCAAAAAGATTGACCATTTATAATCACCTTTTACGCATCATTTCCTTTTTTGGTTCCTTTGGTTTGGCGATATTTACATAGTTTATTCTTCTTTATCTGCTTTGCTTTTATGCACCTGGTATTTGCCACTGATTGTATGAACTTTAGAATGAAAAGCAGCGTTTGTTGAGTTACTAAAATCTGATGCCTAGATTTCTATTCTGGTGTTTGAAGAATCAATTGTATACGGCTCTTAGAAACTAAAAGAGCTTTTTAATGTCTCTCAAACTATACTTTGCCGTTCCATGCAGGCATAGTGATGCTAAGGTTGCAGCAAAAGGTGGTAAAAGCTTTTCAGCTGCTGAAGATGACATGGGAGATGTGTATCCGTTGAAGCTAAGACTTTTTATTCCACGGGAAACAAATTTGTTGGGAGTAAAAATTAGCAAAAAGGCAAGTTCATTTAACCCATTTCCACTTTTGGTCTGTGAAGATATCACATTAGGCTATCCAAAGATTATATAATAACTAATTTATAGGTTTACCACCGATCCATATGTTATTTGTAAAATGTCAATCGAGCATGACAGCTATTGTTTAAAAAATAATTAGTTCCATAGAACCAGTTGTGTTATTTATATTATCTTTCCAGTTACAAGACAGATTGACTCCATTCATAAGATTTTGCTTGCATCTTGGGATTTTAGATGTTCTTACAAGTAAAGAATTGCTAGAATCATGCTATAGTTTAATAGTTTTCTCACCTACACTACAAGATGTATTTCTCATTTCTTTTATTTAGTTAAATATTACATGTTTTTACATTTCTGAATCATCAGCCCTCCTCCTTGTTATCAGATGCCCTTGGTTCTGTGTGACAACTTTATGTTTCACTTTTTACAGGACAATGCAGTGGAATTATTCAGAAGAGCCTGCAAAATCTTTAGTATAGATTCTGAGCAGGTAATTTTCCTCATCATTTCGGATGATTTTTTTTCCTTTTATTTACTTTTTCAAAGGGATGGCTATCTATGTTGCTCTGTTCCACAGTTTCGCATTTGGGACTTCTCTGGGCAGACAGCTCTATATTTTACGAAAGAGAGAAATGGATTTCTACAAGATTCTCAACTCCAATCAGATCAGGAGGTAAGAGGTTTTTTTTTTGGGTTTTAAATGTGATACTGGTTTGCACCTTACTTATTTGTTTGATTCTGACCACTCTCCCTCCAAGATGCACTACTTAGTTTTTTTTGTTATAATAGATTGATATTTAAATTCCCAATGCAAATGTCGGGATTCGAACCACACAAGGTGGAAGCGGATGAGCATCCTTGGCCACTCAGCCAATTGAAGGATCTCCACAACTTAGTTTTTTAAAACCTGCTTTTTTAACTATTGTGCTTATCTGCATGCCTTGTTCAAATAAGTTCATAAATTGGGGTAAAATAACCACTCAAGCATATAGAATCTGACTGAATACAGTATTTTCATGTTTCCTATAGCTATTCTTCAGTATAATATTTTGATGGAATTCACTTCCCGAAATTCCAAATGTTTATTTCCATTATATGTTTTATGCTCCAATGTTCAGCTGAACCGTTTGGTTTCCTCATATGAGACATATTCAATAAAAAATATTGTAAGAATCCTTTATTGAGATGATTAAATTACATGAGATTAATAGTGCTTTTTGAGACAATTCTTTACATTTGAGTTTCCTTTAGGAGAGTTCTGTGTTTCTTTACACTTACGGGGACATTCCAGCTCTACCATTCTGCTTCCGTTTTCCCAGTGACTGATTCTTTTTATGATACAATTTAAACCTTTTGTGATGTATTAACTATTCTTACCATATACTATTATTTTTCTTTGATATCTTTATTATGCTAGAATTTCTAGAAATCATATCGCATCAAATTTGAGCCATCAAAGAGAAATTATGTGTCAGTAGATCATTCTATGTAACCTCAAAAGGGAATTTTATATACATGAGGTACTTCTACTTTGACTCAAACTTTAAGACAAGAGCGAATCTTAAGAAAATGTCAGCTGTGAGTAGGAAGCACTGTGTGGCAGAGTGCGAAGTTCGGCCAACCAATTTTGAAGCAAGGGGCAAATTGATTTTTCCTCTTCATGTTAATATACTGCTGTATTCTTGATCTTAATTGGAATATCATATGAATTACTTTTCTTACAAATCATTTTTTGTAGTTTTAATGTATGCCAATAACGTTTTGTTAATTTTGCTTCTGTAGATTCTCCTGGAGTTGCAAGTCTATGGGTTGTCAGATTCCATGAAATGTAGAGAAGGGAGAAAAGATGAAATGTTAGGACAACCTCCTGAAAATTGCTCTGCTGGTGCTCCAGTCTTGTTTAATGGTTTCAATGGCAATTCAAACTCCAATTTTGTTGGTACTGGTGCTTCAGTATTCTGTGGAAGATCCGGAGAAGCTGGTTCTTTGGGATTGACTGGATTACAAAATCTCGGAAACACTTGTTTCATGAACAGTGCCATTCAGTGCTTGGCTCATACACCAAAGGTGATTGACTATTTTCTTGGAGATTATACTAGAGAAATAAATCCCGACAATCCTTTGGGAATGAATGTAAGTTATATTTACTTCAATTCCTTTCCTTTTATGTTCGATAATATTTTTTTCATAGGTTTCAGAATAGTATGATGTTTGAACTAAAGCATGCAATTTTTCAGGGTGAGATTGCTTCAGCCTTTGGGGATCTATTGAGGAAGTTATGGGCCCCTGGAGCAGCTCCTGTGCCACCAAGAACATTTAAGTCAAAACTGGCTCGATTTGCTCCTCAGTTTAGTGGCTTCAATCAGCATGATTCTCAAGTCGGTGAACATTTTCTTGTTCTCAATAGTTGAGTTTTGTTTTTCCTTTGTTGGGTAATTGTAATATTATCAAATTCCATGTTTTTCTTTATTAATTTGATGTGTCTTTTATCTTAGGAACTACTTGCATTTTTGTTGGACGGACTTCATGAGGATCTCAATCGTGTTAAAAGTAAGCCTTATGTTGAAGTGAAGGATAGTGAGGGTCGAAAAGATGAGGAAGTAGCTGATGAATATTGGCAAAATCACCTTGCTCGCAATGATTCCATCATTGTTGATGTGTGCCAGGTAAATTTGTATTTTCCTATTGATATGAATTGGTTCTGAGTACTCATTGAAAGTTTTGTTTGACTTGTATGATTCTCACAGCTATCACTTTCATTTTCCCTTGGTATCTATTTAATTTCCATTCTTTTGAACTCCTAAAGATATTGGTTATGAGGAAAAGAATGCGAGATTTAAGTCGACAACTTGACATATAATAGTAGTAGATAGAATTAGTGCCGAAAATGGAAAATAGGGGATATCATCAAATTCCTTTTGTTTGCAAGGAAGGGTGACATGACAGTTGTGATAGCACCCATTTTGGAATATTCGATATTCATTTTTGTTCTAATGTGTTCTTATGGAATGATAGAAACATGACTTGTAGATTGAATGAATTATTCAATTATTGGTTTATAGCATAGTTGATTTTGTTTAGTTAATCGAATACATCAGGCAAGCTGGAACAAATTTGTTTACAATCTTAAGTAACACTATATTTTAGCATAGAAGTATGTAGTGGTTGCTTATTTGTTGACAAGTTTATTATTCCACTTAATTCATTGCAGGGTCAATTTAAATCAACTTTAATTTGTCCAGCATGCAGAAAGGTCTCTGTAACATTTGATCCATTCATGTACCTGTCACTACCTCTACCATCAACAACATCTCGAACAATGACTGTAACTGTCATCAGTACTGATGGAACCTTTCCACCATCTCCATTTACAATTACTGTCCCGAAGAGTGGGAAATTTGAAGACCTTATCCAGGCTCTAAGTGTTGCATGTTCTTTGGGGGCTGATGAGACCCTCCTGGTGGCAGAGGTTTATTGCATTCTTTGCAACATCTGCATCTGTCGGATTAGTTACTAATGTTGTTTTTATGCTTATAAATAATCAATAAATATGTAAGCATT
Organism: Hibiscus tridactylites; assembly: GCA_958450335.1. Taxonomy (NCBI): domain Eukaryota; kingdom Viridiplantae; phylum Streptophyta; class Magnoliopsida; order Malvales; family Malvaceae; genus Hibiscus; species Hibiscus tridactylites. The sequence continues at coordinate 57,091,736 of OY288291.1, read as the reverse complement.
AACTTATATTGCAGGTATACAACCACCGAATTATACGTTATCTTGAAGAGCTTGCTGATTCTTTATCCTTGATTAGAGACGATGACACATTGGTTGCTTACCGATTAAAGAAAGACATTGAGAAAGGTCCTTTAGTTGTGTTTACGCATCAGCAGATGGAAGAGTAAGTTTGTGTTACTTATTAAAAGAATATTCAATAAGCAATTTGGAGTATACGCGACTGCCAAATTTTGGCATTCCTACTCTATATTTTTATGTGTGCTTGTCACTGAAGGTGCATGTTAAGGAAAAATATGCCAGTCAAGTATCCCATAGTTGCATCTTTGGATGGCCACATGGAATTATTGCATCTCCTTGTAGTGTTATCAAGTTTAATGGATTTATAAAGTTATCTACGGATCATTCGTTGTAGATTTGATAGAAATGATTCGTTTCATCTAATCTAGACCTTGTTGTTTGCTTCATAAGGTCATGCATTTCAAGATTAATTTATGGGTCCTATGGGTAAGGCAGTTCAGGTCAAACACAATCCATACTTGAACTTAATAGCAGAAAATGATGTGTGTGATATAAAATATTTTGTAAGTTCTAGTTTACCTCTCAACATTACTTGGGAAAGAAAGTTGATAGATTCACTTGATCGTTAAAGGCTGTGGCATGGCGTTTCATCCTCTAAAGATATAAAATACTCGTGTGGATTTTACCATTTTCCCGTTTCGTCGTTCTTGTTTTCTTTTGACTCGAAAAAGTTATCTTTGTTGTCCACTCACCTACATCTGCATGACAAATACTCTGGGTTTGTCTTGTGAATATCTGTTACTTTTGGCAGGTGTATCTATAACCTAAGGTTTTTGACATTTCATATTTTCAGGCAGTCCATCCTTGGGAAACTGACTTCAAATTGGAAGGCATTCGGAATTCCTCTTGTAGCAAGGCTTTCTAATGTTGTCACTGGATCTGACATCCATGATTTATATCTGAAATTACTAAATTCATTTCAGACACAGACTGAAGAAGTCTTAAATGTCCGTGATAAGAATGACAGCACTGCAGTTGAAGACATTTCTCCAAAAGAGAATGATGCATCATCTCCAGTTTCAAATGGGGATTCTGAATCTTTAAAGGTTGAGTTACAGTTTTACTTAACAGACGAAAAGGGAATAGTCAAGGAATCTGAGATACTTATGGGTGAAGCGATACCAGCTGCTGGAGTGTCCAGGAGATTACATGTGCTCGCATCCTGGCCAGAAAAATATGTTAAAAAGTATGATACACAGCTTCTTAGCACTTTACCACAGATCTTTAAGTCCTGCTTTTTCGCTAAGAAACCTCAGGAATCCGTTTCTCTTTATAAATGTCTTCAAGCATTCTTGATGGAGGAGCCGCTTGGACCAGAAGACATGTGGTCAGTGTTTACATTTTTCTCTCTTACAATTTTGCTTAAGAAATATTTTGAATCTTTAAAAAAAGAATTTGTGTTCGTTATTTCGGAGGATTAACTTTTAGCTGCAAATTGAATCTTATTTTGCAGTTTTGTTTGATACTTGCAATGTTTCCTCGACTTTGCTTTCCCTTGTAATAGAAAACCTTGTCTGCAGATGTTTCCTATTGGAAGATGCCATGCCCTTTATGAACTAATAGCTCATCGTTACTGTTCTGTTTATTAAGAAGTCCCTTGTTTTTGGATTGAATAAAATATATGTGCACATATATGAATGTATGTATACAATAAAAATTGGCTATAAAATTCGAGCAATAGACCCTTTTTTTCAGCCATCAAACTTTTCTTGTGCATCGTTTGCTTGTTATCGTCTATCTAATGCCCGATCTTGTTTAATGTTATTTTAGGTACTGTCCAGGCTGCAAAGAGCACCGTCAAGCGAGTAAAAAGTTGGATCTTTGGAGACTGCCTGAGATTCTGGTTATTCATTTAAAAAGATTTTCGTATAACCGGTTCTTGAAAAACAAGCTGGAGACATTGGTTGACTTCCCCATTGATGATCTTGATTTGTCAAATTATATCGGCTCTAGGAATGACGAGTTATCTAATCGTTACATGCTTTATGCGGTTAGCAACCACTATGGAAGCATGGGAGGTGGTCATTATACTGCATTTGTCCATGTAAGTGATGACCTAACCATGATTTAATTTTTGTTTCCATAGAAAAAACTAGTAATTCCATTTTATCACAATTGCATGTTGGCACAGCTAGAAAATACTCAAATTTTTGTTTCTCCTATGTAGCATGGGGGCGGACAATGGTTCGAGTTCGATGATAGCCATGTTTATCCCATCGGCCTGGAGAAGATAAAGACATCCGCTGCTTATCTTCTTTTCTACAGAAGAGTTGTAGACTAAAAACATCCGGGCCATGGTTTACCGGTTGATCCTTTTAAAGCGGGGAATTCTTCGTCGGTGAATATATCAAAATTCATGCTGCCTTACAATTATCAAAATCTCGAAAGAGTAGCGTCCTACTTTCATCTTGGCACTGCTTAAGCCTAAGTTGATAGTTTTTAGTATTACAAAGAGTGGATGCCATTGATGACTGTACCATAGTAGCAAGCAAGAAATGGGAGGTGAGAGTGCTTGAAGAAGGGGAAGATTTTTTTTTTCTTTTATACCTATAATCATTTGTGAAATAAAGTGTCTATCCTTATTATTATTATTATTATCATTATTTATTTTTTTAACCCATGAAAGTGTAGTTTTTGTGCATTGTTATTAACGTACAACCAAGGGAAAGCCTTGAATTTTGATGTCATTTGAAGATATTATCAATGTTGAGTTTTGAATCTTAAATTTGTTGGATGTTGCTCTTAATGATAGTTACATAAACCATATGGGGTATTTTTTTTCCGTGAGGTATCTGTTCTGCGACGGCCCCGACACTGTCAGGAGCCGACCGACCCCTCTACCCTCTCTTCTCCCTTTCTCCATCTTCGGCTCCCCTTTCCCCTTTTGGGTTGTTTTAGTGTTTCCCTTCGTCTGTTCGATGAGTTTTTTTTCCGACGACTTTAGCAAGACGACTCTTCTGAATGTGATGGGTCTCGAAGAAAGATGTGGTGGGTTTATTCTTCCTCCGCTTCTCTTCTATCGTTTTTTTGTTGTGTTCTTTTTACGTTTTGTCCATTATACTTTTGTTTCGTTTTTAATGAATGAATTATCATCTATGATTTAAAAATAAAACTCGTAATTTTACATGTAATTGTAAAGGTGGACCATTTCCATATTTGTGTAAGATGTGACTAGACTTCCTTGATGGTTGTAGTACCATGGTACCCATGACACTATATGAGCCCAGTTAAGTCCAGGACCACTGTCCCTTGATTCACATTTTAGTGAGGTCAGGTCCTTGTCCCTGCCCTTGTGGCTCTCATTTTCTCACCCACTGTACCCCAATTGCCATTCACATTTAAGTCCTTTTCTATCTTTGATATCAGCTTCTATCATTAGAAAAAAAATCCATATAAATTGAAACAATATGGTATCAATATAGTTTTGGTTTTACTTTAACATGGAAATGCACGTTCCGATTACTTGTATTAACCCGTAGGACAAATACGAGGGTGAACACACATAAAATCTTAAAATTTCAGACCCTATAATACAAGTAAATCCGCCAGTGATATTGACCCAGAGTATCCTTGTATACAAATCCAGTCCAACACTACGAACTTAAAGCTCCATTTACCTTAACAATTACCATCACATATATGTATATAGGATAAATATTCTATACACAAGCGGTTGAAACTGAAAGTTTTCATAAGCGCCTTAGTTTTAAGGTATAGGAAGTTAGTTTAGGGTATAGGGTTTAGGGGTTTAGGTGTAGGGGGTTAGAATTTAGGGATAGTTGTTTCAATTTAAGGTTTAGGGTTATATTGCCCTAAAACTAAACTCTAACCTATAAACCCTAAATTATAACCATAAATCTTAAATTGAAACAATTATCCCTAAATTCTAAACTCTTACACCTAAACCCCTAAACCATATACCTTAAACTAACTTCATATACCCTAAAACTAAGGCGCTTGTAAAAACTTTCAGTTTCCACCGTCAGTGTATAGGATATTAATCCATGTATATATATATATATATGGATTAATATCTTATACACAGGCAGTGGAAACTAGAAGTTTCCACACAAGCGCCTTAATTTTAGGGTATAGGGAGTTAATTTAGGGTATAGAGTTTAGGTGTAGAGGTTTAGAATTTAGGGATAGTTGTTTCAATTTAAGGTTTAGGGTTATAATTTAGGGTTATAGGTTAGGGTTTAGTTTTTAGGGTAATATGGTGAGGATTTAGGTTTTAACCTATAAACCCTAAATTATAACCCTAAAACTTAAATTGAAACAATTATCCCTAAATTCTAACCCTAAACTCCTAAACCTTATACCCTGAACTAACTTTCTATACCCTAAAATTAAGGCGCTTGTGAAAACTTTTAGTTTCCACCGTCCGTGTATAAAATATTTATCCATATATATATATATAATTAATATCCTATATACTGGCGATAGAAACTAAAAATAGGGTTTAAGATTGGTTGATGCGAAAAGAGGGTTTATGGAATGATATCAGAAATGGAGACATGCATGAATAATAATAGATCATATTAATAATGATGATGTTTGGCAACCGAGAAAAGAAAATTAAAAAGAAAAGTGTCTGTGACTAGTGATTACTGACAGACTCATCATCAGACTCTGTTTTCTGTGGCTTCATGCTTTGCACGGAAAGAAGCAGCAACAAACCATTTTCTCTCCTGATCAGCTCTCATTTATATGTGACATGACAACCCAATCTACATTGTTTTCCCCTTTTATTTTATACTTCATATAATAATCCCAACACAGGTAAAAGTAGGAGTGTTCAAAAATACCAGCTCGATTGATACGGCTCATCGACCCACCAACTTAAACCATAAAAATATATATTTTTTTAAAAATTATTCGACCCGAGATTCTTTTCGGGTAAGTAGTCCGGGTCTGGGCTGAATTTTTTATAATTGGGTACTCAACCCGGTACTTTAAATATATTTGTTTTTTTGGTTCTAAATTATATTTTTATTGTAGGCCGCTTCTTAATATTTTTATCTAAAACTAAATTTATATCTCTAAATTCTTTCTATGTTTGTATTATGTACTTTTAAGTTTTAAATTTTTTAAAAAATATTTGTATTAATTTGTTAATACAAGATACGAAAGAAAAATGAGATTAATATTTTTAATGTCTTTTTGTTGATAAACTTTAATATATATATATATATATATATTCAAATATTTCTATCTTAAAACTAACTTCACCTTACTAATTTTTGGATTATGTATTATGAACTTTTAAATTTTATGTGTTTACTATGTGATTTTTTTAAAAAACTTTTAAATTTATAAATAAATAAAAAATATGAATCGGGTACATACCTGATTTTTCGGGTGCCCGAGTTTCACGAGTACCCGGTTAAAGCGGGTCGGGACACAGTCCGATAATACCCGAAAGAACCGGGTACCCAACAACGAACACCCCTAGGCAAAAGTATTATTTTTAGGGTAGGTTTGGAGTGATATATGTCTAGGGTGCGGTTAAAAAATTAATTTTTTTCCATATAAAGTGTCCTTAAACTATTTTTTCGTTACTCAAGTCACCTCAAAACAAAAAACGTAAGAAGTTTTTTTGATTAAATAAAAATATATTATATTCTCATATCAGTATTCGAACTCATATAAGATAAGACAAAATAAGTATTCTTAACCACTAGATTAATTAATGAATCTCTAAAACATAAAAAGTTTAAATATCAAGTGGAAGCGATTTGGATAGTGAAAAACGATTTAGAGGTATTTCTAATCAAATAAAAGTTTAAATACCAATATTTTTTTATAATAGTTTAAATACCAAATTGAGAAAGATATATAATTTAGGGGCAATTTGTGAATTAAAAAAGAAAAAGGAAACCCAGCGTATACTTCCAAGTTCCAACTGGGTGATTTGACATTACAGATTCTGTAGAGACAGAGCAACCCCATTTTAGTTGATTTACGCCCCCACTCCCTTCTTTTTGGCTTTTTTGCCAACCTAAACCACAACTGCACTGTACACCAACACTCACATGCCATTGCCCGAACCAATCCTCATCATAATGTTTATCTAATCTCATATCGTTCGGGTGGTTCTGAATATGTGTAATAGATGCGATTGTACAAATTTTTAAAAAATGAGAGTTAAAATGAATTAAATTAAACGTTTACAAGAGAAAAATAAAAGATTAGTTATAGACTAGTAGTAAAGTGCATGAGAAAAATAAAATGTTATTATACTTCATAGATTTTGAGTCTTATTATACTCATTTCTATTCAAAAGTTTGTCTACCAAGCACACCACAAGTCGACAAATATTTATTATTTTTAAATTTAAGGTTTCATTTTAGTAAATTGTACATGCCCCAAAATCTTTGAATCGCCCCTGTTGGAGGGACATGTTTGGTAAACAGCTTTTTGAGCTAAAATTAGAGATTTGAAGTATTTTTAGAGGTTTGACCAGTCAAATCTGCTAGTTAGGATGTTTGGTAAATAGAGGATTGTAATAGCAGATTGAGGTGAAACCTATCATTTTGAAAAAGCTCGTTTTAGGAGCTTTTTGAGTTACATGTTTGAATAAAAGACTTCGAAAGAGTATTGTTATCATTGATAATTATAAAAAATTTCTCTAAATAAAATAAATTTGAATAACCAATAAAATTTACAAATAATTTCATAAATAAGAAATTGATATATAAATTTAATAATTAATAAAATTATATTCAAAATATAATTTCGTAAATAAAAAATTAATATATAAATTTAAATTTAATAATTAATAAACTTATATTCAAAATATAATCTAATAAATAAGAAATTAATATATACATCTAAATTTAATAAGTATTATAATTATATTTAAAATATAATTTCACAAATAAAAATTTTCATATAGACTGAGTAATGATATTAAAAATATTTTTTATAATCTAATTAATATTAATAAGTACAAAATGTTAATAATTAATAAATTATTCAAACAAATATCGAATATAATCATGTCCTTATATGTCATTTTGCTCGTTCAAATAATCAAATAACTATCACCTATCGGTTAATTTTATCAAACACTTTTATACAATCAGCTAATGCAATTCGCTAGTCAAATCAGCTAATGCTATCAGCTAATTGTCAAACATGGTCAATAATTTAAGTCTTTTATTACACTCTTCTATTTTCTTGTCTACCTGTTTCATTACACTCTCAAGTCGAAAATTTATATTTCAATCTTAAAAATGACATTGTTAAAAGAAACTGGCCATGGATTTCGCCAGAATTTGTTACCAAAAGAAACGGCAACATATTATTCACTGGAAATGATGTTAAGATATCTGAGTTCAACATATATAAATGCAATCACTCGGGTAATATAAAAGCAATAATACAGAAGATGCGAATGAAAACTGCAAAACACACAATGGCGAGGCGAGGTCTTGTTTTTTTAGAGGTTCATCAAAACCTCGCTTCCTTTTATATATGTATATATATATTATTGGTGACGACGATGTCGATGATGACGACCGCGGCCACGACCACGACCACGACCGGCTTCTTCAGGTGAAGTCGCCATTGTGTGTTTCAGTAGTAACTGTTAGACTTTTGAGCAGCCGCCTGATCTGCAAAGGAGTGGTCCAGTTTTGCTTGCTTGTTCCCATCCAGTTTTAGACCAAAGTGAATGTGTGGAAAATGTGCCCACTGCAAATGCAATCGTCTTTTTTAAAATACGAAAGTTATTTTAATCTTAAACTCTAAAACCCTAATAACCTCGCCGTTCAAATCTAAAAAATTAAACCCTAAACAGTCAAACAGTTTGCATTTAATATAATATTATTTCAATAAATAATATTTAAACTCTTTTTTAAATAATATATTATGACTTTTAAAAGTTGGCATTAGCTAAACTCATATATTAATAACAAATAATAATAAATATAAAATGTGAAGTAAAAAGAACAGGAATGGTGATTAATTTTGAGCAAACATTGTGAATGTATAAATATTAACATGGAATACAAATCCAGAGTAAAATTAATAAGTGTCTGTTAAAGTATATTTAAAAGTTAAAAAAAAACAGTGTGTATATTGTATGTATATATTTGCAGAAGCTAAAAAAATAACTTACATTTTTTGCTGCAGTGCTGAAAGCTTCCCTATGGCTGATATCTGGATTACTAGCCTTAATCCTTTGGATTTCCTCCCTAAAAATAAATAAGCAGTGAGTATATTGTATGTATATATATGGGATAGGATCCAGTTACACAGTGTACAAGTTTTTAACTTTTACACGTTTTTTGGATCATTGGATGAGTGAAACGGATGCTTGAGATTAACAGTGGGTTATGTGAAGATTATCGCTTGAAAAAAAAAGTAAGTAGTTAATCTCAGCCATCCATTTTCCTCATCCAACGATCTAAAATACGTGTAAAACTAAGAATCCTATCCCTATATATATAAGTAGCCATGAAAGTTTGGTTTAACTTACTTAATGAACCTGTTATACGCAGAAGGAACACGTTGTCTCTTCTCAGGAGCTGTGCATTATTTCATCAGATTATCAAACTTCTAATCATACTCAATCAAGCTTAATTAAACACAACTCTGGACTTAAGGCAAAATAATAAGGGAAAAAAAGAGTTGTGTACAGTGTATATATAGTGTAGTGGCATAGGCAGCAATATCAGCATTTGTGGCATGTGAAACTTGACAGTATAGGTCCGTTTTCATGCAAATGTAGGCATACGAATTCTTTGTGATAAAGATATAATTTAACGTATGCTGTAGGGGCAACTTTTGATGTGTTTTTAGGGTGTGGTGGTAGGAAACTGTTGGTAATTAATGAGGAGTTAAAACTTGGCATGTAATGTCACCATCTTGTAGGGGCCATGATTGGAAAGGAGATATCAGATAAGTTACTTAAGGTCTTGATTTATTCAATATTGCCACTTGTGAGAGGGACAACTTTTTTTTATTTTATTAATTTATGGTCCAAAGTTTTCCATTTCCATCCTACAGAATGCCTAGGTTTTGGTTCTGCTGCTTTGGTACTGCCTATGCATTCAACATTTACAAAAGCCACCTAGCTTAATGTTATGTTAAATTGTGCCTATCCTGAGATTTCCGGATCCACGTATAATATACATGTGTATACACTCTACCATAAAAAATATTTATGAATCCGCCGCTGTATAGGTGTGTATGTGTATATGAGAGAGAGAGAAAGAGTGACTGACGGCGAATAGGAGGCATTCTTGGTGCTTCTTGTTCTGCATCAGCAGACTCAAATGCAGAAAACTGCTTGGTGCATTTTGAAGACGACCCACAGTCCTTATTTGGATGATCTTGATCAATGCTTATGGTCTGCTGTTTCTGCAACTCCACTCAAACCAAAGCAAAAACAAGTAAATCATCCAAACAATCCCTTTCTAATTTGGCCCCACAAAGCTTTTGTTTTAAAAACTACAAGAGCATTGAATTTCAAACTGAACTTTGGCCTTAAACCATCCAAACAATCCATTAAAAAAATTGTTTGTTTTGGAACCTATGATCCCTCTGTCTTAGAATACCTGAGCATCTTGAATGGGAACTGTCTGAAGTGAAGTTCCCATATTTACAGACAGCAGATTGGCACAATGCCCACATCGAACAGTCACAATTTTGAACAAACTGTTGTATGGAACACTAACCTGCAAAATGTTACCATTCTGGTAATGTTATAATCAAGTGCTATAACCCTGCAGGCTGCAACCATAAATATGTATATACTCCTACATAGATAAACTTTGGAGAATATTAGAATAATGTTTTATTTCACAGTACAATATTATCAAACCCTAAGAAGAAATCAAAGTCCCAAGCTTAATATCAAAACCTAATGCCAAAATATATTAACAAGCCTTGAAATTTAGGTTTCAAGAACTCATTCATTTGTTCAGCTCACATGGGGCAATAACTATAAGTACAAAGGACCCCCAATATTATGTATATTTTCCTTTCGGTGCGCCTGCCTTTTTCTGCCTGATAAAAGTTTGAGAGAAAAACAAAAGAAAAGAAAACCCAGAGTGGAAGAGAGTAAGAGAGAGATGAAAACGACGTGACTGGAACGGAAACCATGAAAAGTCATGAGCTATCAAAGATGGCCATTGAATAAAGGAAAAAGAAAAGAATTATCATGAACGGTGGATTGATTCACTGGTCTTTGTGTGCAGTGTTTAGGATACTGTAAATGTGGTTTTGTTTGTTTCCCGGGAGAATGTTATCATGAAACCAGGGTTAAAGAAAGAGACGAAACCCCACAAAAAAAGGGTTTAAAAACAACTATGATCTAGTTTCAGTAGAAGGAATTAAGCTGTAAAAAAAGGGTTTCTTGATTCAGTAGCTCTAGTAGAAGAAGCATTTGGAAAGGTATATCCATTCTCCGCCGTTGTTGACCTGGAAGAACCCTAAATAATGCTTAACTGTAGCCCTAGTCATAGCTATATCTGAAAAAAAAGAACTTTTGGGGTTGAAAGTTGAAAAACTCACATGGCCAAGCTTCTTTCTTTCTTGTTTACGAAGGATCATAAAATTCCCAGTTTTATATGTATATATATATGTAGATCCTGCGCTTTTTTTAGACAAAAACAAGGCTAAACTTCCTCATACAATACAAGAAAAGACAGGTTTTATTTCTGGTGAATTCCCACTTTGTTCTTCAAGAAAAGAAACAAAAACATGGCCAATTCAGCTCTCTTTTTGCAAACAAAATAAAAGGAGGAGAGAATCGAGGGCTGTACCGCTAAAATGGTGTTGCAGAAGTTGCAGTGAACATAACAAACACGTTCAGATGCCGAATCCAGTGACATTTTTGTTCCAACTTTTCTCTCTCTCCCTCTCTCCTTCCTTTTAAATACAGTTCCGTAGCTATATATCCCACTACAAGGCTACAACAAAAGGAGGAAAAACAAAAGGCTAAAGGACTGGGAAATAGTGAGGAGGATCAAAGGTGGAAGAATACATGAGGCGACAAAGAACAAGAAGATTGTTAGGGTTTTTTTCTTTCTTTCTTTTTGGCCTATAAATATATATGGAATTGTGGATTAATTGTAAGAGACAGGTTTTAGAATTGTAGAAAAAAATCTGATAGGACTAGTCTGGTCGGTAAAGAGAGAGAGACTGTAGTGGAGGAACATAGTGGGGGGAATGGGAAGTGGGTGTTTTTTTTCCCTTCATTATTATCATTATTACTGGAGGAAGATGCCGGTGGCAACTCTCTTTCGCTGGTTACGGTAATATTCGAATTAGTCAGAAATTTAAATTGTGGTTGCAGTTATGTGTGTTTTTAGTCGTAATATTTTATGGTAATTATAGATATAATAAATGTTATTACAGTCATTGTGAATCGTTGTTTTTTACAATAACGATTTCAGACGGTATTCTTGCCAATGTTGAATAATAAAATATAATAGATTTGCCGTGAAAATAATATGATACTATTATTTATAGTGTTGTTTCGAAAGAAATTTAAGATTTAGTTGTTAAAAATATTATCGATTCTTCTTATTGTAAAATTGTTGTTACTTGCCTGGACATTAGGGATTCGTCGTCTCATTGTGGAATTCAACAATGCGGATGCTCTAAAATTGATTCAACTGCGGAACGATGAAGATGTTTTGACTTTTGATTGATCTTCTAAGCTTTATTCGAGAATTCTGTAATTGCGGTTGGAATATATTTTATTCACAGATAGTACGGCGTAACAATGGTGTGACAGACCGTCTTGCAAAGTTGGATAATGTACTCTCTTTTGAGGTGGTGGTATTTTATGATCCTCCGACGAAGCTTTTGCCTTTGTTGAGTTTAGATGGTTTCGGGTAGTTTTGCTATCGCTTTGTCATAATTTTTGTTGTTCTTTTATGCTTTCATTGTTTGTATAGGTGTTATCATGTGCACTCTTTTTCTTCCGTTTAAGTTTAGAGAAATTTTTTAATGAGACATGTGGTATCACTTCCCCTTTCTTATCAAAAAGAAAAAATTGTTGTTACTTGGTTCTATAGTCTAGCCCTTCGTACAATAAATATATATGTATGTGTGTGGAAAAAAAATATTATCGATCGAATGAACGACAAAATATTCGAGTTGAAAAAAATACATAAAATTAGGAAGTCGAGTTAATAGAACATCAACTTTAATAAATTTGTTGAAAATATAATATGAAATAGAATTAAGGTGTTATGTGTTTTAATGATGAGAATTAAAATTTACAATGAGTGAATATATATATATATATATATATATATATATATATATATATATATATATATATATATATATATATATATATATATATATATATATATATATATATATATATATATATATATATATTGCTTTGATGGGGAGAGTAGAGAGATGGGGATTATGGGTGAGGGAATGAGTGGGTGGGAGTTGCCCAATCCTTGAACCATCCTTGGTTTCTGTAGCGGAAGAGGAGGGCGAGATATTTATGCTTTGGAATGTTTTTGGAATGTTGGATTTATGGCTAAATTACATTCATAGCCACTCAACTATAGATATGTATTTTATTTTGACCATCAATTCTTTTAATTTTGTCAATTAGATCATTCAATTATTTAAATGATCAATCAAGAAACTAACCGTTGAAAATTAATGGAGAAGTTGACGTGGTTGTTAAAAAAATTGGTATAAATTAATTACATAATTGATCTATGTTACTTTCACATTCCATCAATTCAACCCTAATCATAGTTTATTTAACAAATCTAATCATCTAATTAGGTTAAGTTTTTTTATTTAATTAAATTAAATTTTCCTCCTCCAATTAGATGTGACACGTGTTACTTGATTGGAGAAGAAGAAAAATGAGAGAAACAATGGCCTAGGCATGAACTAAACCTAGGAATTGCTTGGGTAATGCCTAATGGGCGTACCAAGACCACTGAACCAACATTCATTTTAAACTCCTCGCCTGATTGGATGATTAGATTTGTTGAATAAACTTTAATTAGGGTTAAATTGAAAGAATTTGCAAGTGACGAAGATCAAATATGTAATTACACCGTTCATAATTGTCGCGTCAGTTTCTCCATTAATATGTAATTGTTAGTGGCTTAATTGATAATATTTAAATAATTGAGTGATCTGATTGAAAATTTTAAAAGATCGACGGTCATAATAAAATTAAAACCTATAATTGAGTGGCCATGGAAGTTGAAGGAATTCAAAGTGCAACGGGGAAATGACCAGAAACCCCACACATGTGCCAAATTTTATTGGAGGTTGGAAAAGAAAATTAATCCGAGGTTAAATTATTTAGAATATTTTTTGTTATTTATTTAAATGTGAAGTGATTTGTTTAATTATTGAAGTGTTCCAATCAAAATGGATAGTTGTTGGATTTTTAATTAAAAAATTGTACAACTTTTGTAGAAAGTGTTGTGCTTTGATTTTCTTTCTTCCACGCTAATAGGGTTTTAATGTATTTGTTTTCTATCTTCATAAATATTTATTTTATGTTTTTGGAGTGTGTCGTGTTTTGTAATTCTATTTACTTTTAATAAAATTTAATTTTACGTTCTTGTTAAAAGAATTATGGGTGTTATGAATTGAGTCTATTTGACTCAATTTGAATGGTTAATAATTTTTATTTATGTTTAATAATAAAATAATTATATTATTATTAAATTTTGGCTTAAGGGTGTAAGAAGCCCTTGAACTTTTGAAAAATAATCAATTAAGCCCTTGAACTTTTTTTGCACCCAATTGAGCCCTTGAACAAAGAAATTGAATCAATTAAGCCATTGAACCAAGAAATTGAATCAATTAAGCCCTTTGACCAATTTTGACCATTAAATTTTGACTCTTTTTTTCTTCAGATATAACCGGCACGTGATACACTACAATTTCATCATGCCGCATTTACAAAAAAAAATTCAAAAAGTATTTTTTATAAATTTTATAAGTTTTTTAGAACCTTTAAAGAATTTTTTAAATAAATAAAAAATTTCGAAAACTGTCAAGTGGAAACATTGTGACATAGTGCACTACAACAATGGATCGAATAAAAATATTAAGATTTAATGGTCAAAGTTGGTCAAGTGACTTAATTGATTCAATTTATTGGTTTAAGGACTTAATTGATTAAATTTTATGGTTCAAGGGCTTAATTAGGTGTAAAAAAAGTTTAAGGGCTTAATTGATTTTTTTTCAAAAGTTCAAGGGCTTCTTACACCCTTAAGCCTTAAATTTTTATTAATATTATTTCAAGTAATAAACGAGTTTTCGGGTTGAGCCAGGGTTAGATGAGTGATAACTATTTTATAAATAAAATACTAAAAATTAATTTTTGATATTTAGTGACTTAAGTAAAAATCTTTCATCAACTCGTCTGCGATTCAGTGAACAACAAACATGATAAATGCATGTAGATTTGATTTTGAAGCTAGCAGATTTTACAATCAATGTTTCAAACGTGTGTTAATTATGTAGTTGTTTGGTTCAGTTTTTTACCTAAATGAAATTGAGCAACTTTAATATATATATTTATTTTAATTTGCTTTTTAGCTAATTATGTGAAGGTGCATGAATGTAAAAAGGAAACTAATATTGATAGCATCATTACTTCATTAATTATATAGTTGGTTAGTTTTAATCACATTTATTGACAAAATTAAATTTTATTTTGAATGGTAAAAAGTTTTCCTTCAAAAATTATTATATATTATCAGTATTTTTCTTGAATGGTCTAAAGGTGATTATAAGATAGTATATATTTATACATATTCTTAACTCTTTGACAATGCACATACACCTTGTAGATAAAGCAATTTGAACATGTATCTTCTAGGATGAACATCCGCTTTTCCACTGGTGCACTTGTTAGGTTGATATATATATATATATATTAAACTGCAATTGAGATTAATCAGGTCGGTTGATAATATAACCAAACCATGGGCGGAGCCACCTTAATGAATGGGGTGTCTCCATGACACTCCAAAAAAATTTGGAATTTTTTTACTATATAATTTGTATATAAAAAATTAAGATATATATAAATAAAATGACATCACTTTATAAATAAAATGACACCTCTTTATTAATAATTATTTCTCTTTAAATACCGTTTAAAAATGACACCCCTTTAATAAATTTATAGGTCTGCACATTAAACCAAACCCCTCAAAATTTTGGAAATTTTTCTTTAAGCCTCTCAAAACGTTTTGAAAATTTTATTGTGCTCCAAAAATTATAAGTGTGGAAAGATCAGTTATGCACTAAAATCTCAAGTAATACTATTGCAGCTGAAGTGGTAAATATTTAGACAACAATATCGGTTGTGCGTTTAAATCTCAAGTGATATTTTTTGTTGTTTATATTTAAAGTTGTATATAAGTGTTAAAAGAAAATAATATCATTATAATAATATTTATTGTAGTTTAAAATAATGTTATATTTTTAATATGTTGGTGTGATGTAATGGTAGCATCTGTTTAATTTTTTTAGTCTTTTCAAAGACAACATACACAACATGTATTATTAGTGCTCGAACCCGAATCTCAAGGGATGAGCATAAATAAAGTTATTCTAATAACTTTCGATTGAGTTTATGTCAAGTTGACTTATGATACTAATTTATCAGAAAATTTAAGTTGGTTTAGATAAAATTGGTAATTCCACATGCATAGCTAAGTGTGACCAAAGCTCAACGCAACTCGAAAAAATCATTTTTTTCGACTTGATGCGAAAGAAACTCAACTTGACTCGAAATTCTTTTATATAAAGTTTGAATTATAAAAGTGGATCAATTTTCAAGTTCGAGTCGAGTTCCTCAATTCTGTTTGATATAATATATGTGTGTGTGTCACGTGAAAAAATATGAAGAAATATATATACGTATCGTATATGATTATAGAAAGTCATTTAAATTAGAACTAATTAGTATCATAACATTATAAATTTTTACAATTAATTTTAAATACAAACTCGAATAACTGAACTAGACTTGACCATTTTTTTAAAAATAAAATTTAAATTATAAAATATAACTCATCAACTCAACTGATTCAAATTTTTTTTACGAAACTCGATCAAATGTCTACCTCTATACATAGCACATGCAAATAAGTAGTTGAGGTTAGTAAATGCAGCCTTTCAAAAAAAAAAAAGTTAGTAAATGCAGAGTAGGAATCAAAAGAGAACTCCATGTCTCCATCCGCCAAACAATCGTAAAAAGGGAGTTAAATTCTTTTGTATTAATTTCATGGAAATTGTTGTTGACAACAAATTAATTACCAACATTCAGGATGTTTGAATTAAATAAAACAAATTAATCAATGAATTGCAGCGATAATTAGAAAAATATGTTATGTATGTGCCAAATGAGAGATAATTTTAAATTTTTTAAAGTTAAATTATGTTCCCTTTTAATTTTTTAAAATTGAATTATATTCCCTTTCTAATTTTTTCTGTTTAATTATTTTTAGCACCTTTTCCGTTTTAAAATTAATAAAATAAGTCTTGAGCCTTAGTTTTTTTATTTAATTACTTTTTTAAGATCTTTCAATTTCAAAATTAGTGAAATAAAGCCCTAATTTCCTTATAGTTTAATTACTTTTTAGGACATTATTCATTTCAAAGTCAAGCATCTTAGCCCTCATAATTCAATCATAGATTCTTTTGATTATATATAGTGTATTTGATTGAGTTGGTGACACCGATTAACCAAGTCTCTAACTTTAATAACTTTAAATAAAACAATTAAAATCTACATTTTTTAGATCAAGCATGTGACTTATGAATTTTGAATTATATTCTAAGCTCGGTTAGCATGGTTGTTATTGAAACATTTAGAAAAATGTGAATTCGAGTATGTTTAAACTTGAATAATTTATGGATCGTATTAAGACTTATATATTTTTACTATTTGAAATCAATTGGTTGGTAATGATATGGAGTAATTTCGAAATGTAAATTTCAGCACCTATAATTTCTTCCTACGTTCATAACTCTCACGACATGTTTCGTAATAAAGTCAAATATTGGCATGTGAGATTGTTTAAACATATTTGATATGGTTTGGGTAAATTATTGGACCCCGGGGTGGTCCAGAGATTGAGAAAATGATGGATCCACACCTAATTAAAACTTTAACCTTAAGGATGAATGGTCCAAATACCCTCATCCTCAACCAAAAAAACATTAATTATTGTTTGTACTAAGCTACTTCTTCACGAGGAAAGGTTGTTCTTGCAAATAACTCGTTTAGTTTGAAAAAACATGGTTTATTTATTTTGCTTAAGATATAAATCATATCTCTCCATCAAGATTTTAGATATCATATAACTTCAAGCACAAGTTTATATTAGCATTAACTTTTATGTCAATCGAGGACTTTTAGTGTCTCATGTTTGAGTTGTGTTATACTTAAGCTTCGTTTTTTATTGCAGAGCCCAAACTTCAATTGGGGCTACAACGATCGTTTTTAGAAGCTAAAAATTCAGCTGCCAGTAAACTTTCGTTTAGACACTAAAAATAGCGGGAAAACGTCGGTTCGATGGCCAACCGTTGGTTATTTGGCAAGGAAAGACTAAACAAACGCATGTTTGGGCTGCTAAACTCAACATTAAATTATGTGTGAGTGAGGTTTTAGTTTATATTTTATTCTAATTTAATTCTCACTATATGTGGGTCCGGTCTAGATTTATTAATGTCTAAGTTCAAATATATTTTTATTATATCGATTTAATTATGTTTTGTAATGGTTAATTATGATGATATTTATTTAAATGTGTATTATTAGTTCTTGTAATTGTGATTGTAATTTTTTTGACAATTTTTAAATCTAATCTTACTTAGAGGGAAGAGGAATGGAGTCTAGAACCCATAACCTAAAAAAATGATAGAATAAAAATGAACAACTTAGCCAATCAGCCAAATAGGCTTAGTCAATTTGTGATTGTATTTATATTTAGGGTAAATTATATAAATGACCATCATACTATTGCAAAAGTCGCGATTTGACCATCTTACTTTTTTTCGAAGCAATTAAACCATCATACTATTAAATTGGGTGAATTTGACCACCAGCCGTTAGAGGTTAACAACAGGGTGAGGTGGCAGTTAAAAAATAAGGGTATAATTACATATTTGGTCCTTATTATTTACACATTCTTTCAATTTAGTCTTAATTTTAATTTAATAAAATAAATAAATTATTTAATTAGGTGATGACACGTGTCACTACCTTTTTAGAGGAATTTAATTATTTATATTTTATTAAATAAATTTATTTTCATCCTCTAATCAGGTGGCCATACTATTGCAGAAGTCGCGATTTGGCCACCTTACTTTTTTTCGAAGCAATTAAACCATCATACTATTAAATTGGGTGCAATTTGACCACCAGCCGTTAGAGGTTAACGGTAGGGTGACATGGCAGTTAAAAAATAAAGGTATAATTACACATTTGGTCCTTACTATTTACACATTCTTTCAATTTAGTCTTAATTTTAATTTAATAAAATAAAGTAAGGACCAAATGTGTAATTATACCTTTATTTTTTTAACTGCCACATCACCCTGTCGTTAACCTATAACGGCTGGTGGTCAAATTGCACCCAATTTAATAGTATGATGGTTTAATTGCTTCAAAAAAAATAAGGTGGTCAAATCGCAACTTTACAATAATATGATGGTTATTTATGTAATTTACCCTTATATTTATTCATATAACTCTTATAAAATATTCTTATCCGTCCGTCCATTATATTCATGTTATTTGTGATAAATCAAACGCTTTTTATTTTCCTTCAGTAAAAAAACAACAATAATTTAGCTATGGGCAATTCTCTTTTATTGTTGGATTGAAAAGTAAAGTACTTTTTAAAGAAGTGATTTTCGAAAGGGTTGCAAAAAAAAATTGTGAAAAAGTGTGGTATGTAATTTAAAATGCATTTGATTATAATTTTTTAATATACGACTGTGATTACATTATAATATCTGCTCATATTTTTTTTAATATTTTGACAAGCGCATAGGTTGCACACATAAGTTCTCAAACTCAAATTTTCTAAGATAAACACCATCTTCTTTTCCACTAGAGTCACTCGTTGGAATTTCTTGATTATAATTTTTAATATAGTTTATTCATTGTTAATGTATTTGACATTATATATAAGATTTATATTTAATACAGTGGCGGCGGAAACTTTTAGTTTTCACAAGCGCCTTAGTTTTAAGGTGTAGGGGTTTAGGTTTAGTAATTTATAATTTAGGGGCTATGTCTTGTATTTATGGTTTAGAGGCTAGGATTTAGGTTTTAGTATAATATGTTGAGGATTTAGGTTTTAACCTGTAAACCCTAAATTTTATTCACAAATACTAAAATTTCAAACTACTAAACTTAAACCTTACACCCTAAACTGAGTTCCTAAATTCTAAAATTATGACACTTATAAAAACTAAAAGTTTCTATCGCGAATGTATCAAATAATTAGACTTATATATCCGAGGAGTGGTCATATCATATAAGGAAATAACTAATATGCGTGCCTAAATCTTATTTTGATGTTTCATGATTTATCCTTGTCGAAAACAAATTTTCAGAGTCCATTGGACCATAGTAACCCACGTAACCCGTTCAAGTAAATGCAAAGAGACGATAATAGACAAGGCCCAAGCATTTTATTAAAAATAAAAGATAAGGCCCAATAATGTTCATACTTGGGGCAATAGGTCAGTTTTCAAGTTCTTGCTAATGTGTTTCTCTTGTCAAACTCCACTACTGAATGCTCTGCTCTTCTGTCACGCAAATCGATGAACAAAATGTTAATTAAACGTCAAACGTAAAAGAGTATTACTGATGAAAAAGAGGCCAACAATTAATTGTGTTTTGCGTTGAGATGAAAAGATTTTATTACCGAGACGATGACGTATTGTTTAACAATCATAAAATATTTAAAAAAATAGGATTTTGAGATTTTTTTAATAAAAATAAGTATTTGGGAGATTTTCGAAAGTATTTAAATTTTTAGTTTTTTTTTTTAAATTTAAAATATAATTATGTGTTAAATAATATTTAGATGTTGATTTTTTTACTTGTCTGCCTCAAATCAAATGTCAAACACATATTTTGTACTATTTAAAAAAAAACATTTTTTTAAATCTATAATTTAAGCACGGATTTTATAATAAAATTGGATGACAATACTAATAACATAAATTACAGGAGTGTATTTCTGCATCGATTTCTATTTTTACATAATAGAAGAATGGGTTGTGCTTTTAAACTATTTTTTAAGAATTAGAATGAAAGCAATAAATATTGTTTGGGTAAACTATATAAATGGTTCCCGACTATGACTCAATTTTTTGTTGAGTCCTTGACTACGAGAATTTACAAATAGGTTTCTGACTAATCACGACTAGCAAATCAGTCCAATTCTATTAAAAAATAAACGGGTGATGATGAGACAATTAATAAAATCTGTATAATAACATATTTAACCTTCAATCTTTCCATTTTATTTTAATTTGGTCCTAAATTTAAAATTTTAAGTCTCAATATTTAAGTATTACAACATTTTAGTCCCTAAAACCCTAAACTTCATCTTCATCCCTTCTAAAAAAAATAAACATGTATTGTTGTTATTTATTAATACTAGCCATCTACAACTCCATTTGTTTGAGCAGTGAAAACAGTTGGAGAATCAAAACTTCCATTGTTATTAACGGTAGCTAATTTTTTTTAAAAGGCTTAAACAATAACTAATCTCATAATGTTTTCAGCCAAAAACTTTCTTTTTCTTTTTTATTTCAGTCTCTTTTGCGCAGTTTAGTAAATTCACGACAACCGAATAAAAGAAAGGTTATTCTACAAATAAGTAAATTCATGATGGTAGCTAATTTAGGATCAAATTAAAATAAAATGTAAAGATTGAGGGTTAAATATATTATTCTATATATTTTATTAACTACCACGTCATCAGCTGTTTATTTTTTAACAGAATTAGACCGATTTGTTAGTCGCAATTAATCGAGATCTGTTTATAACTTCTCATAGTCAGGAACTCAATAAAAAAATTAAATCATAGCCGGGACCACTTATGTAGTTTACCCTTTTTTGAATAGACTATTTGACATGTGTAGGGATGGGCACGAGTCGGGTTTTTGGCCCACCCGAACTCGACCCGACCCGAACATATTTCTTAAAAAAATCGACCTGATCCATCCCGAAAATAAATATACTAAATCCGACCCCAACCCGACTTATATAAAATAAATTAATTTTAGAGACTTAATTGTAAAAAAAATAATTTTAAGGGACCTAATTGTAAAAAAATTATAATTTAAAGGACTAAATTAAAAATAAAAATTCAATTTTAAGGACTTAATTATAAAAAATATATATAAAGAGACGATATTATTATAAATATCCCTAAAAATTTAAGAAAAAATCACATTATTAGTCCCGGGTCAGGTCGAGTCGAATATTTTTCACCCTAAACTCGAACCCGACCTCAATTTATCATTAACGAAAAATACGACACGACCCGACCCAAACTCGATTTTTCATTAAAAAATCTGACCCGGTCTGATCGGGTCGGAACCGTCGGGTCCAGGTAAAATGCCCACATGTTTGGCAAGTGCACCAAAATGACCTAAGTCCTCCTCGTACAAGATCGGAAAGTGCAAACCCAGACCCAGTATAAAAGAAACAAGGCCGGGGAGGATACTAACTCAGAGCAAGCGAAGAGATGGGCGAGGCATCATCAGAATCGTTCTTGAAGAAGCACTGGCAAGGCTACAAACAATTCTGGGCCGACAGATTTCCATTCTCCGACGTCTATTCAAGATTCATCCGCCGTGAAGAGTCTCTCCCTCCTTGGTCTGAATCCGATGTCAAGGATTTCATCGCTTCCGATCCTGTTCATGGTCCCACCGTTAGTAATCTCCCCCCCTTTCATTTTTGGGTGTTTTTTGATTTTGGGTTTCTTTGATTTAGTTCAGGTTTTAGCAAATCTAATCATTATTGGGTGTTTTTCTTGTCAATGTTAGGATTCATTGTTGGGTCTTTGCCTAATTTGTTAAGCTACAATGCAGAGTTTCTGGGTAGAAATAGTATGCAGATAAAGTGTTTGTCATTTTGCTGCAGTGGGAGCAATAACTGTAAAATATTGTTCGTCTCGAATTGCTTGAATTTCATTGTTTATTTTGTTTTATACAGTTGAAAACTGCTAGGGAAGCGGCAAAAATTGCCTTAGCAGGCGGTGCTATTGGGGCGATATCAACTGCGGGTCTTGCCTGGAAATACTCAAGGAGTTTACATGGTACTCTAATCCTTATTCTCTATGGTCATATATTAGGCTATGAAACAATGAAGATCAAAATCCTAGTTCCCTTGAGAATTAGAAATGTAGCTGATATTATATGTAGCTGTATCGAATTCGTGTTTGACATGCAAATAAGGCAGTCAAATAAGTTTATGATGCAATGTTAAGTGCATAAACCATCTCACTATTCTGAACGATAAATCGAGCATGCGGGAGGAAGCTCCTTTGGCAGATTGCATTTTCAACGTGTATGGTTTGCACTAGGTTGTCAACGAAGTTTATGAGGCAATGTTAAGCGCATGAACTACGACCCTATACAGATTGAATCATCAACCCTCTCATTTTCTGTATTCTCCTTGTTGTAAACTTTCTTAGTAGTTTGTTCTCGTTGTCCTCTTTAGGTCCTAGTGGCTATGTTGCTCGAACTCTTCATTTTCTTAAAATACTCGCGTCTAACACTTGTGCCCGACATATAAATATGGTGATATGACTTTCAACTTTCAAGTGTCCTCCAAATACTAGAAAAACTTAGAAAAGACTAGCCATACCCGTATCTGGCGCTCATTATAGCATAGCTTAGCGGTTAGTACTATTAGTATTAGGTGATTACGGATTACCCAACTTGCTGCATGCATGGCTTTTGGTTTTCCTTCTAATGATAATTAGTAACCTCATTAAAGATCAGGGAGAAACAAAAGCATTGAGGGAGAAAATACGATTTAGCCTGGTATTTCTGATACAAGAAATACGAGAAAACATATGTGCATTAAGCCATTAACGGGAGCTTTCAATCTTACTACTTTTCATCTATTACAAGTTGGA
Organism: Hibiscus tridactylites; assembly: GCA_958450335.1. Taxonomy (NCBI): domain Eukaryota; kingdom Viridiplantae; phylum Streptophyta; class Magnoliopsida; order Malvales; family Malvaceae; genus Hibiscus; species Hibiscus tridactylites. Next base: position 57,068,505 of record OY288291.1, on the reverse strand, counting down.
ATAAAAAACTTGGTATGGGTTTCTTATACAAATGGAAGCTATGTTTTTTCTCTCAGGTGCCGGACTATCGTTGGCAGCAGGAGCTATCTCTGGTTGGACGTTCGGGCAAGAAATCGCTAACCACTGGTATCAACTCTACAGGTTGGACACAATGAGTGCACAAGTCAAGTTTATGGAGTGGTGGGAAAAGAAATGCCATAGCCGGTCTTGAACTTGAATGTAAGCTCCAAGGATTCCATTTGCTTAATAATGGCGATAGGTTGAAAAATGTACTGCTTGGTTTTGATGCTCTGGCTTTTCGTCAGAAACTTGGCATTTGTGTTTCAAGGATTTTCAGTCCTTTTTTCTCCTCTGAGGAGCAAATTGACATGTCCTAATAAATTGCTAATATCATTTTTTTACGAAGTTATTAGTGAACATGCAAATCCGTTAAATCTACCAACTTTTCTGATCAATTCTTAAATTTCACCTGCATTTTCCCACCAACCAAACACACCTCACCCGGAGTTGAATTTACTTTACACTGGCAAAGGGAAGAAAGTATCTAAAGATGAGCCAGACGGTGTCGTGGATTTTACACGTTGTAAACTTTAACGTAATATCCTTGTCTACGGGTGGGTATTTGATCTAAATGAACCGAGTAAAAGAATTTCGAGTTAGTGAGTCCATGAATTTTATTTTATAATTCAAGTTTTTATTTGACGTGTCTGAGTTTATAAAATTTGAATAGTATGAGTTGTTTGTGATTTTGATTAAATTTAATTGTAAATGTTTATAATATTATGATAATTGCTTATTCTAATTTAAATAACTTTACATAATCATATATATATAATTTATAATGTTATTTAATAAATTAAATATCATCTAAAATATAGAATAATGTTATTTAATAAATCAAATATCATTTAAAATATAAAATAATGTTATTTAATAAATTAAATATCATCGAAAATATAAAATATAATTATATGAAAAAAATATTGATAATAGTTTAAATAGGAATGGCAAAAATACCCGGCCCTAACCCGACCCGACCGAGTATTTTTTCTAAAATTTCGGGGATCGGGGCGAGAAAAGCATGAAGTCGGGGCGGGGCGGGTTCGGGTATTTGCTAGAAATTCCCCGCCTCGCCCCGCCCCAATATATTTTTATATATATTTTTATTATAGTTATAAAAAATATGATTATATTTAAACACTTTTATGTGTTTTAAGCTATTTTTTGTTTTTGTTTTGGTTCGTACATTTTGTAAAATTTTGTTAGATGTTGTTCAAGTTTTAATATATTCGATTCTAACGGTCAATGATTCAAGTTTATTCTTTTAAATATGTAGTTTAACACGTGGATAATTTAAAATTGGTTTTATTTTATTTTTTTATATAAGTTTGAAGTCCCTTAAAACCATAATTTGTGATTGTGGTGGAAGATTGGTCGAAGATTGGTCGAATCTAACATTTACCGTCGACGAAGATAAATTTTATTTTAATTTTTCGGGGCGGGTCGGGGCGGGGTCGGGTTTAAGGGTTATTATATCGGGGCGGGTCAGGGCGAGTAAATTAATATTTTAATTTGGGGCGGGACGAGTATAATATTTTATACGGCGGGGCGGGTTCGGGGCGGCCAAAAACACGCCCCGCCCCGTTGCCATCCCTAAGTTTAAAGGAGTCAAATAATGGAGGGAAAAAGAATTTGTAAAAAGATCGGGGATTAATTTGAATAAAATATAAAGTTGATTGACCAAATTGTAAAAGAATAAATTTATTTTTGAAAAACAGAATTAAAAATTATATAGATATTTTAATTGTTTGGATCTTATTTTATCATTCAAATTTTATTTTATCATTTGAAGAGTCAAAATAATTTGAATTTATAAAATTTAAAACATTAAAAATTTCGACTTGCACATTCAATTATGGAGTATGCAATAATACATTTATGATTTCATGGTTAAGCATTAATAAATATGGATTCGAAAACATAATGAGCCATTGAGAAGCTTCAAAAATAAATAAGAATTGAGAAACTTGGAAAATCAAAACAGGTATTGGATTTGGATGATCCTGTTTCGCACATTTCAAAGTTTGATCTCATTTTGAAAGTGCAAACACCTGCTCCAAGTTTCTCAAGAAAAGTGTGAAAAAACGAATTTGAATTTATGAATAGGAAAATTGGATTTTAATCCCTTGCTGCCGTCACATCATACGAATCATCTATTTCCGACGGTTCCCTCCAGAACCCGGTCCCAGGGAACCGGGACAACAACCGCTCCTCCCTGAACCCGTCATCCTCGTTATCAGTATCACCGCTCTGATTCCCTTTCATCATCCGGTCCAGCTCGATGTGCAGGTCCTCCATCGGCGGCGGCGTAGGATGGAAGCCGTGGTTATCATGGTGTCGTTTCTTCCTTGTGCAAGCCTTCTTGCAAAGCCCAGCGGGAACCTTGTATAGGCCCAGAAAAAGCATATCCATTACGGTAAGCGGAACGCAGCAAGCCACCGCCGTGCATTCCGCCGCGGAGCCACCGACCATTCCCCCGTAATTCCTCCCTTTCCTCGCCGTCTTCGGCGGTGAACGTGGCAATTGCTTAAGAGTCATGTTGAACCGATAACTTGTTTAATATCTCTCCCTTTTTCCGGGAAAGAAACTAAAGAGAACGAAGACGGTTGTTTTGAAACGAAGAAAAGACGGGGAAATGGGATTCTGGTTTCGTTTCGAGCAAGTTTTGTTTTAAATTAAGAGAACGGGAGGAGGGGGGAGATTATCCAGCCAAGAAATAATTTTGGAAAAGAAAAAGAGAGGGGGAGATTATCCGGCCAAAAAATAAAAGGGAAAAGCGGTTGATTTTCCGGGAAAATCGAAAGAAAATTCAATGGAGGGATTTGAGCCCTTGTAGTTTTCTTAATTTGGAATATTAACTTGATAATACTAACAAAAACAAACTGTTTTGATTTCAGCTATAGAAATGGAAGACGTTGGTGACTTGGTATGAATATATATAATGTTAGTCTAGCGCATGAAAATTAAAAATTATATATTTTTTAATTATAATAAAAATTTAATTTAATTTAATATTTATTAGTATGGCTTATTTTTTAATATTTATTAATAGGGGCTAATTTTTTTTTAACATTTATTATTAAAGATCTACTCTAAATATTTATTTTTTTTTTCTAATATTTGTTATTAGGGGCCTAGTAGGGGTATACTCTTAATAATTAATTTTTTCTAATACTTATTATCAAGGACTCATTTTTTAATACTTGTTATTATGGATTGAGTTTTTTTTTTATATTTATTATTAGGGATCTACTCCTAATATTCAATTTTTTTCTAGTACTTGTTACTAGAGCTCCAGTTTTTTCTGATATTTATTATTACAAGCATAGTTTTAAGGTAAAATTTTGATATACAAGCTGGTAAAACTAATTTTACACAAGACTGCATATTTACATTATAAAATTCAAATCATAAATTCTAACTCTAACCCTAAAAACTAAACCTTAAACCATATACCCTAAATTCTCAACACTAATCTTAAATTCTAAACCCTACAACATAAACCCCTACACTTTAAACCCTAAAACTAAAAAGCACATGTAAACTAAAGTTTACACGACATGTGTATCAAAGTTTTTTTAATAGTTTTAAAATTTAATTTTTTCAATACTTGTTATTAGGGGACCAATTTTTTCAATACTTGTTACGATGGACCAACTCTTAAAATTTAATTTCTTTCATTACTAGCTATTAGGGACAAAAATTTAAATAGCCGCATGCAACCACAACAACGATCGTCATCATCTAAAACCGCGATATATGCAACCATTATGTCCACAATAGCATATGTTACTAAAAAAAATCTTAACCGTGATTCTCGCAATAAACAAAATAGCATTTATTATATCCACAATCATGATAAACACAACACAACCGAAAATACGACTGTAACTATAATTATAATTTAAATGCTCAATTTAAAGCCCAATTTTTAAGTTCGCCCGGGGGCTCCAAAAACTCAGGACTGGCTCTGGTTAGGATGCACTTACACTGTGTAAAACGTTTTTTGGATCGTTGAATGGGAGAAATTGATGACTGAGATTAACTTCTTACTTTTTTCTTAAGCGATAATCTTTACATATTATACTATTAATCTCAACCATCCGTTTACCTCATCCAACGATCTAATAAACGTGTAAAATTTAGAGAATTTTACATAATGTAATTGTATCATATGCCATATATATACGTGTGTGAAGTTTTTCCATAAATATTGCTTTAGGGTTTATTTTTTCCAAAATAAGGTATTCCTCATTTTAATTCCCGAAATATTGCATTTACTACAATACTCTAAAAGTTGGATTCAACATATTTTGAACAGTAAATTTTAAAATACTCCTAAAGACGAATAAAAAAGATCAAACTTGAGATAATTTTTAGGCTTTTTAAGAAAAATATTATTCAAAGTTGAATTCTGCTGAATCTGACTTCTAGGGTGCTATAGTAAATATAATATTTTAAGAATTAAAATGAAAAATATCATGTTTTAGGAAAAATTAAACCCTAAAGCAATATTTAAGGAAAAACTCTATTATAATTCTGAAAAGCTAACTCTTTTATTAATGGAACCAAACCTTTATTTAGGGATGAGCATTTTATCCGATGCGACCGGGTCAGATTTTTTAATGAAAAAATCCGGTTCAGGTCAGGTTGAGTTCGAGTTTAGGGTGAAAAATATCCTACATGACCTGACCAGGGTCTAATTGTGTAATTTTCTCTTAATTTTTAGGGATGTTTATACTAATAGTCTCTTTTTATATATATTTTATAATTAGGACCTTAAAATTAAATTTTTATTTATAATTTAGTTCTTAAATTTATATTTTTTTACAATTAAGTCACTTAAAATTATTTTTTTTACAATTAGGTCCCTAAAAATTATTTTTTCTATAGGTCGGGTCGGGTATAGAGTATTTATTTTTCGGGTTGAGGTCGGGTGGGCCAAAAACCCGACCCGACCTGTACCAATCTCTACCTTTATTCATATATATTTTTATTAACCTTTTGACAATATACACCTTACTAACAATGTTGGATTCTCTGGAAATCAACTCTTTTATTAATGGAACCAAACCTTCTTACATTGACCACATATTACAAATTAAAAGTATAGTTAATTCCAATTAAGAAAGACATTGGAATTTAACCAACTCTTTATTACATTGATGTCAAAGAAATCATGGTCAGTAGGGTCCATACCATATCATTAAAATGCTGTCAAAGCATCATGTTGAAAATATTTCTCACGAACGAAACTCAATTCCATTTTATTAATGGTGAACAAAGAGTTGGTTAAATCAAATTAATAGAACAAATTAAATTAATTTGATCAAAGTAGATAAGTTTATTCAATTTCGATTTATAGGATATGTTTAATTGTTTCATCGATTTATTTGGTATGTTATCGTATTATACAAAATCTTAATCCACTAAGTTTAAAATATAAATATAATTATCTAAAAGTCACAAACCCCAAAATACCCAATAATCAAAGGGTTGTTCAAAAATATGCAATACAAGAATTTTGATCCTTAAACTTTAAACTATAAATTATAATTTAAAATTTCTAAATCTTACGTCATATACTCTAAAACTTAAATTCACACACCTCTTTTAGGAGCTAAAAACCCTAACATCTAAACTTTAAATCATAAAATATATTCTCAAACATTAAAATTTAACTACAAACTTTAAAACTCGAATACTAGACCCTAAATTCTAAAAACTAGTCGAATGTGGAAAATAAAATTTTCACCATCGGTGCATAAAATATTTTTCCGTGTTTAAATACTTAAAAAAAATAAAGAAAAAGTAAAAGGATCATTTGTAAAGGAAAGAAAAGAAAACCTGTGAAGGAAATATTGCAAAACAGAATAGTCTCTTAATATTTTCTCCTCTCCGAATTCAATCAACATTTTGATAATGTAAATCTTAAAAATTCGAAGAAATTTTATTACCATTCGATAGACTGAGCATATAAATCGTGGATTTAGTCGTATGTATTTCAATTTGATCATTTTTAATTCTTGTTTTTTAATTTTGAAATTACAACATTGATCCAACTAATACGAGGACAATTTGATTAAATAAAAAATTTTAAAATAATCCGATCGATTGTGTAAAGCTCGCGGTAGCAACAGAACCGAAGAAAGTATACAAAAAAAAGTTCGAATTACATATAATATGGAAACTAAAAACAAAATTTGACTAAACAAATTTTATTAATATTGTTTGAGTAAATATTGGAATTTTAAAATTGGAAAACTACAATTACCAAAAACGGATCAGATTTGAACATAACGAAAATCCACAATTTTTATATAGTTGCGTGAACTAATAGAAGAATTTGACCTAAAGTTTTACAATTATAATGGTACTTTTTCTTTTCCTTTTATAAATAATCAAATCTTAAAATGCATAAAAAGCTAAAAACCAACCAAGCAATACGGTTTGATTAATTTAAGGGTAAATTATAAAATTCATCAATCAACTTTCTTTTCACTCCTATTTTACTCACTTAAATTTAAGAATTTTAATTTAATAACTAAACTTTTGATTTACTCATATTTTAGCCACTCTAAATTATTTCGTTAATACTTTTCTATGACCGGACATATTTTATTATTGTTAAATATAAAAATAATTTAAAATTAAAAAAATCATATTTTTTGTTATTAAATATAAAAATATCTAAAATATTTAAAATAAAAAATTAAATTCTATTATGTCAGCAAAAATCAAATTTTATTAACCATATTCAATAATTCTTGTATGGTGTCACATGCCATCACGTTCATAATATTTTGTATCATAAAGTATTTACAAGGTAATACATATTGATTCATTTTCAATATTATTGTGTAGACCGAAACATATTTGTATATTCATGTTATGTTCATATTTTTTTTTGTTTTTAACCATTTAATATTTTTATCTAGATTGTTCAGTCATTTTGTCTGCAAAGTATGTGTGCATTGTCAAAGGGGTAATAATACATATATAAACAAATATTGTCTTGTCACCTTTAAACTATTAAAATAATATTTGATTATTGAATACTCAACTTAAAAACATTAAAAATTAAATATAAAGAAAAAAGCTTCAATTTCATCAAAAATCTATATTTTAATCTTGAATCCGAAACTCTTTATTATCTCAAATAAAAAAAATGAAATTCATGAATTTGGAACCCAAATCTTAAATAAACTTTCCAAATTTATTTAGGCAGCATTTGTAAACTTTTTAAAAAAAATATTTTCCCCAAATAAATATTGAATATATGGTGAAATAATAAATATTATCCGTTTCTATAAATTTCACCTTACCAAATAAACTATAAATTTGATAATTATCTCTCAGAAGCTTGCACACAATTCAACAATTAAAAACACACACACAAAAAAAAGTAAGCAAAAATCATGAAGAAGTCCATCGTCCTTCCCATTTTATGTGGTCTTCTTTTGCTGGCTTTATTCTCTCCTTCCAAAGTTACTATTTGCGACTGTTATGTATAAAATAACATTTATTTTTTAAAAAAATTATGATTGCGATATCCGCAATAATATTTATTATGTCTGCAACTGCGTTAAACACAAAGTGTAACTGTAATTTAAACGCAGGGGAGATAAAATTTTGCCCAACCACAATGCAATTATCAGGACCATGCGGCCCCAATCCATTGTTTGAATGTTTTGAAGCCATTAATGGCAAGTATGGAGCTTCGGCAATGACGCAGAGGTGTTCTTGTAAAGAATTGCCGGCCAACCAGCATATGTGCCAATGCTATATTGTTTGTCACTAATTTGTATTGCTCTTTTTAGCCACATGTATGGAGTTGCTTCACTCACTCTCGGATTGCCTTGATAAAATAATGTAATAATATCACATTTTTGCTTGCTTCTATTATCCTTTGCCAATTTTCATTATTTTATATTCATTATAAAATCAAACTATTATTTTTGTCCGCAAATAATTTTATTCATGGTGAAAAAAATAAGGGTAAAGTACACAGACGGTCACTAAACTATACCCGAAAAAACAAAATGGTAACCAACCTTTAAAAAATCACAAAATGTCAATTAAACTTTATGTTTTATAACAAAATAGTAACTAGACGTTAAATTCCATTAAGTTTCTGTTAAAACGTTGGTATAATAATATATTTAGTCCTTCAACTTTATACAGTCAATTAATTTAGTCCTAATTTGAAACAATTCACTAAATTTAGCCCTTTTTATTTAAGCATTCTTTCAAATTGGTCATTAAAGCAAAATTTCAAAGTATGGTACATGATAAATAATTACAATTAAATTCTTATAGAAACTCGAAAACTCGACTCGACTTGGCTCGAATCGAAAAAATTCAAATAAAGTTTGAGTTGTAAAATATGACGCGTCAACTCGAATAACTCAAAATTTTTTTACTCGACTCGATCAAACGCCCACCTCTATCTTAAGATATGATGTGTCAACTTGAATAACTCGAAATATTCTTATATTTTAAATCATTTTTTCTTTTAATCGAATATTTTTTAAAATATAATATTTAATATTTTCATATTTAAATCACATCGAATATTTAATAACTACTTTAAATATTTGATTTAATTTAAAAATATTCGATTGAAAAGAAAAAATTGATTTAAAATATTCGAATATTTAAATAAATTTTTATAGGAACTCGAAAACTCGACTCGACTTGATTCGATTCGAATAAAAAAATTTTAAATAAAGTTTGAGTTGTAAAATATGATGCTTCAACTCGAATAACTCGAAAATTTTGTACTCAACTCGATCGAACGCTCACCTCTATCTTAAGATATGACGCGTCAACTCGAATATTTGAATATTTTAAATCATTTTTTTCTTTTAAATCACATTGAATATTTAATAAATACTTTAAATATTGATTTAATTTAAAAATATTCGATTTAAAAGAAAAAAATAATTTAAAATATTCGAATATTTAAAGTAGTTATTAAATATTGGAATATTTAAAAGAAAAATATTTAATGTAGTTATTAAATATTCAAATATTTTAAATCTATTGTTTTTTAAATCGAATATTTAAAGAAGTTATTAAATATTCGATGTGATTTAAATATGAAAATATTAAATATTCTATTTTAAAAAATATACAATTTAAAAGAAAAAATGATTTAAAATATTCGAATATTTCGAGTTATTCGAGTTGATGCGTCATATCTTAAGATAGAAGTGAGCGTTCGATCGAGTTGAGTCAAAAAAATTTCGAGTTATTCGAGTTGACGCGTCATATTTTACAACTCAAACCTTATTTGAAATTTTTTCGATTCGAATCGAGTCAAGTCGAGTTTTCGAGTTCCTATAAAAATTTAATTAATTATTCGAATATTTTAAATCATTTTTTTTCTTTTAAATTGAATGTTTTTAAATTAAATTGAATATTTAAAGTAATTATTAAATATTCAATGTGATTTAAATATGAAACATTAAATGCTCTATTTTAAAAATATTCGATTTAAAAGAAAAAAATAATTTAAAATATTCGAATATTTCAAGTTATTCGAGTTAACACGTCATATCTTAAGATAGAGGTGAGCGTTCGATCGAGTCGTGTAGAATAATTTCGAGTTATTCAAGTTGACACGTCATATTTTACAACTCAAACTTTATTTGAAATTTTTTCGATTCGAGTCGAGTCGAGTTTTTGAGTTCCTATAAAATTTAACTGTAATTATTTATCATGTTACCATACTTTGAAATTTTACTTTAAGGGCCAAATTGAAAGAATGCATAAATAACGAGGGCTAAATTTAGTAAATTATTTTGAATTAGGACTAAATTTATTGATTGTATAAATATGAAGGACTAAATGTGTTATTATACCAAAGTTTTAACAGAAACTTAACGGAATTTAACGTCTAGTTACCGTTTTGTTATAAAACATAAAGTTTAATTGTCATTTTGTGATTTTTGAAAGGTTGGTTACCATTTTGTTTTTTCGGGTATAGTTTAGTGATCGTCTGTGTACTTTACCTAAAAAATAATGTGTGTCACGTTAAAAGCCTCAATAAATTAAGATGGGGTAAAAGATTATATACATGCAGTGGCGGAGCCACATATAATTTTGGGTGGGCCCGTGCCCACCTTGAACTTTTTAAAGTTTATACATTTGACTTTAATTTTTTTAATTTTTATGAATTAGTCCTTAAATTTTATAACTTGTGCCCACCCTGAAATTTTAAAATTTTTATGACTTGTGCCCACCCTAAAAAATATTTTAGCTTGTGTTAACCTTCAAAAAACATTCTAGATCCGCCACTGCATACATGCTTATATTGAAAGAGCAAACACCGAATCGCAAACCAAATGATACACAAGGACCAAGCTCCTATGCGAACTCAACAGTGCACAACATAGATAATCCCCATTTCGCAACGCCATAAACCGTTAACAAACATCATGACCGAGAAAATAACGCCAAAACATGGTAGATAGTTTGGAGTTCTGCTTCATTCGATTCAATTACACCTCCAACGGTTCTGAGAATCGGTGCCGGCTATAAGGGGAACACCCTGAGCGACCGCTCAGGGCCCCAACTAGTTTAGGGCCTCGATCAGTTTAGAACCGCTAAAATTTAATTATTTATATTTTTTAGTTTATCAAATAAATAAATAAATTTATTGGTAAAATATAATTATATTTTATAAATAAATAAAATAATGTGTTTGAAATATTAAATTAATTGTTCAAAGTAATGATATGAATAAAAATTTTCCGCCGCTTTTCGGTGCCCATTTATATGCCCAACACTAAAAAAGTTAAATTCTAAGTCATAACCCTAACTTTTAAATACTAAATCTTAAACTCTACACCTAATACCTTAAATCCTAATCTTAAATCACAACCTTAAACCATAACACTAAATTTTAAACCTAACTTTTGTTGTTGGGGGCATAAATAACGACATAAGATTTCTATTCGTAATGAGATATGCTTTCGTTATATAAAGGTCTATTTTTAGTATTCACTCAGGGCCTCGAAAATTTCCGAGACGGCCCTACTGAAAATAGAACAAGAATGCGCCCATCATGATCTGGTAAAACCCCACCACAACCTGCAGTCCCGGTTTACCACGAGCCGTCCTATCAACATTCAATTTGAGTGCACCAAGAACCGGAGGAGACCAAGCAATACCATGTTTGATCGTGGAACACACTGCAAAAGACAATACCACCAAGCTGATTCGACCACCTCACATTCATCATTCAAGTGTTTCACCAGGTACATAGATCTCAATTTAACAAGGAAAATTAACTCCCCCACCGTATAAGACCTTTTATTGAACATAGCATCGTTCATAGCCAGCCATAAATTCCATAAAACCGTTGCACATCCCACCAGCCACAATCACACAAAGTACCCGATAACATAATAATGAACTCTCGCAATTCATTCGGTCGAACTACGGCAACTCGCGAGTAAAGATTTAAATTACGGTAGCGGTCATGTTCTCGATCTCGTTGTGTTTATTGTGATTGCAGACATAATAAATGTTATTGTGATCACTGCAAGTATCGTGGTTGTAAGTTATTAATAACATATGTTATTGTCGACATAATATATGCAAACCATTATTTAAATCATCGTCTCTAATAACAAGTGTTGAAAAAATATAAATTTTAAGAGTAGCTTCATAATAATTAGTATTGAAAATTTTGGGTCTTAATAAAAAGTACCGAAAAAATTAGGCCCTTAATAAAAAGTATTGAAAAAATTGGGCTCTTAATAAAATGTATTGAGAAAATTGCACTCTTAATAACAAATAAATATTAAAAAAGAAAATTAAATTTTAAGAGTACGCCCCTAAAAAACAAATATTAAAAATAATTTGTTCCCTAATAACAAGAATTGAAAAAAATGGGCCCTTAATAAGGAGTCTTAGAAAAAAATTGAATTTTAAGAGTGTTCAAGATAAAAAAAAATATTAAAAGAATTGGCACTTAATAACAGATATTAAGAAAAAATTAAGCCCCTAATAACATATTTTATCTTTTAACAGGAGAAGAATTGGGAGTACCAAATTGTGCAGTTCGATATCTTGAGGAACCAATGTTTAACTGTATGAACACAATTCAACTATGGCCTTGATATATAACCAATTATGCTGACATGTGCACCATGAAAAAGAAAGAAAATTGCAAAACCAGACATTATTACACAAATAAAAAGATCAGCTAAACAATAAAGGAAAACAATAAGATTTTGTGTTCCCTTTATTGTACTCCATATGTTCGAAGTTTATACATATCAATGTTGTTTTTAATGTTCTAGTTTAAAATTTTTCTGTTGAAGATGCAACACGCTTTACCATTACAATCACGTGTTATAAGGTTGGGATTTGAGATTGTCTTATAACTTAGAATCAAACATTTGAAAACCAAATATGCATACCAAAATTCTTAGTCGCTTTTCATACCAAAATTCCTTCAATTCTATTCGTTTTCTACATTGATCAATCATTTTGATCGGTGGTCGACAATCAATTTTAATATTGGTTGTCGACCACCGGATCTATTAGTTTTCTTGTTTTTTTATTTTAATAAGAATCTCTTTCTCTGTCTTTGTGACATGTCTTTTCCTCTGTCATTGTGACATGTTTTTGTTTTGTGGTTTGATTCATCTGTTTTTGTGGCATGTTTCAGCATACCCTAGCGATCGATTGTTGTTCGCACAGAGATTCAATCAGTGCTAGTTTCTGATTTATGTTTTTGTCGGTGGTCACTTGAAAAGTTATATCCCCACTCGGTTGATGGTTGTTTGCCGATAAAATCAATCCTGGGTAGCGGTACTTTTTGCTTTACAGCTTGGATCGCGCACAACTCCTTCTTCCTTCTTTATGCGTCTCGTTTGGACAGAGACAAGGAGATTCAGGAGGCTGCTAAATTTTGTTGGTATGCTTATCTCCATAGAAATTTTTATTTTCATTGTTTTTAGGTTGTAAGATTTTTTTTTGGGTTGTTTAATCCAAATATTTTTCTTCTTGGATGCATTGTAATTGAATTTTTTTTTATGAATTTAATAAAATATTAGTGGCTTTTATCAAAAGAAAATAAAAAATATGCATACACGTGTCATCATGTTTGTACTAAAATAATGTTATGTCAACAAAAATTAAATTTATTTACCATATTCAATAATTTTACGGCATCACATGTCATCAAGACCATAATATTTCATACAATAAATTATAAACAAGTTAATATACACTTATTCACAATAAATTATAAATAAATTAATCAACTCGTTAGGAGTAAATTCCCTTCCTCTCTCTAAGTAGAAATTGTATAAAAAAAAATAATATACACTCATTCATTTCCAATATTTTAAAAAAACTTCAATCTCATCAAAATCTAAATTGTAATTTTAAATTTGAAACTTCTTATTATCTCAAATAAAATCTTTAAATTCACAATTTTGAATTCTAAATCTTGATTACACTTTCCAAATTTATTTAGGCAGCATTTGGGGAAAAAAATCAAAATCTTTTTCCCAAATAAACATTGAATATATGGTGAAATAATAAATATAGATCATTTCTGTAAATTTCACCTTACCAAATATAAAAGAAAAGTTATCTGAAAACCAACTATAAATTTGATAATTATCTCTCAGAAGCTTTCATACAGTTCAACAATTAGAAATACACACACAAAAAAGAAGAAGAAGAAGAAGTAAAAACTATGAAGAAGTCCATCATCCTTCCCATTCTATGTGGTCTTCTTTTGCTGGCTTTATTCTCTCCTTCTAAAGGTAATTTATTTCGATTCTACTAATAATAATAATCGTCAGGGATTTAAATAGTGGTTCACAATTAGAATGTCAATAGCAATTATTGTCTAGTGGTAACAATATTGTCCGAAACCGTGATATTTACGATTATTATGTCCAAAATAACATATGTTATTAAAAGAATTCACGACCGCGGTACTTACAGTAACAATAATAATATTTACTATGTCTGCAACTGCGTTAAACGCAACGTGACCGTAACTGTAATTTAATTTCCTTGTAACGATAGATTGGAGTTAAATTTGATTATGTGTTGTGCAGGGGAGATAAAATTTTGCCCAACCACAATGCAATTATCAGGACCATGCGGCCCCAATCCATTGTTTGAATGTTTTGAAGCCATTAATGGCAAGTATGGAGCTTCGGCAATGACGCAGAGGTGTTCTTGTAAAGAATTGCCGGCCAACCAGCATATGTGCCAATGCTATATTGTTTGTCACTAATTTGTGATGCTCTTTCACCCACATGTATTCCCATGATAAAAATAATTTAATAATATTACATTTTTGCTTCCTTCTATTAGAGATTATTGACGTTTGCATTCATCGGGTTTCTTTCATTCTAGTTTTGGTTTTACTGGTTTTTTATTAGGCTTTTGTAGGTTTATGTTTGCTATTTGTTTTCAGGAGATAGTGGCTATTTGTTTTGTTTTTTTGTATAGTTTGATGGCTCCTTATGTTGTTTTGAGCCATTCTTTGCACATTTGTTATCTCTTTCCTACAAATCAATACAAAAGCCAACCAGTTTTTAAATATATATATATATATATATATATATATATATATATATATAATTTTAGAGCAAGCATATCACACATGCACAATTTTTTGGGTAAACTACATAAATGACTACTCAATTACGGGGTTGATTTCGATTTGACCACTATACTTCTAATTGAAGCAATAAGATCACTCAACTATGTAAATGAGCTTAATGTGGTCGCTTGTCGTTAAAACCTAACTTAGGGAGTGATGTGTCAATTAGTAAAAATTTATATAATTACACTTTTGGTCCTCGTTACTTATACATTCTATCAATTTAGTCTTAATTTTAATTTAATAAAATAAATTACACATCCAACTAGGTGGTGACACATTCTATCAATTGGGTGGGACTCGAACCCATGTAAGATAGGGGCAAATGGATTGATTTAGCCACTACACAAAGCACAAGTTTGTGCTAAGTATCACTAACTTTAATGTCTTATTTCTTTATACATTTATTTTTATAATTCCACATATATACTAGCCTTGTATTTAGAATGATTATATAACAACATCAATGATTCTCACCACAATCATGCTTACGTCTCAAATCAAACGAGAAATAAAATTTGATCTTTAGCCAAAAATTCTTTGAGCAAACTCATGTTGATAACGTGTTGTGAATATAATAACAAAGAATAAAGAACAAGAGTAAAAGAACAAAGAGATGAGAGAAAGCGAGATATTTGTATTATTCTGAAAATTGACAGGAGTATAGAATTTCTTGATCAAATATCTATTTATAGGCATAAGAAGTACATAATACATTAAACTCTAATTAATGAAGATAATATTCCTAATGATAAAGTAAATCAAATCTTCTAGATAAAGTTCTTATCATGATAGACATCCACATAGATAAATATTCATAACAAGATTAAGTTTACTAATAAAAAATAAATTTAATTGAGATCCACTAATTAGCCTAATGACTAAGGATGCTCGTTTTGCAATATCTTACATGTGTTCGAATTGTAACATGAGAATATAATATATCATTAATTAATAATAAAAAATCAAGTTAATTGATAATAAAAAATCACATGGAAATCAATTAAGTTCTGGTTGAAGTTTTTGTTCATATATATTCTTAATCTTTTCACAAAGAACACACATTGTGAACAAAGTTATTTAAACATAGATTTCTTAAAATGAATATCATTTTCTTTACCACTAAGACCACTTGTTGGGTTCATTTTGTTTAAATTTCTGATCTTCTAATGATTCGTAAATATTCTTTTTGTATTCGGTTTAATACCATAATTTAAATTGATTGACTATTGATTTTCGATTCATCTAACATGTTCGGTCCAATTAAAAAATTTGTGAAATTATAATTCATGAAATTATATTTTGAATACAATTTTATTAATTATTAAATTTAGATAAATATATTAATTTATATCTAAATTTTTATTTATAAAAATATTTTTGAATTCCACTTAATTATTCAAATTTATGTTATTTAGAGAATTTTTTGTAATTATCAAGGACAAAAGAGTTTTTCAATTCTTTTATTCAAACCTTTAACTCAAAAAGTTCTTAAAATGATTTTTTTTAAAAAAATTAATAGATTTTACTCTCAATTTGTTATTACAATCTTATATTTACCAAGCATCTAAATTAACATATTTGACATGTCAAATCTCTAAATATACTCAAAACCTCTAGTTCTGACTCAAAAAATTGTTTACCAAACATGCTAAAATGTGTTATGAATATTAGGTTTATGTACTCTCGTTTATCTATGATAATTAAATAAATATTTAGAAGGTCAACTTTAGAAAATTGTGGATTTTTAGTTAGATCACCAACTACTAGTAATAGGAGAAAAGGGTTTGCAACAACTTAATTCCTAAAAGTGTTGTATATATTGGTTCTAAAAGTGTTATTAAATCCATGCATTATATTTAATTTTAAATTTTGGTTCCATTACTTTAATATGATATGATTTAGATATCATGTTACAATTACCATTATGTTTTGGTTCAGATCACTAGTACCATTAAAAAAAGAAAAATATTACATGTATTGATGGTGAAATTTTGGTTTTACAAGTGAGTCTAATTTATAGTTTAAGGGCTTAGGTTGTAAGGATTAAAATTTAAAGTTTATGGTTATAATTTAGTGTTTAGGGGTTACATGTTAGTGCTTATGTTTTAGATTAAAGATTTAAATTTTAATTTGTAAAGTAATATTATGTAAGCTTGTAAGTATTTTTTCCTTACTGTCAGTGCATGTAATAATAACTCTAAAAGCATTATGTTTTATGGGGAAGTATTTCATGCACTGGTAATGAAATTTTTTAGTTTTTACAAGTGCCTTAGATTTGAGGTTTAGATATTAATTTATGGTTCAAATTGTAAGGCTTTAGGTTAGGAGTTTTGAATTTAGGGTTTTGGTTAAAATTTAGAGTTTGATGGTTAGTATTTAAGTTTTAGGGTAAGTGTTATAGATTTAGGTTTTAAACTATAAACTTTAATTATATCCAAACCCCTAAACTAAAACCGATTAAGTGGAATAGAAAAAGTTAAGAACTGGTCAAAAGAGATATTACTAGAAAGAAGCAAAATTGGAAGAGGAACATAATCTTTAATAAGAGTTGTTTTCTAAATAATTCTCATAAAAATAATATTGTGTAAAAAAATGCAAAATTGGAAGAGTAACATAATCTTTAACGAGTGTTGTTTTTTTAAATAATTCTCATAAAAATAATATAGTGTTAAAAAAAGCAAAATTAGAAGAGGAACGTAATATTCTTTCGGTCCATGTAAAGTAAACTTGTGTTTAGCCGCCAAAAGCGAGTTTCAAACTCGCGTTTAGCCAAAAAAAAGAATTTTGTGTAAAATGTACTTGGTATTTTCACATATATACTCAACGCGGAACTTACATTTAACTAAACATGAGTTTTAAACTCGCTTTTGACTAAACACGAATTTTATCCTACGTGAAGTGAAAAATGATATTTTTCTACATAATCTTTAATGTGAGCTATTTTCTAAATAAATCTCGAAAAAAATATTTTTTCTTCTAAATAACTCATTTGATGATTAAATTGGAAGACTAAAAATGTGTGTCAACATCATGGGAAATTGAAGCCTTAAATGAAGAGAATCTCAGCAAGAACGGGAAGTCAAACAAAATGATGAACCAAAGGACATTTATTTATTTGGTTTTTATGTGGAGGGATGGTGGCACTAATCCAATAATATTTTCTTTGACTTCGTGGGATTCAGTATTCCAAAGCGTTACAAAGTCAAAAAGGAAAAGAATTCCATTCAAAATATCCTATTTTATACAAATTCAAAGCGACGGCAATGCCAAGGGCCAAGTCAAGAGACACAATTTTTAGCTTGGAGACCCGTCTAACCCACGTCGAGGAGAACGTGGTGGGTGTGAGCACCCAGGTGGACGACCTTACCCAAAGAGTCGAAGGCCTAGAGGCAGAGGATGCCGAGATCCACACAGTTGTGAAGGCAATGAGGATCAAGCTAGAGGAGAACTTGACAGTATGCGTGCCAAGCTTGAAAAACTACAAGGCGATGTTGCCTTGTGTAAACGTGCTATGGCAGTCGAGCCAAGCACCACCGTGGAGGCTAGAAGGGTCGAGGTGCCCAAGCCTCAAACCTTTGCGGGATCACGCGACACTAAGGAAGTAGATAACTTCCTATATGGCTTAGAGCAATACCTTGCCGCGATGGGTATTGTGGACGAGGCATCCAAGGTTCAAACTGCCTCACTTTACCTCACCGACACCGCCATGTTATGGTGAAGGAGAAGGCGTCTGGACATCGAGAGAGGTACGTGCACCATCTCTACCTTCAACGATTTTAAAAGGGAGCTCAAAAGGCGATTCTATCTGGAGAATGCCGAGGATGAGGCAAGAGCTCGCCTACGAAGGTTGAAGCGGTCGGGAAGCATCCACAAATACGTGAATGAGTTCACTAGTTTGGTGCTCGAGATCTCCGATCTGTCCGAGAAAGACTCGCTTTTCAACTTCATAGATGGTCTCCAAAGTTGGGCCAAAACCGAGTTAAGGCGTTGGGGAGTTCAAACCTTTGCCGATGCCATTTCCGTGGCCGAGAGTCTCATCGACTACTCTAGCCACAAAGAGACCACCCCTAAGCCGAGGGATGAGAAGAGCAGTCATGCTAAAGGTGGGGGAGACAAGGGACATCACAAGGAGGGCCATCGAGAAGGCCACTCACCAAGGCACCGAGACTCGGCCTCTTGGAAGGGCAAGGACAAGGATAAGTCCAAGGAGTTCCAAGGAATGAGGAAGTCACCACCAAGCAGTTGCTTCATTTGCGACGATGACCATTGGACTCGTGAATGCCCACAACGACAAGCCCTTAGTTCACTCCTAGCCAAACATCGAGAAGGTAGTGACACCGATAGTGGTGATGAGGGTGCACAGATGGGATCCATGCAGATGATTTTAGCACTTCGATCGATTGCGGACATCGATAAGAACAATGGAAGTTCCATCCATAAGGGATATCGCACCGAGGGACTTAAGCCAGGGTCGATGCTCGACGTGGAGTAAGAAGACGACAAACCATCTCCAAAGGCCGAAGGTAAGGCCGAGTCACCGACCAAGCTTGCGCGGGGTAAGCAAGGTGGCATCAACAAGGATAAGCCCACGAGAGGAAATCGTGGCAACACGAAGGCTAAGTCTGCGCCAAAGGCTAGCATAAGGGTGAAGTGCTACCTATGTGAAGGACCTCATGTGATGAGGTCGTGTCCCATACAAAAGCGACTTGTTGCCTTCATCAAAGGAGTTGATGGCAAGGCACAACTTGATACGATAGCCCAAGATCGAGCTATTAAGCCAAGGGTAAAGGCGAAGCAAGCTAGGAGCCGAAGGAGGCACACCAGCAACATAGCTCAACCAAGACGCGACGAGGGCGTCACAAGATTAGGTGGGGGAGAATGTCATGTCCCGCCAAAGTGCACCAGGACCGACCGAGGAGTGCCCCCTAGGCGCACTCGGGCCAACCAAGGCAAAATGAAGTGCCTTGGGCATTTTAAGGCCAAGCATGAACCAAAGAAGGTTCTAGAACGACCTAGAGAGGCCCACAATCATCTTGAACATTTCCACAAGGATCCATGAGGTTCTCCAAAGGTTTAGACTCGTCCAAAAAGCCTTAAAAGATTCTAGAACACTCTGGAAGGTTCTCAAAGGTTCTAGAACATTCTAGAAGGACCTGGAACATCCTGGAAGCATCTAGAATATTCTAGAAGGATCTAAAATGTTTAAGAAGACTCCGGAAGACTCTGGAAAGTTTGGGACTACTCTGAAAGTCTCTGGAAATTTCTAGAAGCTTTTGGATAGTTAAGAACATAACTAGATAGTTGTAGAATATTCTAGAATACTTTAGAGTATTAGAGATATGTGTTTATAAGTATATACTTATCTAGAAAAGTGTAGGTGTTGTAGATATTTTGGGAGGCAAAATGCCAACCGTTGGATCAAATCAATCTCCACCGTCCATTGAGGAGGTTGGAAACTATAAATAGGCTAGCTATGGTCATTTGTAACCCATCCTACAACTTCATAAGTTTAGCTCTCTCCTGTAAAGCTTTCTTAAGAGTTCAATACATGGTTTCTTTCCTCGTAACTCTCTTGCCTTCTCCATTCTCGTGTGTGTTTAGCTATAGCATTCGCTTGGGAAAGGCTTGCTAACATTGTGTCGGGAGTGTTAACGTTGCACGGATTGGTTTGAGAGAATAAGTCTGTGACATTAGACTTTCCAATAGTCTCGAAGAATATGGGTTGCATCCTCGACATTTGCTCTGTGCTCATAATTCATCCCTTGTCGAACTGCGTCCGCATAAGCTTCAACTAAATTATAGGATAGCCCACTTCGATGTCAAAATATGATCACATACTAAGAATGATTAGAAATCTCACGAACTTGTAAAACACAAATCCACTGAAAGTCTAACATGAAGAACTTTAATAAGTCTCAGACCAACATAAACACAAAATTAAACATTACCCCAGAAGGTTGTTTATGTTTTTAATCTATGATTCCAGGCTAAGAACTTCAATTCTTTTTCACGGTTGCGAATGGTGTTTAAAAAGGCGCACCTAGGCGCTAAGGCGAGGCAACTTACTTGCGCCTTACTTTAATAAGGCGTGCGCCTCTCGCCTTGTGCCTCAGATATAAAAACCCAATCGCCTTAGTGCGCCTTTTGCCTTTTTTAGCACTAGTTGCGAACTTTATGATATCAACAAACTTGGGCTGATGGAGGAAAAGCAAAACACAAAAAGTGATGGTAACCATAACAAAGAACATGTTGAAGAAAAGGCGTCAAATAAATGAATCATCAACGACACAAGCAAAGCAAGAAAGGAAGCTACTAACCTTCATAGAAGCTTCACCAACCAAAAAGTCATCCACGTCGGGCTGTCCAGACAATTCATGGCAGTTTGCTCCATTTACCGAACCTACATTAATTTGGAATTGATGCAAAATCAGATTCAATCCGGTTTACGGGATGGGTTTAATATAAGAATCAAAAATTAAGTTTTAAATTGCTTGATAGAGTTGAGAAACAAGAGGGATAAAATGCAGTTTTGAAAGTTGTATAATTTTGAGTTAACTTACATTTGTCTTACATTTTCTCTTCTCTTTTCATTTCGAATTGAAATGATTTATTTTTATACATGATTATAGAAATTGATCACCCTCTCTTTCTCTTTCCTATCAAGCACGCTTAAATTTTATTTTCTTTCTACTTTTTCTCTCAACCAAACAAAGCATTAGGCAATAAAGAAAAATACCTCCATATGTAGTTCTAATTGATGCAGCAACATCAGCACTGACATTTTCGCTAAGCTATTTCTTCAATTCACAATGAACCTGGATAACACAATCACACATTTATATATAAAATTAAATACCTCAATGATTTCTCGTAGGAGCGAACTAACAAGCAATGACTTAGATGCAAACAAAAGCTTTGGTCGATTGCCCTAAAACAGTTGTATAATATAACTCAGCATTAATGGGAGAACCAAGCTAATTAAAACCGGTGAAATGTAAAAGTACTGAAGGATCCTTTAGAATAATATTAATAAGCACAAAATCAAACTTACTTCCTGAACCTGAGCAAGGGTTGCGACCTTCTCAGTACCAATGGCCAAAACAGGTGGTTCATAAGCCAAAACAACATTGTCCCAATTTGTTATTTTCTCTGCATACGAGCAACATCAATTTAAAAGAAACGAAAAGGTCTAATGAAACGTGGCAAAATTTTAAAATGGAGGGCTAACAACAACCTCTGCCACAACATAGATAAAGTTTGTAATGATTCAAAGTAAAATTTTAAAATTTAAATAATTATCAAAATGGGCACAAAATCACTTACCCACAACATCATGAGAAGGAACTTGAGCTTCATTCAATGTGGTAACAATCTTCTTGACCTCCTTAGTTGTCTCATTCTACAACAAAATTACTACCCCTATTTTGAGTACACATAATTTTTATGTATAAAACATGTAATAAACTACAAATCCGATCTCAAAACATAAGAGAGCTATTTAAATATCGAATGTTAAACACAAAACATAGTATCACGCGATGCTGGAGATAATTTGGGATCAGAAAATAATAGATCAAAATTTTGAATTGAAAAAAAAACAATCAATTAAAAGTAGGAGAGAAGAAGAAATCGTGCTCGTCGTCAGTGGTGCTCATCGAGCGTTATAGACTCATCCTTAATTATATCATTAAATATGTAGAACTTACTAATAATTATTTCTAATAAAAATATAAAAGACTAAACTATTTTTAATAAAAATAAGAGCATATTAATATAATTTATAAATAATAAGTTTAAATTTATTATTTATTTTCTAATTAAAATCGAATTTATTAAATGTATAAATATAAAAGACTAAACATTAATAAAACAAATCTACCAAAAATGTCATGTCACATCACTTAACTACAATTAGTGGCCAGTGATAATTTGTAACATAATTGATAGTTAAATAACCATTTATTACAATTAAAATTTTGCTAACTAAAATTAACTTTGAGACGGTTTAATGACATAATTTTTCACTACAAACAAACATATTTTTTCAACTTGTAAAAATACATTTTGCAACAATTAACCCTAATGTCATCAACATACCTACTATGCCAACAACTCACAAAATATTTTTAGTACCTAGATTCTAAACCCTTCATTGTACGGCAAACCAAAAGGGGATTTGAATTCCCGACGGCAACTTAATTGGGACCATGGTCATCCACACCTGAAATCAATGCCTGGTCTTGTTGTCGTGTCCAGCAACGCCCCGAAATCACAGAAGGCAACGAAACTTCCGCCACATTCAATTTATCGTTGACAAGTGGATCATCTGTCGCATTTACTTGCTTCTTGACATGACAAATAAGATCTTAAATCGGAACAACATTCGCAGCAGGATCCTTATCTCCGCCGACGAATTGGAGATAAATTTTTAGAAATATAAATGTTTGGCCATTGACACATCGATGGACCAAAGTCTGTAGTTCGTCTACAATTGGAACATTCTATAATAAGTTGTCACCATCGTACCCGCACTCATAAAAGTAATTTAAGGAGGCTATTATTTTTTGTTTAATCGAGGGAAGAGTTTGGTCAACAATATAAAGTGAGTAGTCTGTTTATATATATATCAGTATATATTATTATTATTATTATTAAAAGTTTATGTTTATTTACATTTCGCGTGAGGGGTACGCGTGAGAGACGAGCAAACCTGTTTGTCGCATTATTTTTGTTGCCGCTTTGTCTTTTTTAACAAATAATTTTTAAGAAGTTTTCTCATGTGCCACTGTTGATATGCATTGTTGATGGTCTAGGTAAGCCTAGTGTCGCGGACTTATTTTTCTCCCGATGATCCGTGTGGCATTAGCACTCCTGACACAATAGCTAACACACACAAGTACAAAGAAGGCAAGAACACTTTCAAGAAAAAGAAACTTGTATTAAACTTAAGAAAGCTTTACAAAAGAGTTAAACTTGAGAACTTATGGGATTTATGGGATGTGTTACAAATGAGAAGGTGACCCTATTTATAGGCTCTCACCTCCTCAATGGACGGTCGAGATCGTTTTGACAACAGCTATTATTTTGTCTCCAAAAATATCTACATGGCCTAGTGATCTCTAGATAATTTCATAGTTATCTAGTTATGTCCCTAACTATCTATAATCTTCTAGATTACTCCAGAGACATCCAGAGTTGTTCCGATCCTTCCGAAATTGTCCCGAGCTTTTTCGAGCCTTCCAGAGTCTTCCAGACTTGTGTGGATTTGGGTAGAAACTTCTGGAACCCCTAAATCCATGTGGGATTTTAGAACCATCCTTGGTTCATGCTTGGCCTTAAAACGCCTACATTTTGCCTTGGTTAGCCTGAGTGCACATAGGTGGGGTTCCTCGGTCCGCCTTGGCACACCTAGGTAGGGCGTGACACTAGGCATAAGGTTTCATAATCTATGGTTTTATCTGCCATTTATTATTGCTATAGGGTAGGTTTCCTTGTTCAGTAGGGATAAAGTTTCAATACATGTTTGCAAATGTTGGCACTGAGTTTAAATATATATTTTATGTGTAGATAGGGAAAAATATATATTCTAATAAATTTGAAGAATTTGAAGATAATAGCAATGTAGAGATTTTAAAGATTGATCTGAGATGCATGTACACGGTCTCTTCATTTTGTCTTTTTGCTCCTTTTGTACCATTAGATTTCTCAATCAGTTCTCTTCATGTTTTCTTCTTTCTCAGCCATTGGCAAGTGCATATGGACTTGCTAAACACAGATTGCCCTTTCTTCTGGAATAAAATAATGCAAGGTAGTTCATACAGTAGGGAACAACTTTCTTAGCACGTAAAGCTGTCACCCTTCCTGTGGTCTCAAGTTTTCTTCAGGGGTGGCAATCGGGTGAAAAATAATCGAAAATCGTAAAAATTTGAACCAATAGGTATAAAAATAACTGAAATCTTCACCCACGGGCACGAGAATAGGCGAAATTTTATAATCGAAGCTCAAATGAAGATGGAGTCGGGAATTGCTATATCCGAACCGTAGGAATAACTCAATCGTACCCGTATAAATCACTATAAGGATCCTTGAAAATATCCGCAAGAATCTTGATATTTTACAAAGTTTGATGGCTATAAGGATAATTTACCTATTTTCATCAAAAATCTAATTTCACTTGTGTATGGTCAGGTGGAGTAAATTCAAAAATTCTTCGTAAATTATATAAAAATAATTATAATGGTGTCTATATATTGTTGTAAACCTCGATATGTATTTTAAATAATATGAATATTTGAATGTTGAAAGGTCGTACAAAATCCGTAAAGAATGAGTATGGGGACAAAAAAATCCTCAAAAAGTTTAATAGAAATTTCCTGAAACTATACCCGCAAGTATTGAAGACGAAATAAAAAATGCAAAATCGTCCCCGATCCGCCCGTTGCCACTCATATGTGTAACTTGAGATTTCTTTGTTATTCCTCCCAGGCTCCCCACATACTTGTTATTCCTCCTTTCTGCCTTCAAATGACTTTTTTTTCTATTTTCTTTTGCGATTTTTGCTACTTTGTTTCAGGCCAATGTGTATGCGTTATTCATGTTTCCTTTGTTTTGGGTCTTACTGGCCTTACCTGTATGTTTTTCTTTTTTTTTTCTATTAAAAAAAAGCAGGTTCTGTCTGCGAGAAAAATACGTAGTTCATAGAGTACTATAGAAATCGGTTTCATTACTCTTAGCAACATGATTATTTATGATATCTTCCAACTTCCATCATCACTGCTGGGCACATTGCACCCTCTGGGCACCACCAGGCATATCATCGTCTTCTTCGTATGCTTCCTGCGCTGCTTGCTGCTTCCTCCTCAGCTCCTCTTCAATGTTCACATCATACATTGTGGTCTCCTCGCACTCGTCTAACTCCATATCACTCAGCTGAGATGTTGGTTTCGGCGGCAGGATAGCCTCCAGTGCCTTAACCTGATCAGGGCTAAGAGAATCAGGGAACTCCACAGTGAAGTGAATGTACATTTTGCCCTTCATGAATGGCTTCTGGTATAACGGCATTCCCTCGTCATTGATTGCCTTGAAGGAATCTGGAATAACATTGTGAAGTTATTAATCGAGCAATGAATGGAAGAAAGACTTTTGACTACAAATTTACACATCCACGAGGACTTACCAGGCTTCACAACCTCCCCAGGATTTGACTTGATTAGAAG
This sequence comes from Hibiscus tridactylites, assembly GCA_958450335.1. Lineage (NCBI taxonomy): Eukaryota > Viridiplantae > Streptophyta > Magnoliopsida > Malvales > Malvaceae > Hibiscus > Hibiscus tridactylites. The sequence goes on along the minus strand of OY288291.1, from coordinate 57,042,579 downwards.
CTGTCGCCCGTCAAGATGGGTAATTACAAACTGAAAGCCGCACAAAGCCTCGGTAAGAGACAATGTGTGCTCCACAAAAAGGTCTTCGCCCTTTCTCTTGAACTTTGGATGGTCCTTCTGCTGGAGAACAAAGACTATGTCCCCAGTGACGGTATCAGGCTGCAAAATACACCAAAAAACAACAAATTAGTCATGAAACCGAGAGCATACACTAAATTGCACCACTATTACATATACATACCGCCTCATCAGCTTCGCCTGGGAATGTAATCTTTTGTCCATTCTGCATACCCTTCTCTACAACAACTTCCAAAACCTTCTTCTCCGGGACAACCTTCTCACCCTTGCACTGAGGGCAGCGATCCTTATTCGCTGATCGTTTCACCAGTACCCTTACACTCATTGCAAGGATGTTGCATTTGCTGAATCATGGAAGGACCAAGGTGCCTAATCGAAACCTTCATACCAGAACCCTGGCAACCGGAGCACTGCATTGAAGCTCCCGATTTCGAGCCCTTGCTGTCATGAATAAATAACACATTCCACGTAAGCAAACACTACCAGAAATTCGAATACAGACATAAACAACGAAAACACAAACTCACCCATCGCATTTCGAGCATATCACATTGCGGGAAAGAGAGAGTTTCTTTGAAGTACCAAGGTAAAGGTCCTCTAGAGACACCTTAAGAGGGTGAACCACATCCTCTCCCCTTCTCTGTCTTCGACCGCGACTGCTACCACCTATTCATCAATAACAACAACAAATAAACACCATAATTCAACCATATCCCAATTCTCCTAAAGCTAGTTCAACACCATAATTCAATCATATCCCAATTCTCCTTCATCAGGTTCCATTAGGCATTAAGCAATCAAATAATCTGATGTATCTAAAATAACATGACCGCATACCAAATTTTGATTGCAAGGGATAATGAATTAAACAAAAGTAGTATGATTTCTATTTCCCTAAACCCTATGCTTAAATCAGATTCTTCTAAATCAAAGCATGACAAGAATTAAACTAAATCGCTCACCTCCAAACGGGCTACCACCAAAGAAGGAGGAGAAGATATCAAACGGGTCATGGGCCCCGGCTCCACCACCCATTCCTTCCTTGAGTGCATCCTCACCATACTGATCATAAATCTCACGTTTCTCAGGATCGCTCAACACCTCATAAGCTTGAGCCAACTCTTTAAACTAACCCAGAAAACAAAAAGGCAAACTTAGCAATAAAATCATCACACCCATAATGAATCAAAAGAAACCCAGAAAAAAAGACTATACCTTTTCAGGATCACCGCCTTTGTCTGGATGGTTTTTGATGGCGGCTTTCTTATAAGCCTTCTTCAAATCATCCGGGGAAGCGTTGTTGGAAACACCCAGAATCTCGTAGTACCTGGTGTTGTTACTCTTCTTGGGTGCTCTTCCGAACATCTTGATCTCAAATTCGGAATCTTTCTTTGGGTCTTGAGAGAAACAGCAAGAAAAGGAAAGAATCAATGGGGTTTTGCTTGGGGGAGGGGAAATGGGGACACTTTATAAGAGAGGGTTTAAAGGAGGAATTGAGTTTTGAGAGAATAAAGAAGGCTCTAGAATTCTCTCACCTCTCTGTTTCTTTCTTTGCCGTTGCGAATAACGGGAGAAGGGGTGACAAATAAATTAAAATAATAACACAAAGGTCACTAAACTTAATTTCTAAGTTCATTTAGATCACACATCTTTAACCTAATCGAATTACATCATTAAAATTTTTATTATTAATATATTAAGTCACTTATACTGACATATTTTTTTTTAAATAACGGAAAACTGATTTTTTTCATATTATAATTAAATAATATTTAATTGAAAATTTAAATATTTGTGTTCGGATTTATAAAAAAATTAATTATTTTTTTTTGAATTTATTTAAATGAAGTATTTGAGAAAGTTCCAAAAAAAACATTTATATAATTGATTAAACATTATTTAACAATTACGTGCGGATAATATGTTAAGTAAAAATATCGATTTTAATTTTTTTGTTAAAATTATTTAAAAATGTTTATAAATGACTTATTTTATTAATAATAAAAATTGAATGATGTAATTTGATTAAATTAAAGATTAATTTAAATTTAATAATCTAAAAATGTAAATTGCCCTAATACAAAGCTAACGTAAAATTTATTTTCTAGATTTTTCTTTTATTGTATTACTTTAATCTTTAATATTATTCTTTTTATTTCAAGTTAGTTTTTTTTAAATTACTGATTAATTGACGATCATCGTTGAAACTAATGAGTGGTCTCTATGAGAAATAAGATAATATCAATCTTAAAAGACTTAAGTTCAAATAATTTTATTTATATGGTCTAATATCAAAATGTTAAAAATATATATAAACAAACACAACATTATAATCACCACATGACTATTAAAAAATAAAGACCATCAGTTAAAATTGACATAATAGATTTATATGACCTAACATATTGTTTAACAAAAAAATGAATAAAATTTACATATGATTATTAATCTCTCAAAATAATGTGTTGATCATTTGATCATTCAACTTTTACATGGTGCAAAATAAGCATTAAAATTCTTATTCTACATATGATATGTTGAAATTAATAAGAAATGTTTTGGCTGTCCAATTAGTGGTCTAAATTAATAAAGTGTTCAATAAACATAATCGTTTATTAAGTTAAATAAATGGAATATGAATAAATTTTATATGTTAATTTAATAAATGAACAAACGCGAACGTAGGTGTGTTCGGTTCGTTTATGTTCACGAACAAGTTCACTTATAAAGATGAAAATGCTTATGGATTTATCTAAATACTACTTTTTATTATTGATAAGGATGTGATGTAAGTTCATGTTGAAATGTAAGTTTTATTTTGTTGTTTATATTTTATTTATTTATTTATTTATTGTTAATTTAACTAATACTAATATTTATGAATATATAAATAAACATGTTCACGAACGAATAAACAAACACGTTTGTGAACACTTAAACGAACACGTTCATGAACACATAAACGAACACATTTGAGAACAAAAAAAACAGACACGTTTGTGAGCACTTAAACGAACATGTTCATGAACACTTAAACAAACATGTTCGCGAACACTAAACAAGTGAACACAAACACTTTCAAAAACAAATAAATGAATACGAACACAATATTAAAAATTTAAACAAACACAAACCGAACATAAACACCTTTAAAAATTAACAAACAAACATGAACATATCCTTATTCGGTCAAACTCGATTCATTTACACCCCTAGTTAATAGTTATATGTATTTAAAATTTTATATTTAATAATATTTTTCAATATTTCTAAAAACACTCAGAAAAATGCTACAGTGTGGTCCCATCATTGCATGTGTGGTTGATCTTCTTAACCGGGCAGGTTTTCTGCAAGAAGTCGAGGAGTTCATTCATGGGCGAGTCATCCATGTTGTACCAGAATTCATGCCAGACCAGTACCCGACAGCAATTTTAAACTCTTCTCATTTCGCTTTATTATGATTGTGGGAGATTAGATATTTAGTTTTAGCATACTGAAAAGAGATTTAGTCTGTCTCATACATCACACAAGGACGGAACTATGATTAAACTATAAGGGGAATAAATTAATTAATTTTAAAATAAATAGAGTTCTAAAAAAACATTAAATCATAGAAAATTAAGGTTTAACTTTAATAAATTTAAAATTAACAGGTCTTAAAAAGTGATTAAACTAAAAACAAATTGAGGATCAATGTTTAATTTCATTAATTTTATCTTAAAAGGTCTTAAAAATAATAAATCAAATTTTTAAGGGTAAACTACATAAATGACCACTTTACTATTGCAAAAGTTGTGATCTGACTACATTATTTTTTTCGTCACAACTAAACCACCAAACTATTTAAATGGTATCAATGTGACCACCAGTCGTTAAAGGTTAACAAAAGGGTGACGTGACAGTTACAAAAAATAATGGTATAATTACACATTTAGTTCTCGTTACTTAAGAACTCTATCAATTTAGTCCTAAATCCTCACCATATTACCCTAAAAATTAAACCCTAACCTATAAACCCTAAATTGTAACTTTAAACCTTAAATTGAAACAAATGTCCCTAAATTCTAAACCCTTACATCTAAACCCCTAAACCTTGTAACCTAAACTAACTTTTTATACCCTAAAACTAAAGCGCTTGTATAAGATATTAATCCTTTAAATTAATTTATCGATAATTGGATTAAAAAAATATTAAATTTTATGTAGTGGTAGTGGCGTTACAAAAATTTAGAATTTAGAGTGTTAGCGAAGGAACACAGGTCCCGTGACTACCTCTCTTAGTTGCCACGCTTGACAACGACTATACCGAAGCAATCATTGCAAAACGACGCCGTCCCTCCGACAATTTAATTGTTTTTAACTTTTACCCCTCCCCTCCTCTCCTCGGCGTGCTTTAGCCGATTGCAGTCCTCACAGTCTCAAATTCAATCGACGAAAAAAAAAACAAATAAAACCTGAAGAATTCCATTTCTTCTATATGCTGACTGATTCCTTCGTTGAAATTGAAGATAAAAAAAATTGGTAGGGATAAGAAGAAATATCAAGGAGTTCGACTCTGTTGACTCATTGATTGATTTGACTGAGTGAGTGGCAGATCATCGTCAATCCAACGCCTTAAAAAGGTACTGTTACTTCCTTTTCAACTTTTTTTTGGACTGGAAAAAATGCTGAAAAAGTTTACTAGCTTTTGAGTTTCTAGCTCGGCGGTGATAATTTGGGAGATCTGTTACTTTATCGGGCCTAATTGGGTGGTAATTAGTGTAATTTACAATGATTTGGACTTCAATGTGGACAGTTTATTAATGGAAGGACTTGAAAAAGGTTGTCCATTAATGAACAAAAATGGAAATAAATTCTGGGTTTTCCCTTTTTTATTTATTTTTATATGGAAAGTATGAATTCTGTTTTTTGGGGCTATCTTATTGATGGGTTAATGATGGTTTGCAAGGGAGTGACAGAACTGAGAAAGGTTGATGGGGAATATATGGTTAATTCACCTGGCATTAACAAAGTGAACCCAAGATCCAAACTTCAAAGGTTGGTTGACAATGTCTTTGGATATTTTATAATTACTCCTCTGTGACCGGGTTTTACTGTATTCTACTTCTTCAATGCTTGTAATTTGTAGGGTTATCGAAATTAGGGTTTAAATTGACTGTTAACATGGAATTTAGGCTTCATGTGTATGGGCAGCACAAAAATGGTCAAATACATTCTGGAGTTTTAGTCATCTCATAAGTTAATTTGACAATTCAATTGTACCTAGCTCCTTGAGAACACTGGGTTAGCCATGTCTTTGATGCTTTTGTGATTTATGTATTCAATAATTTGTTGTTTTAAGACAGTTTGGTCCTCTCATTATGTGAGTTTTAACCTTTAATGGCTCATGAAAGAATTGCCCCTTTCTTCTACTGGTGGTTATGGTCTAAGTTTGTTCTGTGTTATTCTTTCTTTTGTGGTAATAAGGGAGTTTCCTTGAAATTAATCCAATTTTGACCAATCTGTCTCTTATGGATCATATTGTGAAATGGTATTCTTTTTTTTGTAATATCTGAACAGTGAACACTTGTTACATTGATTCTTGGATGTGTATCATATCAGCTAGATGCTTACACATTGGATCAGATAGATAGGAATTACTCTCAGGAGAATTGTTTGTCTCATTGCTCAGCATTCTTTATGGTTTCTTTTCCTCTAGAGTTTGTGAAGTATCATTTCATCGATTGCAACTATAGGATTTATTTTTCAAGCAAATTTTCTTGCAGGCTTATCTAGTTGAGTTGTCATAGTTGGTACCATGGGTGTCTCAGGAAAATGGATCAAAGCATTGGTTGGCTTGAAGAAAACAGAAAAGTCACAATCTTCAGAGAAGGGAGAAAATGTTAGTATGAATGTTCTTTTTTCTTAAAAGAATTCTCCTTTTGGAAATTATATTTGGGTATGTTCATGTGTAATCTCATGTGGACCTCTTCAAAAATGATGAAGTGATGATATATTTTCACCAAATTTCTACATATCCTGTGCACATTAAGTGTTCATGCTGTGGATTAATTCCTTTTTCCTGGACTTGGGCACAGTTGACTAATCTGGCATAAAGGAGAAAAGGTGTTTTGTGGTAACTTACATGCAACAATTATCCTCGTTAGCTAAAATCAATATGTGATTTCTGTTCTCTTCATCCATCCTTGTTTATGATGCTATATGTCATTATCAGAATGATTGCACACTTGGTGATGCTTTTTTCCCCCCATTTTCTGGTCTTATTGTAGCTTGTAGAAAGCAAACATGATTTGATACCCGACCTATAGCAGGACTTCTTCCTTAAGAGCTTACTGTAAAACTTCATAGTTTGAGTTTCATCGATAGGGATAGAAGTTTGAATTTGTTTCTCTTCGATTGTATAATTTCAATATCAAAGATCCACTCTTAAAATATTTAGCAACAATTGAGAAAAATTACCTTTGCATAATAAAGGTTGCTGTTTGTTATTTTAGTCTCATGAATAGCAGTTCTGATTTGTCTGTGGTGGTGAAGTCGTCAAAGTTATGCATTTTAGAATATTATTTATGACTTTTGTGTGTGTACACACACGCACACACACATAATATTTTTGAACATTAGGAAGTTAGCACTTAAATGATGTTTCTAGCTAATATTTTTGGTCTTTGGTTGCTAGAGGGCAGCTACTAGCAAATTTCGTCACCAAAGAAAGCATTCTGTCGAGTTTGACACGGATAAACTTCAAGAAGAGTTGGATCAGAATGCTGCGTCAATAGCCAGAGATGCTAACACTCTTGCAACTGCAGATGCTGCTGGCTCCCCCTCTGGTTCACTTCAAGTGTGTGATACAACTGTTAATGAACTTGCTATGGAAGAATTGGCTGCCACAAGGATACAAACAGCTTTTCGTGGGTTTCTGGTATTAATTCCACTTCTTCATCTCTTAGCCATGTCAAATGAGAATTTAAAATACTCTTTATGTCCCAAGTTGTTTGGGATGGTTTGACTTTCATAAAGTTCAAGACAATAGTTGCAATTTTGATTTAATCTTTATTTTAAAAAAGAACATCCTTAGAATGTTGAAAATATCTTTTGTTTTCAGTAATTGATAACCTGGGACTTTCAAAAATTAAACTAGGGACAAAAAGAATGAGTTGGCTGATGTTGCTTTTTTTTCCTGGATCTATAGTGAGTGCATTTTAGCATGCACTCATTTTTACACGTGTTATGCATTCTGTATGTGCATATGTTTGTGGATGTGGCTTGATTATTCTTATATGTTTTAGGTGGTAAAGTAAGTCTAATCACTGATGCATGGTCTAACTTTGTTCATGTTATATTTCTTCATTTGATCAAATCATAAATTCTTATACAGTTTGAAGGCTATTTTTAATAAAATAAAATTCATTGCATTTCTTCCTAACTGTGTAGAATACGGGTATATTCTTAACAAGAAGGGTCTGGCTTGTAATATTTACCTTTCACCTGAACTGTAATTAAATAAGTAATTTAACTTCATAATTCTTCTGACTGAAGACTGATGGAATTGAAATGTATTTTACTTAAATGTCAGGCTAGAAGAGCTTTGCGAGCCTTGAAAGGATTAGTAAGGCTGCAGGCCCTTGTTAGGGGTCATGCTGTAAGAAAACAAGCTGCAATGACTCTTCGCTGCATGCAAGCTTTGGTGAGAGTTCAGGCTCGTGTTAGGGCAAGGCGTGTTCGATTGGCATTAGAAAGTGAAACTTCCCAACAGAAACTTCAGCAACAACTTGCAAATGAGGCTCATGTTAAAGAAATAGAGGCAAGGAACATTAAATATTAGTTCATTATTCATCTCAAACAACACACCTATTTATTCACAGGCACACATGAAATAGAGTTGAATTCAAGCATGCATGATGGCTTGCTTCTTGTTGTGTGTGTGTACATGTGTCTGTATTCATTCATTATCTCAAGATTTAAATTTTAGGATCTTACATTCAAAAAAAAAATTAGGATCTCGATGTGGCATCATATTCTTCTATTGTGTGAAGCTGATGAATTACTTCACTTGTTCGAGTCAAATCTCCTTTAGAATGCAAGTGACTACAGACAACGATTTGCAGCTTGTAAATCTGCACAAAAATGGTGATAAAATTCCAATGCTAGAATTCATACCTAGTTGAGACTTTAGAATGAGGTTATCCATCCTTTTCATAATTGGAGGCATAGATGTCGGTAAGTTGCTGAATGCTTCATACGACTTCTGATTAAATGCAGGAAGGGTGGTGCGATAGTATAGGATCTGTTGAAGAAATTCAATCCAAGTTACTAAAGAGGCAGGAGGCTGCAGCTAAACGTGAGAGAGCCATGGCATATGCTCTGGCTCATCAGGTAAGATATGATAACAATATTGTTATTTAGTAAGCAGTAAATTTTGCAGTCCAACGACGATCTTATTATTTTAGGAATGAATGGCTTACCCCTCAAAGCAGTGCTCAGATGGCACGAGGGAGAAATTTTTTTCAATGTTGCAATACATCTCTATCAAATTGAATTGAATTTTGCCATATCAGTTGAGTTAGAAATGGTAAAATGGGTAGCTATAACGTGTTCAAGCAATGCTTTTATTGTAGTTGGAGCTTTTGATTAGTCTCGGAACCTTCTATAAAAGTTCTCCTGACTTTGTTTCCTACTTATTTTATGTGACCACATCTTTAAAAAAATGATATCAGTATTTTCTGCATTAAAACTTCTCTCTTACCACTATTTTCTTATATATCTATGGTTTCTTTATTCGATGATTGCATGTGATTCTCTTCAATTTTGTGTATTTATTTAAGAACTCATCCCTAAGAATAGGTGTCATTGGAATGATAGAGTGAGCTCAGTGTAATTACTGCTCTTTTTTTACCGAAGGAGAAGATATAGAAAGAGAGGAAAAAGTTGTGGATGCTTGGGCTGTTTTATTTTTTGCTACTTTGGTTTTGTTGTTTACTGATGGAAAATTGATAATTTGCTATAAAATAAAAGCAAATAATAAACAGGAAATTTCTATTTAATCCAATATGCACAAATGACAAGAAAAGCAAATGGCAATTAAAAAGAATCCATATTTTGAAGTAAAATCATACATTTTTTATCTACACACACACACACACACACACACATATATATATATATACATCATTAACATTATTGTTTGATTCTTCTTGATAATCACATTTGCTTTCTTGTCCCCGTAGTCCCACGCTAAAGTGGGAAAAACTGTTAAAAAATTCAGTTCTGCTCTTGGTTAATTTTGTTACCTGGTTGATATGTCATCATCTCTCAAGCCTTTGTTATTAGCATCAACCTCCTCTGACAGTTTATGTTGCATGCCAAAATCTTGTATAAAACTGCTTAACCCCTACTAATCACCTGATTCTTTGATTGTTCGATTGTACTGTTCTCTTAGAATCATGTCAATGGCTGATCTCGTTTTAGCTAGTGTTAAGAGTTTAGACCTGTTTGTGCAGTGGCAAGCAGGATCAAGACAGCAGTCTATGCCTGCTGGGTTTGAACCAGATAAAAGCAGCTGGGGTTGGAACTGGCTGGAAAGGTGGATGGCTGTACGTCCATGGGAGAATCGTTTTCTCGACATCAATCTTCGAGATGGAGTAATGATATGCAAGGATGGTTCTGCAGAGGGAAACAATGGTGCCAGTTCTCAGATAAAACCAGCTATCAAGAAGCTAGCTGCATCAAATCTTCATGCTAACCTGTCAAGTCTAAAGACAGGTCCATTGCATTCTGGAGGGAGTGATTCTCCACCTGGTAAGTCAGCAAATGTGCTAGAAGCAGTCAATGCATTGTCTTCCAAGCCAAAATCCAAACCAGTCATTGAAGATTCAGTTGAAGAATCTGGCATAAGACCCGTTATTACTTCAAGATCACGCAGCAATCCTAAAGAAAGGTCCATAAAATCAGATAAACAGCCAAAGAAGAGATTGTCCCTACCTAACAATGGTAAGTTCCAACTTCCAAAAGAAATAGGTATATTCTCCTTGATGTAACCCTCTACCGGAGAATATAGTGGATTGGTAATAGGTCATCCTATTCTGCCGTCTATGGTGAATGCATGATAATTTTCAACCGTCTGCTCCCTGATTTTTTTTTCTGATTTATACCGGTGGTTTTCAAAAGAAGTGCATGATGTAAGAATGTTGCTCTGGATCTTTATTCCATGAAGCCCAATGCTTATCATTGTTGTTCACAGTTATATGTTTACTGCTAATTTTAGGTTTTACCAGGTTCTATTCAATTATAGCATCACACTTGCACTCATTGCTCATTTTGCTAATTTCTTGTTCCAATGGTTTGATTTGAGCAGGGGGAGTTACCGGAACTGAAACCAGCAAACCTGGCAGAACTGCTGCAAAAGCGACGCCAGGCTCTCACAAGCTGATGAAGGACAGGTCCAAGTCCAACGGAGAAAGGGACTTGAATCCTGCAAAAAATATGGCACAGGCTTTTGATATTTAAGGAAGTATCTGTGAAGACAAACCTGTTGGGTTGCCATCCACCCAGGTCTTGTTTTACAATGTACATGTGTATCAAATTACAGCGCGATAATGGCTTTATTTTCCAGTCATAAAATTGAGGAGTGGCTCCGCTGTGGCGGGGGAGTGGACTTGAGATTGGTTTAGCTTGGTCTGCTATGGGAATAAGCCAATAAGGTCAGTAGATTCTATGTGTTAATGTTGTAATGAGCTGTGATTAAATGTAAGAAAACCACTTGTGATTTGTGTGAATCAACTGAAACTGAGTTTAAGCCTGGTTTGAAAATTTTACATTTTTTACAAGAATTGCATGATATCTGTCTTTGTTATACGATCGAGCCGATGCCATTTTCTGTAGAGCTTATTGCGTATTGTGATATATGAAACCTGATCGATTTCAAGTGAACTCAACTAATGTATAAAATATCGAATATAAACCGTTACAGAAATAAACTACCGGGTAATATAGTATCAGCTAATGATATATGAAATGAAATGTTTACAAGAAAGTGAGCTCGTTATAACATAAATCGACCTGTTCCTTTTTTGTGCAATGAATTTCTACCCCCTACACCTTTTAATTCCTTTGTTCCTAACTGTAAACCCTCTATTTAAACAATCAATGGCGTTATAATCTTTTTCTATGGTCTTGCAAGTACAATACTTGCAAAATGTGTAAGGACTAGGCTTTAAAAATGTTGTTTCTCCATGAAATGTCAAACTGTGTCGAGTCAACAGCATCGGACACACCCCTAGCGAAATCCTCGGTACTGGTACATAACCCAACCCTTCACATTCTTCTCGTTTTCTCCTCGAAGTTATCTTTTCTCGCAACAATGAAAAAACAAGAGCAAGAATTCGGCAGCTTGTATGGTTTTAAGCAATTCAAGAAGCAAGATTTGTGACCCCGAAGTATAGGGTCTTCTGTTGGAAGGCATTGATGGCATAATCAACCTGAAAATGACCAAGTGGAGACTTGAAGCGAAGACCGTATCCAAGGCCAACTCCAGATCCTGGTTTCCCTTGTCTCAATGCTGGATTTCCTGAAACTCGTTTATTAAACCGTAAGGCATATAAGAAGCAATTCAATGCTAGATGATAATTGTTCATGATGCGGATCTCGAAGAGCAAGCAAAACAGATCGGAGAAGTAAACGACCGGAATGCTTTTGATGCATGAAAAGAACTATTCAAGAGAAGAATACGAAGAGGTCAGCAGGCGCCAACAGCCCAGCTTCCCACTAGGACTTTCAGGGTGGACATAGTCGTATGATAAATACAAAAACGAAGCCGATGCTTCATGAGCTTAGAAAGCCAAATCATGCTATTTTAAACATTTTATACAAAATGCAACTAGTTGAGAAGTAACAAAAGGTCGGAAATAATGTTAAGCAAAATTCTAGAAGCATAAGTTTTGATTATCATTAAGATACAACTTTGTAAGCAAGTAGATGAATGAGACTCACCAGGTACAAGCCGACCCGATCCCAAATCTGTTCCACAGTCCAGGAAAACAGAACCTTCCAACATCTTGCTCTGAATGCAGCAAACAAATGTCAATACACATGCAATGACGTAGCCAACGCTTTATTCTCACAGATTCCAGAATAGAATGTACTCGATATAACTTACATATAAACCGACTAAGTACTTCCAATCTAGACATAACCAACATTTTATTTATTCAGTTTTCAGTTCGGTTTGGTTTCTGATCGCTCTTTTCATCTAACAGCTATCTTGGTGAAGTGAAGAAATTTCATATGATACATACATACAGCACCATGGGACATGGCAGTTAAACATGCTCATTAAAGAGCTAGATGAGGGAAAATACTGAATATAGATTCTTAGAATGCAATGCTCTCTATATAACAATAAGCAAATAGTAATTACATACCAAAGGAATTGTCACTTCAGTATTAGCGACCAAACACGATCTTCCAGATCCAACAGCACCTTCACCATACCCTCGCACACTACCTAGACCGCCGATTGCAAATGCTTGATATGGAGCCATATCTCCTACAATCGAACCACCTGTCAAGCTGTCAGAAAAAAGGCAAGAATTGAGCAAATTTAAAAAATATACGACACCTATCTAGAGCGGGATTCATGCACTTTTGAAGTCAAGCCAGGAATTCCAATCAATTTTCTCTGCACTATTACTTGCCTTGTCAAGAGAAAGGCTGGTCCAAGTTTGATGCCCTTCGACGCAACAAACTTGAAACGGTTGAAGATTAGCCACTTGGATAGAACTGGAATCCCTTGCTCTATTTGCATAGTAAACTGAAATAAGTAGAAATTCCAGTTAGTGCCCTTATTCAATATACATGAAAGGCATATTTCACTAAGCAAGTTGCAGAGAAATGAATAAATTACACGAGAAAAACTGTGATCGGTTGCCTTCGCATATTGAGATTCTTGCTTTAAGACTACCATACTGTCATGAGCATTGCCACTGCACAAGAATTAAATTATTGTCAACAATCAGTTCGTCATATTGTTGAGAATTGGAAAAATAGTCATCCTTACCTGCAAGTGACGGGAAACCCGTCAAGATCTCTGGTAATGGAGCGGCCATCATCACTCAACAGGCGAACATTCTGTAGGGTGAAAGTCTATAAGTAACAAAATTTCCTCGAAAGAGAACTGATGATTACGAGTTACTAATGAGTATGACAGTAGCAAGCTTTGTCCAAACCTCAAATTTTATGCTTGTCGTGCTGCTCCATTTAGAACTGGCGGGTTCATTTAGATCCAATCCAACTGACAATCGAGACAAATTCACGCCTCCACTCCCTGAACGAGAGAAATTGTCCACAGGTACACCATGGACTCCAATCTCAGGAGAAAGTGAGTGCTGGAACAAATAATTATAAATAAGAACTATATCCACACTCCAAACCTCACAATTTGGTTTTGTTAAATAGAAATCAACAGAAACTCTAATTACAATGTAAACTTCTCCTTTTGTTTCTTTCTAATCCGCAAAATTAATGAGAAAAAACAACTACACAACATCAACCACATACCTGCATGACAAAACATTGTTGAGCAACCCATTGCGGTCGAGGCCTCCGGTAAGCTACCAAGATATTTGAATCATATAACCCCTTATCCCAGGATACATCAAGCTTCTCGCTTCCACCGAATAAATTCGGGTGTTTGATACAAAGACTGCAACGAATACATCGAACCAGTTATTGTACTAACACCCAAAATCTAAATTCAATAGCAACCCAACTCAACAAATCAAAGAAACTATCTCTACAAATTCAATTTGTACCCTAATTTGCTATCCTATATAAGGTAAAGATAGAAATAACAAATATCAAATTCACCATAATTAAAATCCCATTTTATCACCAACCAAAGATGCTATCTTTATTAATAGTAATGAAACAAGAAAAAAAAAAAACAAGTATGGAATTAAAAACTAAAATGACATTGACAATACCTGCCAATTACTAGAGAAAGAGGACTGCCGGTGTTCCTGTAAGAAAAAAAGCGAAACAACTTAATCAAACACTGAAAACCCATTCATTAAAATCCCATGAAAAAATTGAAGCATGAAGTAAGAACCTTAAAGAAGGAAGCATCATAGAAGCACATATCTTGTGGGTGAAATCAACATTAACATCAATCTTGGCTGTCATTACAGAACAAAAAACAAAAGATTTATAAAAAAACAATATATAAAATCAAAAGTTGCCATTTTTAATAAGAATGAAGCAACAAATGTGACAATCACTTTAACCCCAAAACTCAAAAGGGAAAAAGGACTGACCTTTGCCTGCATGGATGCTCTTCTGAGCCCCCATAGAGTTGGAGATGAAAAGAACATTAAGCAAAGGGAAATGGTTTTGGATAAATGGGTCGGCGATTAGACAAAGATTGCATTTTGCATGAAAAACATCAAAGACATAACAAAGAAGAAGAAGAAAAACAAAAGTCTTGTGTTTTGTGTGTGTTTTTTTCCTTTGGTGAAGAGTGTTCTATTTATCTCAACCCAAAGGCCAAAGCTTGAAGTTTGTTATCTCCTTTGCTTCTTCTTTGGTATTACTTGCACGTGGGGTCTCTTCATTGGGTTTTGCCCTCTCTTTTTTTTCAGAATATTTTTTCCAATTGGGATTCTTTTGTTGTTTTTCTTTTCTTAAAAGAATTCCTTTCCAATTTAATTTAGTCTTTTAGGTTAAATTATTTCGCAATTTCAACTCATAAACACATGCCTATAGAAGTATAAGGATGATGTGATGTTTAACCCTAAACTTGATGACTATAAATTATGATTATATTGATATTTTTTTTCAACAATTAAATCATTAAATTTATTTTACATTCCGTTCGAGGACGAAAGCATTAAGACATTAGGAGAGACTCTTATCTTGTGCAATATTTTCTTTTATCTTTAAAGTATATAATTCTTTTTAAAAAATTGAAATTATTAAAAATTTACTCCTTCATTTTTAAATATTTATGTTTTATTCTTCAATTCCAAATTTTAACTTCATCCTCAATTTCTTTGATTTTCTTTTTAATTTTCATAAATTAAAATTTGAAATTATTATAAATTTACTCCTTCACTTTTAAATATTTATCATCGCTCTTTTCATCTAACAGCTATTTTCATCTAATAACTATCTTGGTGAAGCGAAAAAAATTTCAAATAGTAAACGTTTAAGTCCCATCAAGTTAACGATCGTTATTAGTTCATAAATTATATTAGGTTATAGGCTTAATCTCTATTTTTGTAATAGCTTTTTGTTGCAGAATTTAATGATTTTAAATTGAGTTAAAATCAAAATATTAAAAAAAACAAAGAGATAAAATTTCAGAATGAAAATAAAATTCATTATCAATGTGAGGTGTAAATAGTAATGGTACTTTTAAATTTTTAAGTTTCATAAGAAACATAGCAATGGATGATAAAAATCAAACACCACCACCCATATATAAATAAATTACTAAGATAAATAAATAAATAAGGCGGTGAGGTGAACATTGATACGTCATATAGGACTAAGTTAGCACTCAAGACATTTCGAAACAAATCATGATATTATAAATGGAAAATATTAATTAATTATTAACCAATCTCGTAAATAAGATGTTAGATTTTTTAAATATTATTAAAATTTTATTTTTGTTATTGTAAATAAAATAAATTGTATTAAATATTATTATTTTTATAATAAATTTCCGTAATATTCAATTCAAATTAATAGTGAGTAGATTGAAAAGGAATAATTATATAAAAATATATATAACATCTTAAAAAACAATTTATACAATATTTGACTATTAAGTAAATTTATATTATATATATTTTTAAGGAAAATACTTTGATGCACAAGCTGTGTAAACTTTAGTTTACACAAGCCCTTTAATTTTAGGGTTTAGGGTTTAGGATTTTATGTTAGGGTTTAGGGGTTTAGTATGTAGGGTATATAATTTAAGGTTTATGGTTAGAATTTAGAGTTTAGAGTTTAGGGCTTAGGGTTTAGGGTTTAGGTTGCTAGGGTTTGTGATTTAGATTTTAAATTTTATAAAAGGATTGTGTAAAAAAAATTTACACAGCTTGTGCATCAAAATAAAACCCTATTTTTAATATAAGTAAATTTACATTATAATTGATATTTGTGTGTAATTTTATTCCGTATATCAATGTACGGCTAATCAAATAATGTCCGTGATAGTGGATCTTACTTATCATAATTGATATATATATATATTATAATGTTTATGTTTCTATTATTAATTTTACATTTTGATATACTAATGATTTATTTTACATAAATTTTAATATATTTCTATTTTGTATCTGTACCTTACATAATATCTCTAACTTTTAAAAGTAACTTTTCTAATCACTTGAAAATACTTGTACTATTACTATTATAACATATTATGTGGGTTTTTTGAATAATAGATTATTACAATGTGTCTCATTAAAAATATAAAATTATAATAAATCTTTGAATAAAAAGCGTAGCTCTGGATATGATAAGAAAACATGCAATCCTAAATCTGTTATATGTGATAAATTGTTCGGATAATGTTCTTAAGAAATGATATTTGTTAAAATGGCGTGTTTCAAAAATTATTTATTTATTTAGAGATAAAGTCGTTAGATCAATGAAATAACCAATAAAGTTGTTACATTGATTTACAATCGAGTACGTTTTATGCTTGAAGTGAGCCTAGAATAACCAATAGAGTAGTTCAGCTAATAATTACTCATATTTGACTAATTATTTTCTTCAACATCATTCTTTAGTCAAAGAAACCGTTATATGCGAAATGCTTGTTTTCATTTCATTATGAGTATATTAAATGTTAATATTTATGATTGATGTAATACCATTTGAGCATGAGTTTACTTTTTCAGTTTAAACTAAGAGTTTAAGTAAAAAAAAATTATTGATATAGTATGTGAATGTGAGTGTTTATATATGTGTGCAATTATTTCATGAGTTAATTGTATATTTTTTCTACAAGCGAACATCTAATATTGTTATTTGTCTTATTTAGGGTTGAAATTTTAAAGTTTGTAGTTCAAGATTTAAGATCTAATTTAAATTTATGATTAATGGTTAATGTCTCTAAATTAGGGGTGAGTGTTCAATCGAGTCGAGTTGAGTAAAAAAATTTCGAGTTATTTGAGTTGACGCGTCATATTTTACAAGTTAATCTTTATTTGAATTTTTTTTATTCAAGTCGAGTTTATGAAATTCGAGTCGATCGAAGTTTTCGAGTTCCTATACAAATTTAATTGTAATTTTGTTTATTATGTTATAGTACGGGCTGATTCTAATTTAAACAATTTTCTCGAATCATATAAGATATGCATATATATATATACACATATATTTCTTCATATTTTTTCATATGTGGCATATATTTATTCATATTGTTTATATCGGTATATATATATATATATATATATATATATCAGGAATAATTGAGGAACTCGACTCGAACTTAAAATCAAATCACTAATTATTAAAAAAATTGAGTTATTCGAATTTTTATTTTATAACTCAAACTTTATTTGAAAAATTTTCGAATCAAGTCAAGGCGAGTCAATTTTTTTTACCTCAACTCGAGTAGAATTTTACTCACCATACTCTAAATAAAATATGTTATAGCAATAGAAATCTACTTATGAAAAAATCACTTTCATTATATAGGATAATCATACACTAAAATATTAAAATTTATGTATATATGATCAATAAAGTAAACTCACTTGAAAACTGACAAATAAACCCTATACTAAAAACATTAAAATTAATAATATAAAATGTATATTCTTTTTATATAAAAAACTACTTATTGAAATTATTTTCTATTTTTCAAAATACAATTTGGACTCAATTCTTTCTTCTTTTTTAACCGACCGACCGACCACATGCAATTGGTATCATATAGTGTTTTTCTATATACATTCGTACATTATTTTTGTACTACTATATTTTTATAATAATTTTGTGTCGTTGAGGTATATATTGAATTCTTAAGAAAAAAAATTAAATTTATATTTTGGAAATAATATTATCGAGTATGATAATCATAAATCTTGAATATATATCATAAATAAATATATATTAAAAAAGTCAATTTAATTGACGCATAAATTATCTTATTAAATTCAACTAATAAAATTAAGGGTAAACTACACCACATACCACTCAACTATGGTTCATGACTTGAAAATGCCATCGAACTTTAAAAAAGTTCAAAACCAACACTAAGCTTTAATATGTTACTCGAAAATACCACTCTGCTGTTAACTCTTATAGCTCATGTTAAGTCAAAACAACATCATTTTGGTATAGCTGTTTCGAAGCCTAATTTAACCTAAAACGACGTCATTTTGCTGGAGAAAAATTATTAAAACATGCAATTAAAGAGTTTTAAACCCTAAACCTCTAAATACATGGGCTAAGTCTTAACCACTGAACCAATATGACATTATATAATATTTCACTACAAATATTATGTATCTCATACTAACTAAGATTAGTTCAAATTATTTTATGAAATAAATAATACTATAAATAATATTAATATATAAATGTATATATTATTTATATATATATATATATATCAATATATATATAAATAAAAATATACATTTTTTATATTATTAATAAGGGTAAACTATACAAAATGCCACTAAACATTAACATTTACATCGAACATATCACTGAACTAAAAATTGATGCTATTATACCACTGAACCATCGTAAATTACACGAAATGTCACTCGACCGTTAAATTGTAACGGATCGTTAAATGCTAAATGACGTCATTTTGGTATAGTTGTTTTGATGCCTAAGCTAGGCCAAAACGACGTCGTTTTAATAGAAAAAAATCAAGAAAATACTGCATTTAAGGAGGCTCTAACCAAAAACCTCAAAGATGAAAACTTTGCACTAAACCACTAGGCTAACTTAAAGACTTGATATAAATCTAACAAAAATAGTATATACATAATAGTGCAGTTGAACTTAATTTCATTTATCTCATGATATAATTTTATAAAATTTTATAAATATATTAACTTTATAATTAAATATTATTTATAATTTATATTACAAAACTAAAATATTATTAATAATATATAAAACTAAACCCTAAACCATACATGTAACTAACTAAACTACAAACCCTAAACCCTAAGTATATATAATTAAATTTGAAATCTCAAACTCTAAACCATAAATATATATAACTAAATCCTAAATTCCATAACCCTAAACCATACAAGTAACCAACTAAACTACAAACCCTAAACCCTAAATATATATGATTAAATTTAAAATCTCAAACTAAAAACCCTAACTATATAACTAAATCCTAAATCTCAAATTCAAAACCCTAAAATTAAAATATTAGTTATAGTATATAAAAATTCTGACTCCGCCACTGCTTGGTTTAAGATTTAGGTTGTCTGGTGTAGAACAAAAAATAATTTTTTTTAATATGCTGGTGCGATGCAATGGTAGCATCTGTTCAACTTTCTTAGTCTTTTCAAAGACGGCACACACATCATGCATTACTGGTGCTCGAACCTGGATCTCAAGAAATGATAAATATCAACTTTGCCACCAGAACACAAAGGGATGAGCATAATAAACAATAATTAAATTTATGAGTTTCATCTCAAAAAAAAAAATCTCATTTTTTAACGGATTTTCTTCTTCTATTTTTTTATAGCGTGTTTGGACACCATAGTTCAATTTTTATGAAATTTAATTATTATGATTATTATTTTGATTAATTATTATCGTTGTCATTACACTCTCGTGTAATTATAAAAAAATTAAATTTCTAGACTTTTCTATTAGTAGTGTACAATTACACCTTATTTTCATTTGACATAAGGTAGAAAAGTGGGAAATATTTTTTTATTAAATAGATATATATTATATTTTTATAAGGATTAATATTCTATACACTGTTGGTGGAAACTGAAAATTTCCACAAGCGCCTTAGTTTTATGGTATAGAGAGTTAATTTAAGGTATAAGGTTTAGGGGTTTAGGTGTAGGGGTTTAGGATTTAGGGATAGTTGTGTCATTTTAAGGTTTAGAGTTATAATCCAGGGTTTATAGGTTAGGATTTAGTTTTTAGGGTAATATGATTAATATTTAAGTTTTAACCTATAAACCCTAAATTATAACATTAAACCTTAAATTAAAATAACTATCCCTAAATTCTAACCCCTTATACCCTAAACTAACTCTTTATACACTGTCTATAGAATATTTATCCTATTTATAAACCGAAATCATTTGAAGATTTAATTCTTTTAAAAAGATTATTTAAACTTTTTTTAATTAAGCCCACCTGAAGTGGATTTTGAAGTTGGGTTGGATTGGGCGCTGGACTAATAATCTCAACCCTTTTATGGAGCTGGTCTAGTCTCCGTCGGCTCTAACACCCTCCAAGCCTCCCCTTTCCACCGCAATTGAAGAAATCTTCTCAACTCCAGCAAAATCAGCAGCCTACTTTTTTATTTTCCCCTGCGTCTGGTTCAAAACTAAAGAAAAATGGGGAAGAATGAGAAGTCAGAGGTAGGGAGAGCCCTGGTGAAGCATCACAATTCAATGATACAACAAACCAAAGAGAAGGGGAGGTTTTATAAGAGCCAGAATAAGAAGGTATTGGAATCTGTAACCGAAGTTAGCAACATTGACGCTGTCATCGAGCAAGCCGACGAAGCTGACCAGCTCTTCAATATCCAGCACCCCACCCCCAATCCCCTCATCAATTTGTAAGCTTTTACTTTTTTTTGTTTATTATCATATTGGTTTGATGTGTAGGTGTAAAGAATTGAACTTGCTTTGTTTAAGTTGGTGAAAGTTTGGGTTTTTATGTTAAAAAAAATGTTCTTTTTGAATTAATTGGTTGGCTGTGTTTTGGGTTCTGTTTGTTTTTACCCTTTTCTCATTTCTATTGTTTGTTTGTATTTTTGTTGTGGTCTTAAGGTTTGGGTTTTGATTGTAGTAGCATATTGAGTGAGGTTCATGGTGTTTTGTTTTTTCACCCTTTTTTCATTTCTATGTTTTGTTTTTGTTGGTTATGTTCTTAAGGTTTGGATTTTGATTGTGATAACATATTGAGTGGGATTCATGTTTGATTGTATGTCCGGTGCAAGGAATTTCAGGGACTCCGATTGGACTTAATTTGTTGTTCAAAACCCTATATTTTATAGGCTATTGTAACTTTTGCACTGAGATCAATAGAACAATATCAATTCGGATTAGTACTTATGTTACTTTGTGTTTTGAGGGTTTTCTTTAGTCCTATTAGTTCCCCCATCCCATCTAGATCATGTTTAAGTTGAATGTGTTAATCTTAGTTTTCGCCTCATATGTTTAGTTTCACTACTTTTGTTTGTAATGAGTGATTTCTGATCTTTTTTCTTTAAGCTTTACTAACCTATTGCTTCCGATACCAGTTCCCAGTGGTTTATCTGACATTTTTTTACTAGGGATGCTAGCTCAAGCATCAGCGATATGACACCTGATGAAAGAAGAGCACAGCAGAAGAAAGAGGAGGCACTGCATGCGAGCAGTCTCCGAGTCCCACGCCGGCATGTCTTATTGTTTACCAAAACTTAAAACCAAGTTCCATTTGTGTGGTTAGAATCTAAAGAGATTTTCCTTTCATATAGGCCACCATGGAATGCAGCAATGTCTGTTGAAGAGCTAGATGCCAATGAGAAACAAGCTTTCTTGGTTTGGCGCCGAAGCTTAGCAAGGTAAGGCGATGTGTAATATGAACATGATCTTCTTTCCCGTCATTTAAAAAGCAATCAATGCAAAAGTATGTGATACATACTGTCAAAAATATTTAATGGCACTAGGACAAGTTGATTAATATTGTCATGGAGATATCCTAGGATAGGTCCAAATTCAGTGTCCAACCAGGTCAGGCAAAGTAAATAGTAAATAAACCGGCTCTAGCAAACCAAGGTGAAACAAAACTTTCATCATCTCTATGCAATTTGGTATTGTACATTCAAAGTTAGTGTTCCAATGATGGTAATTTTTCAACAATAGCTTAAAGGTCCTTGCCCCACTACTTTTCTGTAGATGATAGTGTTTGACTCATGTCTGAAGAGAAGTGTAGCTTCACTAAGCACGTTCGCATATGCAAACATTTTTAGTATAGGATAGACTTATCATGCTTTATACTTATATTTGCAAATATAAGCATATAGAGACTTGGATTAATTGTGTTCTCACGCCCTTGTATTTGTTGTAGACTTGAGGAGAATGAGAAGCTTGTTCTCACACCATTTGAGAAGAACTTGGATATCTGGAGGCAGCTTTGGCGGGTTCTTGAACGCAGTGATCTAGTAAGATTTTTGTCTCTTTTAATGTAGAATTATATCAAGTTGTAGGATCTATGTTGCTCAGACTCGTCATTTTTTCTTGAAGTACTTGTGTCTAGAACTCGTGTTCGACACATGGATATAGTAATATGACCTCCAAGGATCCTCCAAATACATGAAAAACCTTCGAAATGTCTAACCTTGCCCATTTTGGATACATACCTATATCTTACACTGACACTTGAGTCCATGTAACCTAACCTGGAGTAGGATGATTTTTTAAAGCAGTGTTGTGTAAGGCATGCACTAGGGCAGATGTGCTAGATGCTAAAAATAAGAACAACCTTACCTAATGTAGCAAAGCACTAATTTATTTTCTTTTCTTTTTGTTGATAATAGCAAAGCACTAATTTCTAAAATCATAAAATTAAGAAGCAAAGCACTAATTTCTTATATCCAACTAGAAGTCACCCTGGAGTATTATTCTCTTTTCTGAAAATCATAAAATGACAAGAATAGAAAATTAAGAAGCAAAATGATACCCTCGGAAAAAAAATGTGAGTATATGACCTTCACAAAAGGGAATGGGATGAGAGGTGAAAGGAAGAAAGAGAGGGAGGGGGGGGGGGGGGGAGGCTAGCATGGAGTGAAGGAAGGAGGGGCTCGTCCGCTCGTATGCCTCCCTGGAATTACTATTTAATTTTCTTAGTTGAAGCAAAGATAGAATTAAAATGATGTGATATCTCATCTTCCCTCCCCCCTAATTTGGTCATGTCTTTCTTTCTTACTTATCCTTGTGCCTTTTCAAGCTATGATATTTCTCTTACTGACATGCTGACCACATTATATTCTTTCAGCTTGTGATGGTTGTTGATGCAAGGGACCCTCTTTTTTACCGCTGTCCCGATCTTGAGGTAATATAATTTTTTTGGGGCGCAAAATATGAATTCTAAAGCTGCTTGAGGTGCGCTTTTACAAATTTTGAGGTCCGGTGATAAATTAACGAACATTCTGAGTTAAATTTAATTATTTGATAAAGACGAGGTGGAAGAGAATTTATTAACATGGCATGGCGTGCTCTGCTTCTTGATGCTATAATGACAACAACTCTCTTGAAATTTTGAATGATAAAAGTTTAAGGCCTGTGATTAATATGAAATCTATTGTTCATCTGCATGTGCGAAAGTAGGTTTCCAATATTGATGAGCATCTAGCATTATTTCTAGTGCATATTATCAAGAAAATTCTAGGAAGACCATCTTCAATAGTATTATTCTAAGTTTTTCCAGCATCTATCCGATGTCCGATAAGCAAAGAAATTAACAGTCAAATGAAATCATATCTAATTTAATTAACAATACTTGAAAAGTAGATGTAGAAAAATCATTTATCCAAAAAAAATGTAGAACGTTGATCATGTTGTATTCTCTGCACATACTTTTCCTTCTTTTTATTTATGAATTTTTATACTATTCACTTGGATGATGGTTACATGGGTTTTTGACAAATTTTTTTTCAATGTAGGAATATGCTAAAGAGATCGACAAACATAAGAGAACATTGCTTCTTGTAAACAAGGCAGATCTTCTGCCAGTTTCTATAAGGTTAGTTTCAACTGTACCATTTTCTCATCTAAGGATTGATTCCAATTTTTCCACCGTTTACGGTGCTTATTGCTTTTGTTCTGTGTAGGGAAAAATGGGCGAAATATTTTCTCTCTCGTAATATTCTCTTTGTATTCTGGTCTGCTAAAGCTGCTACTGCTGAATTAGAAGGAAAACTGCTTACCGACCAATGGAAGACACAGAATAGCACGCAAATGAGTAATGATCCTGAAACAAAAATATATGGTAGAGATGAGCTCTTGGCACGTTTACAGTCCGAGGCGGAAGAAATAGTCAAGATGAGGAAATCAGGCTGTAGTACCTACAGGTCTTCCGATATTCAATCTCCTACAGGCAATGCTGAAGGAACTTCAGCACCAAAAAGTGTGATGGTGGGATTTGTGGGGTATCCTAATGTTGGGAAAAGTTCAACTATAAATGCTTTGGTTGGCCAGAAACGTACAGGTGTCACCTCCACTCCGGGGAAGACGAAGCATTTCCAGACATTAATAATTTCCGATGAGCTGACTTTGTGCGATTGTCCCGGATTGGTCTTTCCATCTTTCTCAAGCTCGAGATATGAGATGATTGCTTCAGGGGTGTTGCCAATTGACCGGATGACGGAGCACAGGGAGGCTGTGCAAGTTGTTGCTAATAGAGCCGAAAGGCACGTTATCGAGGATGTATACAGGATTAAATTACCAAAACCCAAACCATATGAATCACAGTCTCGGCCGCCTCATGCCTCGGAGTTTTTGAGAGCTTATTGTGCTTCACGCGGGTATGTTGCGTCTAGTGGATTACCCGATGAAACTAGGGCAGCCCGCCAAATTTTAAAGGATTACATTGATGGAAAGCTGCCTCACTATGAAACACCACCCGGTATGTCTGGTGTAGACGGAGTGGAAGAAGATGGGAAACCGAGCTCGACTGAAGTTCACGATTCAGATGCATCCGACGTTGAAGAATCGTTGGAAAATGGAATTGAAACTACGCCTTTGTCGGAGCATGTACTAGATGATCTTAGCTCATTTGACCTGGCTAATGGACTTGCTTCCAAGAAGGCAACGGTTAAGAAACCAAATGCATCCCATAAGCAGCACAAAAAGCCCCAACGGAAGAAGGATCGGTCGTGGAGAGTTGGGAATGATAACGATGATGGAATGCCGGTAGTCCGAGTCTTTCAGAAGCCGGTGAATTCGAGTCCCTCTTAATGGTTGATGATGCATCATTTGATGAAGTACTAGGATAAATGAGTGCATTCTCTTGCTTAATTGTATGCTCCTTCTCCCATGGATATTACAAAGTGTGTATTGAAGCATGCAGAATATAGATATGAATTTGATATGAAATATGTTTGAAATGCAAGGTATGGACATGTTTTCGAGTTTAAAAGCATGTATTTATTGTATCTTATACACAGGGATGGAGCCGGAATTTGAGATTAGAAACAAATTCATAAAAAAATAATTTTAAAAAATATATATATAAAAGGACAAAAATTGTTTAAATTTTTAAACACATGAATCTCTTATAAACAAATTCATATTAGTAGCTAGATTGAAAGGGAAAAAAACTATAGTAATCTAATTAAACACATGAATCTCTTCCTTCTGTTGACCGGATAGGATAAGATTTTTGGCGATCTACATGGACAATTTGGTGATCTTATGCGTCTTTTTATGAATATGGTTCACCTTCAACCGCTGGAGACATTGCGTAAGTTTGGTTAAAATACTTGTTTACTTAAGGCTCTTCACTGACAATGTTTAAAGTTTGACTAGGTTTTCAACCTACCTTTTTTTTTTGAAATAAACTACCTTTTTTAATATCTATACGGTTGTCTGTCTCATGAGTAACTTGCATGTCAGGTGAGCGTTAGATTAAGTCGAGTAAAAAAAATTTAAGTTAACGCGTTATATTTTACAACTTAAATTTTATTTGAATTTTTTTTATTCGAGCCGAGTTTTCGAGTTCCTATACAAATTTAATTGTAATCATTTATGTTATAGTACAATTTGATTCAAATTTAAACGACTTTCTCTAATCATATAAGATATATATTCCTTTGTTGTTAATACTCAAAATATAAGTTATATAATAATGATATTTAATTCTATTATTAATAGAATTAATTTGTGATGAATATAACTTATAATAATGATATTTAATTCTATTATTAATAGAATTAATTTGTGATGTGGAAATGATGATTTTGCCCTCATTATTTAGCCTATAAATAGTCGGCAATTTCACTCATTTGATATATACCTAAGCAATAGAGTTTACTTGAGAAACATTCTCTTTGGTTTTTATAAACCTATCAAGAGTGTTGATTTTGAGTTGAGAGAAGAGTAGTACCATCAGAGTCCGCTCCATCTTTCGGGTGTACGAATTTTGGAGAGCTGTGCTAACCTCAGAGGGCCGTTCGTCCATTGTAGCGATTACACACATGGGGCGAATTCGCTTCTAAGGCAGTGGTTAATACCACGACACGGTTTGGTTTCGTTTAATTACTTTATTGTTTTCCAGTCAGTGCTAACGTCTCGTTTTGCAGTAGCCTATTTTTTCAACAATTTAGAAGCGAATTCTAATACTGCTGTACAAAGTTCAAGTTCGATAGTAATAAAGACTGGTAAGCAATAAGGCAATATATGTTTTCACATCGATTACCAAGAATAAAGAAAGAATTTTACAGGTTTGTGACAATAAGTAAAATTATGAATTGTCTTGGTTGTCTTTTGGTTTTTGAAGTTATTCATGCATTACTTTCATGATTAATGAATATTTATGCATTAATATTGGCAACCTAAACGCCAAAATAATGAGTAGTTAAAGTTTTATCTTAAAAGTGCTTTAATTTGATGGTTGTTGTTACTCATTTTTCTTTATGCATTAATATCGGTAATTCAAACGTTTTAGGAGGTATAATGTTATTTAAAAATTGAGCATTATATATAAAACGTTCATGACAATAAAGTTAATAATAATGATTGGTTTCAAATTTAGTAAACAAATGGTTTTAATCATTATTATAAAGGCAATGAAACGGTAGACAAGCTTTTATTAATTAATAATAGGCCTTTAAAATCTATGTTTATCTAACCGTTTGAAATGCATGAAAATATTTGTATACATGCCTATGTTTTATTGCTATGATTTAGAATATAACATAATAGGCATTTAGAAAGCAGAGAAGTTTAAATGTCATGTTGTTTTATGTACTATATTGTTTTAGCAAGCATTCTAAAGTGGTTTATGTTGTAACGTGTGTTTGTGCTATGACATGGTAAAGCATGATAGTAAAATTAAGGTCATGTGATCATTTTAAAATAACCTATTTTTAAAAATACCATTATTTTTTTTTACGTTTAAACGGTTTCATTAAGCTATCATAATTGTTGATAATAATAATGATATTAATAAAGGAAGAAGAAATGTTTTTCTTCTTATTAATGATAGTCTTTTAAAAAAAATTAAATATGATTAAAGTGGTATGTAATGGCTATAAATGTGAGCAACCACTTGATATTTTATCAAACAATTTGGATTATGGGTTTAATAGTTAAAAATTATTTTACGAGGTTCTCACCTATCGTTATTGGTGTCAATTTTATGTACTAATAATTTATGTTGAGAAATTATATTTAGAATGACAACATGATGAGTAGGGTTATGTCTACCAACCCAAATCTTTCGATGTCCAAATTTGGTTAACTCGGAGAAGGGAGGAGTCAATGACACATGTGTTGAAAGCTCTTCAAATAAAAATCCTAAAGATAAGCATCTTGTTACTATCAGTAAATTATTTTATTATTGTTAGCAAATTATTTTTGTGACTAACCATGTATAATCTTCATTTGAATTTAGAAGGTTCAAAAGAGATTGATTCGAATGAAGTGACTGTCACGATAAATTTTGGGGTCATCCTGGTTAAAGATGATGAAGCAAAGATTGAAGTTGAAGCATGGTGAGAATGAGCAAGTCTATTTGAGATTATGATTCTACGTATCTGCGAGGTCAGATTATTTAGATTTGTTGCCTGTCAATTCATGCTTTATCACATGAATTTATGTTGCGCCTTTAAACTAGTCTTTAACTCAGTGAGCATGTTTTAGACTAGTGTAAAGATTAAAGCTAGAATGAATGCTTATTCTAAGTAGTGAGCCTTATATTAAGTATGCTTAATAAGATATTATTGTGTGTAAAAGTATCAAGCATAATTTTTTAAGAGACCTTAATTAAAGAAAGAGAAAATACATAAATGGCTTATTGAAAAACATTATGAAAATGCATGTTCAGGATTGGTTTTATTAAAGACATGGTATTTAAGCGTGCCTAGAGCACCACCTCTCTTTCATGGTAACCTACCTGGTGCATTGTTTTTTAATGTGCTAACTTTTATAAAAATACTATGACAAATAAGATCTCTTTTAACTTCTACACTAAGTTTATATGGTTGAATACTTATTCTTAATAAGTTCATAACACAAGTTTGAATGTGTTGTCCTATTGAGAAGGACAAGATGGACTTACCGTCAGAAAGGTTGAGTTTTAAGAAACTCTTAATGAATTCAAAGTTTGAGTGATCCTATTGAGAAGGACATTTTGAATTCACCAACAATGAGGTTGAATATTTATTCTTAATGATTTCTTATCCAAAGACTGAGTGGTTCATTTTAAATGGACTTGAAGAAATCACCATAAGTTTAAAAGAGTTGAGATTAATTTGGTTTGAGCAGAATACCAAATTTAGTCATAGTAAATAAAATATGTGATGGTCTAGGGCTAATATGCTGAATAATATGAATGAGAATATGATAGACATTAGTGCTACTAAAAAGTATGTTGTAGCAAATCTCTTTGAGTTCTTTTCCTAAGTAGAGAAAAGGAAAAAGATGATCTATCTTAAGAGTTGTGTTGAAATGTCTTGTAATAAACTTGAGATAATTTTTTCTGTTGCTAGGAAAATTTGTAAACTCTTCATAAATATTTGCACAATATTCTTAATTTCTCGAATTAAGAGAAAGTTAAAATTCTCTTTGAATGATATAAAAGTAATTTCATAATCGTTTGAAATTATGTATACGAATCTTAATAATTAATATTTCTCAAAACTTTGAGAATATAATCATGTGTAAACAATATTTTAGTTTGTTAAAATATCATTTTATGGTTAAAACTCATAAAAAAAACTTTACTCTAGTATGATTGAGTACTTGTTTACACGTTGTTTAAGACACTTATGGATTTGTTTCTATCTTAAAAATGTTAGAAATGTGGGGGTGTCTAGCAAAAGTTGGTTTGCCTGACTTTAGGAAAACCACTATCGGTTCTAAAACTGTTGATGCAATGTTTATAAAGTATGCTACAAATAGTGCTGCATACATGTTTATGTTTTTACATGACTTCTTAATTTGTGAATCTATGGATGCTGTGTTCTTTGAGGACTTCTTTCCTCTTAAGAAACCTAGATTAAATGTTGGAATACAACGAGAAAGTCATACTCCTGCTTCTTCTAGTATTCCTGCCAAGGAATCTCTAGAGTTTGAATTAGAGCATAGAAGAAGTAAAAGACAAAGGGTAGCAACTACCTTCGGACCAGATTTTATAACTTCCTTTATTACAGAAATTAGTGATTTAGACTCTATAACCGAACCTATAGCTCAATCTTTCCTTTTAGATGAAGATCCAAAGACATATAATGAAGCTATAAGTTCAATTGATGCTAGTTTTTGGAGAAATACTATTGATGATGCTAGAATCAATAATGTCTAATCACACTTGAGAGTCGGTTGACTTGCCTAGAGGATTTAAACCTATTAGTAATAAATGGGTCTTTATAAAGAAACTTAAACCAGGTGGGTCAATCCAGAAGTATAAGGCAAGACAAGTAGTCAAAGGGTTCACTCAGAAGTTTGGTATTAACTTCTTTGATACGCACTCTCCTATGACAAAAATCTCAACGATACGTGCCTTGTTTGCAATCGCATCCATTCATAAGTTGCATGTACATCAAATGGATGTAAAGACTGCATTTTTGAATGGAGATCTAGATGAAGAGATCTATATGGAGCAACCACCAGGTTTTGAGACACCTGGTATAGAAGGAAAAGTATGTAGACTTAAAATCATTTTGAATTTTGATTTTATTGTTAATGGAGCGGATGCATGCGTGTATTCAAAAATGTTTGGGACTGATTGTGTCATTATAAGCTTATATGTGGATAACATGTTGATATTCAGTATTAACATTGAATCCATTAACAAAACGAAAAATTTCTTGTCTACTAAATTTGAGATGACTGATTTGGGAGAAGTTGATGTGATCTTAGGAGTAAAAGTTACCAAAACTGAAAAATATTTTCTTTAAATCGAACACACTATATTAAGAATGTGTTAAAGAAATTTTACAATTTTAATGTCATCCATGTTCGAACTCCTTATGACTCTAGTATCAATCCTTTTAAGAATAAAGGAAGTAGTGTTTCCCAAGAAGAGTATGCTAAAACTATTTGAAGCCTTATGTTCTTAATGAACTATACTCGGCCTGATATTGCCTATGCAGTGAGTAGGTTAAACATATATACTCATAATCCTAGTGGAGAGCATTGGATTGCACTCAAACGCTTACTTAAGTATCTTAAAGGTACTATTGACTAGAAACTCGATTTTGTTGACTTTCCTTCAATGTTAGAGGGATATTGTGACGTCAACTGAGTTACCGATAATGATGAAGTAAGCTCCACGAGTGGGTATGTCTTTACCTTAGCTGGTGTAGCGATTTTATGGAAGTCTGCTAAGTGGACTTGTATCGCTCGCTCTACCATGAAGTCAGAGTTTATTGCTCTTGACCTAGCTGGGCAAGAAGCCGAATAACTTAGAAATTTGTTAGCAGAAATTCCATTATGGGAAAAACTGACTCCTCCAGTGTCCTTGTTGTGTGATTCACAAGAATCGATATGTGTGGTTAAAAGCCAAGCTTACAATGGTAAGAAAAGACACATTCACATAAGACATGAATCAATGAGACACTTAACGGAGTAATCTCTTTAGAGTATGTAAAGTAAAAAAGGAACCGAGCAAATCCGCTTACCAAAGGGTTAAGTCGGAAACTGGTCCTAGATTCGTCGAGGGGGATGGGTTTAAAGCCCATTGGTTGAGGAATTCATGGTGGATACCCAACTTAGTTATCTAAGTTCAATGTGGTCAAACGAAACCATGGAAAGACTCATAGTGTACATTTCTTATTACCTATCCTTATGACGAATAATGTACATGCATAGGTTGAGCATTGTTGCTCTTAATAAATTTATACCCCATGTTTTGGGTGGTCTAAGTGAGAAAGACTTGATGAATTTACCGACTTTGGTTGAATAAACTACTCTTAATAAGTTCATTTCCCAGTATTGAGTGGGTAGTCCTATCGCGAAGGACTGCCCCGTGTTGAGTGGGAAGTCCTATCGCGAGGGACTGAATGAACTTGCCGCTAGAAAGGATGAGTTTTCTTAAAACTCTTAAAGATTTCAATCCCAAGAGTTTGGGTTGTTCTATTGAGAAGAACTTATTGAATTCACCGATTAAAGAGGTTGAGTTTTTATTCTTAATGAATTCTTATCCCAGAGTTTGGGTGGTTCATTTTATAATTGAACTTGAAGAATTCACCTATTTTTTGAGAGGATGAGCTTAAGGAAAAAGCTCTTAATTATTTCATAGCTCTTATTTGAGTGGTTTATGTTGAGATAAACTTGATGAAATAACCTATGTAAGTGAGAAGGACTAGCCACCTTCTATGAAAAACGTTGGGCCGTTTTTCTAGTACACTTACTAGAATCCTGAGGAAATAGGCTATATACATATATACATTTGTATATATACTTTGTAGACACATCGAGGACTTCGGTGGATGAAGGGGTTAGTTGTGTGTTATGAGTTTACCCTAATCTTAGAAAGTTCAAGACTAGTTTCACTTGTCTAAGAGAGGGATTGCTCATCATCACTATGTACTAGTTCAAGATACGTTCACTAGTGCTTAAGCAACTAATCTCGCTATTGCTCTTCTCATGTTTTAACTTCAATGCTCTCATATCTACGAAAGATATTTTTCGCATTGGTGGGGGATTGTTGTTAATACTCAAAATATAAGTTATATAATAATGATATTTAATTCTATTATTAATGGAATTAATTTGTGATGAATATAACTTATAATAATGATATTTGATTCTATTATTAATAGAATTAATTTGTGATGTGGAAATGATGATTTTGCCCTCACTATTTAGCCTATAAATAGTCGGCAATTTCACTCATTTGATATATACCTAAGCAATAGAGTTTACTTGAGAAACATTCTCTTTGGTTTTTATAAACCTATCAAGAGTGTTGATTTTGAGTTGAGAGAAGAGTAGTACCATCAGAGTCCGCTCCATCTTTCGGGTGTACGAATTTTGGAGAGCCGTGCTAACCTCAGGGGGCCGTTCGTCCATTGTAGCGATTACACACATCGGGGCGAATTCGCTTCTAAGGCAGTGGTTAATACCACGACACGGTTTGGTTTCGTTTAATTACTTTATTGTTTTCCAGTCAGTGCTAACGTCTCGTTTTGCAGTAGCCTATTTTTCCAACATCCTTCATATTTTTTCATATGTGGCATATTTTTTTATATTTTTTTATATCAGTATATGTATCAGGAAAAATTGAGGGACTCAACTCAAATTTAAAAATCAATTCACTAATTATTAAAAATTTTGAGTTCTTCAAGTTTTCATTTTACAACTCAAACTTTATTTGAAATTTTTTTAGTCGAGTTTATGAAATTTCGAGTCAAGTCGAAAATTTTGGTTTTTTCTTATTGAGTCGAGTTTTGCTCACCCTACTGCATGAGCTGTATTGCATTTCATTTTTAATCTTGATATTGGTTTGGTCTAAATTACTATCAGATATATCGATTATCTCTTCTTAGTAGATTATGTTGACCGGGGCCAACACAGCTTGGAGACCATTACTCTTCTGCTTGCATTGAAGGTAAATTTAGAAATTTGATGTTTTGATCATCTTTCCATGCTCGCTTTTACTTCCTGCTGAAGTTTTTGATAAGCCAAGATTTTCTTCTAATTATGTTATGTTGCAGGTCGAGCATCCCCATAATGTACATTGAATCATGAGGCTGCTGATATCAATGCACTTTTTGGCTTCCGGAGCGCATGGTATTGTTTCACATTGTGTTTGAAAGATGTTGGTCGTGTTTTGTATATTGGTTATGTGACAATACTGATGGCTTGTTACAGGGTGAGAGAGATGGAATATGGGCATGGCATTGCATAAAACATTTATTCAATTGGCTTCCTCCGGCAGCCACGGCTTAAAGATGATGTCCTGAATTAATCATAAAGATTTTCTTATACATACAACATTACAAGTAGTATACATTTCTCAAATCCGACCCGAACCCAATTTTTCCATAAAAATACCCGACCCGATCGGGTCATCAGCCGAAAAAATTTATATTAACTGCCACGTCATCAGCCGTTAAAATTTTAACGGCATTGGACCAATTTGTTACTTTTTTAAGTCGAAAGATCAGTTTGTAACTTCTGATAGTCAAAGGACGAAAAAATAATTGGAGCACAGTCAGAAGACCATTTATGTAGTTTACCCAAAAATAAATTGTTCAAAGCTACTACCATCCTCATTTTGTCGTAACAATAATAAATATAAGTATGATTTACATATAAAGATGATACTTGAATCAATGTAAGATTTGTTTGCTTAAATTAAAAAAAAAAACTAAAAAGGAAATGTATTTTTATTTGTATATATTTTTATAATGTTAAGTACATATTAATTGAAATTTTGTATTGTAAAAGACTAACAATGAGTCAGCGATCTCTAAAATAGATTGTTAAATCTTTCAGTTAACACCCTTCGTTTTTTTTATAGGTTTAAAATTTAATATGAGTAAAATTTTCATACACCTCCCGTAAGAATTTTTTTAAAAAAAGTTAAAGGGTCATTTTTGCCCCTGTAGTAAACTCGATTTATCAATTTTCCTCTTATGGTATTTTCGCATCAATTCGGCTCTGAAGTAGACCCAATTTATCACCGTTTGCCCCTTGACTAACGGAAGCTAACGTTGACCGTTACAGTGGTGACGTGCCAGTTTATGATGACGTGACAGAGGACAAACTTGATTTTTTTCCAAGCAAGTTCGATGGCAAATTTGATTTTTGGTTTAGTACGAGGGTAAATTTGATTTTTAGGTAAAAGTACGAATTTAAGAAAATATTAAAATACTAAAATGATGTAAAAATAATAAAATATCTAAAAATAATAAAAATCTAAAAAAAATAAGTAAAAACTATAAAACTAAAATATCAAAACTATTAAATTATAAATTATAAATTATTTAAAAATTAAAACTTAAAAATAAATTGTACCCACTAATGCTATTTTTTAAATTTCAAACCCTAAAAAATTCAAACTCTAAATTACAAACTTTAAATTCTAAACTTTAAAAAAAAGTTGGATTGAAACTTTATAAGAAGGTTATTGAGTCAGCTATGATATTGGAAAAGAGTTTTGTATAAACAAAAGGAGGAAAGCCAAGCCCTTAGTCCCCAAATTAAAAACAGTTAGGTGAACCATGAGTCATGCTCAAACCCCATTGGCTAAGAATTTTGCAAAACCAATTAAGTAAAGCTTAAAGATGATGTCCTGAATTAATCATAAAGATTTTCTTATACATACAACATTACAAGTAGTATACATTTCTCAAATCATTTCTCTCCCTCATATCTTTGTTTATTAGACTTTTGACTACACAATCACCCTCCATAAAGAGTTCATGTGGAAAAAAAAACTAGCTAGGAGAGAAGGAAAAAGGGCAATACAATAGTAACAATGTGGATCATCAGGAAAAAGGGCAATACAATAGTAACAATGTGGATCATCAGGAAAAAGGGCAATACAATAGTAACAATGTGGCTCATCAGGATGTGGCAATGCAATGGGGTGGCCACAACAGAAGGGACCTCCTAGCTTCCTTGCACCCTTTTAACACTTGCAACTGCTGTTGCTCTTTATTACCTATTACATTCCTTGTCAGAATAAGGCTATTGTCTTTCCTTGGCCTCCTCCAGCAGTATTCATAAGCATTTAGTGATACAGCTGTGCCTGCTCCTGCTCCTGCTACCGCCTTTGACGGTGTTGTTGGTATTGGCCTAGCCACCGGTGGACGCGGTGGCAATGAATGTGCTAGTGCTGGGGATGGGGATGGGGATGTTGGCTTTACTTTCCACTCCTTTTCGTCTCCGAATTCGAATTCGACTGTTTCGTCCAAATGTTTAGGCCTTGTTGGGTTAGTATTTGCTAACCATATTGGCTTGTTCATCATTACGGCTAACCTATGCACATTGATTGCTCCACTTGACAGTTTAGGAGTCTGCTGAATCTCATAACACCTATCTTCTTCTTCTTCTTCATCAATGTCTATTTCACTTTCTTTTTCTCCAAAGCTTTCAAACTCTTCTTCTAACTCTTCTACTTCCATTACTTCTTCTTCTTCTTCAGCATCATTGATTGCAATGGTACTGGCAAAAGTGAGGACAAGGCGACCGTCTTGGCGTTGAGCATGAAAGTTGTTCAATGAAGGCATTGAAACAGCTTCAATGACCAATCTACCATTATCCCGGCGAGTCTTCAACCGCCTGGATGCTCCGTCTTTGGCCGAAAGGGAAGGGATTGGCGGAGGAAATGAGGGGTTTGGCGATTTCTTGCCAACATCATAGCCATGTTTCGCAGTTATTGGCATGATCATTGGTGCCACCGGTTGTTGATCCTCTTGTTTATCTTCCTCCATGTCCGAAGAGAAGCCATCGGAGCCGGTCTCGGAACCGAGGCTCTCGGTGCAAATTTCAAGGCTCTTCTCGCTTAAACAGCTAGCTGAACGCTTTACAAGAGGGTGAACATAAGGTGGGGAAGAGTTGCAAGACTCGTCCTCGGCCTTTTGTGACACGATCGAGCTCCATACATCGAACTGGCCTTGATTTTCAACTTCCTTCTTCTTGTGTTGAACATCGAATTGAGTCGAAGAAGAAACAGAGAAGTCATGGGATGATGGACTCCTTTTCAGGGGAGACATAAACCCTTGTTGTGTCAACCATTTGTGGGACGACATATCGGCCGACAAAGTTCTTCTAAGCGAAGTAGCCCTGGCCGATATGTCGGAATCCGATCCAAGAACGGAGACTATGCCTTGCTTCTTGGCATCCATGGCTTCTTCAGCTGAAGATAATAGAAAAGTCTTGCAAAGTGGAGCAGACATCTCTCCCAAGTAATCACACAAATTTATCTGTCATACAAAACAAAACAGCTTAGGAAATAGATATAGCTAAACAACAAATAACAAGTTACTAAGAAACATGCATATATAGATAAGGCAATAAGACATGAATTTACCTTTTTGTTAACAAGGGCAAGTAGGCACAGAGGTCTGCAAAAGAGACCTCTGGGAGAGTGTTTTTGCTTGAATTTTTTTTATGTAAATCAATGTGTTGAAGATGAAGATGAATAAAATGGGAATGGGGTTGATTGATGAGTTGATGATGGGGCAATGGGGGGTATTTGTAGGAGGAAGCTTTGGAATCATGTCCAATGGACCCCAACTCCCACACCACCATCAACACACTCCTCCACTGCTTTCTCTTTACACTAAAGTTGCTCATTTTAAAAATAAATTACAAAGTAGAGTAAGAATATAGAGTGTGTTAAAAGTGGTGTTATCCTATGTAATACAATGGTCAGAGGTTCGAATTATGATGTCGTGAATGAAAAAAATTAGGCTGGGATGGTCGTCTTCATATTGTACCTCCCAAAACCTGACCTGAATTAGCCAACTAAATAGTCGTTTACCAGTGGTTAAACAAAACAAAACAAAATAGTTTTTCATGGATGGAAATATTCTACCCCTTTTCGGTACCCCTACTTATGTCCTACACTTAAAATTAGGTTTAGGGTTTTAGGTTAGGAGTTATGGTTAGGGTTTAGGGAATTTAGGGTAGGTGTATTTTTTAGGGTAAAGGGTATGGGGTTTAGGATTTATAATTTAGGGTTATGGCTTGGAATTTAATTTTGTTGTGTTTTTTTTAGTGTTGGGGCATAAGTAAAGGCACCGAAAAAGGGCAAAATTTTTTTATCTGTTTTTCATAGTCAAAAAAATTATTTTGTTTTTATTTAAAAGAATACATCGACTATCAATTAGTCTAATATGATGTACTTTAAGCAATATTAATAGGAAAATACTTTGATGCACAAGCTTGTGTAAACTTTAGTTTACACAAGTCCTTTAATTTTAGGGTTTAGGGTTTAGGGTTTTAGGTTAGGGTTTAGGGCTTTAGTATGTAGGGTATATAATTTAAGGTTTATGGGTAGAATTTAGAATTTAGAGTTTAGGATTTAGGGCTTAGGTTTTAGGTTGCTAGGGTTTGTGATTTAAATTTTAAATTTTATAAAAGGAATGTGTAAAAAAAATTTACACAGCTTGTGCATCAAAATAAAACCCATATTAATAATCAAATCTTAATATTATGAATGGAACAAAATATATTGCGAGAATGTATGAATTTATATATATGATCGAAATTAATCGACTATTAATACACCATATACATACAGGCTCACCAAAATACTAAGCCGTTAACTAAATGCAATTAATGAAGTCTAAACTTAGAAATGGATGGTTGGACAGCTAAGAGTAAGCATATAATGATTGAATATTATAAGGATACGTGTCCAAACGTGATTGGCCCGACAGCTTTTGTTAAACCAAAGCTCTAAATTATCAACGTCTTCTTCCAAGTAGTTTGGAAAACCGAACTGGATTATGACCCGGGTCTAATCACCGATTTGGATTATCAACGTCTTCCTCCAAAGCTCTAAAAAGTTTACACTTTAAGAAGTCGAGGCTAATCGAAGAAATATGATGTTTATGGTAGGAGATTCAGATTTAACTAATTTTTTTTATGAGATATGTGTTATTAAAGGGTTTAATAATCTTCAAATAGTGGTTTTTAATTGTTTTATTTGAAAATTATATAAAAGTATATGGAAAATATCATGGAAAATACTTTGATGCACAAGCTTGTGTAAACTTTAGTTTACACAAGCCCTTTAATTTTAGGGTTTAGGGTTTAGGGTTTTAGGTTAGGGTTTAGGGGTTTAATATGTAGGGTATATAATTTAAGGTTTATGGGTAGAATTTAGAATTTAGAGTTTAGGATTTAGGGTTTAGGTTTTAGGTTGCTAGGGTTTGTGATTTAGATTTTAAATTTTATAAAAGGAAAAGGAATGTGTAAAAAAAATTTACACAGCTTGTGCATCAAAATAAAACCCAAATATCATTGTAATAATATTAAGGAAAATACTTTGATGCACAAGCTGTGTAAACTAAAGTTTACACAAGCCCTTTAATTTTAGGGTTTAGGGTTTTAGGTTAGGGTTTAGGGGTTTAGTATGTAGGGTATATAATTTAAGGTTTATGGTTAGAATTTAGAGTTTAGGGTTTAGGGCTTAGGGTTTAGGTTTTAGGTTGCTAGGGTTTGTGATTTAGATTTTAAATTTTATAGAAGGATTGTGTAAAAAAAATTTACACAGCTTGTGCATCAAAATAAAACCCTAATATTAATTAGGGTAAGTTACTTTATAAATAACCACCTAACTATTATTATTTAAGTGGTGTCAATCAAGTCACCTATCGTTCAAACCTAATGAAGAGGGTGATGTGGTAGTTAATGTAAATTTATATAATTACATATTTGATCCTCGTTACTTACATATTATATTAATTTGGTCCTAAATTGAATTAAATATACCCTATAATTATCGTAAACATAATCCTAGAAAAAAAAATTAAAATATGTTAAAAATGAGGAGTATTTATGTGATATATACCCAATAATTATCCTAAAAATAAAACATAAATTAAATGAGCAGATGCCAACTAGTAACAACTGGATGGACAAATTCCAAGTTGACTGAACAAAATAAAAAAACATGATAACGCGGGGAACAAGAACTTTATGCATTTGTAAATTAAAAATAACTGGAATCGTACTAAATTTACTATTCCAATTATATACTAATTATTATTCCTCCAAAATGCGGATTAATTAAGATTTAAGACTATTTTTACCATTTTTTTATGTCTAAAGTCTAAACCCAACTTTTTCTATAAAAAAATTTAACTTCAAATATAAAGGGTACATTCGTCTCGAGTGTTTTATGAAAACCTTGTAAAAGTAGGATTTGACTGCATTATTCTAATTAATTATCGATTATTATAATTATACATTCTTTCATCATGGTTTATGACTTATGATTCCACCTTAATTAAACCTATAAGTATACTATAATTACACATTCTTTAATCACAGTTTTATGACATATAATTCCACCATACATTATTAAATTAGAACCCTTTTGTGCGGATGTCAAAAAATGTAAAATAGGCCTGAACAAACCTATGAATAACACTTATGTGACAAAAGGTAAGCTACATGATTGATTGATCCTTTTGTTTTTGGGTTATTTGATTTTGGTCATCGATTTTGAGAAGAAAAAAATCGTTTTAATTTCTTACGTTATCGACTTATAACATTTTAGTCACTTACGTTTTGAAAATGTTATAAACCAATAACGTAAGTAACTAAAATACATAAAATCGTACATTGATATATCAAATATTAACACGTATATATATATATATATATATGGCCTTAATGGTTAAGTTTCCAATTCTATTATTCCTAGGTATTACAGGACGATGTGTTTACAAGGTGGTTTCGTGAAAAATCAATGGGCCATGGATTGAAATCTTTGGCTAGTGCTATAGATAAAAGGTTACTCAGATTTGGTCGTAAAGTCGAGGCTGAAAAGGGGAACACAAGAAAAGAGAAACCTTTAATGCAAAGTCTAGATTACATATCACAACTTAATTAAAAAGGGTTTGGTCTCCGACAATCAGTTGGTTTAGTGAGATGGGGGATTAGGTCTCTTAAGCAATGTCAGAGGTTCAAATTTTGATATTGTGAACAGAGAAAATTGGGTTGGGAGGGTCACCCTATATTAGACATGCAAAATTTAATCCGAATTAGTCGACCAATGAATTAGATACTAATAAATAAACAAAAAAAGTATTTGGTCAAAGGGGAAAAAGGAGGAGGCCTAGCCTAGCCCAAATGAATGCTCTTATGCATTTTTATGAGGTTAGAGTTCATAGATAGAAAATGTGATTGCCAATTTTGTTCAAAGTTATTTATTTATTTATATTAGTGGTGTATTTTACTTTAACCAACTTGATTTGAAGAACGTTATGTACCCTAATTGCTTACTTTGTATGTATAAATTCTATATTTTATCAACGAAAGTAGATTACGACCACAGTCGCTAGACTATTAGTAAGATGACATATTCGTCACTCAACTTAAAAAAAAAAACTTATGTTTTCATTGTTTGGCTAATCGTTTTGTATTATTTCAGTCACCGAGTTGTTAGCTTCTAATGAAAAGAATTATGTGACAATTAAATAATTAAGATAAAAATACATTTAGTCCTTAATATTTATTTATTTCATAAATTTTATCTATATTTATAAGAAATGACCCTAATATTTTTATAACTTTTAGTTTGGTATCGGAAAAATAACCCTCGATGCTTTCTCTCTCCCCTTCCTTTGATCCTTTCATTCATATCTTTTATTTCATTTTTCAGTCCATAAAATAACTCATAAAATTATATTATTATATAAAAAAATACCATGACCCCAACAACCGCATGGTCTCTTAATAGACTGTTTAGACTCTTGATTCCATGGAGTAACGGTTAAATTTAGGAACGGACGTAAGACTTTTTGTTAGAGGGGTGAATTTATAAAATTCTAGAAGGCGAACTTTTAAACTATTATGGGGATGAAGAAAATAGATTTTTAACAGAAAATATATAACTTTTTTTAAAAAAATTCTACATCATGTGCGAATTTTTAAAT
The DNA here is from genome assembly GCA_958450335.1 of Hibiscus tridactylites. Classification (NCBI taxonomy): domain Eukaryota; kingdom Viridiplantae; phylum Streptophyta; class Magnoliopsida; order Malvales; family Malvaceae; genus Hibiscus; species Hibiscus tridactylites. The sequence goes on along the minus strand of OY288291.1, from coordinate 57,001,490 downwards.
TTTAGTGGGGTGACCGCCCCTCCACCTCCTGCTCGGTAATGATATCGGCGAAAGCAACGCCTTTCGTTTTTGATAAAGCTTTGATCAATAGAATATATATATATATATATATATATATATATATATATATATATATATATATATATATATATATATATATATATATATATGAGAAAGGAGCCGTTTACACAGTGTAAAACTCTTCAAGTTTTACACGATTTTGGACAGTTGGATGAGTGAAACGAATGGATGCGATTAACAGTAAATATGTGAAGATTATCACTTGAAAAAAGAGAGTAAGGAGTTAATCTGAGCCATCCATTCCCACCATCTAACGATCCAGAAAACGTGTAAAACTTAAAGAGTTTTACATTGTGTAAGTTGATTCTAACTATATATATATATATATATATATATATATATATATATATATATATATATATATAAAAGATTATTTGATGAAAATATCAAGGGGTAAGGAGATGGTGGATGATGGAAAAGGCAATGAGAAAGAAAAGGACGAGATTCGTCCCCAACAAATGCGATTGCTTTTGAAATTTGATGTAAACTTTTCACAACATGAAATGAAATCCCTCCATCCAATCATTTTTATATTCTCATCATAAACAAAACATCTTTCTTCCCTCTTATTACACACAAAATCTAAAGCAAACACAAAAATACTATTCCTTTTCTATTTTTCTCAATATTCTCATGTTCTAAAATCTTTTAACGACTCTTAATAGAGTACGAAAAATATAATCTCAACTAAAAACAATACCAATTGTTGGAAATTCGACTGATTATACGACGAGCAAAGTTACGGATGACACAATCTTACCATATCTATTTGAATCTATGCCTTTGCTTTTTGCATGCATGGTTCCTGCAATAAGATTGGGATTGCCAAATTCTGCGAATTAGAAGCAGCCACGTATCCAAATATTAATACGGAGGTTGCGTTTCGCTTGGCTCAAGGGACGCTCGTTTAGGTCGTGGTCCTAGCCCTTTTCACCACTTTGCCGAGCCGTGTTTAGCCCACTCCCGTGCCCTTATTTCATGCCGAAGAGCAGCGGTGGCTAAGGGTTTTGCTTTTTTTTTTTTTTATGGACGGTGACGAAAGTAAGACTTTATATTAAGGGTACAAATTTATAAAATTTTAATAAAATATATATAAATATATTTTTATATTATATACGAATTTTAAATTTTAAGAGACGTTGATACTCCCAAACTCCTCAATCCATTTTGGTTATGGGAAAGAATCGAATGAACCCACCATTAGTTTCGAGTTTCGACCAGTGGAGAAATTGGTGGGCAGCCAGCAGAATCTAGGCATATTCCTACTCCTAGCATTTCCATTTTCAGTTTTTTCGTTTACACGTGTCGACGTTAGGTTGTAGGGTTCACACTAGTTGTCGGTATCTTTTTAGCTTAATGTGGTGAAGTTAATCAACTTCTTTAATTGTGGGTTAATTAGTAGGTCGGTTTAATAATTAATATCAAAGTTTATTCAAAGGTTTATACCCCACCCTATTTCCTATATTAAGATAACCTATCCTAGTTGTGGCCAGAGATGGATCGAGGAGGTTGAAACGGGCGGTCGTCTCTTTAAAATTTAAAATTTATATATATTGACCTTGTTTAGTAAAGAGATATTTGAGCAAAAAATAGAGGTTTGAGGCATAATAAGAGGTTTGACCAGTCAAATTCGCTAATATTATTGTTTGGCGAATAACGGATTGAAAGAGCGGATTGGGATGAAACCGCTAATTTTGAAAAAGCTCATAATTGTTGAAATTAGTTATAAGTTTGTTATGTTGTTAACTTAGCAGATAATTAGTTTTTTGTATTAGCTAGCTATATTCTTTTGTATATAAATACTAGATCATTGATTGATTGTAATTGGATAATTCATTCATAAATAAAATCCTTTTCAATCTTTCAACATGGTATCTAGAGCCCGGTTAGTTATTGGGTTTGTTGGCCCATTTCCTTGATCTGTTAAGCCATTTTCATCATTTATTCCTTTCTTTTCCCTTTATCGTTTTCCCCCAATTTCACGAGTGTTGCAATGTCGTCGTGGGAAACTTCCACCACCGTCGATTCACTCATGCGTTATACCTTCATCCGTCCGACACTCCGGGGGCTCTTCTCGTCTCCCATCAGCTTACCGGAGTCGAAAATTACAACGTATGGAGCCGGTCTATGCGAATCGCCCTTCTTGCGAAAAATAAATTAGGGCTAATTGACGGGAGTTGCCGTCGAGCTAATTTCACTGGTGCTTTGGAATCTCAGTGGGATCACTGCAATGCGATTGTTCTCTCCTGGATTCTCAACGCCATTAGCCAAGAGTTGTATGCTGGAGTCGTCTTTACATCTAGTGCGGCGCTCGTCTGGGAAGATTTGAAGGAATGTTTCGATAAAGTGGATGGTTCGCGGATTTTCTTTCTTCACAAAGAAATCACAACCCTAATCCAAGGTGAATCCTCAATCTCTGCTTATTTTACAAAATTGAAACTACTATTGAGTGAGTACAACGCGTTAGTACCTTTTTCGACTTGTGATTGCGAAACATCTCAAGAAAATCAAGATCAGCTTCTTCAGCAACAGTTGTTCCAGTTTCTAATGGGTTTAAACGAGACTTATTCCGCTGTACGAAGTCAGCTTCTTCTGATGAAACCGCTACCTACGGTAAATCAGGCATACTCGATGCTGGTTCAAGAGGAGTCGAATCGTTTTCATTTGTCTGGTATCACACCGTTGGCTGATATGACAGTAATGTATTCACAGTCTGGTTCTAGTTCATCTTCTCGCCGTCGGTTTAATGGAGTTTGTGCTCACTGTGGAGTCAAAGGTCACAAGAAAGAGACGTGTTACCGTCTCGTCGGTTTGCCATCTGATTTTCGTTTCACCAAGCGAAAGAAACCTCAGGCTGCAATGGCAACTAGTGGCGATCTCTCCGATGATGCTTATCCACCTGTGTTTGCTCCTCATGACGTGTCCTCTGTTGCACCATCAGTTCTAACCTTTTCACAGGAGCAATACAACCAGATCTTGGCCTTGCTTCAGAAGGCTCCCACTGAGTCAGCTGTAAATGCTGCAGGTAATGGCTTCTCTTGTAAGTCAACCCATTCCTCTAGTACCTGGATCCTGGACACTGGAGCCACCGATCATGTAACTTCAGATTTTCATGGCCTAATAAATCCAATTTCATGTGCTTCAAATTCCAGATGAGTTCGACTCCCAAATGGTAAAAATGTTCCTATCACCCATATTGGATCTGTTGCTCTCACAAATTCCTTGGTTCTTCATAATGTTTTATTTGTCCCTGATTTTCGGTTCAATCTCATTTCTGTATCTCAACTTACTTCTACTCAAAATTGTGTTGTTTTCTTTTATCCTCAATTTTGTTTACTGCAGGAACTCTCCACTGGAAGGATGAAGGAATCGGTAGGATGGTTGGAAGCTTGTATCTGTTTCAGTCACCCTCTGTTGCTAATTCACCAAGATCAAATTTGCCTCAGGTTTCTTCAATTTTGAAATCTGTATTTTTTCCTTTTGATTCTTTTGCCTGTCAAACATCTGTTGAAACTACCAAATTGTGGCATGCTCGTTTGGGGCATGCTAGTCTGAATAAAATGCACAAATTACATGTTGTTGATGATTTACACTTTATATTGCCCACATAAGTGACTGTGTTGTTTGTCCTTTAGCCAAACAAACTAGGTCTTCATTTCCTCTTAGTACTTCTAAATCTTTGAAAGCTTTTGAGTTAGTTCACATTGACTTGTGGGGTCCATATCGTATTTCTACTCATTCAGGACATCGTTTCTTCCTTACTATTGTGGATGATTATATTCGTATGACTTGGGTTCACTTGTTAAAATTAAAATCTGACAATGTTCTTGCTCTTAAAAAATTCTTTGCCATGATTAAAACTCAATTCTCATCCACTGTTCTTACTTTGCGAAGTGACAATGGTTCAGAATTCTTTAATTCTGAATGTTCCCTTCTTTTTTCCTCATTTGGCATTATATATCAAAGCAGCTGTGTTCATACACTTCAACAGAATGGGGTGGCTGAACGAAAGCATCGACACCTCATTGAGATTGCTCGTGCTCTTCGTTTTAACTCTAAAATGCCCATAAAATTCTGGGGAGAATGTGTCCAGGCTGCATGTTATTTAATTAACTTGTTGCCTTCTTCTATTCTTCATTGGAGATCTCTCTTTGAACTTTTATTTGGTCATTCTCCTTCTCTTTCTCATCTTAAAGTATTTGGATGTTTAGCTTATGCTACATCCTTAAATAATTCTGATAAGTTTTCTCCTCGTGTTGTTCCCTGTGTTTTCATGGGATATTCTCATACTCAAAAAAGTTATCTTCTTTTTAATCTTGTCACCAAAAAATTTCTTGTCAGTAGGGATGTTCTCTTTCATGAACATCTCTTTCCTTTTACCTTTTCCCAGGATAATCCATTTTTTTCCCTGAATCTTGTATTATTCCAAATTCCGAGTTTTTATCTCTTGATCTTTCAACAAGTGAACCTCAATCTCATACACCTAAATCTGAACCCACACCTCAACCTGAACCCACACCTCATTCTGACCCCACACCTCAACCTGAATCTGTATATCAACTTGCACCTGGACATCAGTTTGTTTCTCATCATGAACCTCAACTTGCACCTTCATCTCATACTTCTCACAAACCTTCTCGTGTGTCCAGACCTCCTGCTTGGTTACATGACTATGTTACACCCTACCATCCATCTCCTGCATCTTCTTCATCTTCCAATGTTTCAAGGCAATTTTCTATTTCCAATTATATTTCTTATCATCATTTACCTCTTCACACACAAGTTTTTTTTGTCTTCCACTTCTTCTTCCATTGAACCTAATACCTATTCTGAATCCATTAAAAATCTTTTATGGATTTAAGCCATGAAGGAGGGAATATTGGCCTTGGAGTCTAATGATACATGGGAGTTGGTTCCTTTGCCTCCTGGTAAGGTCCCTATTGGATGCAAATGGGTATATCGTATCAAATATAAGGCTTCAGGTGAAATTGAGCGCTACAAGGCTCGTCTTGTAGCCAAGGGCTACACCCAACGTGAAGGGATTGACTATAGTGATACCTTCTCACCTGTTCCGAAGATGGTTACTGTCAGAACTATCCTTACTCTTGCTGCTATTTTCCACTGGCCTCTTCATCAAATGGATGTCCATAATGTATTCTTGCAAGGTTCCCTTGATGAAGAAGATTACATGACACTTCTTGAAGGCTTTTGCAGTCAGGGGGAGAATTTGGTATGTAGACTGCAAAAGTCACTATATGGGCTCAAACAGGCCTCAAGACAGTGGAGTTTAAGGCTTTCTGAAACTCTGATAAGTGCTGGTTTTGAACAAAGCAAACATGACTATTCTTTGTTTATTAAGAAGAGACAAGGAAAGTTAGTGGTTATACTTATTTACGTGGATGATCTGGTAATCACAGAAAATGATAATTTGATGATTGATGAACTTAAGAATCTTTTGAATAACAGCTTCAAGATAAAGGATCTTGGAGAGTTGAAGTATTTCCTTGGGTTAGAAATCTTGAGATCTTCACAAGGGATAGTGGTTAGTTAAAGAAAGTATGCTCTTGAGCTTATTGAAAGCACAGTCCTAGGAGGTGCAAAGCCAGTTGCATCACCATTAGAGCAGAATTTTAAGCTTACAACACCTGAGTTTGATGAAGGAGCATCTTGTGCAACAACAGATGAGTTAATACAAGATAAATCAGTTTACCAACGGTTGATAGGGAAGCTGATTTACTTAACACACACAAGGCCAGACATTACCTTTGCGGTTCATCATCTTAGTCAGTTCATGCAAAGCCCAAAAGAATCACACTTAGCAGCAACAATGAGAGTAGTACGATATATTAAGAGAAGTCCAGGGCAAGTAATTTTCTTGAAGGCCTCTGATAACTGTAAAATTGAGGCGTTTTGTGACTCGGATTGTGTTTCATGCCCAATGTCCAAGAGATCAGTCACTGGTTTTTTCATCAGAGTTTGAGGTTCCTTAGTTTCTTGGAAATCCAAGAAGCAGAGTACCGTTGCAAGATCGTCTGCAGAAGCAGAATACAGAAGTATGGCGATGACAACTACAAAAATTATATGGTTGAAAGGGTTGCTGAAGGAGTTTGAAGTGAATAACAAAGAACCAGTGACAATTTTTTGTGACAGCAAAGCAGCTATTCAAATTGCTGCAAACCATGTGTTTCATGAACGTACGAAACACATAGAGATAGAATGTCATTTTGTAAGAGAGAAGATTAAAGAAGGTTTGCTACAAACTGAATACATTGCAACTGGAGAACAGATTGCAGATATGATGACCAAAGCCTTGGGAGTAACAACATAACTATTTGTTGAACAAGTTGGGGATTAAAAATGTGTTTAAACCTCAAACTTGAGGGGGGGTGTTGAAATTAGTTATAAGTTTGTTATGTTGTTAGCTTAGCAGTTAATTAGTTTTTTGTATTAGCTAGCTATATTCTTTTGTATATAAATACTAGATCATTGATTGTAATTGGATAATTCATTCATAAATAAAATCCTTTTCAATCTTTCAACAATAATAGGAGCTTTTTGAGATTAGAGATTTTATATTATAGTTGTAAAGACTCTTTTACCCTTACCAATTACTAAAAATCTCAAAATAACCTAAATTAAATATTTTTTCACCCTATTTATAAGTTAATCTTATTTACTTTTTCTTTTTATTATCACATATTTATATGTGTATTTAAATTTATTAATTAATTAAATTATATTAAAATAATTATATAAATAATAAATTAATATATAAATTATTTGAATATGTTTAGAAAAGTTAAATTAAAAATAATTTTATAGATCTAATTAATATTGATTAGATACAAAATATTGATAACTACTAAACTATTCAAACAATTATTGAATATAATCATGTCCTTATATGTTATTTTGCTTGTTTAAATAATTTAACAGCTATCCGCTATCAGTTAATTTTAACAAACACTTTTATACAATCAGCTAGTAACTAATGCAATCAGCTATCAACTATCCGTTATTCACTGTCAGCCATCTGCTAATTGCCAAACATGACCATGTAACAAATGAAATTACAATTCATATCTCTAAAGAGATTTGAAAGTGATGGACATGCATGGGAGGTTTTTATTCCCCTGATCTTGCATGTCCTTCTCAATCTTTGGAAGAAAACGAGTCCAGAAGTTATATAAAGAAAAAGAATCCAAACCATAAATCAAAACCAATAGTTTCAGACCACTCAAATGACCAACTTTATACCAACAATGTTGCTTCCATGAAAATGTTCACCCAATTGAAATCGTAACATTGACGAGACGGGATGCTTATCTTCGTCATTCGCAAATATCAGATTATTCGTTTAAATTCGAACGTTAATTTGAATTTATAAGAGTTTAAAGTTAAAAAGGAAAAAACGTTAGAATCAGAAGAATATTTTAAATTTCTTTTCAGTTTCGAAATTAATCCCTCTCAATTAATCTATATTATGCATTCAAGTAATATGAACATACTACTTGAATTTGATCCAAACTTAACTTAGACTTCAAATGGGTCTATTATCATATCAATATATAATTATGCCTCTGGTTTGTGTGGTTAATTGTAGGGAAAAAGTAACATTTTAGTTCTTAAATTTGATGTTTTTTATATAAAAAATGGATTTTAAATATTATAATTCATGTTAGTTACAATAGTTTATTTTTTCAATTTATTTCCTAAATTGTTTTTTATGATGTGTTATGAATTCGTTAATTAACATATAAAGCAATAAACGTGCTACTCCTATATTTTTTTTTATCAAATATTTGTGTTACAAAATTTTATGATTAATTGTTAAATGAAGTCTCATGATTTAGACAAAGAACTGAAAGGGAACTAATACATAAATGGTGTGATACGGACATGTCTTTGTCAAATCTTTGAGAAATCTTTCCAAATTCCTACAAATGATCCTTATTTAAGGCACGGTCTGAGTAAGAACGTTATCCAAACACCAAATGACAACTCACCATGATAATATGTAGTTTCTGTTTTCATTTTTTCATGTATAAGTTTAATTATTAACTTTTTGTGTTATGATCGAGACAAACGTTATTTACAATCTTTAGAGCAAATTATTAAAATTTCTTAGTTGATATATTTTCTATTCTCTAAGTTGTGAGTTTATTATATATTACGAGCAAATTTCTTCACCCCTAAATAAAAATTATTAAAAAATTATTGAGACAAACTTCGACCACAAATTTTAATTCTAATTTATACCCATAATAAAAATATATTTATTAAATTTTATTCTACAAATGATAATAGATGGGGTGATAAAGAAATTGTATATAAGGTTCTGAGTTTTTTATTTTTTACATTATTCAATATATATATATATATATATTATGATATAAATAACACATATTATCATTTAAAAAGAATAATTTTAATTTTTTCTCTGATAAATAAATGACCAATTAATTTGTAACACCGGTTCAGTAAAAATTTAAGTTAGTATATAAGGATGGTAGACGAGTACAAATTCGTAGATTTCGACCACACCCGAGTATGAGATAAATTTGGTGAGTAATGGGCGTATGTGAATGTCAAAAGTCATAACCGTCATGGGTAGTGGGTAGGTAATATATTTTAGACCTTATCCTTCCCATATTCACTCGCCTGCAAGCCACATCTACCCATTCTGCCCCGCATCTGTCCGCCACTACCAATTATATGAATTCTGGACCATGATAAATTTAGTGATAAGTTCACAAGTTACTATGTTAACACTGAGATTCTGAAGGGGTGTGCCTTGTAATTTGACAATTATAAATTTTTTTATTATGTTTGATATTAATGGTTGTTGACAGGTTTGGCGAGTATGAGCTAAGTGGTGGTTATCTAACTTGGTGGTGGGTGCTCAGTTAGATAGTGAGTGTGGGGTAAATTTAAAAATGTATCTGTATGGATAAATGTTGATTTAAAAATTGTATCCGCAATAAATATTAGGTATGTGGTGGATATAAACATTTTAGGTGGATATATATACGGATATGAGTATCGCCGGTTTGTCATCCATATTAGTATAGATATAATGGAATCATAGAGTTGAAAACATTGAAGCAATGAAAAAGAGAGTGAAGCACAAGATATGGCAAGGATGGAAGGTGGAGGAGGTGATGGGTGACAAGCAGCCGAGCATGGAGGCGATGTGGTTGGATCTTGTCCACCCTCCGACGTATCATTGGTACACTTAGGATTCCTTACAAGACACCACTAGGGCTTTAATTTGTGTTGGGGTTGTGGCTTACATTTTTTTAATATGTATGTTTATCTTATTATCTATGTTCAGGGTACAAGGCTACTTTTTTTTAAGGGTTATGCTATTGACAGCCCTAAGGGCTGTCAATAAGAACATTATAAATTCTTTTAATTAATGTTTTTTAATTTTTTAAAGTAATATAGTATAATGTAATTAATTACATTCCTAAAAAGTTGTGTTTCATTAATTTAAATTTTTTAATTTAATTAAACAATAAAACCCTAAATTCAAACTCTAAACCTCAAACCATAAACCCTAAACCTTAAATCTTAAACCATAAACCCTAAACATTAAACCCTAAAACTTAAACCATGAGTCATAACTCTAAACCCTAACCCTAAATCCAAACACTAAACCCTAAACCATAACCCTAAACCCTAAATCCTGACCATAAGCCCAAACATCAAGCCCTAAAACTCAAACCGTAAACTCTAAACCCTAAACCCTAACCCTAAATCTAAACCCTCAAATCCTAAACCCTAAACAATAAATCATTTTAAGTGAGTATTAATTACATTAAACAACCTAAAATTAATTAAACAAACATTAATTACAATAGCAAAATCCTTTTTTTAATAATGTTGTCTTTAAAATTTGAATTTGTATTTTCTCTTTAAGAGTGCAATGTGCAACGTAGCTTACATTTTAAAAGTTTGCGTTGCTAGAATTTATGTCCTCGTGTTCCCTTTAGATTCTCTTATTTATTTTTATTCTTTTTTTACAAAAATAAATGGTAGTTCGAGCATACAAAATGGGTTACAGTTATTATGAGTGGAGCTTATACTCGGTGACGGCCTGACGGGACTACATTTGCCCTCCCTCCAATTTTTTTTTACTTTTGTTCTGTTATATAATTTAAAAAAAAAACAAGTTAGTTTTAATGTATATATTTTTTTTAAATAAATTATTTAGAAATTTGTACTCTCACTTCCAAATACATATATTTTGTCTTCTAATCTCAAATTTTAACCTCTCCGTGCTTATACTTATTAGATATCATCCAAGTAGCTTGATATGAATAAGAAAAGAGCGATCCAACTAGCAAGCATATTAGATGGACCGAGGTCAGCAGAGTTGTAGACTAAATAGTGGCCCAACCCAAATGTCAATTTTCATTGACATGTGTAGATTGGTCTTATGGATGGATGGATAACTTTAAAAAAGAAAATAACAAATACAGAGCGATTACGAAAGACTACAGATGATGTGGTGAGTTGAGTCCATCTAATAATTAAAAAATACATAAATAACCGGATAATTAGTTTGTGGTTAGACATTGTAAAAAATGTTTTATTTTTACGCTTACATATCTTTTATTGAAAAAAATATAGTTATATTTCACTTGTCTTTTAAAGGCTGAAAATATTTAAAATAATTAAAAAAAATAAATAGAGATAGGGCAGACATGCAAGTAAGGACGTAATAGGAGGGACAAAGTTGAAAAGAATTGAAAATTCAGGATCTAATAATTTGGGGACATAGCCCCCTCAAGGAATAATATAGTTTTGTCATTGTATGTGAGATGAGAAAAAATATTAAATATGTGTATGGTCCTATCTAATAACATTTTTTCATGTCATTTTTTTCATGGTAAATCACTAAATCTCCACCTATTTTCTACATGCAATAAGGAGTGGGTAGTTTTTTAAAAGTTACACTGAAATAAATAAATATTATTATGTAAACTACAGACAACATTTATCGAAGTAATAGCGATTTTCAAAAATACACATCACGATAAAGCGAGATGAATAGTTGATGAATTATAAAACAATTACAAAAATACTAATTTTGAAACAATGATAGATTTAATAACATTCGTCCCGCTTCTCTAAAAAGGAAATTACAATAAATTGTATCAAATAAAAATTCTTTGTTTCTAAGCATGCATCTTTTTATGTTTTAGGTTAAAGAAACACTTAAAATTTAAATTATGAATTTTAAATTTAAATTTTAAATCTTAAATTTTATACCTTACACCCTAAAAAATACATTATGGCCTTGTTTGGTAAATAGCGGTTTGGACAAAAATTAGAGGTTTGAGGTATAATTAGAGGTTTGACTAGTCAAATCCGCTAATATTGATGTTTGGTAAATAGCGGATTGAGGTGAAAAAGCTAATTTTGAAAAAGCTAGCTTTTTGAGATTAGAGGTTTGATATTAGAGTTGTAATGACTCTTTTACCCTTAACAATTACCAAAAATCTCCAAATAACTTAAATTAAATAATAATATTTTTTAATATAAATAATAACATATTAAATATTAGACTTATTTGTTGTTACTACTAATTTATATGGTGACATTTGTAAGTTGATTCTATTTTTTTATTATCACATATTTATATGTGCATATAAAAATTTAATAATTATATAAATAATAAATTAATACATAAATCTTTCAAATATATTTAAGAAATTTATATTAAAAATAAATTTTACAAATCTAATTAATATTTATTAGATACAAAATATTAATAACTGATAAATTATTCAAACAAATATTAAATATAATCATGTCCTTATATGTCATTTTGCTTGTTTAAATAATCAAATAGCTATCAGTTATCAGTTAATTTTACCAAACACTTTTATACAATCAGCTAATACAATCCGCTAGTCAAATCAGCTAATGCAATCAGCTATCAGCTAACAGCTAATGTAATCCGCTATCAGCTATCAGCTATCCGCTAATTGCCAAACAAGGCCTATACCTTAAACGCTAAATACTAAATCCTAATTTTAATATGGGGATATAAATAAAAGTATACTGAGGGGTAGACAATTTCCATCCGGCTAAAGCACAAAAGGTCATTAATGAAAATCAAAGTCTTACATTTAAAAGTTTAAAGTCCATGGCGGATTGGGATTGAAACGTAAAGTTGGAGAAAGTATTGGTTCATTGAAGAATGCAATTCATGATCTTTGTTCCGGTGGTTGAATGTGATGTGAACAACACAAATGGTGTTTTAAATCACAATTAGGCAATTTTTAAAAATAAATTAATATAATAAATAAAAACTTTATTGTGAAGACCGAAATGTGGTCCAAATCCCATTTCGTTGATACAATGCAGGCTCATGGATTTCAGAGAATTTAGAAGAGTCCATTTGAGTTTGGATTTCAACCTTTAATTCCTTTTTTTTTTAAATCTCTACCTTAAATTACAATTAATATATCCATATGATTATAAGAAAAAAATTATAATCAGAAGTATGGGTGTTTATATTCGGGTACCCGAAATTTTTGGGTACTTAAAATTCGGCCCGTAACCCGGCCGATAAGAATTGGGTATTTGCAAAATTCGGGTGCCCGTAGGATCGGGTACCGGGTACCCAATTTATTTTTTATATATTTTTAAATTTATTTTTTTAAAAAAATACATAGAAAACACATGAAATTTCATTATATATATTTCAAACACAAAAATTATTGATTTGAGGTTAATTTTAAGAGATAAATATTTGGATATATATATATATTAAAATTTATCGACAAAAGAAGGTATTGACAAAATTAATCTCGATCATGATTTTTCTTTCGACTCTCATACTGAAAAATTAATATAAACATTTTTGAAAAATTTTAAACTTAGAAGTATATAATACAACTATACAAGTATAAAAATAAGTTAGGGATTTAAAATTAATTTTAGGAAAAAATAATAAGAAACATAAAGTGAAAATAGAATTTAAAATATAAAATATATAAATATTAAAATTAGCGGGTTGGGTCGGGTACCCGGTTATAAAAAAAATCGGCCCTGACCCGGCCCAACTACACGAAAAAATTACGGGTCGGGTACCCTACCCAAAAATTCAGGTATTTTAATATAAATACATAAAAAGTTTTAATCGGGTAGACAAGTCGGCGGGTCGGGTAGTTCGGGCCATGTATTTTTGAACACCCCCAATCAGAAGTATTCATTACAACGTATAAATAGACGAAATGATAATTAAAATGTAAAAAGCCATGTTCAATGTCAACATGTAAAAATTTTGATTTTTTTAATAGTCTAAAGGTAATTACAAGATAGTATATGTTCATAGATATTTTTAATCCTTTAACAATGCGCATATATTATGTAGACATAACAATTTAAACTCATGTCTTCTAAAATGATCATCATACGCTTTTTCTACTAACATAATTGTTGGTTTCAATAACGACTTTGATTCTTAAATAGATGGTTTTTTATTGTTTTATCTAAATATTATAGTATATAATAGTAAAAGACAAAAAAATCATTGTGAAAATATTAATTATTATTTCAAAAAAATATTTTAGTATTTTCCAACTGCATTAGTTAGTACATTTTTTTTTAATTTTTTTCTTCTAGATACTCAAAATCAAATAATACCGAGAAGAGTGTATCACGTTTTGTATATTCCAATTTTTAACATTTAGACTTTTCACAAGTAACAACCATCATATAACTTGACTCTTTTATTTTTTTTAATTTATTTTAGTGAAGCATTAATATTTTATTAAGTATTTTGTATCCGACATATACATTTAACACGTATTTAACTAAAAAAGTTGAAGATATAAGCTTTAGACTTAGTTTGTGGTTGTTTTTAAAAAGTATGGTGAAAAAAGTGATTTTCAAACTAGCTGTTGAAAAGTAGTTTTGAAGAATTGGTTAGTGTTTGTCATTGAAGTCAAAAAGTGATTTTCATAAGATAAAAAGTCTATTTTAGACATAATATTAAAAAGTAAAAGTAAATTTGGGTGATTGTTCAAATTAATTAATGTTATGATTTATGAAATAAATCAATTTCAATTATAAAAAATATTTTTTTATAAAATTTAATTTAAAAATATAAATTACATTCTAGATTATATACAAACATACCACTTACACATTAATAATAAATATAAAATAAAGTACAAATAAAACAATTTTATTCTCAATATAAATATTATAAAATATATATTATTTTACAATTATGTATGCCTAAACATTATTTTAACAATAAAATATAATTAAATAATAAGGGTAAAAAATAATTTTATTTTCAAACTAGCTTTTTTACCCAAAAAGCTATAAAATCCAGCTTCTTAGTTTGGGTGAAAAAACTAGTTTTAAAAGCAACAAAAAACATTCTGTTTTAACTAAAAATACTTAAAAAATAATTTTTGATTGCGAAGCGCAACCAAAAACAGGCCCTTAAACAAATAAAAGTTTTTTAAAACTAACATATAAATTGGAAGATGAACTGTCTAAAAGAACAGTTTGCAGTTTGAGCAGTTAAACAATACACATAAATTGTAAACCTAATTCTGTGTACTCTACGTTGAAAACTTAAAAAAAAAAAAAGTTTAAAATAAACGTTGCATGATTAATGAGGATTCTCGTCCACCAATATCTTTATAGTAGTTTTAACTTTTAAAGCATTATAGAATTCTAGGTGTGAAGCTAAGATTTAAAAGTTAAGGGGTTAAAAAAAATTAATGATATAATTTTTTTTAAAACTTTTGACAAAAAATTAATTACACCCCTAATATTTTTCACCAAAGTAAACACTTGAATCAATTTTGACCATTAAATCTTGATAAATTTTTTAGATATGTTGGTGCAATGTGTTGTGTTAGTGTTTCGACTTGACATTTTTAAAAAATATATTTTTATTTAAAACTTGTTTAAAAGTTTTAAAAATTCTAAAAACATATAAATATAAAAAAAATATTATTGAAGAAATCTGTAAATACAACATGAAAGAACTGTAGTGTATCATGTGTCAGTAATATCTGAAGAAAAAAATTGTCAAGATTTAATGGTCAAATAGCTTAATTAATTCAATTTTTTTGTTCAAGAGCTTAATTGAGTGTGAAAAAAAAATTAACGGTTTAATTGATTTTTTTTTTAAAGTTTAAGGGCTTTTTACAACTAAGCCCTAAAAATAATAAAAGACTGAAAAATGTCATCAATCAAATTTTATTCACTAACTTCAAGTAAAACAAACTTAATTTTATGTACACACTTTACCACTAAAATAACAATCACACTATAATATTAAAATAAGTAAAATAAAATATAATTTATAATTCTCCAATATCCTCAACTTTGAACTTGGACACTTGCTTTGCTTTCAGTCATTCATGCACTTGGATAATAGGTCCAATTCCCCCAATTTTATTGAGAGTGCGGTGCTTGTTTCCTTTACATTTAGATGCAATATTAATTCTTAATTTATTCCAACAATCATTGACTTTTTCTCATGAAAGGAACATGATTTTGATTTTTTTATACTCAAAGTTAGACATCTAGCTCTTGGTATTCCATATGTTACGTATTGCAATAGTAGACTTCTGATGATAAAAAAATATATTTGGACCTCAAATCTTAAATTAATATGAAAATAGTTGATGTATTGTGGTGTAAACTTTATTTTACACAAATAAAATTATTTTAGTGATTATAAATTTAGTTTAGGGTTTAAAATTCATGAGTTTAAGTTTTTGTATTTTAAATTTTAAATTAAATAAGTATGTTTGTGGGACAAAAGTGTTCCACCATATGTGTATCAAATATTAACCCAATTAGAATATACATGTATTTCTGACGACAAAACAATTAACTTGTTTTTGGAACTAATTTGTTATGTAACTTTTTCCATGCTACTTAAATTCCTCGATTTCGATCTCTAAATTAAAGGTTACAATAGCAAAATCATGAATTAAAACAAAAAGATACAATAATGTATAAAGCATGTATTAATAATTTTTTTCATAATTTAAATGTGATTATAAATTAATATATGTTTATATACATTCTTAACCCTTTAGTAATACATACATTTATTGAAGACAAAGTAATTAAACACGGGTCTCTTAGAAGAAACATCATCTGCTTTTCCATTAAAACTATTCGTTGAGTTCAATAATACAAAATTTTTAAATGTGAAATTAAAAAATGTGATGTGCATATATTTTTATAAACTATCAATTATTAAGTGTAACATGTTTGTGTCTTATTATTTTATTGTATCGAAAATCATTTCTGTATATGTACAAGTTTATCTTACTCCAAAGATTTACCTTGGATATTTTTTGTGATAAATCGAAGAGTTCGGCATAAAACTTAAGGCTAATGCATCACAAATGGATGACCAAAAAGATTTGTTTTCATTTTGCATGAATAGTGCAGTTGACCCAAATGTGAAGTTTTAGATTAACAGGTACGGAGCTATAATTCAATGTTGGTAAGAACAAGAGTCTATTAAACTATTAAATTTAAAAACTAAAAAGAATAAAAATTTTATTTGATTAATATTTAAACTAAAAAAACTAAAAGTACAATTATACTAAAAAATTGCAAGAGTGACAACAACTCCTCCCACACTCTACATGATTCCGTCACGTAATTAAAGCTTTCGTCAATGGCAAATAACAAGGATCTCCTTAGTCCTTACCCTTTTTAACTTAAGGTAAATAAATTTAACATTCAACCTTTCAAAAAATTAGTCGGTTTGATATTCGACAATGGACATATAATATAAATAGTATCATGACTTCTATTAACACAAGTATTTTTTAACTATAAGCATTGTCCTAAAATAATTAGGAGATGTACAAATTATTCCCCAAGTATATTTAAGTAAAAATCTTAACCGTTACATCTTATATTTTTCTCGTTCTCTCTCAAATCTTTGTTACATGTAATTTTAATTTTTTAATTAGTGGTCGACAATTACTTTTTAGTATTAGTTGTCGACCACCAGTTTATTATTTTTATTATTTTTCATTTTAATAAAAAATTATGTCTTTGTAGCACGCGTTTTTCTCTATCATCGTGACAAGTTTTCTTTTGATTTTTTTGTAGTTTATTTCATATGTCTTTGTGGCATGATTTTAACATACCTTAGCGGTCGGTTGGTGCTTGTACAAAGATTTTCACGCTGTTAATTTTTTTTATTATGATTTTGTCAGTGGTCTTAGAAAGATGGATCTCCACTCGATTGATGGTTGGTTACCGATATAATCAGACCTAAGTAGCGGAGCAATCTGCCTGATAGCTTGGTTCGCTCACCACTCCTTTCTCACTCTGTAAAGCATCTCGTTTGGATAGAGACAAGGAGATTCAAAAAGATTTCTGGATTTTGGTATGCTAATCTCGATGGAAGTGTATGCTTTTTTTGCACCATTGTAATAGATTTTTAGTGGACTTATCTTTTTTTTTGATGCTTTGTATTGTATTCTCTTTCATATTGATTAATAAAATTCAGATGATATTGTTAAAAAAAATATTTGCGAACTATCATACAAATTACCATGTCAGCACCGTTAAATTAATTATTTTAGAACCTATGGAGTGGTCCCACTAGTAAGGATGATGTACTTCATCCAGGTGACTCAAGTTCGAGCACTATATATGCACGGTGTATGTGTATTATTAAAAGGGCTAATAAAATTAAATAAATATTCTATTGTATCACAAAAAGTATATTTAAACAAACAAATATTTTAATAAGTTTTTCTATTAATAATAAACATTTTGATCATTTTTAAAAGGTTAGCGGTGAAATTGAGTTAAAACAAATAAAAATATTAAAAATATACTATTTTGAATTCTGAAAACTCAAACTCAAACTCAACCCATCAATCCTTTTCAATTGATCTCATCCAACAGCTCCAACTAAAAGTTTGCATTAAAAAACAAAGTAAAACTAAAAAAGTACAAGTAAACGGAGTTCTTACAGGAACAACCGATCAAGAGCGGAGACATCCACGAGGCACATGAGGGGCTGTCGGCACCAGCCATGCAACGTTCATGTTCCACACCAAATACACTAAATAAAAACACAGTCTTTGCTTTAAACAACAACAAAAAAAAGTCAACGAACGGCCATTGCAACATCCACTCCTGTCCCGAAGCTCCCCCCATTTAATGACTTCACAAAAATAAAATGTCTTTTTTTCCAATTTTTTTATTCGATGTAGTGTTTTTTTTATAGCTTTTCTTCTTCCAAAACCTTGGAAATGGTCCTAATTAATTTCCCTCTGGTTTTGCGTGTGTTGACTTTGTGTTTTGATATTGAACAGCTTGCACTTGTTTATTCGTATATATAAAATGATCCCCACCCAGCTATTTTGGCAAAGTGTTGCAGTTCAGTTGATAAAAAGCTAGTTTTTGTTTGTTTTTTTGCCTGTAGAATTATGGATGAAATTGAGATTCCTTCTCATTTTCTGTGTCCAGTTTCGCTTCAACTAATGAGAGATCCGGTTACGGTCTCAACCGGGATAACATACGATCGAGAAAGCCTAGAACAATGGTTGTTTTCATGCAAGAACAAGGTATGTCCGGTGACGAAACAACCGTTGCAAGGCGATTCAGATCTAACCCCGAACCACACCGTTCGTCGTTTGATCCAAGCATGGTGCACTCTCAATGCTTCCCGTGGAATCGAAAGAATCCCGACGCCGAAGCCTCCGATCGACAAGACCCAGATCGCCAAGTTGATTAAAGATGCGGACAAGTTCCCTGACATGCAAGTTAAATGTCTTAAAAGGCTCAGATCAATCGCCCTCGAAGGTGAAAGAAACAGGAGCTGCCTGGAAGCCGCCGGCGCTGTTGAATTCCTGGTGTCGATCATCAAGAGTTATGATTCGTCGTTATTACTCGAAACCGAGAGCAGCGAAGGGTGTGAAGTTATAAAAGCTAGCGACGAAGCGTTGAGCATTCTTTATCATATCAAGGTATCGGAAAGCTGCCTAAAGAGGATTATCGGCAATGATAATGAATTTGTGGAGTCTTTAGTTCAAGTCCTGAGAAATGGTGGCTACCAATCTCGAGCATACGCCACGATGTTGTTGAAGGATGTTTTTGAAGTGGCGGATCCAATCCAATTGATCAGCCTTACACCCGAATTCTTCTCCGAGATTGTTCGAATGTTGCGAGATCAGATCTCGCAACAAGCCACCAAGGCAGCATTGAAACTCCTAGTGGAGCTTTGTCCATGGGGAAGAAATAGGATCAAAGCCGTGGAAGGAGGAGCCGTGTTCGTCTTGGTCGAGCTTCTACTTGGAAGCTCGACCAAGCGAACTTCGGAGCTCGCATTGGTCGTCCTCGATCAGCTCTGCGGTTGCGCCGAAGGGAGGGCGGAGTTCTTGAGGCATGGGGCGGGGCTAGCAATGGTGTCGAAGAAGATATTTAGGGTTTCGAACGCGGCGAGCGAGAGGGCGGTGAGGATATTATCGTCAATCTGTAAATTTTCGGCGACGTCTAGGGTGCTTCAGGAGATGTTGCAGGTTGGAGTGGTGGCAAAGCTTTGTTTGGTGGTACAAATTGATAATGGTTATAATAAGAGCAAGGAAAAGGCAAGGGAGATATTGAAATTGCACGGTAGGGTTTGGAGGAACCATATTTGTATTCCTTCTCATTTGTGGTCATCTTATCCATCTTCTTGAGATTGCTGCTTTTTTTTTTCTTTGTTGTTGT
This sequence comes from Hibiscus tridactylites, assembly GCA_958450335.1. Lineage (NCBI taxonomy): Eukaryota > Viridiplantae > Streptophyta > Magnoliopsida > Malvales > Malvaceae > Hibiscus > Hibiscus tridactylites. Next base: position 56,981,666 of record OY288291.1, on the reverse strand, counting down.
TGTGTAGATAGATTGAAACAGGCATGGGCTGAAATTAAAGCAGATCTCTCCATGCAACTATACAAATTTAATAGGCATGAAATATTTTGTCTATGTACAGACACTTTCCGTAAAAAAAATGTTATATTTAGAAATCTAAATATATTTTGATTTAGGGGTTAATTGGTTCATATGCCCCCAAAGACTTGAATTAACTTAGTTCCAAATTCTAGAAGATACACAAACGATCTAAAGAGATATAATGCAATAATAATAAAAGCAATTCACTTTCCAAGTTACTGACATAGATGGTTTGAAATCCGATTTTAATGTTAAAATATTTTTAAATTCGTAATTTTATTATAATATGTGAAATTAAAAGTTATAATTATTTTCTCTGAAATTATAATATAAGTGAACTTGAATATGTTACCGTTTTAATTTACCTATGTATTATATTCAATAAAAAGATAAATAACTCTTAAATATTTAGTCAGTTGGCCAAACTGTTTATCTTTATTCCTTTATATTTTTTTAGGTCATGAGTTCTAGACATACTAGAACTCATTTCTTTCCCCTTACAGTCCCCATTAACTGTTTTATATATCTTATCGTGTTCATATATATTATATATATTGTTTGATTGATTAATCTACTCTTAATTAAATTTAACATTAAATGGAAGATATTAAACACTTGAATCCACCTCGATCCCGCGTACTTATGTATATTGTACCAACGATAATATCAATTAAACTATACTTAATTGTCGAATTTATCATTTTTAAAATATTACAACAATAACGATATTAATTAAATTACATTTTTTTGAAAAGAAGTTAATATACCATTGTATTGATGGACATCATACGGTACAAAACAATAACATAAATCTCTTTAAAAAAAATCTAAACTTAAATAGAAAATAAAGAGTACATCATGTCAATATCATTACATTCTCGGGTAACCATAGACCATATGACAAACGAAACACCCCAACTAGCCACACTATAAGGCCAAGTTGGTACTGCCAGCACCTTAACAAATATGCTCCATAACCACACTGCACACCAGCGTGGGAGGTTTAAAATTTGATAAAATTGAGCCTTTCATTTATACTCCGTCCGTCTCATAAAAAATGTTTTTATTGATTTTTTGAAAGTTAAAATTTTTAAATTTTAACTATTATTATATTGAATATTTTAAATAATTATTTTTTATAAAATATATATTTGAAAACTACTCGATTAGAAGTTTTTAAAATATATTTTTTCATATTTTTATCAATGATACATTTTAAATAATTATGAGTCAAAATTAAAAAATATTGACCCAAAAAGTCAATAAGGGACAAAAATTGTGGGGCGGAGGGAGTAATTTGTAAGAGATACAATTTTTTTTCTCAAAAAAATTTATCGCAATATAAAAATATTATAATATTATTTTATTGTACTTATAAACATTTAAAAATTAAATATTTGTACTTAAAAAATGTCAACTTTTTCATTTTTTATATTTTAGATAATTGTTATATATATACACACATAATTATATTATACATATATATTTTGCAAATATTTAATTTAATTTATGTAATCTATTTTGGGTCCTTCTCTCTTGGGGACTCTGTGCGGTCGCTCCTATCGTGCATGTCCAGAACCCCTACTAACACCCAACAACCACTACCTAGGGGTGTAAATGAACCGAGCTTGAACGAACATGACTATGTTTGTGTTCGTTCGTTTATTTTTAAAGGTGTTCATGTTCGATTAGATTTTTAATGCTGTGTTTGCATTCGTTTATTTATTTTTGAAGGTGTTCATGTTCGATTAGATTTTTAATATTGTGTTTGCATTCGTTTATTTATTTTTGAAGGTGTTCATGTTCGTTTGTTTAATGTTCACGAAGGTCTTCATTTAAGTGTTCACGAACGTGTTTGCTTAAGTGTTCATGAACGTGATCGTTTAAGTGTTCACGAACGTGGTCGTTTAAATATTCACGAACATGTTAAGAAATGTTAACTAAATTAACTATAAATAAATAAAACAAAGGCAACAAAATAAAACTTATATTTCAACATGAACTTATATAACATCCTTAGCAACAACAAAAAGTAGTATTTAGATACATCAATGAGCATTTTCATCCTATAAACAAGCTTATAAACGAGCCTATAAATGAGCTTGTTCGTGAACATAAACAAACCGAACACACTTTTGTTCGTATTCGTTCATTTAATAAACGAACATAAAAATTTTGTTCATACTTATTTATTTAGCTTAATAAACAAACATAAACCAGTATTATACGAACAGTTCATAAACAATTCGTCGAACGCTCTGTTCATTTACGACCCAAACTGCACAATTCTGTTTTCGTTAAATTAAGATTTAATCAATACTATATAAATTCCAAAATATATATATATATATTATTTCATTGATATTATATTCTATATTTATATTTTATAATCACAGCGAATTAAAAACCATCAAATTGGTTCAACATACTTACTTATATCATCAAATATTGATCTACATGAATCATTCAACCAAAATTGTTTATAATATAATAACAGCCATCCGACCTAAAAACAAGTTTGAATTGAATATTTAGGATAAAATGATAACTTTATTTGGATTCAGATTTTTTTCTTCAGTTTGTAATCAATTAATTTAACAAAAAGAAAAGAGGTGCATATTAAATTTATATATAATTTTTTATTAAATGTACAATACGATACATAAATTTTGAATCGATGTAATTATGCACATAATTTTTTTAATAGTATTAAGGTCACAAGGTAATATTTGTTCATACTTTTTATTATCTTTTCGATAAAGACACTCACACATTGCAAATATGATTGTTCGAACACAGGTCTCTTAGAATAAATATCATTCATTTTTTTTATTAGGACTATTCGTTGAGTTCAATATTTTCGTGTGTGAAAAAAAGGAAAGTTTAAGCAAAAATAATAGATAGTGTAATTAATCAATATTTGTATATACATTTGTTGGGTATTGATCTATATCAATATCACTATATTAACCAATAATGATATTTTTAACTATTAACTGTAGTAATATTTTTTTTTTACTTTTGTCACCAAAGTTACCTTTGGTACCTGGTTAACAGATAAACAGCAATACAAGGAGAATCACTCCACAAATTAGAGTGCAATCTAAGGACTCCTCTGGCTTTCTGTTTCAGATATGTTGCACAATCTGCTTGAATTACCATGCAAAGTTTTGTTACTGCCCCAACCCTCAACATCTCTAAAAGCACTTCTTTTGTTGCTGCATTTTTCGAGATCAACCAAAGTATGCAGACGGCATGATCATCGGTTGCCGGCGAAACCCTTAGGATCCTTTTAGCCACCATGGCTATGCTCCCCGCATGGCGGAGAAACTCGGCTCTGCCTTCGGCACATGAACATAGATGTGCCAGAAGGTTGAAGGCCAGTTCCGATATGTTCTTCTCCGGTTTCTCGAGTTCCAATTCGATTAGCTCGAAAATCGCATTGGCCTCGATGATTTTCGATTTGTTTCTTCCACATTGACACACTTGGATCAAAACCTGCAAGGCGGATTTTGTTGCTTGCTTGGAGATTTTCGATTTCAGTACTCTTAACATTTCTTTCATGAATTTGGGTTTCAACTTCTCCAACAACCTCGTATTCGTGGCCTCGACTGCCCGTTTCAACGCTTGCATTGCGAGCGTCGTGGTCACGACATGATTCTCGATGTCACCCCCTATAATCCATGTTAAACAGTCGATGAACCGGGGATTTAATTCGTCCAAAATAGCCTTGGTTTCACTAGATGGTGTCCAAATAAGACAGAGGATCCTTAAAGCTTGTTCAACACCTATAGTTGTACTCACATTGTAACATTTTATCAACAACAAAATCACAGCTTTGGCTACACCAGCTTCCTCCATGGACTTCTTGTTCCTTTCACTGTCCTTTGCCAGGACTTCCATTTGGTTCAAAGCATGAACATACAAACCAGGAACCTCGAATTCCCGAATGAGTTTCCGAAGTCGAATCTTACATATAGGCGACTTCGGTGTAGGAATCTTATCGACACCGTCCCCCGCATTCGCCGTACACCAAGCCTGAATCAACCGTCTCAGCGTGTGGTTCGGCGTCAAATCGGAACCAGACGGCAAAACCTGCTTCGTCATGGGGCAAGTGAAGCCATTGGCCATCTTCAACCATTTCTCTATGCTCTCTCGGTCGTAAGTAATGCCCGTAACAGCCGTGACAGGGTCTTTCATGATCTGCAACGATATGGGACATATGAAATATTGAGGTATTTCAATGTCATCCATTGGTATAACCTATAAACCGCAAACCTCAAATTCCGAGATTAAAAATGCAGAGACTTGGAAAAAAACTAAAGCTTTTTGAAGCCAGAATGGTAAGAGAAAGTGGCTTGTATTTATATACAACAAATGCCGGTCATAGTTTCTATGTAAGGGCTTATTCAATGGTCAACACATGAGAAACAATACAAAACACATTTGGTATGGAACTTTATTCCAATGGTAATGGACCGCCACTTGGGAATTATTTAGTGGTTCGGAGGCAGGAAAGGACAATGGTGGGTCAAAAGTGATTCCCCACATGCCAGCCTACTTTAACCACTCGGTTAAAAAAAAGTGGCCGAGGGTTCATCATCCATGTGGAAATAGTTGTGATTGGAATTTAATGAACATGATCAACGTGTTTTTTTAAAGTAATTTTCTTCCATTTTGGCCCTTTTTGTGAAATTGGGGTTAAATTTATCTTTAGCAATTTCTTAGATGGTATTTATTATGTGCCAACTAAAAGAGAAGACTGAAGAAATAGACTTGGCAACTTGGACTGGATTTTGGGAGAAAGAATGTAATAATGAGGAGCATTCGTGGAATTCAAACTTGGTTTTATTTCTTCTTCAAAGTTCTATTCACCCTTGAATGATGTTGTCTACACAAATATGTAAAATTGCCAACTTTAGGTTTAGCTTTGGGTATACTTCAATGTACTAAAATTATCATTCCATGTTATTAATTATCTTTAAATGGTTTATACATTAATGTAAAATAGTGCAAATAGTAATTTTAAAATTATAATTATGAATACGCCGCTTATTTTCTTACTCTAATTTTTTAATTTTCTGCCGCTGTTTATCATCTTTTCACTGTGAACTGCAATTTTTTTCTTTGATTGGAGGTCGGCAATCAATTTTTGTATTGGTTGTCGACCACCGAATTTAATATTTTTCTTGTTTTTATTTTATTTTTTTATTTTAATAAGAATTTCTGCCTTTGTGGCACGCGTTTCCTCTGTCCCCGTGACACGCATTTTCTTTTGTCCTTATGACATGTTTTCTTTGTTTTGTTGTTCGTTTCATCTGTACTTATGACATGATTTTAACATACTCTAACAGTCGTTTCTCGCTCGCACAAAGATTTTAACGGTGTTAGTTTCTGATTATAATTTTTTCGGTGGTCATGGAAAGTTAGACCCTCATTCGGTTGATGGTTGTTTGCCGATGTAATTAGTCCTGGGTAGCGAAACATTCTAGCATCGTTGAATTGAATTAATAAATATTTGCTCCTTTATTTAGATAATTTGGGTCGCTCATCACTCCTTTTTCATTCATTATGCGTCTCGATTGGATAGAGGCAAAGAGATATAGGAAAACTTCTGAATTTTAATGGTATGCTTATCTCTATGGAAGTATTCATTTTTCTTTGTTTTTGGGTTGTAAGAGATTTTTGTGGATTAGTCTAATTATTCTCTTTCCTAAATTTACTGTAATTGTGATATCTTCTATAATTTTAATAAAAATTCAGTGGCTATTATCAATATATATATTAAATTAATAATTTAATCGTTCCCTTTTAAGTTATACCAATTTAATTAATGTAATTGTTCAAAACCAACAATGTTATTTCAATTATTAATTTAACTTTCAAATTCACCGAATTGCATTAATCTCACCCTTTAGCTGTTGTTGACTAACATAGACTCTACCACCCGTCACCCTTGGTCATTTCAAGCACTCTATGTTAAATAAATAACATTGTCGAGTTAGATATTTTATTTAATAAATTAATGTCCTTTAATAAAATGATGACATGTTAATTTTTATGATGTGACATTGTAATTGAAGATTTTTTAGAGGCTTAAGAGGTAATTTGTCTTTATAGTAATATCAAATCAATAATTTTGTCCTTTATTTTTAATTTCATCAATTTATCTCTTATAGCCTTCTAAAATCAATAATTTTGTCTTTTATTTTTTAATTTAATTAATTTAATCTTTGAACTCTTGAATTACATTAATCTTACGCTTTGATTATTATTGACTAACAAAGTTGATGAATTCTATGCATGTAATTTTTATATGCTTTCACATCATTTCTTATTGTAAGTTGTCTTACCATGTCGATAATAACGAGTCAATTTTAATAATGTAATAGTATAAAAAATGGTTGAAAGTTAATTACTTATTTCAAAATTAGATACAAAGTTTAGACCAATTATAATTAAGATTGCCGGTCAGAATTGTAATCTCAATCTTGTCTTGTCGACAAATTATTTTTATATGGTGATTTGTGGAATGTATAATTTTATGAACAATTAAGAGGCGTTGATTTTTCTACCATATATTAATAATAGTAATAATTGTACATATACTTGCCAATTTCTTAGGTTATCAATGATTGCAGGTAGAGCTTTGAATTGATTTTTCAAATATATTACCGATTGTCTCAAAGATCGAATCAAATGCATAGATACACACATTATATTATAGTGTCTTTAAAAATTGTAGCGTCTTATTCAATTCAACAATTCAAAACTACAATGGAAGCTTCTAAGTTTTAACTCATAATCACACACATATATATATACACTTGTTGTGAAAGTTTACTGAAATTTTAAATTTGAGATAAAACTTATTCTTTTCATCATTCATAATCTGTTTACAAAGGATGCATGCACGTTAATATATAGTGCAATGGCTAACAGATTAGGGTTTGTTTGTCAGCTCATGCACAGCCAGCTCATACAAACAAGGTTGTTACAACAACCATTCCCGCGCTCAGTATAGCTGGGAAATTCTTCTCGAAATCTCTATTTGCTAACATTTCCCCTGCTGTCTAAGATCTTTAGAATCTCGAACACAAAGTTGATGGCGATATAGTGCAAAGGCTTGAATGGAGATGGGTTTGGTGAGTATGTCAGCGACTTGAGCATTGGCAGGGACGTAATTGACCTGAAGTTGCTGATAAATAACCTTTTCACGAACAAAAAATAGATCCAACTCTACGTGTTTTGTCTTGGCATGCATCACTGGATTGGCAGCCATGGCTACTGCACTAGTGTTGTCATTCCAAATAACAGGGGTGGACGGTAAGGAGATGAACATGTCGCTGAGAACCTCTTGAAACCAAAGGTTGTCGGCAGCAACATCAGCAAGGCTCTGGAACTCAGCCTCAGCTGTAGATCGGGAGACAGAACGCTGCTTACGGAAGCTCCAGGAAAGAAGATGCTCACCAAGGTAAGTGCAGTAGCCAGAGATGGACCGTCGATCATCAGGATCACTGCCCCAATCAGCATCTGCAAAGGAGTGAAGAGCAGTACTAGGGTTCTGATGTGGTGTGAACCATAAACCAAATTCCAAGGTCCCTTTCAAGTATCGTAAAATGCGTTTAACAGCAATCCAGTGTTGATCAGTAGGTTTGTGCATGAATTGTGCAACCTTATTCACAGAGAATGCAATGTCCGGACGAGTATGACATACATAATGTAGAGAGCCTACAATGCTCCTGTATAATTGTGGATCTGCAAGAGGAAGCCCATCATCCTTTAAGAGTTTCGAGGATGCTACCATGGGAGTTGGCACACTGCTTGTGTCCCGTAGGTCGGTTTTGACAAGAAGCTCAATAATATATTTCTTTTGAGATAAGAGTAGACCACCATTAATATGTAATACTTCAATGCCAAGAAAGAAGTGAAGCTGACCTAGATCCTTTAGAGAGAACTGAGTGTCCAAATGAGTAATAACAGATGCAACACGAGAGGAAGAAGCACCTGTGATCAAAATGTCATCCACGTACACTATAACATATGTAGGTAAACCATTATGCTGTGAAACAAATAAAGAAGCATCGACACTAGAAGATCGAAAGCCCACATTTTCAAGAGAAGCTTTGAGTTTTGTGAACCAATTTCGAGGGGCCTGTCGAAGGCCATAGAGAGATCGTTTGAGCTTGCAAACTAGGGTGGAACCAGTAGATGAGTGTTGAGCAAAGCCTTCAGGTTGAATCATATATACATATTCAGTGAGATCACCCTTTAGAAAGGCATTATTCACGTCCACTTGGTGAATATGCCAACCATGAGAGGTTGCCAACGATAATACAAGATTAACAGTAAAGGATTTGACAACCGGACTGAATGTTTCAGTAAAATCAGAACCAACAAATTGAGAGTATCCTTTGGCTACTAAGCGAGCCTTGTAACGTTCCACAGAGCCATCAACATTATATTTAATGCGAAAAATCCATTTGCATCCAATTGCTCGTTTGTCAGATGGAAGGGGAACAAGATCCCATGTGTCATTCTCAAGAAGAGCAGTATATTCAGCTAACACAGCTGACTTCCAGTGAGGATCTTGCATAGCATGATGAACATCGAGAGGTGTATCATGCACTTGAAGATGGTAAACCTTAGGTTTAAAGATTCCTGACTTGCTTCTGGTAACCATGGTATGACTAGGAATGATGGTGGAAGAAGGTTCTGAGGAAGATGAAGCAGGGATGATAGGAGGATCTGGTACAGGTAGAGGGAATATAAGAGGTTGGGATGTGTCTATTGGGGAAGAGTTAGATGTAGGAAGTGGGGAAGTAGGGATTGTAGTAGGAGAAGAAGGGGGATCGGATGGAGTATGAGGTTCAGGTGATGGGGAAGAAGTAGGTGGAGATGTACTTGGATGTGGAGCTGAGGATGGAGTAGGAAGAGAAGTAGATGTATCTGGAACAGTAGGAGTGGTTGAAGGAGAGAGATGAACATGTAATGGAGGTGAATTTGTTTGGGGAGGAGGGGAAAGGAATGTAGGTAGTTGGTTTTGACAGGGAAAGATAGACTCATTGAATGTAACATTGCGAGAGATGAACTTTCTGTTTGAGGAAGGATCAAGGCAGACATACCCTCGATGTGTAGGAGAGTAGCCCAGAAAGATACATGGTTTTGTGTGATAGTCGAATTTGTGTCGTTGAAAGGGGCGTAGGTGAGGGTAACAGAGGCAACCAAATACTTTGAGAAAAGCATAATTAGGTGAAAGATTGTAAAGTTTCTGAAAGGGTGAGATGTTACCAAGTGATTTGGATGGCATTCGGTTGATTAAATACACCGCACTCAAGACAGCATGAGACCAATGATGGAATGGAATTGAGGCATGAGCAAGGAGAGTGAGAGCTGTTTCAATTAGATGCATGTGCTTTCTCTCAACTACATCATTCTGTGGTGAAGAATGAGGGCAAGTGACACGCAACTGTATTCCCAATTGTGCTAGAAGAGTTTCAAGAAATTTGAATTCCCCACCTCCATCGACTTGTACTGCCAGAAGCTTAGTAGAAAATTGAGTTTCAATAAATTTATAGAACATTTCAAATGCTTTGCATGCATCAGACTTCTTTCTTAGAAGATAAATCCAGGTAACACGGGAATACATATCAACGCAAGCCATATAATAAGAAAAACCATCAGATTGAATAGGTGCAGGACCCCAAAGATCAATTTCCACTAACTGAAATGGTGTTGAATACACTGTTGTAGAGTCATGATAAGGAAGAGTATGATGTTTGCCTAAATGACAAGCATGACAAAGATCTGATTTGTTAACAACAAGCTTTTTATTTAAAGCAATATTAATAACATCAACAGTGGGATGACCCATCCTATTGTGCTATAACCAATAGTCATTGTTGGTGGTGGTCAAGGAAACACTTGGTGATGAAGATGGAACTGATGAAGCAAACTCGTACAAACCATTCCTCTGAGTGCCTCGTAGAAGAACATTCCCTGTCAGCTCATCCTTGATAACACAATGATTAGGATGAAATTCAAAGAACACATCATTTTCAGTAGCAAATTTAGAAACTGAGAGAAGATTGCGAGTAATAGCAAGGACATGAAGAAGATGATCAATAAGCAAAGGCTTAGTAGAAGTGTGAAGAATAGAATGACCAACATGTGAAATAGAAAGAGAAGATCCATCACCGATGTGAACATTGCCCTGACCTGAGTATGGTTGCACCTTGGTAAACTGAGATGGATCATTTGTCACATGGTGAGTAGCACTTGAGTCGAGGAACCAGCTGGAGAAATTGCCAACAAGAGCATTGACCTGAGGAGAGTCAGAGGAAGATGTAGTAGGAGCTTCAGTAGCAACAAAAGAAGTGTAACCAGTTTTAGCAGAATCAGGAGAACATCCACAATTGTGAGCTTCAATAGAGGATGAGGACTGAGCTTTGAACTCCTGATTGAAACGGTGCCAACAACGATCTGCAAGGTGGCCAAGCTTGCCACAGATCTGGCATTGAATACGCGGTCTCCCTTTGAAACGGCCACCAGTGAAGGATGGGTTAGAAAATCTGCCACACGAGATCCAGATTGAGGGGAGTAGCCTGACTTAGCATCAGACTCAGAGCCAGAGGAACGAGTAGTTGTATGAACACCAATGGGCAATCGTAAAGGATCAACCAATTGAGTTTCAGCATCAGTAAGTAGCGAAACAGCTCCATCAAAGGAGTAAGGTTCTTTGCTAGCTGTGATCACAGCAATCACAGATTCAAAGTCTGAAGGTAAACCGTTAAGAATTGTTGCTACCTGTTCAAGTTCAGAAATGGGACTTTCACAAAGAGCAAGAATATCACAAATCTCTTTGATTTGTCCATAAAATTCACTGATGGAGAGGGAACCTTTCTTGAGTGTTCGAAGGCGACAATGTAAATGCATGATCCGGGTTGTGGAAAGTTTTGAGTAACGAAGAACGAGAGTGTCCCAAATGGATGCAGCTGTTTCAGATCCAACAAGGTGAGATAAAATGGAATTACTCACAGTAGAGAGTAGCCAAGAAGCAAGAGAACTATCCTGTTTAAAGAAGTGTTGGTAGGCTGGATTTGGTGATTTTGTGCCATCAGCAGCTACCAGAAATTTGGCTGGAGGAGTGTACTCTGAATCGAGATAGTGCTCTAAACCTTGGCCACGAATCATCAATAGAACATGCTGACGCCATAGCAGAAAGTTTGTGTCATCCAAACGAACACTGATTTGTTTGTTAAAGAAACCAGATGAAGAGGATGAATCATCGATAGCAGCAGTGGAAGAATCAGCAGAAGCATCGATGGCCATGGCAAGAAAAGTTTAAAAGACGAGAACCAGGATCGAAAAAAGGAAGAGATACCATGTGAAAGTTTACTGAAATTTTAAATTTGAGATAAAACTCATTCTTTTCATCATTCATAATCTGTTTACAAAGGATGCATGCACGTTAATATATAGTGCAATGGCTAACAAATTAAGGTTTGTTTGCCAGCTCATGCACAGCCAGCTCATACAAACAAGGTTGTTACAACAACCATTCCCGCGCTCAGTATAGTTGGGAAATTCTTCTCGAAATCTCTATTTGCTAACACGTGTCACGAACATACCTTCGTTCACTCGATAAATATACCGTGCGGCACTTAAAAGGGACGCTTCCCGACCAAGTTAGCCTTTGTTCTTTGTCAATTTGTTCAAGATAAAGGAGAAAACAATTCATGTAGGACTGAATGGATTTTGTAAAATCCAGGCAGATTCCCTGCTGCATTGGGGGAGACTTCAACATGTTCATGGATCCTGTAGAGAAGCTGATTTTTCCTTGAATCTATCGATGATTGAGTTATTCAAATCTTTTTTGTTTGAAGCTGGCTTGCTAGATCTCCCTCTTTAGGGGGTAAATATTCTTGGTGTAACAATCGTGACCCTCCCACGTTCGTTAAATTAGATCGATTTTTAATATCGATAGATTTTGAGATTGTTTTCACCAATATTTCTTAAAAGTTGATGGAAATGTCTCTCTTAGACCATAACACAGTTCTCTTGTATTAGAATTGGGGGCTTGATTAAAGGTTCAAAGATGGATTTGAAGAAGTGGTATGTCAACAATGTTAGTGATTCTCAAAAGGCCATTGCTAATATTAAAAAAGAGATGTCTAATATTAAAGCTAGATTACAAAGTGGTTAAACATGGTCTATATACTGTTCTTGTGAATTTGAAAGCTTTGCTTTGGAAAGAATACCGAAAAGAAGAAAGTGCATGGTTATAGAAATCTAGGTTACGGTGGTACAGTGGTGGAGATCGAAATACTCATTTCTTTCACTTCTCTGCCTCGACGAGACGTAAGACAAATTTCGAGATTGAAGTTAAACTTGAAAAAAAAAAGAAGCAAATTGTTGGGTATTTTGATATAACGTCCGTGTAAAAAAACTTTACACAAGCATATCTATTTTTAAGCATAAATTTTAAATTTTAATTTAAAAACTCTAAAAATCTAACCACAAACCCTAAATTCTAACCATAAATCTTAAATTCTAAATCTTACAACCTAAACTCCTAACCTCTAAATCCTAAACTAAAAGCCTAAATCTTTAAATAACACCGCTTGTGGAAACATTTTTTTCATCACCAATTTTTAGGATAATAATATTAATATATAATTTTTGATTTTTTAGTGCTATGAATACATTGATACAAAATTTAAAAGTTAAAAGGTTAATATTATAAAATTAAGAACAAATTAAAACAATGTATAAACATTGATGATAATATATAAGGTTATATTTCAATACGTAATTTGTGTAAAAAAATATTACATCACCATTTTTAAACTTAATTCTAATACCTAACTCTAAAATCTTAAATTTATAATCTTAAAACTCTAAATTTTAAATTACAAACCCTAAACTAAACCCAATAAAAAAACCCAGCACACGACTTGAGCCTAGGCCTTTTTTCCCTTCCCCTCCTTGGCATGGGCTTCCAGTATCCCAAAATAGAACCCACTTTCCTCTTTATTAGTTTTAGGGTTTAACGAAAACCTAGAATCCTTCAATCTCTTCTTCCCAATTCAACAAAAAAACCTCTCTACAGAGCAACGCGAAGAAGAAAAATGGGGAAAATAACGTATACGAAACTGAAGGGAAGTCAAAACATGAGGCAAAGGCTACTCTTAGCAACCTTAAAATCAACTCCTATAATCATTGAAGACATCCACGCCGACGACACCTTACCTGGTCTCCGGCCACACGAGATTTCCCTCCTCCATCTTCTTGAAAAGCTCACCGATGACTGCGTCGTTGAAATCAACGAAACTGGTAACCCCCTTTTTATCCCCTCTGAACTTATTTAGCTTTTGAGTTGAAAACAAGTAATTTGAAAGCTAATGGCGGTGTTTGATAGGTACCAAATTGAAGTACAAGCCTGGGATTATAGTCGGAGGGAGTAATCTGGTGCATGATTGTGGTCTGACTCGAGCAATTGGGTATTTTTTGGAGCCCTTGATTTTGCTTGGATTGTTTTCTAGGAAATCACTAGCTATAGTCCTCAAAGGTAATATTTTTTGTGTGTTAGAATGTCAAATTTTACTCCTTTTCTGTGTGGGTTCCTTTGATTTTCTGTTAATATGCTCTTTTGTTATATGTAACCCTTTCTAGAATTACTCATTTGAGTTTTGTAGCATTATTGTGCAATGTTTAATGACATACAATCATAAGGTATATTGTTTCAATGTTGAAGTATGAAATCAAGTTTTGTGGGTCAAATTGATAGAATAGGGGAGTTGATTCATATGACCAGACTACTTTTGATAACTTATGTGAAACTAAGGAATGTCTGATTCAAACTTGAGATTGCTTTTCACCATAATGCTAGTGCATATGATTTTCTCCATTCCATATGTTGTTATTTTCAGGGATTACAAATGATTCTAAGGACCCATCTGTTGATACTTTCCGTTCCACGACCTTTCCCATGTTGAAGCATTTTGGGGTTCCTTCAGAAGGATTAAAGTTGGAAATAAAGAGTCGCGGAGTCTCACCTCATGGTGGTGGTGAAGTTCATCTGTCAATTCCTAATGTTCAGCAGCTAACAGTGAGTTTTTTAATCTAACATTACTTCAATTTTTTGTTTCTGTTATTTCTTACACTTTTCTGGTACAGGCAACCATGTGGACTGATGAAGGAATGGTTAAGAGAATTAGAGGGGAAGCTTTTACTACCAGAGTGAGTCCCCAGCTTGGAAATGAGATGATATACGCCGCTCGTGGAATTTTTAATCATTTGCTTCCTGATGTTTATATCGCTAGTGATTATAGAAAGCGCTTAGAGACTGGATCCGGAAAGTATGGTTACTATACATATTTCAAAATTTCTCTTTTGATCATAACCAGGAAATTTCAAATTTTTTCCTTAAATGCAGCTCACCTGGATATGGAATTTCACTAGTTGCTGAAACTACTTCTGGTTGCTGCATCTCTGCTGATACTACAATTTCTTATACACGAGGGGAGGAAGCAGAAGATATTGAAGGTGAGGACAAGAAAGAGATGATACCTGCAGCTGATGTTGGTGAGAGAATTGCTTCTGTGCTTCTTGAGGAGATTGAGAAAGGTGGAGTGGTGGATTCAACTCACCAGGTGTGTATTTCAAAGTTTCTGTTTGTTTGACCTACCACTCGTCCAGTTTCATTATTCTAATTCCATTTTATGACCGATATCTCTCAGTCTACATCCTTTATTGACATTTAACTAAGTAGCTTAAATTGTAAACTAACTGCTTATAATGCATATAATATTGTATGTGTGAGCTGTGACTAGGATAATTTTAAGTAAAATGCGAAATTTTGGTTTGGCGGTAAAATGAAGTCATTTTTAGTATGAAACAAAGAAGATGGTCAGTGTTTGCATTAATCGAAAGCTTTCTCCCTCTACTAATATGCTTATTTGGATACATACAGGTTTAGTAAAGTTTTTTTTTCTTTTTTTTGCATATCATTCCTTTATTTCCCCCCCTTGTATATATGTCCCACTAGAGATCTAAAAGATATTAAGTTGTCAGCATGGAAATGGACTTCTGTTAAAATCTTTGTTACAATATGGCCAATTCTGGCTGTTCTGCTTTTTATTGTTCCTTGTTTTCTCTTCTATTTTCCATTGTTTAGGAAATCAAAATATCTTAACTGGCCAAGAAAATGAAAGTTGTTTCATATTTTATTATCTTTTTTTAAATCAGTAGACTTGCTATACAAAAGGACTGGTTTTTTTTATCCAAGGTGTGACATCTAAGCTTTATCTTGATAAGAATGTTTTTTCTTCTTCAGAATAAAGATTAAACTTCGTAAGCTACTTGTTGTAAGCATTATTTCAGGACATATGTAGCATTTTTTTTAGTTTTGGGTTAGTGTGTCTTGTTACATAACAACGCAACCCATTGTTTGGTTTGTAGGGTTTGTTATTTCTTCTTTGTGCACTTTGTCCAAAAGATGTTTCAAAGGTTCGTGTGGGAAAGCTGTCACCATATGGAATAGAAACACTAAGGCAAATCAAAGATCTTCTAGATGTTCAATTTGTGATTAAGCCAGATCCATCCACGGGGACAGTAATCCTTAAATGTTGGGGTTCTGGGATGAAGAACCTGTCCAGGAAGACAACTTGATGACATTGTAGCATTTTAATTCTGGTGAGTCCAAATATTATCGGCTGCATTTTGTCGATGAGAGCTATGAATACACTTGCTTATCGCATATGTGATATTTTTGGTAGATTACTTACTAGATGGCATTTTAAGCCAGTTAATCCAATTATGTATGAACACTTATTTATGGTGAAATTGATTTTGATTACTGAGCATGAATGAATCTCCGGTAACGGAATGCTTTTCGCAGTCAAAGTCTATTTATGAACTTGTTCTAACTTCTTAATGTTCTGAGAATCAATCACCATTCACTAAATCATGATGATGTGATCCTTAAAGGAGAGTATTAGCAACTAAAGAATATCCAATGCCTTCACTTTCCTGATATTAAGATTATAATTGTTTACAACCATTAATTGAATGCTTGTAAACCAAAATGAATTGAAGCTCTGCTAATCTCATAACAGAAGAGGCAAACTCGTCTCATTTGTACAACATATGATTTCTTGGAAAATGCTTGTCATTACCATGGCGCACATATTTCTGGGAAATTATTAATCAGATTTTACTTCCAAGTAGTTATAATCTAAAATGGAAGCTTATGGTTAGGAATCGAGGTCAAACCCTTCATTGTGGTTGTCTGAAGCAGAACGTTTATTTATTACAAAGATAATACAACTTTAAAACACCTGAAAGAAAGAAGTAAATGGATCTCTTTGGCTTTTGAATATTAGATGAAGAAAAAGAAAGAGCATGGAGTTCTTACAGTCAGACTGCTCTGTCATAAACATCAGCTAATTAAGGATTTGACATGTCCACATTGATTCAGCAGCTTCATCTTCATCAATAATTCTAATGAGTGAGATGTATGGTGAAGTTGGGAGGTTGTTATTCACTTGTCCGGATATACTCTCTACCAGGTCATTTGAAACCTTAAACAAGCTCACCTCTTTCAAATGGGTTAGATGTTCCCAACCATATGGCAATCTCCCCAACTCTCTGCATCTCAAGACCCGTAGTTCTTCGAGATTCGGCATCGTGCCTCTCTCCTAGGGTTGTAAAAACAAGTCAGGACCTGAAAATCTACCTGAAACCTGTTCGAGTCAGAACCTGATTTGACTTGAGAATTTGATGACCCGAACCCGAACTGTAACTGACTGTTGCTGACCCGAACCCGGGTTGAACCTGTTACTCTAGCAACTGAACCCGATCTGCGTCCGACTGAAACGAACCCGAACCCGAGACCGACCTGGCAAATTACCTGATATTATCCGACTGAATCGACCCGAGATCCGATTTTACCCGACCTGTTTTGAACCCGACCTGTTAATGGACCCGACCTGTTTTAAACCTGAACTATTGTTGACCTGAACTAATGTAGACCTGGCTAAATATGTTAAATAATTTAAAGCGTAAACTGTTCATTATAAACTTAATAATTTTTTAATAAATTATGTTAGTTTTATTATACTTAGAAATATTTTATCTTACATTATACTTAAAAATTTGTCTTAATTTGTTAACTACATTATATATAATAAAATTATATAATTAAAAATTTGTTTAAGTATAATAATATATATTATATATAATAAAATTATATACTTAAAAATTTATTAACTTCATTATAATATTATATTAAATAATATTATATACTTAAAAGATTTGTCTTAATTTTTACTAAGTATATAATATATTAGTACTGTATAGTTAATATAATATATTAAACTTATTATGCTTTAATAAATATAATAAAATTAACATAAATACTTATGTTTAACATAAAGTTAACGTTATTATGCTTATATTTGTAAATAATATTTGTCAATATATGTAATTAGTAAAATCTTAAAATTTATGTAACATATAGTTTGTTACTCAATCTGGCTAACTACTTTATTTTGTTAACTTAATCTGGTTAAATTTTTTATTTTGTTAATTAATCTATATAACTGACCTAGATTAATCTGGTTAACTTCTTTATTTTGTTAACTTATATTTTTTTAATTCAATTTGTTAACTTATATATTTTGTTAACTTCATTATTTGTGATTCAGTTAAAAAACAAGATTATTGAACACATAGAATAGAATACAAAAATTGTTAACTTATAATTGAATATAAGATAAGTTAATTACAAAGATTATATACATATATAATCGATTTAATATATATGTATAAGAAAGATTATATTTAAACATTCATTTCACGCTGCTAAGTTTTAAATTTTGTTAAATAATTCAATATGCTTAGTACTAACTCATTTAATATAAATTATTTATGACGTTAATAACTTAAAAGTTTTATTAAATTAATAACTTGTAATGGATGAATTAAAAATAAATTATTTAAAATTTAAATCATTTTATTAATTATGATCATTAAATTAAAAATTCATTTATTAAAAATTTTAATTTTAATTATTAAATTAAAAATTATTTAGCTTTTAGTATAGGGGAAATTTTTTTAAATTGGTGGGGGGAATTTAATAGGGGAAAAAAATAAAGTGGCGCCAAATCCAAATGGATTGGGGGGAGAATTTAATTGAAAAGGGGGGAAAGCAAATGGCCTGCCGCCTATTTTTTTATTTAAGGGTTAATCACCATTTAGGTCCTTCTTTAATTATATGCTTAGGGTTTAGGTTTTTTAAGGTTTAGTTTGTTTCCTTTTAGTCCTAAATTTTGGTATAGTTTCTTTAGATTTCATTCAATTAGGTCATGCTTCATAAATTGATTAATTATTAAGTCTTTTGATTTGCTTTAAATTTGATTTGGTCCTTATATAAAGATTTGGTAATTAATTGTCTTTAACAATTTGAATAATTTGTGAATTAGGCTCTAAGTAATAATTTAGTTTTAATTTATTTTCGGGATCTGTTCTTTTTATGTTTTGATTTATTTCGTTTGTTAGATTTATGGGTTTATGTTTGGGGTTTAGGGGTAAATGTGTGTATTGTAATTATTAGTGATTCGTGTTCATGAAAGTCGTAAAATAATTAACTCAAAATAAATGACCAACCCAAAATCTATCGACTATTTATACTAAACTCAAACTTAATACAAATTCGAAACTCGAATTTAGTTTAGGGGTATACATTATATATACATTAATAGTAATACATACATAAAATACATACATACTAAAACTTACATTCTAAACCTTAAACCCTAATACACATACATATTATATATATATATATATGGAAAATACTTTGATGCACAAGCTTGTGTAAACTTTAGTTTACACAAGCCCTTTAATTTTAGGGTTTAGGGTTTAGGGTTTTAGGTTAGGGTTTAGGGGTTTAGTATGTATGGTATATAATTTAAGGTTTATGGTTAGAATTTAGAGTTTAGGGTTTAGGGCTTAGGATTTAGGTTTTAGGGTGCTAGGGTTTGTGATTTAGATTTTAAATTTTATAGAAGGATTGTGTAAAAAAAATTTACACAGCTTGTGCATCAAAATAAAACCCTATATATATATATATGTATTATATATATATATATAATACATATACATACTGAAAGTGTAAAAATTACAAATTGACACCTATTCTTTTTTGTAATTTAGTCAAGTGTTTTTAATATGATGATATTTTATTCACGTTAGTCCCTAAAATTTTATTTTTTGTAAAAATTGACCCTTTTAATTTATATATATTTTTTAATTTACTCTAATATTTTTAATGTGATTCGTATTTGTAAACCTTAAACCCTAAACCTTGAACAATGATGATAACTCATAAACCCTAATGCAACACCCTAAACCATAAACAATGATGATAACTCATAAACCCTAATGTATAATATATATATATATATAAACTTATAACTTATAATTTATATAATGTATTTATAATATAATAAATAATAATTAGTAATAGTTTGGGCCTTGGGCCTTTAGGCTCATATCCCATCACCCATTTATTTTAGATGGGCCCCTAAAAACTATAATGTATAAATAATATATATATATATATATATATATATATATATATATAAACTTATAACTTATAAGTTATATAATGTATTTATAATATAATAATTAATAATAAATAATAATTAGTAATAGTTTGGGTCTTGGGCCTTTGGGCTCATATCCCACCACCCATTTATTTGAGATGGGCCCCTAAAACCGATAATGTATAAATAATATATATATATATATATAAACTTATAACTTATAAATTATATAATGTATTTATAATATAATAATTAATAATAAATAATAATTAGTAATAGTTTGGGCATTGGGCCCTTGGGCTCATATCCCACCACCCATTTATTTGAGATGGGCCCCTAAAACCTATAATGTATAAATATAATATTATATATATATATATATAAACTTATAATTTATATAATGTATTTATAATTTAATAATTAATAATAAATAATAATTTGTAATAGTTTGGGCCTTGGGCTTTTGGGTTCATATCCCACCACCCATTTATTTTAGATAGGCCCTAAAACCTATAATGTATAAATATATATATATATATATATATATATATATATACATATATATATATAAACTTATAAGTTATATAATGTATTTTTAATATAATAATTAATAATAAATAATAATGAGTAATAGTTTGGGCCTTGGGCCTTTGGGCTCATATCCCACCACCCATATATATATATATATATATAAACTTATAACTTATAAGTTATATAATGTATTTATAATATAATAATTAATAATAAATAATAATTAGTAATAGTTTGGGCCTTGGGCCTTTGGGCTCATATCCCACCACTCATTTATAATAATTAATAATATCAATAATAAATAATAATTATTAATTGTTGGGCTTTTGACTAAATATTTTAGATGGGCTAAATATAATAATTAATAATAATTATTAATTGTTGGGCTTTGGGCTAAGCATTTTAGATGTGCTAAATATAATAATCAATAATAATTATTAATTGTTGGGCTTTGGGCCAAATATTTTAGATGGGCTAAATATAGTAATTAATAATAATCAATAATAAATAATTATTATTAATTGTTGGGCTTTGGGCTAAATATTTTAGATGGGCTAAATATAATAATTAATAAGAATCAATAATAAATAATAATTATTAATTGTTGGGCTTTAGGCTAAATATTTTAGATGGGCTAAATATAATAATAAATAATTATTGTTAATTGTTGTGCTTTGGGCTAAAAATTTTAGATGGGCTAAATATTTTTTAGCCCTTTGAATTTTAGGTGGGCTAAATATTTTGTGGCCCTTTAAATTTTAAATGTTTTTCATTTAAGTCCTTTAAGTTTTAGTTCAATTCAATTTATGTATTTAAATACATATATAAATACATAAATTTTATAATTTTATAAATACATATATTTATATATATACATATATTTATATATATACATATATTTTATATGTATATTTATGTATTTATATACATATATACATATATATACATGTACATTATATATTATATATATAATATATACACATAATCACATATATTTATACTTATAAAGTTATTATAATAATTAATAAGTTATATTATATTATAATAATTAATAAATAATATTAAATTATAATATATATGGGCGGGAAAATTTATTTTGAAACCGCTCAATTCCCAAATTGAATTTCAATTTGGGGTAAATTATAAATAAAGCCCTTTATATTATATAAGTTTTTTTATTCAAGTCCTTTAAGTTTTAATTCAATTCAATTGAGTCCTTAAAATTTTATTTTTACTTCAAATTAACTCTTATTTATTATTTTTTCACTATAGTCCATAAAAGTTTGTTTTTATTCAAAATTGAGCCTATTATAGTCCATAAAACTTTATTTTAGTCCAAATTAACTCTTATTTATTATTATTTTTTTCACTATAGTCCATAAAACTTTGTTTTTATTCAAAATTGTTCATTTCTGGTGAACATGAATTAACCGAACTGAAATGAACCCGACGACCTGAAATTACCCGACTTGAAATGAACCCGACCTGAAATTTACCCGACCTGCAATTTACCTGCCAATTAACTGATTTTACCCGACCTGTTTTTACCCAACCTGCAACGAGTTTGACCTGAAATGGACCGACCTGAAAATTGACCCGACCTGAAATGGACCCGACCTGCAAATTACCCGACTGCAATGGACCCGCACCCGACCCGAGTCGAGTCAAAAATTTTTTTTTACCTGAAATAACCTGTATCCGATTTTACCCGACCTGAAACCTGTCCGATTACCTGTTTTTACATCCTACTCTCTCCAACCATCAGGGTTTGTTGATGAATGAGCCGCTTTGCAAATTGCAGTTGCTAAACAGAACTGCTCATGGTTTAGGATTAGGATGTATGATCAGGGTGTAGGGTGTATTTTTAGGGTTTAGAATTTAGAGATATAACTTAAGACTTAATTATTTTCTAGTGTTTGTCATAAATAGGGGCACGAAAAATTGGAATAGAAATTCTTTGCCCGTTTTTTGTGCCCATATTCATGTCCACCAGTAAAAAATTAGATTTACGGTTTAGAGTTAGGGTTTAAGTTTTAGGATTCTATCACTAAAAAAATAAGTTTAAGGTTTAGAATTAGAGTTTAAGATTAAATATTAGAAATATGGTTTAGGATAGTGGGTAGGATTTATTTTTAAGGTTTAAAATTTAAAATTTAGGATTTTAAAAATAGGGTTCTGATTTAGGGTTTTATTTAGGGACACTAAAAAAGTGTAGGAGTTTTTTGTTTCTTTTTGTGTCTCTATTTATGCTCAAACGCTATAAAATTAAATTTCAAGCCATAATCATAAATTTTAAATATTAAAATTTAAACTCCAAATCCTAAAAAAATATCATACACCTCTAATCCTAAACCTTAATATTAATCCCTAAATATATTTTAATATTGAGACATAAATAAAAGCACGAAAAAGAGACGAAATTTTTTTATTCCACCGTACAATCTAATAATTTAATGGGAAATTAACTAGTATAATTATATAAATGAAAGTCGAAATTGTTAAGTAATTTCTTTAAAATAAGCTTAAAACACAGATTACTTCAAAATTTATAATTTTCGAAAGTTAAATTTTTTAAACTTTGATTATAATTATATTAATTTTTTAAATAATTAAATTTTTTTTAAAACATACATTTTAAAACTACTTGATAAGAGGTTTTTAAAATATTTTTTTTATATTTTTATCAATAATAAATTTTAAATAATCATGAGTCAAAATTAAAAAATATTGACCAAAGAAAAGTTAATAAGGATAGTCTTCGTGTGACAGAGAGAATATTGAAAGTTACTCCAAGAAGACCACCCAGAGTTGTTGAATTCTCATTTTGCTTCAAAAAATATTTTTGCTTGATTCACCATTTTGATTCAAAGAAACTTATTTTCAAGATAATATAACAATTTCTTAACTTATTTTCAAGCTATTTAAACCTTACAAATGAAATTTTCATCATTATTTTCAAAAAGTATTTATCATCTTCAACTTTGAGCTTTTTTGTAGGACTTTAATGATAGTTTGGGTTTTAGGGTATTATTGATGAAGTGAAATTTATACTAGCTTAGATTCTTGGTATAAAGGAGTTTGGTAATGAAACTTTGAGAAAGAAAAAAATTAGAACGAAATTCTTGAAAAAAAATTTAGTGTATTTTTCGAAATTTTCAAATACTAAGAGATTGTTTTGGTTAAATTAATATTTTATCTAAAATTTATGGGTCAAATTGTTATTTTATTAAAGTTTAGGGGTTAAATTAAAATTTACCCTCTTTTGCTAACATGTCATGTCATCAAACTAGTGGCTTTTAATGTTTTAATGACCAAAACGTTATAAAATAATAGGCTAAATGTCCAAATAGGTGCCTAAACTATGCTTGTGGATCACTTTTGGTGCCTAAACTATTTTTAGCTCTAAATAGATGCCTAAAGTTTCAATTTTGGTCATTTTAGATGCCTAACCGTTAATTACCGTTATTTTTATTAAAAAATATTTTTTTATTTCATTTATTTTTAATTTAATTTTTTAACTTAATTTAAAAAACCCCCTAAATTTCTCAAAACTCACAAAATGGCCCCAAATTCGAAATCCCTAACTTCTCCAGCCGAACCCACCGCCAATGGTTTTGCCGCCTCCCCCATATCCGCCGCCGAGCTATCAAGATCGTTTCCCCAACCACACATCGCCTGTAAACGGCGGTAGGTGTGTCGATCGGCTTCCTAACGTCGAAAGAAGCCAAAATCGCGAAAGGAAGACGTCGGCACGCCTATCGTCAGTTATCGACGATGGGTAGTTGGGGGGAACGATCGTGGTGGTTCGGCGGCGGTAGTGGTGGCCTCCGGGGAGGTAGTAAACGGCGACATCGACTGTAATTTGGGGGTTTGGAGTTTTAGGTTTCGGATTTAGGACTGTTTTGTAAAAATTTAAAATTGTTAATTTTTTAGAAAATTAAATTTTATTTAAAAATTAATTAAATGAAATTAAAAATTAAAACATGCCATTTGTCACAATTTAATTGGCTAACGGTTTTTTATTAACGGTTAGACACTTAAAATGATCAAAATTGAAATTGTAGGCACCTATTTAGAGCTAAAAATAATTTAGGCATCAAAAGTGATCCACAAGCATAGTTTGGGCACCTATTTGGGTATTAAGCCAAAACAATAACACAAGTGATCAAAATGACCAAAATATTATTTTTTAAATTTAGTAAGCAAAAGTTAAAACCAAAGCGACTATTATAGTAGTTTCTGCGTGTTGACCCGAAAACCTTGCCTGCAGAGCAGGTTCTGTGTAGCTCTTCTTCTCTTTGGGACCTTACCTTATTGCAATGGCTTCAACCAGTTTAGATCCTTTTCTCGGCCAACTCATCTCCACTCTAGAAAACGAAGCTTCTTCCTTAACTGGAGTTTCTACTGAAATCCAAGAGATGAAGCTTCTATTCAGAAGCATCACTTCCTTTCTCATGGATGCTGATAGAACCGGAGAAAACACTGAAATACAGAAGGCTTGGGTCGCAAGTGTGTGGGATCTTGCATACCAAGTCGAAGACACCATCGATGAGTACACGTATCACTTGAACAGGCAAAGACAATGTAGCTTCCTCCATCGAACCCTTCGTTTTCCCAAGGTTTTGCTGGTGAGGCATCAAGTAGCAGCCAAGTTGCAGGATATCAATACAAGGATGAAAAGCATCACAGAGAGAGCCAACCAATTTGGAGTTCAACAGCTGGAAGAAAGGGCTGCTACTTCTCACTGTGATCCTGATTGGAAGAATCGATTGAGCGAGGCATCTCTTTTCTTTAAAGACGACGATCTTGTGGGAATCAAGAGGGCTCAGCACGAGTTGTTGGGATGGCTGATGGATGAAGAATCGAAACGGACTGTGATTTCGGTGGTTGGCATGGGTGGTTCGGGGAAGACCACTCTTGTTGCCAACACTTTTAACAAGCAAAGTGTTAAGCAACATTTTGATTTCTGCACTTGGATCACCGTCTCCCAACGGTATGCAATTGAAGATTTGCTTAGGTCAATGGTAAAAGACATCTACAAACAAAAAAATGAAGAAGTTCCTGTGCAAGTTGATACATTTACCTACAGAGCATTGGTGGAGACGCTGGTGCAGTTCCTGCAGTCAAGAAGGTACCTTATTGTTTTAGATGATGTGTGGAGCATTCGATTCTGGCACGAGATTAACATTGCACTTCCGGAAGGTATGCGTGGAAGCAGGATCATGCTTACTACTCGGAAAGAAGACGTAGCTCCTTTCCAATCCGGGATTGTAAGCTATATCCACCGGATTCAACCCCTGCGAATTGATGAGGGCTGGAAACTGTTCTGTAAGAAAGCTTTTCCAAATGAGCTTGGAGGTTGTCCGTCATTCATTGGCAAGAAATCTAGTCGAAAAATGCGAAGGCCTGCCATTAGCTATTGCGGCTCTTGGCGGTCTGATGTCTTCAAAGAAGTCATTAGCAGATTGGAAGAGAGTTCATGATAATTTGAATTGGGAAATAAGCAACAACCCCTCACTTGAATTGGTGAGAACTGTCTCACTACTTAGTTACCATGATTTGCCTTTCCAACTCAAGCATTGCTTCTTGTACTGCTGTATTTTCCCAGAAGATCACGACATAAGTCGAAAAAGAATTATCAGACTGTGGATGGCAGAAGGCTTTCTAGAAAGGGCTAATGACACACCTCCAGAAGTTATTGCTGAGAGCTACCTGATGGAGCTCATTAGACGAAATTTGCTTCAAGTCACATGGAGAAATTATTTTGGAAGGCCAAAGGCTTTTAAAATGCATGATCTCATACGAGACTTCGCACTTTCGATATCGAAAGAAGAAAAATTTGTTACTGTATCTGATGGGAAGAAAGGAATAGAAGAAAACGGAAGTCGTCGCTACTCAATTCAAGTTACCGATGACGAGATAATGCCAGGAAACGGTATGTCACAGCTTCGTTCCTTGATTATTTTCGTTGTTGGTGAACTTTCCAAGTCTTTGCACTATGAATTGCCATCTGGTTTGAAGTTGTTAAGAGTAGTAGATTTAGAGAATGTTCCAATCCATGAACTCCCAAGTGAGTTTGGAGATTTATTCAATTTGAGATACCTGAACTTGTCAAGAACTCAAGTGAAGGAGCTTCCGAAATCGATAGGTAAACTTTCTAACTTGCTGACATTACTCCTGAACTATGTCAAAATTCAGAAGCTCCCAGATGAAATCGTGATGTTGCAGAATCTGCGGCACCTAAGGGCTTCCTATTTGATGGTAAGTGAAATAGATTCTGCATTCCAGACTATAGAGAGCATATGTGTACCGTCAAACATTTGTTCCATAAAGAGTTTGCAAATTTTGTCATATGTCAAAGGAGTGGATAATTTCTTGATTAAACTCAAAGAAATGACACAATTAAGAAGGCTTGGGCTTGATGGAATAACAGAAGCCGATGAAATACCCCTATGCATCTCGGTTGAAAGAATGGAACATCTCCACCACTTATCCTTGACTGCTCGACCTCAGGCTACACTAAAGCTAGATGCTCTTTCATTGGCTCCTCAGCATCTCGAGAAGCTTCGTCTAATCGGGAATTTGAGAAGGGTGCCGCAATGGTTTAACACCCTACACAACCTCAAATACTTGGACCTACAGTGGTCAGGATTGAGGGAGGATGCACTTCCTCACATCCAAACATTGCCTAATCTGTTGCATCTCAGTCTTTTGAGTAACGCATTCCTAGGAGAGCGCTTATGGTTTGTTGAAGGATTCCCAAAGCTTAAGATTTTAGAAATAATGGGGTGTCCTCAGTTGAAGGAGATTTTGGTGGAGAGAGGCACGATGCCGGAACTCGAAGAACTACGAGTCTTGAGATGTAGAGAGTTGAGGAGATTGCCTTATGGTTGGGAGCATCTAACCCATTTGAAAGAGGTGCGCTTGTTTGAGGTTTCAGATGACCTGGTGGAGAGTATATCCGGAAAAGTTAATGACAACCTCCAAAGTTCACCATACATCTCACTCATCAGAATTATTGGTGAATATGATGATGAAGATGATGTTGAATCAATGTGGACATGTCAAATCCTTAATTAGCTGGTGTTTCTGCAGAATTATAAGCTTTCATTTTGGATTAAAACTGCTGTTTTAAAGTGTTTTGAAGTAGCATTATCGAAGAAAATATGAAACTGGGTAAGCTATATTCATAGTTGTGTTGCAGAACCAGCAAACAAGTATTCAAGCTCCATTTTTTGTTTTTCTTCTTCGTTTGTTCCGTTTACCTTTGGTTGGTTAACACTGTATTGATTAACACAAGGTGAAAGCAAAAACAAAGAACCCTTCATATGATTCAATCATCTCCCCATGCATCATCTCTCAACTTTTGCCTTGAAACTATTCGGTTCCTCCTTGCTTCTTCCTGGTTTCTCAGTTCTCTAGACCCAAAGGTGGATGGCAATTTCGATCCTATTGCCTGAGCAATCAGCCTCTGTGCAGTTCTTGCTGATGTCTGTGGTCTTTGCCGAGGAGGCTCCAAATCTGGGAAATGAACACCACCACATATTCCTTCATTAGGTTAATGCTACAGCTCTAAATTATGCAAACATAGGCCAAAATGCAATAACATCATTTTAAGGTTTGTTACTTGAGTAGCTAACTGAAACACTTTGAACAGAAAAGTTGCACAATTTTATAAAATGGAAAACTTACTATCTACTAGGCATGGAATGACTGCCAAATACAGCAATGTATACGGGTATTCTTAATATTTTTTTATTAAAATTCATATGTTTAGAAGATCATATCCTTATAAAAATGCAAAATTTGTCAGGTACATGTCAGACATAGTGCTTAACAGAGAAAAAAATCCGGATAACATAGGCTATAACTCAAATCAGATTATATCAGTTCTAAAGCTGCCCGTATAAACAGAACAACTACATATATAGGAAAAGGAGGAAGGTCTCAAACAAAAGAGCATCTTCACAAGCCAATAGCATATAAAATAGAAATATCTCAGCATTGTAAACCCAACTTCAGAAAGAAAGAAAAAAAGAAAATGAAATGCATAAAGAAAACAAGCAAGACCTATAATACCAATATAAATATTCAAAAGAAATAGAAATGCAAGGAACCACTCAGCTCCACCGAAGAAAGAAATGCACATGGAGCATTTGCATGAAGAAAGTAAGTCCATTTAAATTACCTCTTGCCGGAATTGAGCCCAAGAGCGTATCATCCTTGTCAAGTATACGTACAGTAAATGGACAACGAACATGGTTGCAGGCTTCAAGGGCTGGCATCAAATTTTGAGATAGTTAGCCAAATAAAAACTATTCTTGCAGAACTTTGCAAGCTGATTGGAGATGGGACAACACAAACATGTTTTACCCTTTCTTAAGAGCAGAGCTAGATTGTTCAAGTGGTTCGAAAGGACAAAACGAAAACATGTCATTGAAATTGATTATCATTTCAGGTCTGACATTGTTTCTATACTCCAGATATAGACAACAACTAGATGCAATTCAAGTTGATTTTCTTTACAAGTCCTATGGTTGTTTCCAGTTTCCACTTGAACCATTCCCATAATCCCACGGACATATTTGGCACAAAAAATGTTTGCATTTCGAATCTCTTATTGGCTTTGAAATGGATAACATCAAGATCTAGAAAACTAATTTACACAATTAAATTTGAAAGATAGATAGCTACTAAAGAAAGGTGAAGCTTTTTCAATATGTTAAATTCAAACAACTTTTAGGAAATGGCTACAAGAAAGAAACACCATTACCACCCGGGTTATATCATATCAATTTAAAAGTCATGCAATATCAGGCACAGATAGTTCTGATTAAACTATATAAAGATAAAGGTCCCGTGTCTATCACAAATGACTAAGCCCAATCAGCTTATAACTTGAAAACTTAGGTAAAAAAGCACACCAATCTTATAACATGAAACATAAAAATTTTGTTGGCAATTCCAACTAAAAGGTAAGGGTGAAGATATTACTTTCCATAAGTGCATCATGTTCAAGGACAAGTATTTAATCAAGGGGAATAATGCTTGTATCCAGCCCCAAGTTTGAACAATGCACGTTAAAGAGCTACGACCACGACGGTACTGGTTTCAGTTTTCTAAACTAGTGGAAACATTTTTAAGAAGATAGCCCCTACCTCAAACTAACTTCAGAAATTTATTTCACATAATATCAATAACGAAGCTAGTAATTATTACCAATAGAAGGTGTTGGAAATACTGCAAGAGCTGTTGTATCATTGACCCAGCGAATGGCAACTCCTCGATCTTTGAAGTTCTCAAAAAGCTTCTCTAGGTCTTGTGTCCTAGTACTTGGTGAAAAGTCGGCCAAAACAAGAACATGATGTGTGCCGTATTTAGCTGCAATCAAGAGAAATTCCAACCCTAATGATTAGTATGATCTAGAAAGACAATACAGAAAAGTTAATGTGAGCATTGACTGTGAAACTAAAATCAGCCTTCCAATGTGATCTATCATGGTTTTAGAGGTTTAACAGGAACATGTTCAAATCCATAAAAATAACTTATTCCTTGCACCTAGTTGTGACTTGAATTGATCATACAGCAATGAAGTAAAATAAAATAAGAACGAATAAAGAAAAAGATAACACAGTTCCAAACCTTATACAACAACTTTCATTCAACTTCTTATATAAATATATTTGACCAGCGAAAGAAGAAGGAAAGACATAAATAACTTGAAATCATTGAAAAAAATATTACAAGATGGAAGATAGTTTGTAGTCAAAACACAGTGTATAATATTTCAGTTTGAAAGGAATCCTATGTCTCAATAGGTTCAGACCTGGAAAGAAGCAAATAAACATAGTTTCAGGTTCTAAAGAAAAGACTCAGCTGCCTATCTTCTACACATATAGAGCATTTGTGGAAACAAAACCTTGATTTGAGACATAAAGGCTTACCTTCCACCGTTTTTGTTTCAGGGCGTTTGCCCACATCCTCATTCTCAGTATCCTCAGGAGCAGGCATGTCAGACAGTTGATCGCTGTACAATTCACTTCTTTTATACGAAAATGTTCCCCTTCCCCGTCTCTTAGGGGCTTCAGCTTTACTATCCTCCAAAGAAAGTTCCGATACTCCAGGCAAACATTCTGAAGAAAGTAACTCATTCGGTTCACGATCCGCAATGGCTTCCCAATCTGTAGAAACCATTAGAATTGCAATTCCATAGCAGGTCATCCATTTCAGGGAATCAGAAAAATCAATCACATTCAGAAGGGAAAACTATTAAAACAAAACATACCATCATCTGAAGATGAGTTGGGTGGCAAACAATCATCGGGCAATACCGGTAACTTTTCAAGATTCCCTTTAGCCAAACATTTGTAGAGAAACAGAACAAGAAGAAAAACAGAAAAGTAGTTTCTGTTATTAAAAGAATTCTGTCATAAAAAAATTACAACTAGTTTACAACTATTTAAAGACTAAAGAATAGGACTTCTAGTACATTAAGAGTCCTACTTACAATAGACTTTTAACTCTAATCCTCTTAGGATATTAACTCTAGATAGACTATTTACAACAAGTAAAAACTGTAATTACACATTAAGTAAAACTCTAATACTTTTCGGATAAGCTTACAACATTAATAAAAAATCAGTTCCACATAATTCATAAGAGATAAATGCAAGAAACTCCCCCCCCCCCCCCCCCAAACCCCAACATATTAGGTTTTCCCATGCCACGAGAGAAGCAAACTTTTCATCGAATTAAAACACAGAAATACTATATGTGCATTCAGAAACAAAAGCAAAAAAGACAATCAAGAAAAGGTTTAGCTAAAGAGCAAGTATACTGAGTTGCACCATGAGTCAAAGGATTGTCCTTTGCAGCCAAAGAAACATTGGATGACGTTAAAGAATCCTCCTTCAAGTCCTTGACACTGAAGTCCAAACGAAAGGCGAGAAATTTAGCCTTGAAATTAATTCCATTTACAGTAACAGTAAAGAGAAAGAAAGAAAAGAAAAGAAAAGAAAAGAAAGAGAGCACCTTGAAGATTGAGCACGATGTTTGAGAAGAGAAGCGCGTGAAAGAAGTTCATCGGATTTAAGGGAGAAGCCGATGGAGGAATAGAGGGAAGCTAAGTCGGAAAGAGCAGAGGCTAATCGGAGGTCATCGGAAGAAGTCGTTTGGATTTCAGAAATGAGGTCTTCGAGGAAAGTGATGGCGGCCTGCGTGTCTCCGGCAGCCACCAAATCCTCCACTTTCTCACTCCAACTCGCTTCACCTGTTTTTTCCATTGGTTGCTCTGTTTTCCTTCACAGCTCATAACAACAAATCTATTTATATAGAGCATTATTATAATTCTAAGGCTGCATGTTTTGTAAGCCCAGACCAGCCCAATCAAGGCCCAATAATTCGTCTCTAAAAGCCTAAACCACAAACTCTTTTTTTTTTTGCAAGGATAGATAAACATGTTACGATATTTTCATAATGCCGAGACTGCGTAATTTTATTAACTGAATGATCTATTAATTAATAAATTATTAATTTAAAGAGATTTTTTTCGACTTAACGAACTTATATTATTCATGGACATTATTAATAAACTTGATTTGATGATTAATGACCTTAGGTATCACAACAAAATAAATGTCAAACACCTATTGGATTACTCGAGTGAAAATGATACAGATTTCGAGGTCCAAAGTTTAGAAGAATTGTAGCTAATGTTATTGAAAACCTTATTGAGGATAAAACTGAAGATGATACAATGCCGGCAACAACTCTTCACAATTTTTTTGTTGCAATATGAGAATACAACACCGAAATTTTTAGATGCGGTAAGGAAAGTTAAAGATGTAATACAACTAGATTTAGGTTTTAAGAAGCAAACAACAATATAATCATATTTTACTAAGTTGTCATAGTTATATTTGTAATTTTATAAAATTATTAATTTATAATATTGGAGGGGCCATAATTTATATAAGGGTTTCGGAAATTTATTTTCTTATTAATGTATCGAAATTATTAATTTAGACTTTGAGCTCAAGTCGTGATCGAAAAATTATTATTTTAGAGAGATTACTAATTTATCGAGTATTAATTGGTAGAGGTTCTACTGTATTAAAGTTAGTTGTATATGTACATTGTGACACGACATGTACGCTTGTCGTGCTTATGTTGAATTTATATTATATTATATTATATCATATTATCTTAAATAGTTTTTATAGTAGTATTCAAATTGGAAAAAATGGT
This sequence comes from Hibiscus tridactylites, assembly GCA_958450335.1. Classification (NCBI taxonomy): domain Eukaryota; kingdom Viridiplantae; phylum Streptophyta; class Magnoliopsida; order Malvales; family Malvaceae; genus Hibiscus; species Hibiscus tridactylites. The sequence continues at coordinate 56,949,219 of OY288291.1, read as the reverse complement.
TTTTGTGTTTGTGTTATAACTTAAATTATCTTATATTTTGTGTAAATTATCATATTGATTTAGTAAATATAAAAATACGTGATCATGTTATATTCACATTATTTTCGTGTTGGATGAATTAAAAACTTTAAGATTTTTTTTTCATTTTATATAAATTTAATACAATCAAATATTTGTGTCGTAACTATATATATAAACCATCCATCTTCCCTTTACAGTGGAGCAAGCAGCATAAATAAACAGAAACTGGGCCTGGAAAGGTTATTTTTCCTGTACTTATGCATGCTCAAGAGTCCTGCAGGTTTCATGCCACAAAATCGGGTAACAATTGGGCAGCAAAACTCTTCCTATTTTCCATATCAAAGGTGGTGAAATCAGATTCGGCTGCCCCTACCTGAATGTTCTGGTGGTGGTTCGGGTTCGCCGAGAGTGACAGATTCTCACAATGGGGAAGGCCAAGGGTGAGCGAAACAGCACTGTTCCCATGAAACCTCGGTGTTGTCAGCTGGCTCGGATCGAACCTCCCGATATCTCCCATCGCGCCACCGTATGTCACTAATCCACCGCCGGGGTTCTCAGTTGCCATGAGAAACAAGTAACTGTCCTTGGGCAGCCTTTCATCACCTAGCTTCATTTCCATGTCCATTGAAAGGATACTACTAGGGGAATTCTGTAAGTCATTAACAGGATTACTACCCCTTGGCCTTTTGGGGCTTCTTTGAGCTGCGCCGTCGAGGTCGGTCGGTCCGATGAGATTGAAGGGTGTTTGTGGCAGAAAGGAGTTGGAAAATTGATCAGTATTGTGGTGGTTGATGGATTGAGTAGTTTTGACTTGTTGTTCCATCATAAACGAAACAATTTCTTGGTGGACATTGGAGCTAGACCCCGACTCTTTTTGCCCACTTTCGTTTGCGTTTGCTTGGCTGCCATTCTTTTCTTGTTCTTTCACTTCCTCCAGGTACATTTCTTCAACCATTGGCTTCCAAAGCCGAACTCGAGCATTTATGAACCAGTTTGACACCTGCATTGACAAACCTTACGTCGGGTTTTAATTCTTCTAAATATACAGTGAGAGCATTCACATAAGTGATAAGACATACCTGGCTTCTTGTAAGCCCTGTTTGTTTGGCAAGCATATGTTTGTCTGAATCTTTAGGATATCTGCACACAGAAAACAACAACAACAAAGTTAAGAGATTTCGTATTGAGCTAAAGGTAACCTGTCAAACTAATTAAAGGGTTTCTAATTTCTAATACATACGGATGAAGGAAATGCTCGAAAAGCCAAGCACGAAGAACGGAAACAGCTCGTTCGGGTAATCCTCTTTGGGGTCTCCAAGCATTGTGCTGGACCATTCCCAGCTGCTGCAACGCTCGCTGTTGCCGGAGCTGATGGTCCACGTATCGTAGCCTCGAACCCTCCACTCTTGCACCCAAACAATCCTCTTCTCCTAAACTCTTGCTCGTGGCTTTGATTTGGCCAGATATTGCATCTTTGAGGCACCGGAATTGCTTTGAAATCGTCTTCAAAGCAAGGGCGGTGTACGATTTCGCTGCACCGAATCCGGCCGCCTGCTCGAACGAAGAAACCACGATTTGCATCTGGTGATGGTACTGTCTGTATCGTTGCTCCACCTTCATAAACAAAGCGCCAGTAATATACTAGTATTAGTGGAATAGTTTAACAAAGAGAGACACAGAACTTTATGTTAGAGATCGAACTTATAAAATTATAAAATTTTAGAGGCAAAAAATAGATTTTTCAATAGAAAACACATAGATAATAGATATATAAGGCAACCTCATCGAGCATGGTGATTAGTTTTGATTTCTTCATCTGGAGCTCCTGTCTTTGTGGTGTGGTGAGCTCGGCTCCATGTTTGGTTCCATCTTCGGCAGCAGTACTTGAACCTTCTCCGTTCACAGCAGCCACTGGTTCTTTGTTTATCTTTATCTTCTCCTTGGTCCCCTCGGACACGTCAGACTTTATCCCTTTCCCCACATTAACCACTTCATCCAGAAGTTCTTGCGCTGCTCTCAAGTACTTTGATCCCAAGACCACGCCCTGAGCCCCGGTAGAAACGACGGAAACCGACGACGGTGAGTTTCCCGATATCCTCACATCGTCGGCCAGTGACATGGTTGGGACTTGAGGTTGTTGTTGTTGTTGTTGTTGTATGCCTGTTTCAACGCTATTGGTCGACCTGTAACTGTAACCCGCTCGTTGGGATGATAAGCTCAGGGACAAACCCTGCCTCGGCGACACCACCGGGCCCGGCCGACGAAACCCCGTCTGCGACGCGGAGACATCATGGGACCCACCAGGGTTATTATCTGCTGCCGACACAACCTGAGGATGATGGCTACTACTTCCTGGTGGAGAATTGTGATGATCAAGACTTGAAGTAGTACTAGTGCCCCATAAGTTGGAATGGAAACCGGGGACTATACCGTGAAGAGGCGACGGACGGTGGGGATCATCGGAATGAACCTGCCTGATAGAAGCCGATGACGGTGGTTGGAGAGGAAGACCGAGGAAACGCTGATGGTTGTTAGGCGGTGGCGCTTGGGGTAAGCTTGTGGGGTTTAAGAAGAACATGTTAGTAGCAGCGGCGGCAACTGGTTGCTGAGTATCAGCGTAGGGAACGTAGTTGGGGTTCATAAGAAAGAGCGTTTGCATCCCATCAGACGCTGAAACAGCTTGGAATTCTGAGCTTCCATGAAAGTACGTCGCCATCTTGATTAATTCGTACAAAAGATTGACTAGAACTGAACAAATCAGCCCATTCTGATGTTCAAATCACAACCTGTAGAAAAACAAAGTGAAACCCAAAGTCGTACAAATGATAAGTTTGTGATAAAAGAATGGAAAGAAAACTGTGAAAGGATGTTGCAGAGACAGGGAAAGTACCATGTTCCAATCCACTTATGGCTGCATATCTGTGAGAGTCAGCAGCACACGTTGTATCTATGAGGGAAGGAAAATATTATAGCATCCTTTCCTTTTAGGCTTTTTGGTGTATAACGAACTGTATATGTGGTTTTGCAGATGCTGTCAGCCTCAAAATTTTCTTTCCTTACAGTTTCTTAAATAAATAATTGATGATGACTAAAAAGAAAAGAGAAGCAGAAAATGGTACCTACTGTTCTTTTCTCTCTCTCTTTTGTTGGTTTTTGATTGGAGGGGGTTTTGATTTATATTAAAATTAACTGTTTAGTCCCTTTATTTTCATTATCTTATCTTCCCAACTGTGCTAGGTATCAACAATATGGACAAAAATATATTAAAGATTGTATCTTGTAGCGCAAAAAAAAGTGTTTAGCCTAATGGTTAGCAAACGTTTAGTGATCCGTTCGTGAACCGTTCGGCGGGAAGTTCATTTATGTTCGTTTATTTATTAAATAAACGAATATGAACAAGATTTTTCGTTTGTTTAATTAAATGAACGAACACGAACAAATGGCTCGTTCGTTCGTTTATGTTCGTTTAGATTAATTCACATATGTCCATTTATAATTATTATCTTTCATAACAAAAGTATTATATTTTAAAAAAAAATGATGCGCATATGTTCGTTCGTTTAAATTTATTCACCTATGTCCTTTTATGTTTGTTTGTTAGTGTTCGTTTACGTTTACGTTTGTTTATCATTTTAACGAACGAACATGAACGAACACGAACAAGCTACATTCTTTAACAAACGAACATGAACAAGAAATTATGTTCCTTTAGTTGTTCGAGTTCGTTCATTTGTTCGGTTAAAATTAAATGAATGAACATGAACATACCCTCGTTCATGTTCGTTCGGTTCGTTTACAGGCCTAAATATAGATTAAGATTGACAAGAGTAATTCAAACATAACATAAGTTTAATCAAACCAAACCTGAAACTAGTTGATATCGATTTAACTATTTTAAGGGTAATTATTTGATGTATCATCGGTGAAAAATTTTCTTTTACATGTAGACTTTTAAAGCCGTTATGTCTCACTTGTAGGGTTTCTAAATCTTAACCTTTAAATTTTAAGCCCTAAACTTTAAACTATAAAATATATTTTCAAACCTCAAAATTTAACCACAAATACTAGAACTATAATCCTAAACGTTAAACTATAATATGGTTTAAACCCAAAACGATATGGATATCCAGGGATACTACTGGTAGAAATAGAAAGGCTGAGGTATGATTGAAAACTGGAGGGGCACCAATCGGGCAGTTGAATCATACAATTAACCATAGTTATTGTGAATAAAAGTACGGTCAAAGTTATGATTGTATTCCAATCAAAAGGTGGTCCAACAATACACTACACTACACTGCTCATTCCTCATTTCCCCAACCTATGTCCCCTTCAAAATTATTGTACCAATTTATTTTCCCTCAATAATTATAAAATGCAATTATATATATATATATATATATATATGAGATATGATCTGTTAAGTTTTACACATTTTTTGGACCGTTGGATGGATGAAACGAATGTATGAGATTAACAGTAAATATGTGAAGATTATCACTTGAGAAAAAAAAGTAAAGAATTAATCTGAGACATCAATTTCTCCATCTAAAGATATAAAAAATATGTAAAACTTAAAGAATTTTAAGTTGTGTAAGTTTATTCTAATTATATATATTGAGGCTTGATGTTAAGGCCAATTTGAGCAAGCTTTTTTCCTAATCAACTGGACTGCCTTTTTACTATGAAAAGACTGCTACCAAAATGCTCTTGAAAATGAAATTAAAGTAAATAAATAAAATTCATTTTTACATCTCACTTACCTCAGCAAGATGAGTTCACTTTTAAAAAAGTTATAGCTAATCAAATTCTTACGCCAAACAGAAATCTATTAATTCTTTTGTGTATATCAGTACTTTTATTTTATGGAAAAAGATTTGATGTTTTTGCGGTGGAAAATGAAGATTTCAATAAGGGGTGTATTTTTAAAGCTTAGAGTCAGGTCTTATAGTTTAGGATTATAATTTAAAATTCAGAGTTAATGTTTAGGGGTTATAATTTAAAATTTAAGGTTTGATTCTTAGTGTATAAAGTTTAGTGCCTATAAAATAACATGTGACATCATTTGAAGTCCATTGTAAAAAGAAAAAAAATTCACTGACAATACATTAAATATTAACTATTATATTATCATGTTAAAATATCTAAGCTCACATTGATGTGTTTATTCAATTCAATTTGAATATTTCAAAGTACTGCATAATAAGTCTCATAAATATAAGTTTTTAGGGTGCATATGTATTAATATTATTACTATTTTTAGTGTGTATATGTAGGGAGGATCATGAGTCGAGTTTTTAATTGACCTATACTCGACCTGTAAATCTAATATATTCATGAAATTTGATCCGACCTGACATTTTATGATGCTTCATCGACTCAAATTTAACCTGAATTTTAAACAAAATAGAGAGTTAACTGAAAAAATAAAAAAAAAATTAAAAGATAAAATAGAGAGTTAATTAATAAAATACAAACAGAGAGTGGACATTATAATAATTATTCTATTTTTATTAGGAAAAATAAGGAGATAATTGATATATATATATATAAAGATGTGGACATTATAGCAATTATACCTAAACATTTAGAATAAAATAACATTATTATTTCGGGTCGGTTGCGTAATTTTCACTCTAAACTCGAAAAAGCGACCCAAACTCAAAATTTTCTTAAAAAACTTGACCGTATAATATCGGATCAGGTCAAAACCCCTTGAGTTTGGGTCAAATGACTATCTCTATATATGTATATCTAAAATTTTATCCTTAAAAGATTTATTTAGACTTGTGAAATCATGTTGTTGTTTTTAATCTAAATTATCTCGTTTAATGTATAATTATATATGAAAGTTCTACAACGGGCGTCACACACTGCTGAACACCACTAACGCAATACACCACTAAATATTATTAATTTTTTTAATAAAGATTAAAAATATTAAGAACTAGACTTATAATTAAAATTATTTCAAAAAAAATTAGAAATTAAATTTAATAAACCTTTTACATTTTTTAAAGGTTGAGTTTAGGGTTTTTGATATCAAGGAGAAATATATTAATTAAAAATATTATAAAGATATATAAAATGTTTATTAAATCTACTTTTTAATTTTCTTTTGAAATAATTTTAATCACAAGTCAAGCCTTTTAAGATTTTTTTTTGAAAGACATGAAATATGATTTATTAGATACTCAAATCAAGGAAAACAACGACACGAGCCTCGTTACAAAACCTTCCTAAGCCTAAGTAGAGGAAAAAGAGTACATCATGTCATTGTCGCTTACAACAAATCAATTTATTACACGGAAAGGATTGAAACTAAAGAGAGACCAGGCTTTTACAAGGCCCTAGCTTCAGACCCCCATTCCACACACGCAAATTTTGCAGTGTGCGACGCTTGTAGTAGACTAATCCGATTATATATTACAATTGCATCCACGTTTATAAACTTTCCTAATTTTATTCATGTTATTAAATAAAAAGTTGAGTGGGTTAATCTTGAAAACAGATGACAAGTGGACTTTGGGTATTGATTAATGAAGTGAAAAAGGTATCAAGTGGAATTGATTGAAGGGAGGAACTGATTTAATTGAGTAATTAAAGTGGGGATCTATGGAACAGCCAATTTTAGATGGCCACGATGGGCACACAATTCAGTTTCTTTTGGATCTTTTAACTTAATTTATGTTCAGTTGTTCACCCGTGTCCTTTAATTTATTGAAATTTATTAATCTAACCTAGCAGCCATCATTATCAGATGTTTTAAAGGTAAGTTATCTCATTTGTATTATGTTTTGATCATCAAATTAAAAAAGTTGAGTGGGTTAATCATATAGATGATCATCAATTTAGTGTGATGTCATGATTAAATATTTACAATTAGGACCAGATTGATGGAATTTGCAATTTTGATGGTTGAATTTGTTAGAATTAAGATCGAATTGATAGAATTTATAAATATGTAGATAAATTTGTAGAATTATTTAGAATTAGAACCAATTTGATATGATTTGTAATTGTTGATGAATAAATGCACAAATTATACCAATAAAAAACTGACATGTAAGCTTAACCGTTATCAGTTTAATGACCAATGACTGAATTGAAACTAAAGTACAATGCCAGTGTCTAAATTTGTAAGATTTTTACTTTGGTGACCAAAACATAACACCCCCAATAGTTTGGTGGCTAATGGGGGAGTTTACCTAGATTTTAATACTAATTTCCAAGAAACTGTCGTATGTTCTAATTAGACCATCTATATGATTCAAGGGCAATTTATTTAGCTATTTTTCACTAATATTGGCCAAGACGACAACTATATGGGAATAATTTACAAAGTTCTTCCGATCCTCTAGAATTGTCAAACATAAATTAAAAAAATTAAAAACTTGTTTTCCACATTCACCTAGTTTTTAAGATTTATAGTTAGAGTTTTAGTGTTTGTAATTAGGTTCTAAAGTTTGAGAATATATTTTATAGTTTAAAATTTAAATTTTAAATTTTAAATTTAGAGGTTATGATTAACAACTTAAAATTTAGGGGTTATAATTTAAGGCCACAAAAAAATATGCAAATAGCTTTAGAAGACTGATTATGAAAAAGTTTCAAATAACGCATCAAATAATTACCTAAATTAAAAACCTAACACTTTTGAATTCTAGGGAGATAATAATTTTTTACAACTCTAATTATCTCTTTAGAGCATGCAATGAGTTGGTTTTGCATGGTGGCCAAGCATAACTACTTCTCCACGAAAGTCTCCCCCTCTTGAAATCAATGTATTTAAAACATAAATAGCTTTTTTTTCGCCCTTTTGATTTCCAGAACTCTATACCGACTAATTCGAATCGATTCACGTCGCACACTTAATTTTGGTAGATGAATTTTCCAACAATTTTTTTTTTGCATACACAAAGACTTGATCTCAAGACTTGCATAAACGATATCAAGCTACTTACCACTTGGACCAACCCTGTTGGTTAAAACATAAATGACCTTTGAAATTCCAAAATCACACTTTGTCATTTCTTTCCAAATATGAATTTGAAATTTTTGACTTTTTATTTATTATTCAAGATTTACATTTATTCATTATGTAGATGGTAAGATTAGCACATATTATGAATAAATTAATTAGGTTTTGTTATAATATATATTTGAAAAGTTTAATACATATATATATATATATATATTTTTAAAAATATTTAATCAAAATTCTTTAATTTTTTTAAAATGGTCTAAAGGTGATTACAAGGTAGTATTTGTTCATACATATTCTTAATCCTTTGATCACATACACATTGTAGACAAAGAAATTTGAACCCGTGTCTCCTAAATAATTACAATGTAGTACATGTTCATACATATTTTTTAAATTTTTAAATACACCACTTTATTAAAAAAATTAAATACACTACTAACTAGATATCTAACTACCAACAAAAATTAGGTGCAATGACAAGACACATTGTTCTTTTAAGGAGAAAATTCAGACTCAAACTCGAACCTTAAAAAGGATATTATTGAGAGAAAAAACTAAAAATCTCGAACATTAATTATAAAATAGACATATAATATAAAATTTAAATATCTAACCGATGAAATTAAATTTGACAATTCAACTCAATCGTGATGGCGACATGTCATGCTTTTGGACTTACCCCACCACTCTTACTTACTGCTTCTTTGCCCTTCCCTTTTCTTTCATTCAACTTTATATAGAGAGAGACGCACATTTGCCCCTTGGGATAGTTCACTTCTAATCCTCCCCCAATATTGCTTCACGTTTGCTTGAGAAATCATATAAATTGGGACTGTTTATTATACATAAGTTGTGTAAAAAATAATTTTATTAACCACGGTACAAATCTATCATATATTTCAATTTTAATATGTTTTTAAAAACCATATGAGACTTACAAAATTCATGTTGGTAAAATATAAGAAATTTGATATGAATAATTCCAGGGGACCGAAGGGTAGATGATAATAATAATGGTTGGCCATTCATTCAATTAGCCACGATCTGTGGGTCTGGGCTCTCGTACATGTCATTTTCTCACCAAAAGCCCCGGGCGACACGCAAGCGTGGCACTACCATTCGCACTGTATCTTTCTTTGGAGCAAGCCAACAATATATATATATATATATATATTATGGAGTATATGTTAGTTAATCCTAAATTTCAAGTTATTGTTCATCATTAATAATAAGAAGTTTATCATATTGAGATCATCGTAGGAATTCTAAATTATCTCCAAAATAATCCAACATGTAGGCTTTAGTGTGTAATTAGTCTCTTTCTTTAGTTTTCTCCGAAAAGAATACAAAGTTTTTTTTCTCTTGTTTTGTATTTTTGAGAACTCTCTCCGTCGACTTCTTCGGCTTTGACGGGGCTTCCTTTCCCCTCTCGCTTTCGGTTGTTCTTTTTCTTTTTTTCTATTGTTGTTGATTTGTCAATTTTTTTTTATTTTAAATGGTTTCGTTAGGAGTTCTTCTCCCTAATGTTCGTGTTCTAAGTGAGGGTGTCTTCTCACGATGGAAGAGAGCTAACCTTCCGTCAGCGATGGACATAGAGCATTCTTTTTTTTTCCGTTGGTTTTTTTCTATGTGTTTGCCCTCTTTTCTGCATGTAACATTGCGCGCGATGGAGGTGTGTCTGTGATTTTCCGACGCTGTCTCATTTTTGTTTTCGTCGACGATGGCCCGATTGTTGTGCTTTTCGGTTCTGCCTCTCCTCATATATCAATGATCTCTAATCCTGACGCGATGGCCCTATTAGTTCGTTCTCTTTGCATTATCATGAATGTTTCTACCATTCGATGCTCCTAGAGCGACATGCACCTGGAGACTCTAGTTATGCTAGTATCGTGCTTTATCTTGGCTTGGGTCAATGGTTGTGTTATTCTTGTTGTCTTTTATTTCCCCCCTACTTTGTTGTTGTTGTTGTTGTTGTTGTTGTTGTTGTTGTTGTTGTTTATGCTTTGTTTTTCTTTCTTTGTTTTGGTTTGGCATCTCTGTTTTAACGGTTCAGTTATAACCCATTGTTGTAGTTATCGTTTGTGTAACGAAAGTCGGTTAACACCAAATTACATATTTATTAAGTAATGTAATGTTATTTTGGTAATGTGAGATTTGTAACAACTTTACCTTACTCTTATTAATTACTTTGATCAATTTCCACTAAATTAAAGTACATAAGAAATAATGATTTCTAATAAACTAAACTCTCTAGTTTATTTTATTCTCTTAAGTGTCATTTGTTCATTAAATTGTAGTACAAATTGTTGAAAATTATATTTATATTAAATTGTAGTTGAACTTAATTTCATAAATACATTAACTATAATATAAATTATAAAATACTAAAGAATATGAACATCAATTGCAAGACATAAATTTTATATAAACATTTGTCATTTATGTTATACAACTAAAAGATTAATAAAGAAGTCAACAACCTCTAAAATAAATGATTAAAGCTCTCAATTGATACCTTTCCTTCTTCCTTAGGTTATGAGATCAGTACTCGTTAAGAGTAAAATTTCCTTTCTTCTTTCCTAAGTAGAAATTGCTAAAAAAAATAATAAACAAGAGTAAAAGAGTAATACAAAATTTAATAAATAAAAAAGGAGTAATACAAAAATATATTAATTATAACATAAATTATGAAACGTTACAAGAATACCTTTATAGCATAAACTATAACAAATATATAATTTAATTAATTTTTGAGTTTGGCTTAGCTCTTTTTATTTATTTTTCATACGATTAATATATCAAATAATTATCCTAATATTTTTAAGGACTTAAATGTTATAACTATATTCTTATAATATTTTATAACATATGTTATGATTAATATATTATTATCATTATTTCACTCTTCTTCATTAATCTTTTAGTTTTATAACATGAAATAGATTTTTTATAAAAACAATATATTTTAATTGATGTTTTAAATTTATTCTTATAATATTTTATAATTTATGTTATTGTTAATATATTTTTATAAAATAAATGTAATTAATTTTAATAAAAAATTAACTTAGATAAAATTTTCACCAATGTAACGACTTCCTAAATTGGTGTAATGGTTAAGTGTTGAACTTTTTCGTAAGTGTCTCAAGTTTGAAATATCCCATAGTTACCAATTCATATTTTTTTTTCCAATTCTCACCAATAAGATGATCGCATATGTCACAATTTTATCAAATACTATTAATTTATTAAAGAAAATGACATGTGAGTATGTTGACTTAGGCGTCATTAATTATAATTAATAACATAATAACGGTAATGAAAGCATTCTTTGATGGCAATTGCTAAAATGAAAGTTTTTTCGATTTTGGTAACCAAAGCATTCCTAAACTAGTTATAACTTAATTTTTTATAATTATTTTATTTCTCCCACAATCAAGCTTAACGGCGTTTGAAAAATAAAACACCACTAAAAGTCAAGTTATTGCGGCGTTTGTAAAACAAAACGCCACTAAAGGTTAGGCTTTCGCGGCGTTTGAAAAATAAAACGCCACTAAAGAACACTTATTCGCGGCGTTTGTGTACATAACTTGACTTTTTGCGGCGTTTGTAAAAATAAACGCCACTAAAGAACACTTATTTGCGGCGTTTATTTTTTTTGGCGTTTTTTACCGAAAAACGCCGTGAACTATTGCGACGCTGCTTTAAGCGACATTTCTTAAGCGCCGGAAAAATTTTTAACAGCGCTAAAAAATACCGCTATAAGATTAAAAAACGCCGCTAAAAACTGTTTTGTTGTAGTGGTTTATCTAGTGATTTTTCTTTTCTTTTTCGTATTCTCATAGTGGTCGGTTGGTTTTTACCCTGCGCATAACTTAGCTTATTTTCCATACGCGTCCAGCCAATTTTCCAAGTGTATTATTATTCAACAATTTCATTAATCAAGCCAATTGTGACAAGAACACGTGACCAAGCATGCTTGGTCGTCAAACGGTTCACGTATGCTTCACTGTCGGGTCGCCAAATTATATTCCCATTGCACTAAAAACAAAGCTACATACAAATAATTCAGTCAATTGGGCATATTTTCAGCGTAAAGGTTAATGCTAGCAACAACAAATACAAGGACGGACGCAGAATTTTAAGTTACAGGACGAATTTATAAAGATTTAGAGGATAAAAATAATTTTTAATAGAAAATACATAAAAAATTTTAAATAAATTTCTAAATTGTATAAAAATTTCAAATTTTTAAGGGGCGATCGTACCCATTCTTGAACATATACGTAACCTATAATATAGACTTGAAAAGAACCTAACTTTTACAAGTACAAATTAAAATTACCGGATTGAATGGGAAAAGACAAGACTGAGATAATACTGTATATGTTTTTTTTGGCAATAATATATTGTATATATTTGTTCATGTTGGACTAACATTTAAAACATGTATGAACAATAAAAAGAAATAACAGTTACAGTACCTACTCTGACAACAAATTTAATATATATATATATATATATATATATATATATATATATATAGAACAAATAAAAATTGTACGTTATTCCTATCATAAAATGAATAATCTAAATTAAAAAAAATTATCTAATATGTTTTTTGAATAGTAAATCCGACGACATCACTTTATTCAAGAAAAAAGAGAATACATTATAGTAAACAAAGATAATCGAAAAACAAGGTTAAAAAAGAGACACCCTAAAAAGCAACTGAACAATAGGAAAAAAAGACTTAAAATGACATTGGATAAAATTTTCTCTAGCCCTCTCTATAAGGAGATGAAATGGAAACACATAAATAAGACGGCAAAAACCAGGGTTTTTGTGTCTATGGATGAACCATGAACCGACAATCTAGATCTACCATGGCCACGACTTGCGGGGGGCCGTCTTCAACCCAAAAAGCATCGACAGTGAGAAATTTCTCTATTTGAACTATTTCGTGAGCTGCTTTGTTGTCGTTTCTGTCTACGAAACTGAAGAAACAAGATTGGAGCTGAGAAGTCAAATGCCTTGCGTCAAAGATGAAAGGACGGAGCACAGACCAGTCATCCCATGAAGATGAGAGCTTTTTGATGATGGCTCTGGAGTCGCTTTCCAAGATGACAAAACGACAACCTAAATCAATGGCAAATTGGAGACCGTCCACCACCGCTTGAGCTTCAGCGGCGAAACTCGATGGTAGAGAGGAACGCGACCGTACACAAGAACCACGCAATTGCCCCGAATTATCCCGCACAATCACACCAGAACAAGCATGATTAGTAGAAGGATTATAGTGGGCGTCAACATTCACTTTAACCCATGGGTCGATTGGTGGTCGTCAACGAACAGTCTTCTGAAGAGAGTTATGTTGGAGATTAGTGACAACTGCATCCAGATCACGATGATAGCTTCTACTAAAGGTAACAATTTCTTGAGGTCCATGTTTAATTCCTTCATGAACAAGTTTATTATGAGCATGCCATATAGCCCACAAGACTATTGCGAGAAAAAACTCTTTGCTAGTGATAGGTATTACTAAAAATCCAATATAACCAGTCAAAGAACGATCTCTGATTCAAGTTAATAGGCCAAACAAAACCTAGTATTTGCCAAATTTCGATAGAAATAGGGCAATCACGAGCAACAAGCTCCACTATCTCAACTCCGGCTAGGCATCTAAGGCACATGCTAGTAGAAGACACTCTCTTGATGTGAATATTACTACAAGTAGGCACATAGTTCTTCATAAAACTTCATAACATGATTTTTATTTTGGATGGACAATTAAGATCCCATACCTATTTGAACAAATGTATAAATGTAAGATGAATGGCTAGTGACTATAGAAGTAAGCGATGTCCACTCCGAATTGAGTAATCTTTAGCCGGTTCTTCACCCCACACCAGGATATCGCGTTGTGCATATAAATCTAGAGGAACACTTAGAATACGACCCACATCCTCTGGTTGAAAATGGATTCAATGAGGACGACATTCCAACGACGATGCCCGGGCAAAATGATATCCGATACATGGTCCAACCCTTGCACTGGGTCAGTCTGGATCTGTGTACTAGAAACACTCGGCAATCAGAAATCATTCCAGATAGATATGACCTCGCCAGTTCCAACCCGTAAGGTAAGGCCATCCTTGAGAAGACCCCTAGATGCCCATATGCTTCGCCAGGTAAGGGAAGGGTTTGAGCCCAGATCATCTGTCATGAAGGAACAATTCGGATAATATTTATCTTTAAGGAGCAGAGCTAGTAAAGAATCAAGATGCTGGAGTAATCTCCACCCTTCCTTCGCGAGAAGTGAAATGTTAAATTTGGACATATCTTTGAAACCCATTCCTCCATTCTCCTTTAGTTCACACAAATCCTCCCACTTGCACCAGTGAATACCTCATTTCTGAGGGGATTTTTGCCACCAATATCTCGTCATCGTGCTTTCTAGTTGCTTACAAAAGTGGTAGGTAAGAGGAAGCATTCCATCGTATAGATAGGGATGGCTTGCATGACCGTCTTTATAAAGATTTCCTTCCCACTTGCAGAAAGTAAACAACTATCCTAACTTTGATTCCTCTTGTCAAAACGGTCTTTGAGGCCATCAAAAGTTGCTTTTCTATTTCGCTCAACAATGGTCAGTAAGCCCATATATCGTTCTGGGTTATCGATCACATTAACACCCAAAATTTGACACACAACCTGCTTATCCTCATCTAAAACATTAAAACTGAAAAACGCGTCTGACTTGTCAAAATTAATTAACTGACCAGAGCATTGGGCGTACCGATCCATAATATATCAGATGTTATTGGCGCCATTAACCGATGTTTCACCAAAGATTAAATAGTCATCGACAAAGAGTATATGAGATATTTTCAGTGCACCTCAGGTGATTTTAGCATCTTTCAAAACCCCAGTCTGGAGCCATGTGCGAAGCATAGATGATAAGCCCTTGCTGTATAAAAGAAAAAGGTAGGGATTGAGAGGGTCTCTTTATCACAACCCCCTGAAAGGTGAAAAAGGTTACTCACACCCCAATTCATTACAATAGATTAAGACATTGTCGTAATATAACATATCAAACAAGATATCCAAGATTCCGCAAACCCAAGACGGTGAAGAATACTATCAAGAAAACCACATTCAACACGGTAATAGGCCTTACTCATATCTAACTTCAGAGCAAGATAGCTTGTACGAATCGTACTTCTATTCTTGAACGCATGTAAAATTTCGTAGGCTGTTAAAATGTTGTCAGATATTAGGCGGTCGGGGACAAAAGCGCTATGGGCCTCATCTATGCATATGGGCAACACAATTTGGAGTCTATTAGCTACCATTTTGGAGGCTAATTTATAGACTATATTACACAGGCTCATAGGCCTAAATTGAGCCATTGCTGTTGGATTAAAGACCTTAGCAATTAGAACAATCCAAGTATGATTTACCGATGTCATTAAATCCTCATCGTGCAACAGTGAAATACAAAATGATGACATCGCTGGGCCACGATATGCCAAAAAATCTGGAAGAAAATTGCTCCCACCCCATCCTCACCCGAAGCTTTCATTGAATGCATTAATTTCAAGGCTGAAAGGACCTCCTCCGTGGTGTAAGGCTTGGACAAATTATCGTTCATCTCCCTTGTAATACATGGGGCTATGCTCTGAAGGATATCGGCCGGCGGGAAGATTCCTTGTGTAGTGAAAAGGGTATTGAAATAAGAAATTGCGACATAAAACAGTTCTTGCTCTCTTTGAACCTCATGGCCATTCTCATTTTTTAGTTTCTCAATCTTGTTGGATCTCCTTCTCTATAAAGCATGATTGTGAAAGAAATTTGTGTTCCTATCACCTTGGCGTAGCCAATTCACTCTGGCACGTTGCTCCTAGTAAATCTCCTCTCAGTCTGCTTCTAGATTCAGTGCCAATTTTACGCCCAAAATTTCTTCTAACGCCGCATCCGAAACATGCAGCTCATTAAGAGATTCAAGGTGCTTTTGAAACTCTTTTTTAGTTTTCCGCTTATTTCGGCGTAAACCACTATAGCAACAATCCAGCCCCAAAAGTAAATTGTGAAGCCTATATGGTAAAACCCCACCTATCGAATTCCATAGCCTTTCAACTTCCCCTTCAATTGTGTCCTCAAGAAGCCAAGCAGCTTCAAATCGTAACCACCTCGGCTGGCTAGTTGTGATTGGAATTGTTTTAGAAAGAAGTAGTGGGCGGTGATCGGAGAAAGCCTTAGGAAGATGCTCTAGTTTCGACTCAGGAAAAAGATCTCACCAAGCCTCATTTGCCACCCCCTATCCAATCTCTCACGGATGTTTGTAGCCTTAAACTTACCTTTTTCCCAGGTAAACCATTAGCCCGAATACCCAATGTCATCCAGCCCACAATCCTAGAGATCATTGTTAAAACCTTGCATTTGTCAATTTATTCGCAAGTTACCAACATGCTTCTCAAAAGAGTAAAGTATCTCGTTAAAATCTCCGATAATAAGATAGGGTAAAGACAAAACAGAATAAAGATGGCGAATAAGGTTCCAAGCTTGTTCACGTAGACGCTCCTCAAGTGCACCATAGAAACCCGTGCACCTCCAAGAGCACCCTTCTAAATCATCCATAATAACATCAATGTGGTGAGCCGAGTATGATTGAAGAGACACAGTAACATTCTGTAACGCACTGGTTTTGGGCCTAAAGGTTTTAAAAGCGGTTTAGGGATTGGAGAATCTAGATTAGAGATCCGGGTCGGTTCAGGGAAATCTTAGTTCAGGATATGGTAAAATCATGTGAAAATTTTCTAAAATCCTAATTATATATGTAGTGAAGGAATGTGAAACCAATTTTGAAAAAGAAGTTTTGGAAATTCGACATTGCGACTTGATGACTAAAAAGTAAAAATTAAAAATTCTATTTCAATGGCTAAATTGAAAGGAGCCAAAACTTAGAATCCTTAGGGAGCTATTTGAAGAACTAATATTTCGATATAATAATTGAAAAATAGTTTTGGACTAAATTGAAAAGATTTCAAAAGTGCCTTTAAGTCCAAACAACTTGAAAATAAGTTTGTGGATGTTTTAAATGTTTTTGACAAGGTTTAAAATGTTTTTAAGTAACAAAACCAAACTTTTCAAGGTAACCGTTTCGAAACAGGGGGGCCTATATTGAAACATTTTGAAACTGCCAAAACCGTACCAAAACAAGGCTTGCCCGTTTCGATACGGAGAGGGTTTCGTTTCAAAACATCCCTTTGGTGTTTCGATACGCCCAACGGTCAAAACCTCCCCAACGGCTTTTTAAATTGCAGCTCAACTGTCATACGTTCCTAAACGGGGTTGCTACCGTTTCAATATGGATCAAGAGTGTTTCGAAACGATCAAAGGCGTTTCGAAACGACTTGCTGCATCAGATTTCAACGGCTAGTTCTGAAGAAAGGCGTTCTGAAATGGATTCGATTGTTTCGAAATAGACGTCTGCAAAACATCATTTATGGTGGGAAATAAAGTCTCTAACGGCTCTAAAACAACCTCAACAGTCCTAAACGGCTACAAACTCAATTGGGAGTATAAAACGGACCTCTAAGCATCAAGAGAAGACTAATGCCTTAATTTTCAACAACATAATGATCAAGAATTTGTCTTAGAGCTTAATTGTTCATTTTCTTGTATAGATAACACTAGTGAGATAAACATTTTTATATTCGTTCAAGTGTTTAGGTTTTGGGTGAGAGCTAAATAGTGCAAACAATTACCTATTATAGGGATTTCAAGTTTTTTTTTATAGAATTTCTCTTGTAAGAGAGTGTTTGATTAAGCTAAGGGTAGTTCGCTTAATCGTTGTAACGGTTTCCTCTTAAGCCGAGAAAAGGGGACGAAATTCAAGAGTGAATTTGTTAAAATCCTTAGTGAGAAGCTAAGGTAGTGGAAGTAGATGCTTGTTAGAAGGCCGAACCACTATAAATCCGTGTGTCTAATTCTCATTCTTTAGCTTTCACTTAAACACCCCAAATTCCAACTTCTCCACACTTGTTGAGCTAGAACGATTGAAGGAAATCGAGCACTTAAAAACCTAACAATTGGTATTAGAGCTTGGCTAAGTTGAAGAGGATTAACACCCTATTGAGGCGATCCGGCAAGCTCGATCAACATTTCAAACAACAGGCTCAATGGCGCAATCTATCGACAAACCACCTTTCTTCGATGGGACAAATTATGCATATTGGAAGACGAGGATGATGTTCTTTGTCAAATCCAAAGACTACAAGCTTTGGGATATCATTGAAGATGGCTCGTTCGTGCCAAAAGGAAGCAAGACGGAGTGGAGTGCCGACGATCGTAAGAAGATGGAGCTCAATTGCAAGACTTTGCACTTCATCTTTTGTGCACTTAGCTTTGAGATATCATTGAAGATGTCTTCTTACGAGAGTGCCAAGGAAGTTTGGGACAAGATCGAATTTACATACGAGGGGACAAACGAAGTAAACTAGACCAAGATTAGCCTCCTCAACCTGGAGTATGAAAACTTCAAAATGGATCCGGAAGAGGACATTGAGAAGATGTTCCATCGATTCTCCACCATCACCAATGGACTCAAGGGTTATGGAGAAGTCATCCCGGAAGAAAAGCTTGTCTGAAAGCTTATCTATTCTCTTCTCGAGTCATAAGACTCAAAGAGGACCGCCATCATCGAAGCTAAGAACTTGAAGACCTTGAAGTTTGATGAACTCATGGGGTCACTTCTCATTCACCAAATCATAAAGAAGGATAAAGAAGAGGAGAATAAGAAGGAAGAGATAAGAAAGACGAGGAAGAAGAAGATCATGGAGCTAGGCATTCATGCGAATGCCACGGCTCTCAAAACCTCCAAATGCAACCATGTTGATACAAGCGATGAGAAGGGTGAAGAGGAAGAGATAGTTCATCTCTTCAAGAAGTGTGTCCCATTCATAAAGAAAGCATTGAAAGAATTCGGTCGTGAATCAATGAAGAAGAAAGGGGCAAATACTTCAAGCCATAAGAAGAAGGCATATGTGGCTACATGGAGTGATGAAGACTCCACTAACGATGAACAAGCCAACCTTTGCCTTATGGCCATCGAAGAAGATTCAATGGTAACTTCTAATTCATCTACTTCATGTTAATATTATTTTGATGAATTACAAGATGCCTACGATGATTTGGTTTTAGAATTTAAAAATCTATATTTTGAAAAACAAGAAAATTGTTTCAAATTTGAAAATTCAAAATGATTTGATTTCTAAAACCAAAATTGAACTTGAAGCAAAACTCAATGAATTTGAACAAAAATATGTTGATTTACAAAATTTTCTTCAAAAAGTTCAAGAAGAAAAAGATTTGATTTCCAAAGAGCTTGAATTTTTTTTTGGAAAATCAAATTTTTATGTAAGATAATCTAGTGCCCCTATATTTTTTAATGGAAAATGTTTTAGAAGTGTTTGAGTTCCAAAAGAAATAATCACTTCAACTAAAAAGGATGAAATTGAAAAATGGATTCCTAAGGGGACTAAACTTTGTGCAACTAACGTCTATGGATCCAAAGCAATTTGGCTACCAAAAATTATTTGTTTTTCTTGTTTAGGTTTGATGGAGTGTGATCAACAAGTCAAAATATTGAGGGGGAGCTCCATGCACACAAGAAAGAACACTTGAAGAAGGAAGGCTTCACATCCACCCTTGAGTTCAAGTGTGGTAAAATCTAGTTGTTTAATTTGATTTATTTTTTTAATTTCAACTAGATTATCATATATGTTGGACTAACATCTTGATGATACTTTGAGTAAGGGGGATCCATTTTAGAACCAAAATTTTTATTTTTGTCATTTTTAACCTCCCAAGTTATTTTGAACTTAAAGTTATTTAAATTCTTTTTGATATAACAAAAAGAGGGAAAGTTTGATTTGAAAATTTGTATTTTCAAAGGGGTGCTTTAATTACTTGTCTATTTTGAAATTTCTTATTCAAAATTTTAAACTTGAAAGGGGAGAATCCCAAACAATTTTTCAAGTTGGTTTTATTATATCAAAAAGGGGAAGATTGAAGAACTAATGTTTTGATATAATAATTGAAAATAGTTTTGGACTAAATTGAAAAGATTTCAAAAGTGCCTTAAGTCCAAACAACTTTAAAATAAGTTTGTGGATGTTTTAAATGGTTTTGGCAAGGTTTAAAATGTTTTTAAGTAACCAAACCAGACTTTTCAAAGTAATCGTTTCGAAACAGGGGGACATGTATCGAAACATTTTGAAACCGCCAAAATCCGTATCGAAACATGGCTTGCCCATTTCGATATAGAGAGAGTTTCGTTTTGAAACATTCCTTTGGTGTTTCGATATGCCTAACGGTCAAAACCTCCCCAACAGCTATTTTCCCAACGACTTTTTAAATTGCAACTCTACTGTCACACGTTCCAAAACGGGGTTGCTACCGTTTTTATACGGATCAAGAGTGTTCCAAAACGACCAGAGGCGTTTCAAAACGGCTTGTTGCATCAGACTTCAACGGCTAGTTTTGAAGAAGGGCGTTCCGAAATGGATTCGATTGTTTCAAAACGAACGTCTGCAGAACAACATTTATGGTGGGAAATAAAGTCGCAAACGACTACAAAATCAATTGGGAGTATAAAAGGGACCTTCAAGCATCAAGATAAGACTAGTGCCTCAATTGTCAACAACACAATGATCAAGAATTTGTCTTAGAGCTTAATTGTTCATTTTCTTATATAGACAACACTAGTGACCTAAAAATTGTTATATTTGCTCAAGTGTTTATGTTTTGGGTGAGAGCTAAATAGTGCAAACAATTACCTATTAGAGGGATTTCAAGTTTTTTTTTAAGAATTTCTCTTGTAAGAGAGTGTTTGATTAAGCTAAGGGTAGTTAGCTTAATTGTTGTAACTGTTTCCTCCTAAGCCGAGAAAAGGGGACGAAATTTAAGAGTGAATTTGTTGAAATCCTTAGTGGGAAGCTAAGGTAGTGGATGTATGTGCTTGTTAGAAGGCCGAACCACTATAAATCCTTATGTCCAATTCTCATTCTTTAGCTTCCACTTGAACACCCAAAATTCTAACTTCTCCACACTTGGTTAGCTAGAACGGTTGAAGGAATCGAGCACTTAAAACCACAACACTATTACACCATGTTGGTATCAACTAACTCCCTTGATTTGGTGTTTTAAATGTTTTAATTAAGAGTTTTAATAAAGGTATTTTCATAAAAAGAGATTTTATTAGCTAAATCATTTTCTCAAGTAACTTCTTTTCTTCAAACTTTTCTCTCAACTTTCCCAGCAACCAAACTCTATTTTCATCACTAGAATCTTCAGAGAATTTCCCTATTTCATTAGCTTTTGATTCCTAAATGATGTTGTTGGGTTATTCGGTGCTCAATTTCTTCAATCGTTCTTGGTCACCAAGTGGTGGAGAAGTGAAATTTTGGGTGAAAGAGGTGTGGAAGCTAAAAAATAAAGACAAGATGATATATAGTGGTTCAACCTTCTAACCAATATCTACATCCACTACCTTAGCTTTCCAATAAGGATTTCCAATCAATCCACTATTGATTCATCCCCTTTTCTAGGCTTAGAAGGAAACCCTTACAAACCGGTCAAGCTTTCTATCCAAAGCCTTGATCAAACCCTATTTACAAAGAGATAAAGATAAGCAAACTCAAATCTCTCTAATAGGTATTTGTTTGCACAGTAAAGCTCTCACCCAATCCTAAAACACTTGAGTAAATCTAACAATTTTTGCTCACTAGTGTTTGTCTATACAAGGAATTGACACTTAAACACTAAGACACATTTTGATCATATGTTGTATTACAATTGAGGCATTAATCATTACTAGATGCTTAAAGGTCCCTTTTATACTCCTTAATGAGTTTGTAGCCGTTACTAGTTGTTGGGGTTGAATTGGAGTCGTTGGAGACTTCATTTCCCACCATAAATGCAGTTATGCAACTCCCCATTTCGAAATACTCTTGAAATAGAAAGAGTCGTTGCAGTCTGATGCAGCACCCGTATTGTAACGCCCTTGGCCATATCGAAACGCTTGTCCCCGTATCGAAACGCTCTGTATTTAAAATATAGTTCGGAAATAGCCGTTGGGGGGTTTATGACCTTTGAGGTCGATGCCACATAGGCGTATCGAAACGACAGATGCCGTATCGAAACGCTATACAAAATCTCACCTAGATTAAAGCCCGTTTCGAAACACGTTTCGAAACGTTTTGCCACTGTAAAGACTCGTATCGAAACACCTAGGGATGTTTTGAAATGCCTGGATGATTTTGTTGAATTTGGCTTTGAAAACACTTAAAACCCTTTTGAAATATCCCATAAACATAGTTTCAAGTTGTTTGGACTTAGAAATGATTTTGAGTTCTTTTTAACTTTGTCCAAAAACTTTTTTCAAATATTATATCAAAACATTAGTTCTACATATGCCCATGGACTTCTACAATATTTAGCAAGAGGTTTCTTAAAGGATTTCATCAAAATCTTTGCAAAACAAGGGAAGACTTGTGTTAGAGGTGATCTTTCTTTTCCCTCCTCTAATTAAGGTTCTTTATTGAAATTCCAAAGTCTTTGGCTCTCTATTTTTGTTTATCAACAAGATTTTGTAATTGAATTGATGAAATTTGTTAGT
The DNA here is from genome assembly GCA_958450335.1 of Hibiscus tridactylites. Classification (NCBI taxonomy): domain Eukaryota; kingdom Viridiplantae; phylum Streptophyta; class Magnoliopsida; order Malvales; family Malvaceae; genus Hibiscus; species Hibiscus tridactylites. The sequence goes on along the minus strand of OY288291.1, from coordinate 56,926,531 downwards.
TAAAGCTTTGAAAGATGGATTTTCAAGATTTTCATTTGGGCACTTTTTTGTTGATTTGTGAATTATTTTAATCATTATTTGGATGTTAAATGATGAGGAAATAATGGTTTTGTGATAATAATCCCGGATTGAGTTGGATCTCTAATTGTTAGATTGTTAGATTTTGAGTTTTTGGGATGTTAATGTGAAATCTGAGTTGATGGAGGTTTAGGGATGATAATATGATGTTTTTGTATGTTGATTTATGGTTAAAATGTGATGGAAGTGTTTGTTGATGGCTGGGCTGAGTTTAGTGATCAATCGAAGGTGATTTCGATTGTTTCGAGTGAGTATTTAGGTGCTTTAGGATAGAGCAACGAGGTTGTTTAAGTTTCTGGTGGTTTTGATGCATTGATCCTCTGTTCTTGTGTGGTATAAACATGGGAGAAGACTTTGGAAGCATTCGATGAAGATCTGGGGGGCTACGGACGCTTGATTTTTGCGTTGGCGATTGAGATTTCGCGTGTCGGTGAGTGGAAATGGGATTTCCAGCTTTGAAACCTCTTAAAAGTGGTTTTGGGAACTTAGTGTAAGATTGAAACACTTTACTAAGTTCGGAAGTAAGTAAAGTGATTTTCTCCCTCAGATTGTGCTATTATGAGCTTGTTGATGCACTTTACTTTATATGTGTTTACCTACTATTTTAAGCATGTTTTCGAGTAAGAGATTTACTGTTTATAATGCCATAATGATGAAGGATGCACATGGTAAGTGACCCTTGTATGTATATGCTTACACATGTTTAATGAGAATTATTGACAATGCTTTGAAAAACAGTGAGGTTTGTGCTTAATGAGAATTATATTGGCAAGTGATGTTGTGAAAAGTGATGTATAAATGAAATCGGATATAGTTAGCCGACTATAGGATTGAGTGCACTATAAACAAGTCACCTTGGATGTTGAAGGGTTGTGAATGTACCGAAAACTCCATCCAAGTACCCTAACGATTGAGGAAATTGAGTTATGCCTCGTCTCTCATTGGTGGGGTTATACATCTACCGATGAGTGGTGTTGAGGGGTTGTAAGGTACCGAATACTCCACCACGGATGTCACAACGGTGGAGGGTAGCTCCCGTGTATGAACCTTGAGATGCCAGTGAGAATGTATGAAGTGTTTGGACAACACTTGGGAATCCGTGTATCCAATATGTTTTGAGAAATGGTAATGTTGATGATCACTTGTGAGGCAATATAATTGATAAATTGTTATGAAATGATTATGGATGCATAATGTGAATAAAATGCGTGTTTTACTCTTTAAGCTTTGCATATGGTAGTTATGCATGGAAATACCTAAAATGAGTTTTAGCAAATGGTTTTTCTGTTGAAGTATGCAATACTTATTGCATTGTATAACATGCTGATTATGCTAATGAAGTGCATGGATTTCAAAGAGGGCATGATGGTTTCCAAATGGTGTAAAATGATTTTAAGCATTGATGGTGTTTTTAGTTTTGAGCGCTCCTCACTAAGCTTGTATGCTTACATTCTCTTTTGTCCATCAATGCAGATAACTAAGTTTTTGGAGGCAACAACTTGCAAGGGGATCATAGGAGACTTCGCTTCGAATGTATGTTTCGTTTTATGGACTAGAGTAATAAGGGCAATGGGGGTTCCATGGATTATTTGGGTGATGTGTTTGAACACCCTTTTGAGCATGTTTGCTTTATGGATTTATACTTGTAAAAGGCATATATTTGGTGTTTGGAGTATTGGTTTGAGTTTTGCCTCTTGAGTGGCTTTTTGTTAAGTTGCATGCCTATAGTTTTCTATTGATTCTCTTTTCCATGATTTGATGCTAGATATGCAATGGTTGTTTGTGGATTAATATTTAAGTATGATATATGCATGTAGAAAGTATGTTGGATTGGTTTAGGATGGTTTAAAGGGTGAAAAACCAGAAAAAATGTGTCATTACAGGCCCAAGTGTTTCGGTACACTCGAGCCTGTACCGAAACGATGAGCCTGAAATGGCCTTAGTGTTTCGAAATAGAGTAGGTGTTGAGTGTGAAAAGTTCTATAATTTACCCCTATTTAACCCATATTTTTGCTGCATTGAAGCATAATTCATTGCATTTAGGTTAGATTTCAGTTATACATCACAAATATATTAAATGGCACACTAAGGCCATGGCACCTACCCTATGTGTAGCAGATGGAGGGCAGTGGAGAAGCAAACGATGGGCAATGAAGAAATAGAGTTGGAACTGTATGTGCAGACGAGGAGGACGATGCTACCATGGCCGCTGCCGTGGCAGCCAAGGACGACAACAGTGGTGAGGAGAAGAAGCAAAGTGGGCCTCGACAAAAAGAGAAAATTAAGCCGGTCTATCGTGGAGCACCCTTATATTTTTCCAAGCCCTGGATCAGAATGAAGGCCAAGCCCAAGGTTCAAGGAAGAAACTCCAAGCAATAAGGAAGGACGAATTAAATATATATTCTCTGAAGATTTAGTCTTTAATAGAGTTGTACTTTAGTTTAAACTTGTATTCTTTCCATATTAGAAAACTTGAACCCAAGGCCTATATAAAGACATGTAATTCGACCTAGGGAAAGATATCATCATCTCTAGCCTTCTTCCCAAAACCCTAGCCGTTTTCCCTTTCTCATCATGTTCTAAAATTCCCTTAGGGCCACAGGTTGATTTGTAAAGTAGTTGCAAGGATTGCATTTGTTTTAGGAATTTTTCTGTTCAATAAAATAGACTTCAAGTTTGCTTATTCTGGTTTTCAACATCTTGCAAGAGTATCGGGAGAGCATTGTGAGATTATCTATTTACTTAATATCGGGAGAGTTAAGTATACGAAAGAAATAAGTACAGGTTCTCCAGTTTATGGTTGAACTATCTCGGACCTAGAGATAGGATGAGGTTAAGTGGCTAAGGAAGAATTCAACAACATCGGTGTTTATTCTTCGATTCACGCCGGGAGGTATCATCAAAGACGTGTTCCTCGACAGACTTGGACCTAGGGATAGGCCAAGGCACATCATGGATTCTTGCCAAGCTTGAAGTAAAGAGTTGTGTGATCGCTGCCGCGACTAACAACAGACCGCTGCCGCGACAGGTGTTGCCGCGACAGGCGCGACGACAGAACAAATATTCCTAGACTTTGCAACACCTACACTCTTGAGCAATTCAATACCGGCCCATTCTCTCTATCTTGATTTCATTACTCTTTTATTTAAGTACTCTTTATTATCTCGTGACAACAACTTAAATAATTCTTTTTTCTCTCGTGCAGCAATCTAAGGTGAAGCTATTAGCCCAGTCCCTATGGAGACGATATCCGATACTTACGTATCACTTTACTACTTGCGTCGTGTACACTTGCACTACATTGCGATAGACACTTTTACACGCAACAGTAGGTCTGTTTCGATACGTTTTTCCACTGGAAACCATAGTATCGAAACACCTCAAAGGTGTTTCGATACGGGCCCGTGTTCTGAGTCGTGAAGTACCGTTTCGATACACCCATTTTGATATAGGGCTAGCATGTACCAAAACAAATGGTTGTTATGTTAGTTGATAGAATATTCTGAAGTTATGATTCTTTGCGTTTTAGTCCCTGAATGTTGTGGATGCATTTAAATAAGCATGAATGATTATTTTTAGCTGAGATTTGAATGGGATGCATGTAATGTGATTAATTAAAGGAAGGTCACACAAAAATGGCTTAAGTCCATATAAACTGGAAAATTACAAAATGGTCTCGAAAAGCCGTAATTGAATGAAATTGATGGTAAAGGAAAAAAATAGGGTTGTTTATTGAGGTAAACCTTCCCGTTTTACTTCAATATTCCTCGTGTGACCCGTTGGGTTCGGTCTATCGGCTAGGCCGGGTCGAGGGGGTTACACATTTTGTTTCCAGCCGATAGACAAACCCTCACTTTGACCGGCAGAGCTAATATCAATACCATTCGGATAACCACATTTCTTCCTAACAGTAGACATTCGTGATTCGGATAATTTGGTATCGCTTAAAAATACCACTGATGGGCATAAGTCCCTCAGCACATGCTAGAGACGACGAACTGCCTGAATTTGCCCCAGCCCCCGGACGTTCCAGCTTAGAAGTTTCATTGTGATCGGCTAGCTTGGATCCCCAGGCATGCCGTCGAAGATAAATTAGCTCCAGTGGAATCCTCATTGGCTGAAGAACCCCTAAAGAGATAGAATGAACGGGTGCTCATTTTAAACCACCAATTTGTTCTAATGGGACATCATCTTCATCCCTCAAATCAACATCGAACTGGGTCTTGGGCCTTGTTTCACAATAGAAGAGATGGATAAGACGGGCCCAGTGACACATCCTTGAAAAGGGCTAGGCGAATAGTGAGCAATGAATTTACCTTTGAGGAGAGAGGTAGTCACCAAACGTGGATTTCCCTTATCAAGTGTTAGTGATAAATTAGGCTCGACAGATGCCTTTGAATTAGACATTGGAGATTTGCCGGAAGATATATTGTGTGCAAGATTTGCGGAACTAACTGTCGCATCTCTCGAAATTCCCAATATAGTGTCCTCCCTCAACCAGCCACAATTCTGCATTGTTCCATGTAAAGTGTTCACAAGCCATATATTTCATGCACATTCTACCTCTTATTATTACTGTTTTTGAGCTCATTTTAGGCATAATTAGGTTCATGCATTGTATTGTATAGTATTCCTTCACTTTACCTTGTTTTTATAGATTATCCTTCATTTGGTAAAGAAGAGATATTGTTTTAGTGTATTTTTGTTTTTATGTAATAAAGGCTGAAAGAGGGAAAGAGGAGCTGAGGATACAATGTTGAGGCAGTGAACCAAGGGGCTGTACTGATGCAGTTCTAGCTGAAGACAGTTGATGCCGAGTAAGGTTGCCGCCGACTTTGCTACCCACGACAGCAAACTATGGAGTTGAAGAATCGAAGTACGATTTGTAGAGCTAAAAATCTTGAGTCAATTGCCAACATCCATTCAATTTTCCGATGTCTGTAGCAGCGGGCAGAGCCGCCGAAGTTAGATCTCAAGGTTACTTGCGGGCTAAGGCAAATGAGATAAAGTCCACATTCAACGCAAAGAAGTCTGAGTTTAAAGTCACATTAAACGTGGAAAGCTACTTTTGAGGAATTCTACTTTAAGAAGGACTTAATCTAGTTATTTGTCTATAAATACTCATTGTACTCCTAGTTCAAATCATCTTAGGTTCTCTATAAACATAGCTAGAGAGCTTTTTGCCGCCGCCATGTTCTAATTTTTTTTTTGGGGGTTAAGGGTTATGTTGTAAATTAGTTGTGAAACAGTTGTATTAGGTTTTTGAGTTGATTTCAATAAATATTCCAAGTTTGCTTAATCTATGCACTTCATTCTTTCGTTTAGTTTTAACCATTTAGTTGAGAGAATCCATTTAGAGGGCACGAAAGTGTCAACTTCACGAAAGGGTTAAGCACGTTCACAACATTTAGAGGCGTGACTAACTTGGTTCCAAAAGTTCACAAGTTTCAGAAGCTAAAAGGGATCACCAACCGGATTGGCTAGCCTGTGATAGGTTTACGCTGAAATTGCTAGGTATTGCCTACATCACGCGAGCATTCAAGCATTCTTGCCTATACATAGGAAGGGTCACTGTCGACTATCCCGCCAAACTTGGAGTATCTGCCAGACTTGCCGCCAGGACTTATTTCCACTCCACCTGCTGAGATAGCGAGAGTTGCAGGGGCAGTGACCCGCTGCGACCATGTGACATGGTCGTAGCTACCGTCCATTACCCGCTGAGGCAACATATCGTGGCAGCACAAAACAACTTAGCCTTTTACAACGCAGTTTCACACTAAGTGGCAGCATAACCCTGCCTGCTTTATCAACCTGAATTATCTCTTTTATCATTTGTGGTTTACGTTATTTTACTCTTCATCTCAACAATCAACTTATTTTTGTTTTTACTTTTCCTTGTGCAAGAACTAAAAATTGAACCAAACTAACCAATCCTCGTGGGATTCGACATCTTTTATACTATAACTTGGCAGAAGTGTGCACTTACGCTCTCACAAAAAAGGAACACCTACACGCCCTACATTCCCTGACGGGGCGGGGCTCTCAGATTAGCATACCACTCCATTACCATATCACAATTCTCATGAAGTACTCGAGTTGGGTAGAAAGTCTCAGCACGGCCTAAAAGGCCATATAGAAAACATAACATCTTTAACTTCTCATACTGAAACCAATGAAAGATGGATTCCCCTGAATTTACAATAATCCTCTTTCTTCGTCGCAAAGGTTTTTGAGTGTCCAGACGTACTCGAATACGCATGATACCTTTATAACCCAAGGAGACTACCTTCTTGTCGTAATCAATAAATGAACCAATAAAACCACCTAACTACTTTTCAACATTTACCGACATATAGCCATGAGGGAGATCATTAATCAAAACCCAGAAGTCTACATGCGTGAGGGGGAAAATCATCAGATTTTCTCCAGGGGCCAATCAATGAAGAATAAGTAAATAAGAGTTGAAATACTAAGGACCCTCCAGAGCAATTATGTCTACGTCAACAACATGGTACAGACGAATAAAAATCGGTTCTCACCCAGATATGAGATAGAAATTACTCCAATCGGATGCCATACACTGGCTAGAGTGGTACACATGGATTGGAAATGAACCATACTACATGAGAAAAACGAACCCACGAAACAATGCTGAAAGTTATTTGTGGGATTTGTCGATTCACCATACAGTTGAAATGTCTCATCTTCCTCCTCACTCAGAGAAAGATTTGACATAGAATCTGTAATATGAGCCATATCTGAAGAACAAGAAATGGATAGAAGAAAACGAAAATTAAGAGATTACCACAAGAGCGGAGAACTGCCACAAGAGTAGAGCAAAAATGACAATTCTTGTAAAATTATCTAATATGATTAAGGTTAATTGAGTTTTAGCTATAAAATAAAGTATATGTCAAATATGTGCATATACCATGAACAAATTTCTAGTTGTAGAATAGATTGGTACCCTGACATGTAACAAATTTCTAATTGATGATGGGTTTTAGGTTTATGGTCCTCAAATTACACATGAGTTAATTTTTCTAATATCTCATCTTTGGAATAGTGAGAGTATTTTTTTTCCTGAAATACTTGTATGTTAATTTGGAATGTCAAAAATCGTAAGACTTGAATATTTCGATGTATCATTATATTCATGTGCACTTTGAAATTTACTTTATTGTTCTTAAAGATTTGATATGATAGATCACGTGTCATTTACTTTTGAATAATATTGTTGCACTTCTAACATTATCATATTATGTGTGATTTTCGTTTTGTTTCTTTCTTGTTCCCTTTTTGGCTCCAGCTCTCTCTTACGAGTATGATGCTCGGGTTATCCCCTTCATCTTTATTTTGTTTTTTCGTTTCTATGATTTGTTTGTAATCGTCTGTTGTTGTTTGTATTTCTTGTTTTTTTTTATGAATACGAGTTTAACATTGTTAAAAAAATTAACTTGGCTTGTCCTACAGAAAAACGAGCTTTATATAAGTGCTGGCTCTAATGTTAGACTAGTTGTAAGTCCAAATGAGTAGAGGTCTTATGCGATGCGGGACTTTGTTGGAATGTGATATGTTAGACTTATTTTGATTTTGGTATAACTAAAAGGATTAACTTGCAAAATTTATAAATTCTATATTCGATTAAAATTTGTCAAATATAATATTTATTACTTGAACAAAATTTTCTAAAAAGTTTAATTTAAAACCTATATTGAATTATCTTTGAAAAAGTCAACAAAAAGTCAAAATAGTGCATTTTCAACTACAGGTTTCGAAACCCCTCTTGGTGGTTTCGATGCCATTTTGGCAGAAAGGTCTGGAAACCTGTTTTTAACTACAGGTTTCGAAACCCCCTTGGTGGTTTCGAAACCAGGGCCTGTAACAACTATTTTTCAGTTTAAAATTCTCCAAGGTTTCGAAACCTCTTCAATGGTTTCGAAACCACAATGTAGGTGAGCATTTAATACTCGGTTTTAGTGGCTTCCAACAGCTCCAAAGCCTCCCCAACGACTTCAAACGGCTAGAAAATATCAAGAGCACATAAAAGAGGTCCAAGAACAGTATTGAACCAATAAGAAAGCCTATCCAAACATTCAAGCAATCAAGAATCAAATTTGTGCTTAATTTTTCATCGTTCTTGAAAACACTAGAGTGTTCTTTATTGTGATTCATTTGCTAGTGTTTCTTTGGGTGTGTGAGAGAGCTTAAACTTTACAAACACCTTCCTTATGAGGATTTCCTAGTTTTCTTCTTTGTATTTGTTTTGGGAAAGGATTCAATAGACTTTGGGGTATAAGTCTATTGAATTGTGTAAGGTTACTTCTTATCCTTAAAGGAAAGACAAATTAGTGAAAAATCCTTTGTGTGGTCACTAAGGTAGTGGATGTAGACTCCATTTAGGAAGTTGAACCACTCTAAATCACCTTGAAATTTCTATCTTTGCATTTAGTGTCCATCGTCTTTTAAAAACCCAATTCACCCCTCTTGATTTATTCGATCGATTGTCACTCTCTTCATAATAGAATGCAGGTGCAGAGCTAGAAATTCATCTAAGGGATGTAATTTTCTTGAACGATATTTAAAAGAGATTAATTATTTAAAAAGTGTGCCAATTTATTTATAAAGATGTGTCAATTATATATATTTTTAATTTTTTATATACAAATTATATAAAAAATAAAATTTCCCAAAATTTTTGGGACACCCAATTATGAGTGTGACTCCGCCCATGATAGAATGTGACCATTGTCCTTAAGTCGGGATTGGATACACTGTTGTTAAATAATTGCATGAATAATAAAGGGTAAACTACATAAATGACCACCATACTATTGGAAAAGTCGCGATTTGACTACCTTACTTTTTTCGAAGCAATTAAACCACCATAATATTAAATTAGGTGCAATGTGACCACCAGCCGTTAGAGGTTAACGGTAGGGTGACATGGCAGTTAGAAAATTAAGGGTATAATTATACATTTGGTCCTTACTATTTACACATTCTTTCAATTTAGTCCTAATTTTAAACTAATAAAATAAATTAATTAGGTGGTGACACGTGTCAACACCTTATTGAAGGAATTTAATTATTTATATTTGATATAATAAATTATTTTCCTCCTCCAATCAGGTGGTGACACGTGTTACCACCTATTTAGAGAAGAAAAACAAAATCTCCAAACCTGCGCTAGGCAGGAATCAAACCTGGGTGAAGCAGGGATAAAGGCAGCGCCTTAACCACTGCACCAAGCACATGTTTGTGCTATAAATCACCAATTGTATTATATGTCTTATTGTTTGTTACCATTCAAACTCATATTTTTCCTCATCACTTTTGTCCCGCTTCAGTCTTCACATGTTTTCTCTTCTTCATCCTCCATAAACTCTACTGAAGCTCTTTTAAAATGGAAAGCTAGCCTCCACAACGACACTCAATCCAGGACCATTAGGTTCCAAAAACATGAGAGAACACATGAACGTTTCATATATGGGATCATACGGTTTGGAGGTTAATTCATTTGAAGAATTGGAAGCAAAATACATTGAAGAATATAAAAAAGCAAAAGGTGACAAGATATGGTGTATTGGCCATTGTCAAATTGCAAGAAAGGGAAACCAGACATGGCACAGAGAGGAAACGACATAGTTTCGATCGACGAAACTCGATGCTTGCAATGGCTTGATTCATGGCCTGAAAACTCAATAGTGTATGCTTCCCTTGGAACACTAAGTTGCGTCCAACCAATACAACTTATTGAATTAGCCATTGGCTTAGAGTCATCAAAGAGGCCATTCATATGGGTCGTAAGAGAAGGATACAAATGAAATGAGTTCAAGAAATGGGTGCTCCAAGAAAATTTTGAAGAAATAATCAAAGGAAAAGGCCTTCTAATCCATGGATGGGCACCACAACTATCAATATTATCTCATAAATCAATAAGAGGTTTTTTGACACATTGCGGATGGAATTTGGTGATCGAAGGGATATCGGTAGTTTTTCCGATGATAACGTGGTTAGCGTTGGCCGACCAGTTTTTCAATGAAAGGCTTGTTGGCAGACCAGTTCTTCAATGAAAGGTTGGTGGTTTTTGTGTTGGCCGACCAGTTCTTCAATAGGGTGTTGGCAAATAAGGCATTTGGAAATAGTGGATCGTCTTATCTTAATGTCTATCGATTAATTGAAGATATTAAACAAATCAGTGGAGGCTAGCTTTCCATTTTAAAAGAGCTTCAATAGGGTTTATGGAGGATGAAGAAAAGAAAACATGGGAAGATTGAAGCAGGAAAAAAGTGATGAGGAAGAAGATGAGTTTGAATGGTAACAAACAATAAGACATATAATACAGTTGGTGATTTATAACACAAACATGTGCTTGGTGTATTGGTTAAGGCGCTGCCTTTATCCTTGCTTCACCCAGGTTTGATTCCCGTTTAGCGCAAGTTTGGGAATTTTGTTTTTCTCCTCTAAATAGGTGGTGACACGTGACACCACCTAATTAATTTATTTTATTAGTTTAAAATTAGGACTAAATTGAAAGAATGTGTAAATAGTTAGGACCAAATGTGTAACTGTACCCTTAATTTTTTAACTATCACGTCACCCTACCATTAACCTCTAACGACTGGTGGTCACATTGCACCTAATTTAATAGTATAGTGGTTTAATTGCTTCGAAAAAAAGTAAAATGGTCAAATCGTGACTTTTCCAATAGTATGGTGGTCATTTATGTAGTTTACCCAATAATAAATAGTCAACCATATCTATTTAGAAAGAGAAAAAAAGTTCAGAATTAATTAAGAATAAGAGCCCAACCAAAACACAAGAATCTCTAATTTGGGGACTATAACCATAAAAAGGTTTTTAAAAAATGGAATGAATGAGATAAATTGAAGGAAAAATGTTACCTAATGGTCTCAAACTGGTGACCTTTAGCGTTGTGGACCAAAGGCTTAACAATCAAAGCTAAGATCACTTTTGGTTAGAACCTGCCTCGTTTTATATTAATTTAAGTTTAATGGTTAAATCGAGAAAAATTTAAAAAAGTCCACTACGCCCAGTACATTGAATGTTGTTCCTAATATGAATTGTTGAGTAGTATGTGTATGTGGGAGAGAGTCAAGAGAATTCTAAAGGTTTCCCCCAAACCTCGTCATTGTCTGCAACCTCAGATCTGCACCACTGCCGACATCAACGTGCTCATTTCCCTAAGTCGATCGCAACCTCGGTCGCCATTCGCGGGATTAGACCACCATTCGTCGTGAATCTGGGTTTGAAGGTTTGACAGAATCTCAAAGTTCTGATTCTCTATTTTTCGACGATTTTGCCGCCTGTTCACCACACTGACATAACCGGAGTGCTCCTTGTCCCGAGCCGAACAAAACCCAGTTGTTCGATCGTCTAATTAGCGTCGTTCAGAGTGTCATTGGAGCTACGACAGATTCCACAGTTTCCCTCCGTCTTGGTAAGCTACGTGAGTTTTCGGCATAAAATTGAAAGTTTTTAAGTTAGGCATTAAGTTTAAGGTGGGTTTTTTTCCTTTTATCGGTATGTTTCTCGACCGTTCAGGACGCTAGTGGCATTTACGCGTTGTCGCTTGGGTTTCTAGTAGCTATGGTTGGTTCGCTCGTGAACCGAGCCGGTTCACCAATGAAACAACCTGACTAGACTGGTTTGGCCATTTGAACCAGCAACAAGGCCTACATCGTATAATGGGTTGGTCTGTTAAAGCCAAGTAAGTTATACCCGACCCGCTTATCCAAGCCCGATCCGAGTTGACTGTACTCGACCCGAGCCAAATCCAACCCGACCCGTTTGACCCGAGTTTGACCCATATCTAACCTGACTTGTTTACCGAGTCAACCTAACCAAGTTAACTCAGTGAGTCAACCCATCCGAGTTAATTCAGTGAGTCAACTCGCTCGAGTCAACTCAGTCGAGTCAACCCAATTGACTAATGACGTCAGTGTTGACCTTGAACGCTGACGTCAACATTGACTTTGACAAAAAAGTCAACTTTTTCCGAAAACCCCTATTTCATATTTTTCGACGTCTTGAGTTTGTTTTTGAAGTCTATTTCGTGAAATTCTAACCTGAAAGCCTCCGAATTTGACCTTGAACCTATGCATGCTTATGTATTTAATTATTCAATTAATAGTAGTGGGAATAAGGACTAGAATTGGAATTTGTGTAATTGAATGTATTCAAATTTCCTTGTATACGAGATGTTGAGGGACATCGAATTCAGGTTCGAGATTGATCGAATGGAGTATCGCAGTTGACCGATGTAGCAAAGATTAAAGGTAATACATTACTACCTATTGTATGCTTTATGAACATGTTGGTATTCGGTTAATGCATGCATAAATATGATGAGGAGTGATGTTAATTCTGCTTAAGTCAAACCGGATATGAAATTGAGTATGATAACCTAGATAAGATTGAAATGCTCGAATGAGAAAGTTAATAAATGTAAGGATCTGGAGTTCAATAAATAATTAATAAGACAGTTAATCTCCAAACCTGATTATTAGTGTCAAATGATTAAATGTTAAAAATATTTGGATATAAAATTACGAAAATGCCTTTGAGGTATGAGAATAACTAAAATACCCTTGGAATTGGAAGTGATCTAGAAATCTACACTAGATATGGTAAAATAACATGATTCATCTGAAAGCCTTGAACTACTTGGAAAGTTATGATAACAAGATTTAAACCTTCGAGATTGTAAAGTGTTAGGTTTCTTTGAATTTGGAATGAATCTCTGAATATAGATTTATGGGGAACTATCCATACCTAAGTGGCTCAAAATACTGAATTGATTGAAATAACTAAAATGATTGGAAATACTGTTATGTTTAAATTAATCAGAATGATTGTATTGACTAAAAAGGCTGAAGTATCCTCGGACATCGAGGTTTGCAAATTAACTAGAATGATGGGTAAACCTTTGAGTTATGAAATGAATGAAGTGGTTGGAGGTACTGTAGAACTAAGGTTTTGATATAATATTTGAAAAATGTTTTGGACTAAATTGAAAAGAATTTAAAATGTGGTTTTAGTCAAAAACAACTTGAAAATATGTTTAAGGGTTTTAAAGGCTTTAGAATGAGTTTAAAATGTATTTAAAGTAGTCAAAACCATGATTTTCAAGTGACCGTACCGATACGGTATTGAACCGTACCGATACGCCTTAGGGTTTTCAAACTACCAGAATTCCAGTAGCCAAAACCCGTACCGATACGCTTAGCCGTATCGATACGGTGTGCTTTGAAATAGCTCAATGGCTAGTCGCGTATTGATACGGTTGTATCGAGTACCGATACGCCTAACTACCCCAATAATCATTTCCCAACGGTCATTTGAATTTGTAGGATCGTACTGATACGCTAGGCAAGCGTATCGATACGCATCAGCTGAAGAAACCCAACGGCTAATTCCTCATTGAGACCGCATCGATACGGTTTGACGAGTATCGATACGCCCAGCTGCAGAACTGCATTTATGGTGGGAAATAAAGGCTTCAACGGCTCCAATTCAATCCCAACGGCTAGTAACGGCTACAAACTCATCAAGGAGTATAAAAGGCACCTCCAAGCATCTTGCAATGGTTAATGCTTCAATGGTTACAACATTATGATGTCAAAATTTTTCTAGAGCTTTAATTGTACATTTCTTGCTTAGACAACACTTGTGAGCTTAACATTGTTAAATTTGCTCAAGTGTTTAGGTTTTGGGTGAGTGCTTAGAATTGCAAACAAATACCTATCAGAGGGATTTCTAGTTTGCTAAGTCTTTCTTTGTACAAGAGAGTGTTTCCTCAAGCTTTCGGTAGAAAGCTTTGAGGGTTGTAAAGGTTGCCTCCTTAGCCTAGAAAAGGGGACGAAATTCTTAGTGAATTTGTTTGGAAATCCTTAGGGGAGCTAAGGTAGTGGATGTAGATCTTGGTTAGAAGGTTGAACCACTATAAATCCTTGTGCCAAATATTCACCTCCCACTAAAACACATAATTATCCAACTTCTCCACACTTGGCGAGCAAGAACGGTTGATCGAATCGAGCCCCTTAAATCTCAACAATTGGTGTTAGAGCTTGGCTCAATCGAAAGGGATTCACATCCAATTGAGAAGATTCGGCAAGATCGATCATCATTTCACCAACCGGCTCAAATGGCGCAATCCATCGACAAACCGCCTTTATTCGACGAAAATCATTATGTCCATTGGAAGACAAAGATGAAATTCTTCTTGAAGTCAAGAGACTACAAGCTATGGGACATAGTTGAAGATGGTCCGTTCGTGCCTCAAGGAAGTAAAGCCGAATGAAGTCCCGACGATCGCAAGAAGATGGAGCTTAATTTCAAAGCCTTGCACACGCTCTTTTGTGCTTTTGGCCCAACCATCTATGATAAGATGTCTTCTTGTGAGAGTGCCAAGGAGGTATGTGACAAGCTTGAAGTCACATACGAGGGAACCGATGAAGTCAAGGAGAACAAGATTGGGCTCCTCATCTTAGAGTATGAGAACTTCAAGATAGATCCGGAAGAGAACATCGAGAAGATGTTTGATAGGTTCTCCACAATCACCAATGGTCTCAAGGGCTATGGAGAAGCCATTCCGGAAGAGAAGCTTGTCCGAAAGCTCATCTACTCCCTTCCCGAGTCATGGGACTCAAAGAGGACCGTCATCATCGAAGCCAAGAATCTCAAAACCTTAAAGCTTGATAAACTCATGGGGTCATTTCTCACTCACCAAATAATGAAGAAAAATAAAGAAGCGAAGAAGAAGAAGGAAGAGTTAGAGCGATGGGAAAGAAGAAGATCATGGAGTTAGGCATCAATGCAAGTGTCGTAGCTCTCAAATCCTCCACATACCATCATGTAGATTCAAGTGAGGAGGAAATTGAAGATGAAGAGATGGCCTATCTCTTCAACAAATTTGCCCGATTCATGAAGAGCAAAATGGAAAAATCCAAGCATGAATCGATGAAGAAGATGAAGGACCCCCACAAATCCAAAAGGAAGGGATCGTCTTCAAAACAAGCATATATGGCCACATGGAGTGATGAAG
Source organism: Hibiscus tridactylites (assembly GCA_958450335.1). NCBI lineage: Eukaryota > Viridiplantae > Streptophyta > Magnoliopsida > Malvales > Malvaceae > Hibiscus > Hibiscus tridactylites. The sequence goes on along the minus strand of OY288291.1, from coordinate 56,911,383 downwards.
ACTCCATCGATGATGAAGTAGCCCACCTATGCTTGATGGCCCTCAATGATGAGGAGGTAACTTCTAACTCATCTATTTCAAATTCTTATACATTTGATGAGTTACAAGATGCCTATGATGATTTGCTTTTGGAATTCAAGGCATCATTTTCCAAGAACAAAAAGTTGATTTCAAAAATAAAAATTGAAAATGATTTGCTTTCCAAAACAAATCTTGAACTTGAAGCAAAATTGAAAGATTTTGAACAAAAATGTTTTGATTTACAAAATTTGCTTCTTAAAGTCCAAAAAGAAAAAGATTTGATTTCCAATGAACTTGAAAAGAAAAATACTTTTGGAAAATCAAATTTTTATGTAAGACAATCTAGTGCCCCTAGATTTGTGAATGGAAAATGTTTTAGATGTGTTTAGGTCCCAAAAGGACTAAGCACTTCAACTAAAAAGGATGAAATTGAAAAATGGATTCCTAAGGGGACTAAATTTTGTGCTACTAATGTCTATGGATCCAAAGCAATTTGGATACCAAAAATTACTTGATTGTCTTGTGCTAGGTATGATGGAGAGTGGTCAACAAGTCAAAAATTGAGGGGGAGCTCCATGCACACAAAGGATGAACACTTGAAGAAGGAAGGCTTCACATCCTCCCTTGGGTTCAAGTGTGGTAAAATCTAGTTGCTTTTGTGTTTAATTGGTTTATTTTCTTTTATGTCAACTAGATAATCATATATGTTGAACTAACATTCTTATGATGCTTTGAGTAAGGGGAGCCAATTTTTAAACCAAAATTTTAAGTGTGTCAATTTTTTTGCCTCCTATGTTATTTTGAGCTAAATGTCATTTTAAATTCTTTTTGATATAACAAAAAGGGGGAGAAATGGTTTGAAAAATCAATTTTTCAAATGAATAAGGGGGAGCTTTATTTGATTTCTTATCTTTAATCTCTTATTCACAAATTTAAAGTTAAAGGGGGAGAATCCCAAACAATTTTTTCAAGTTGGTTTTGTTATATCAAAAAGGGGGAGATTGTAGAACTAAGGTTTTGATATAATATTTGAAAAATGTTTTGGACTAAATTGAAAAGAATTTAAAATGTTGTTTTAGTAAAAAACAACTTGAAAATATGTTTAAGGGTTTTAAAGGCTTTGGAATGAGTTTAAAATGTATTTAAAGTAGTCAAAACCATGATTTTCAAGTGACCGTATCGATACGGTATTGAACCGTACCGATACACCTTAGGGTTTTCAAACTACCAGAATTCCAGTAGCCAAAACCCATACCAATACGCTTAGCCATATCGATACGGTGTGCTTTGAAATAGCTCAACGGCTAGTCGCGTACCGATACGCATAACTACCCCAACGGTCATTTCCCAACGGTCATTTGAATTTGCAGGACCGTACCGATACGCTAGGCAAGCGTATCGATACACATCAGCTGAAGAAGTCCAACGGCTAATTCCTCATTGAGACCATATCGATACGGTTTGATGAGTATCGATACGCCCAGCTGCAAAACTGCATTTATGGTGGGAAATAAAGGCTCCAATTCAATCCCAACGACTAGTAACGGCTACAAACTCATCAATGAGTATAAAAGGGACCTCCAAGCATTTTGCAATGGTTAATGATTCAATGGTTACAACATTATGATGTCAAAATTTGTCTAGAGCTTTAATTGTACATTTCGTGCTTAGACAACACTTGTGAGCTTAACATTGTTAAATTTGCTCAAGTGTTTAGGTTTTGGGTGAGTGCTTAGAATTGCAAACAAACACCTATTAGAGGGATTTCTAGTTTGCTAAGTCTTTCTTTCTACAAGAGAGTGTTTCCTCAAGCTTTGGGTAGAAAGCTTTGAGGGTTGTAAAGGTTGCCTCCTTAGCCTAGAAAAGGGGACGAAATTCTTAGTGAATTTGTTTGGAAATCCTTAGTGGGGAGATAAGGTAGTGGATGTAGACCTTGGTTAGAAGGTTGAACCACTATAAATCCTTGTGTCAAATTGCCAAATTTTCACCTCCCACTAAAACACCCAATTATCCAACTTCTCAACACTTGGCGAGCAAGAACGGTTGATCGAATCGAGCCCCCTAAATCTCAACAGGTACCGAAATTACTTGAATGGCAGAAACACCCACAAGTACTTAAATAATTGAAATACTATAAATGGTTCAATTGACAAGAATAATGGATTTCCCGAGCTTCAAAATGACTAAAATACCCCATAGACTGGAATAAGTAAATCATCTTTGATAAAATTATAGAAATGCCAATAAAGCTAAAAATGACTAAAATGCCCCTAAAGGTTGAAGCATGACTCATGTACGTCAATCACTCTTGATATTAATATAAGGTTGGAAGTTTTCCGCACATAATATAAGTTTGTCTACTCCGTGGCAAGTCCTGTGGTGAAATATGAAAGCAACCGGTCAGATATACGATACAACCGGTATTTGGAAATGATACTCGTGAAGTGCATACATTAGAGGGTTTGGTTAGTACTGCAAGGTTGGGATATGTTAGTTCAAATGGTTTTGGAGGCTCAATAAACTGCTGGAAATCTTAAATATTGTAAATCATCATTTTATCATTATTGGGCTAAATTAAAAAATCACCACTAATAATTAAATGACCAAAATGCCCTCGTTGGCCAAAATAATCAGAATAGCCCTGAATGTATCTGATATCGTGAAAGATCTTGACATAGAAATCTCTAAATGCCTGGTTGGAAACTTGATGAGCAAATAGAATTCTTGAGTCACTGTTTATGCCTTGTTGGTATAAATTACCAAAATGCCCACGTATGACAAAATGACCATAATACCCTTGTAGGCTTATATGACTAAATCACTCATGATATATCTAAACTCTAAAAGATCTTGATGTATCAAATCCTAAATATCTGGTTTGAATCGTTAGCAAGAACCCCTTTTAATAAGGATCTTGTTTCTGAAATTTGTTCAATTTGTCAAAAGTTCAATGTGTCCCTTCCGTAAATACCAAGTATCTCCAAGAAATAAACTGTTCCATCTAGCATGTTCCATGTGTTCTACATGATTGTTTTACATGTTTATCATACTGATCATTTTCGCATTCGTTCATTTTCTCATGAACATAACATGTTTTATAATTAAGCATGACCGCATTGTATGTCTAATATAGGCCCCAGTACTCGATAAGAAAAAAATGTTATATGGATAATGTATTACTGAAAATACTACTAATGATTAATGAACTACTGATTCACTGGGTACTTGGGTTATGATATGAAGTGTTTTAAGGTTCAGCCCTAATCAGGCTGGTAATTCCGCCCGTATTAGGTTCCTAGCTTCGGCTAGGATAATTCCGCTCGTACTAGGTTCCTAGCTTAGGCTAGAGTAATTCCGCCCGGGACCTAAGGTAACCCCTTAGGTCAGTACCTACACCAATTGGGCCTAGGTTAACGCCCGTATTAGGTTCCTAGCTTCGGCTAGGGTAATTCCGCCCGTATTCTAAGGTATTCCCTTAGGATGGTACCCACGCCCAATGGGCTCGGGTTAATGCATGTACATGATACTGCACTGTTGAAACTATATACTAGAGTATGGTTGGATGGTAAGTAAAGAATTAAAATAAACTTTACTGCTACTTGAAGCAAATGTATTTGAAATGAAAAGGGTTACTACTTTATTATATTTCATGCATTAATGTTGCACTGTTGGAACACACTATACACTAAACTCTTTGATTCCACCTCCGTAATTTATCAGCTTATAAAAATCCCTTTTGTTACTCAGTGATTAAATAAATAACAAATATCGTTATTCTCAAGTATAACACTACCCTGAAATAGCGGAACGAAAATGAAGATTGTTACTACATGGAACATCATAAAAATGATATGTCTGTCATATATCTACATGAGCTTATAGCATCTTTTGGTAGCTCTGTAGTACTAAAATTTTCTAAGCTCACGTTGCTTTTACCATGGCAGGTTAAAAGAAATCTATCATGGTATAGTGATCGTCATCAGTGTTTGGAGTTCCCTTGGTGTTACTTTTGGAGTACAGTACCAGCATAGTTAGTGGGCAAGTATGACATGTATTATTTTATAATATTATTTGTGATATGTTTTTTGAACTACTATTCTATGTTTACATGATTTTCTACCACGATATTTTATACAGAAGATTGTTTTACCGTTTTAATATATTTAAACAACAAAAAAATTATGTGGGTTTAACTGTGAGTCGCTCTTGTGACCCTAATGTGACTTCCTAGGATCTATTGTAACGCATAAGTGAATCTAAGAAGTTATGAGGACTAAGTATCTCGGTGGTTGAAGTATATGATACCAATGTTGCATATACTAATTTGGACCGCTAGCCTTTGTATTGGATTAGTTTGTTAAAGTTTCTAGTCTCTAAACTCATACTCTTAATTTAAATACATAAATTAAAATTCAATAATTAAAATAGATTTGAATTAATTTAATCTATAAATTAAATAAATCAATTAAGATAAAATTATTTTTTAACCTTTAAATATTTTTACATAGTTCACTTATAATTCTTTTATCATCATGACAAATTTATTGTATTAAAATATATGTAAAAAGTTATGTAATTACTATTTTAATTTCTAACGTTGTAATTCAAATGATGATTTATTACTTTAATTTTTCACTTTGAATTAAATTAAATAATAATTTAAAATAATTAAATTAATTTTCAAATCATTTCTTCTATTACTAAGAAATGTTGTTACTTAAATAAGTATTTTTCTGCAAAATTATATTTCCCATCCATAATTTATCAACTCTTTATTATTCTAACGCACATCTTGTTTATGAGTTACAATGAGTTAATGATGGCAATCGGATCGTACATATCGAGTTGGCTTTTTGGTTCAAGATGCTTTTAGTTTAGGTTTGATTCAGGTCAGATTATGTTTGATTTTAATTTAGTTTGGGTTTATGTTATTGCAAGTCGGGTCAGGTATTAGATTAGTTGATCTTCAACTCGGGTCAAATATCAAATTTGTTGAATTTTTGGGTCGGGTCAATAGCGATTGAATTTTCAGTTCAGGTCAATATCGGATCGGTCGATTCTCGATTTGAGTAAATATATGAAGATAATTTTTAAAGGAGAAAAGTTGATATTAAATCATTAAACTATTACTCACGCGATTGTTAATTAGAAATATAATACAATAAAAGAATAAAGCATACATATTTGAGCAAATTAAATTCGAGTTGCTTTCAGTTCAAGTCAAATGGGGAATGCATTATTTTATGTTCAGTTAAAATTTGAGTTTGAATCAAATTTGAATCATAATATTCGGGTATATCAAGTCTCGGTTCAAGTTTACCAAGTCCACAATTAGATAGTGAATAGATCATTTGTACTTGTATAATGTGAGCTAAAATAATATGCATTTTTTTTTAATAATATGCAATTAAGTTATATACTTCCTTTATAATTATATGATTATTTAAGCCACAAAATTATTCCACTAAAATACTATGATCGAACTTTCACACATAAAATTACAAAAAAAAAAAAATTTATCCGTAGCCTTTGTTCAACAACATTATCATAAATATATTTCCATCATAGGATATCTAAGATTGCTTTAGGTTTTATTTGTTCATCTAGTTTGGCCACCTTTATTGCAATGTTTTATTGTAAATGATATGATGAAAACTATTATTACAAAAATAATAATTAATTATTCATCCTAGGTGAATGACACATAGTCATGTTTCATATTCATAAACCACATACATTTAGAGGACATCTTTTACTCTTTAATTGAGTTATAATTTCATATCTATAATTGCAATTATATTATGTATGAATTGCATACCTAACATATCAACCATGAGCTTACTAACTTGAAACACATCGATATCAATACTTGCTAGATCAAAACACACAAGTCAAACATACGTATTTTTATTATACGTAGAATTAATGTAAATATATATTGAAGTGAATTTGATGTACAAATGAATTTAAGATTAATTCATATTGAATTTGGTCCAATCTGTTGTCTAACTCAATCAAACATATCTATGTCTCTATTTGGGAGGCAACCTGCTTCATAGTTAAAATAAAGTATTTCATATTCATACTTTAGACAATAAAATAGTCCTTATAATTTATTTGCTTTGCATATAATTTTATAGATGATGACAAAAATGTGAACACGAAATAAATAAACGTTAAAATTTTCTTTGAATGAATAAGTTCGGATGAATATGATAATCAACGAAAGAATTTTTTTGCCACGCTCGACAAGCACCATTAACAACGAGCACTGATGAACATCATTAATTTAATTTATAAAGATTAAAAATTTAAAGGACTCACCGTATAATTATAAATTATTTAAAAACCAAAAGGTTAATTAATTAAAATATATCATTTTATTTTTAATTTTCTTTTAAACATAAATCAAAATACTTATCTACCCCTAAATTGAAAAACTCTAATTTTTGTTCATTTAAAATTTAAGTCGTCGCCGCCACTACTACCGTCGTCGTTGCCTTCTGCATAGCCGTCGTTCCCACCGATGAGCATCACTTAAAATCCTCTATCGTTTATATTGCTTAACTCATGTTATTTACTTATTCTTGATGTTACCGAATTCTTGTTATATAAGTGAGAACAATATAATGGTGCCCCCTATTAAAACAGCTTGAGAATTTACTCATGGTGTAATTGTTGTAATAATTACATTTTAGCAGTGAATAGCTGACGTTTTCTGTTGTTATGAAGCACAATCTTCAATCCTGATGTTCATCGGTGGGGAATGATGGCCATGCAGAGGCGGCGCCGACAACACCGACAGTTTAAATTTTGTAATTTAGGGATAGATAGGTATTTTGATCTATGTTTAAAAGGAAATTAAAAATAAAATAATATATTTAATTTAATTTACCTTTTAATTTTTAAATAATTTATAATTATACAGTAAGTCTTTTAAAATTTTAATCTTTATAAATTAAATTAACGTGTTCATGAGTGCTCGTTATTAGTAGTGTTCATTAATGCTCGTCGAACGTGTCAGACTCATCCTTAAATAAAATTACTCCTCGAAGCTCAATAAGTATACCAAACATTTTGGACCATGCTTAGATGAATGATCCATAAAAATCCACGATATACACAACGCCTTAATTAATTTATAATTAACCCAAAAAAACTCACGTGGGACCCATGTGTCATTTCCATCCAAAAGCCAATTTCATTTTGGACCGTTTTATTAATTTCTTTTAATAAGAAATATTAACGGGAAGGATGATAATATCAAATGAAAGTAATAATGGATTTTCTTTTAAACTCTATTTCTTTCAAAAAATAATAATAACTAAAAGTTAGATTATTATTTTATTTTAAATTTTATAATTTTTTTTACTAAAATATTTTTCTTACTATTATTATTTAACGCAAAATTTACTTAACTAATACAGGTTAAGTTAACCATATCTTTATATTATTGAAAAATTAATAATTAATAAAAGGGGCCCCATCCCCGTAGGATCACATTTGTTTTCTCCATAGATGGGACCGACAAGACTTTTATAATGCTTAAAAACCGTCCTTTACACGCGTCTGATAGAAAAGCACGCTCGCGTAAGTGCAGCCCCACGGTAAAGATTCTTGTCCCCTTCTCCTCTCCCAATGAGCGGACCCCACGCACCAATCAATTCGAAAGGTCAATGGATTGGCCAATCGGGAACTTGTGGGGCCCTGGACTACAATAATTTCTTCGTTGTGGATTATATTCTTGAGCGTGTCGTTGTCGGCTGTGTCTTTACTCACACGTGTTGACCGGTGAGGTCTTTGCTGGTTGGGGCTTTCATCCTACTCCTACCTCGTAATTTATTACACGGGGCGGACCCCACACTTTGTGAAAACTACCATCATTTTCCGAAAATGATAGTTTGACCCCGTTGTTTAATGTAGTTTTACATTTTGTCCTAATTTTCGAAAGGTGAAATTTTGGCTGTGGTTATAAAATAATAGAGGGACCAAATTCACAATTTGACCATTTCGGAATTGTTTTGAAGGATACTGAGACAATTGTAGTCGTGTCGGTAATTCATCATTCATCAATTTACAGATTTGAATTTTATGGTTTTAGAGGGATAAAAGAGTGTTATGAGTTCGAGTCTAAAAGAAATCATCAAATTTTTAGCAAATAAATAAAAATTGAGGCCCTAAATTGCAAAGATTTGTGGAGTAAATACTCCTATATTTAGGGCTTGTGGGGTTCAACACATCGGACTTTTCTTACGGATATATTCTATATAATATGACCATCCCTTTCACATTGAAGTAATTGAATAAATCAACAAAAACTAATTTTAGGTTATATCCTTTTTTATTTTATATACATATGGTGTAGGGGAAATGCAAGCTATTAGATATTTAGAGGTCGTCCTTTCGATCATAGGAATGCTTGCTCATTACATTGTCACATGTTAAAGAGGCGAGGGACAATAATTTCACATTAAAAAGAAAGAAAAATCTTTAAATATAAAACCTGCAGTGTTACACACCCTATTAAACATTTTCTTATAAGAGAGTAATGGCTCGTGACAAGTGACGAGGTGAACAAACGTGATAATGGCTAATTACGAGAGCGGATGACTCGTGACGAGGGAGTCACGAGGTTTAGTAGAAGAGAATAGATACTAAATATTGATAACCAATAAAGTATTCATACAAATATTGAATATAATCAAGTTCTTATATGTCATTTTGTTTGTTCAAATAAACAAATAACTATTATTAAATTTTACAAAATACTTTTATACAATCAACTAATCAAATCAACTAATACAATCAACTAGTCAAATCAACTAACGCAATCCACTATCAGCTGTCATTTAGTTGTGAACATATAAACAGTGGGTTGACATCAACAACTTTTTCAAATCAGTTCATGTGAGATGACAGAAGATATGAAGGGAGATTAAGAGTTTTATGATTAATTTCGGAGCAAATTTGATCAAAGACACAAATTAGGAGAACATTTAGTTAAAAAATTATATTATATGTACTCCACCAATAAATATAGTAGTAGTATACTATAGATTATGTAAGATCGCGTCAGCATTGCTCATTAATTACTTCTTAGATTGATATTATGCCTAAATAATTATTTAAATTAGTGAAGCTAGGTGGTTGGATTTCTAATTAATCTGATGGAATCCCAATACAATGCTTGTTGTAGTTCGAAAGTCTTTTCTCATGGCCCCATGGGAAACAAATGGAAGATTTCTACATCGAAATTCATATAATATTTCGTCGGTTTTCTACCCCATTTCTTTGTCAACTAATTAAGCGATAATCAAGCTCAATAATCTCAACTTCAAAAGCTATCAAATCTGGTGAATTACTTTCCCTTTTGGATCTCTATAATGTTCATATGCTAATGTCGGATTTCACTTTCTAGTTAATTGTAATAAGTGGATATTTAATTATGGTTTAAGAAGTGATTTTGTCTATATAGTAATCTCAAATTAGTAAAATTGTATGTAGTTTTTAATTGCGTCAATTTAGCTATTGTAGTCTTCTAAAATCAGTAATATTGTACATCTTTTTTAATTAACTCAATTTAGCTCTTAAATCCTTAAATTACATCAATATTGTCCTTTGGTTGTCGTTGACTAACAGAACCGATATCACCAATCATTCTTTGTCATGTTAGACACTCCATCATTAAATAATTAACATCGACCGAGTTAACATGTCCATATGGCATTTTCTTTAATAAATTAATGTCCTTCAATAAGATGACGATGAGTCAATTTTGATGACGTGATATATAGTTAGGGTCGGGTCGGGTTGGGTTTTTTGCCCACCCGAACCCGACCCGAAACTAATAATCATAAATCCGAACCTGACTCGACCTGACCCGAAAATAAATATTCTAAACACGACCCTGACCTATAGGAAAAAATTAATTTTAGGGACCTAATTGTAAAAAAAATAATTTTAAGAGACATAATTATAAAAAATAATAAATTGAAAGACTAAATTGTAAATAAAAAGTTAATTTTAAGGACCTAATTATAATTATATATATATAAAGATGGGGTATTATTACAAATATCTCTAAAAAATTAGGGGAAAATTACACTATTAGTCCCAGGTCGGGTCGAGTCGAATTTTTTCACCCTAAAACTCAAACCCGACCCGACCTCGCTCTACACAAAAACTCAACTTGACCCGAACCCAATTTTTCATAAAAAAATACTCGACCCAATCGGGTCGGGTCAGAACCCGTCGGGCCCGGGTGAAATACCCATCCCTAAATATAGTTGATGTGGATTTTTAAAATCTATAATTTTGAAATAAATAAATAATTCTAAACTCTCCATTTATACTATAACGTCATCAAAATTAACTCGTCATCATCGATATCACAATACCGTTGACGATAATAACTGATGTGGAAGCTAATAGTAACCACATACACAAAATATAATGTCGAACGTGCTCCGATCAAGCGTTGACAGCCGTGTATGGAGGAGATGACATGAACAGCGCAACTTGAATAAGGGAAAAGATAAGAGAAACGAAACTCTAGAGCCAAATAGACTTAGAGAAATGGGCTACTTTTGTTATTAATTCTAAAAATCAAAGTGAGGTAACAAGAATAATGGGCTCTGATCAAACTAGACCCAAAAACCACTATTTATATCCTACATAACCTAACAACCTATCCACAATGAATAACAAACTCGGCTAAGAGATATTAGGCCAGCTGTAATCAGGTTGGAGTCCAAAAAAAACTCACTGACAGAATTGGAAACTAATGATTGTCAGTAGCTAAATGCACCTTACCCTGACCATTATAGCTCGAAGGTGAACTGACGGTAGACTTGTTGTTTGTGACATGGTGCTGGCATTGATTTGATGGAGATTTCAAAGGACTTACAATGCAATTAGATGCGTCTCCACAGGCCAATGTGTATCATTGTGAGGCTGACACCTTTAATCAGTTCTACTAGAGTCATGGTGCGTGGCACTAGAGTCAGGCTGACACCGTTCAGAATGGTCACAATATGTTCGATTTCATAAACTTTGTTGCCAGACAACGCCAGGAGATCACAAATTTCTTTTATTTTCACTGTGTATTCTCGCATGCGTAAGGAATCTTTCTTCATCGAACAGAGCTTGCAATGGAGGTGCATCACCTTCGTCGTTGAAAGCTTCGAGAAGAGTCATGTAATCACAGATCAGATTTCGGAAGAGGTTTCTACTCCAACCAATTGAGGAAGGATATCGGAGCTTACCGTGGACAGTAACCACGATGCCAGAGAGTTATCCTATTTGACGAACTTAGTGTATGCGAGATTCACGATCCGATCTCTAGAGGCTCGCTCAATAATTTTCACCGACTTTAGAGTGTCTAGATCTATGAATTCTTCCAATCCAAGACTCCGAACAGTGAGAATCACTTGTTGCTTCCAGAGAAGGAAGTTCGTGTCGTCCAAGCAAACATTGATCCTTTTGTTGGAAACATCTTAGAGGAAGCATCGCCACTGGCAAGAGCTGTATCGTCACTACCGGTCGAAACCAAATAATCCACCATGATTGCACCAAAGAGAAGCGGACACAATAAAACGTGAGAGAAATTGAGAACCAGAACAAAATACGAGCACCAATCAACAACGCTGGAAAGAAGAATAGATCAGACGAGACGTCGTGGCTCTGATACCAAGTAGAACGTGCTCCGATCAAGCATTGACGACCATGTATAGAGGAGATGACTTGAATGGCGGAACTTAAATAAGGGAAAAAAGATGAGAAACGAAACCCTAGAGCCAAGTAGACTTAGATAAATGGGCTACTTTTGTTATTAATTCCAAAAATCAAAGTGAGGTTACAAGAATTAATGGGCTCTGATCAAACTAGACTCAAAGACTATTATTTATATTCTACATAACCTAACAACCTATCCACAATGGATAACAAACTCGGCTAACAGATATTGGGCCAGCTGTAACCAGGCTGGAGTCCAACAAACTCACTGACAGAATTAAAAACTAATCCAGAATGATTCAGGCCCTATTCGTTCCTTGCTCTAACATTTAGCAGCTCTATCAATCAACTTATTTTGGAAGACTACAAGGGCTAAATTGATGTAATTAGAAAGGAGATGCAACATTACTTATTTGAGATTACTACAGAGATAAATACCCCTTAAGTCTTAATTTATTATATGTAAAATAAATATTATTCATATATTTTATACATTTTTAAGTGTTTTGATGTAGTCTCTCTTATAGACAACATTTCTTGTTCGAAAATTTCATATCATAAGCCCATTTTATTTTCATATATGAAAGAACTTTAGAAACAAAAATATAAAATATACGGGAACACATGCATAGTTTCGACACAAGTATGAAAACAAGATGATTGCGAGACTTTTTCGCTTTCAAGCAAACAATATATACAGATAGAATATTCTATAAGTCGATGACATTTGGACTCCTCTTGTCATAATTTACATGTCCTACTAAAACACGTAACGTCGAAAGCATTGCGTAGAAGGTTGGGTACAAAAATTTCATCAATTTGTAAAAGCAGTATTGTCTGCAAGCTTCATGCATGTTCACGTTTTGACTGCAAAACATGATTGACAGGTTAGGTTACAATTTTTATACGGCCATGGAGTCTTCATTTCTTATCCAAATGCATAGGGTTGTGCGTTCGATTGAGTCGAGTAAAAAAGTTTCGAGTTATTCGAGTTATTCGAGTTTCTAAGTCCTATTTTACGATTCAAACTTTATTTGAAAATTTTTCGAGTCGAGTTTATAAAATTCGAGTCGAGTCGAGTTTCGAGTTTCTGTACAAATTTAATTGTACATATATATTTCTTCGTATATATATATATATATGCATATACTTAGCGGTGCATGTATATATTTTTATATGCATATATTTAGGGCTAGACATTGCACATATTGGTTCCATTTTCAACGGCTTTCTATATGCATATATAATACACATATATATTTCTTCATATTTTCATATGTGATATACATAACATATTAGACATAATTGATAGAATCGACTCAAACTTGAAAATTGATCAACTAATTAATAAAAATTTCGAGTTATTCGAATTTCCATTTCATAACTCAAACTTTATTTGAAATTTTTCTAAGTCGAGTCGAGTTTATGAAATTACGAGTCGAGTCAAAACGAGTCAGTTTTTTTACCTCAAGTCGGGTCGAATAATTTAATTTTTTCGAGTCGAGTTTTGCCCAGCCCTACAAATGCATAATTTGCAATTTATATCATTGTCGTACCCATAAATTAGTAATATCGTCTTTAAAGAAGATAATATCTTTATGAAAGCTTCCGTTTAGTTTTCATGAGTTTGTTGACCCGTCGGAGGTGATTTCACAGTTAGTTTCAATTGATTCTGCAGGTTAATTTTGTATTTTTTTGCTTGTTTTGTCGAGTTACTTCTCGTTGTTCTTTAAGTACTACTTTTGACACTCTTTTTTCTTCACTTTAATTTAGAGAAGTTTTTTTTAACGTGGTAAGGGTAGTAATTCCTTTAATTATCAAAAAGAAGATAGTATCTTATATGAGCGATACTAACATGACAACACGTGGAAAATAAAACCCGATTAATTGGTGGGTCAAGGCAAGTATACAATATACTCATACATATATGTGTTTTACGAAAAATTATTAAATGGATCAGGCTTACCACACCATCCGTAGTCCCAGCCAATAAGGTTCATTCATTTCATTTTTTTAAGTGAATCTCCATCTCTTTCCTACATGTCAATAGGAAGTGGGTAGTTATTTGAAAGTTAAAATGAGATTGATGGACCTTATTAGTTGGGACCACGGATGACGTGGTGAGCCGAGTCCATCTAATAATTTCTCGTGTTTTACACTAGTGCAGACTTACTATTTTCCATGCTTAGTTGAGTTTACCTAAAAAATTATTAGATGACCCGGTTCAGCACGTCATCTGTGGTCCCGGCCAATAAGGCTCATTCACCTCATTTTAACTTCCAAATAAAATAATTACCTACTTTTTCTTTACATGTAGGAAAGATGTGAGGATTCACCTTGAAAAAAAATAACATAAAAAAATGTTACTAAATAAGACCATAGTTAATATGGTGAGCCAAACTCATCTTATAAATTTTCCTTAACTAGATGGCTGGGTTTAAAACAGATTAAAACAAGTAAATAATAAAAAAAAATTCTTAATTTCCCCCTTTCACTCCGGTAAAAAAATAAGAAAGAAACAAGTGCATCATCATATACTTAATCATCAATTATGTCATTCAAACAACACTTTATAGATTCTATTTCAATTTCCTTTAGGTTGATGCCTAGTAAGTAACTTTCTTTATTAAAAAGAAATTGGTCAAGTAATGATTAAAAAAGGGTGGCTCACTTTTGTCTTGTCAATCAACAGCCGCCTATGGCTTATAGTAGGAATCAATGACACCAAATCTATTCTGTTCATGCTCACGATGTTTGAAAAGTCTTGAGATTTGATTGAAAAAAATATGCATGTTTTAGCCTTTTAGGTATAGATTTGTTTGGATGAGGGCCAATTAAATCCCTAGCTGCCATCCACCAGCTTCACAAAATGTTATTTATACTTTTGAAAATTTTTGCCACGCTCGACGAGTATCGATGAGCACCACTAACGAAGAATACCGATAAGTATTATTAATTTAATTTATAAAGATTAAAAATATAAAAGACTCACCGTATAATTATAAATCAATTAAAAATTAAAAGATAATTTTTTCTTTTTAAATATAAATCAAAATACATATCTACTCTTAAATTACAAAATCTTAATTTTGTTTATTTGAAATTTAAGTTGTCGCCGCTGCCTTCTGCCACTTCCACTTGATTCCCAACGTTTCCTGGCGGTGGGTTTATCATCAGACAAATCAAGGAAGCTTTAAAAAAATTATACCTCCTGAAGAGAAAGAAACAAGTACCCATTTTTTAATTCTCGGGAAACAAACAGAATCGTAAAGGAACTTACTGGAGTGAAAATAGGGGATTGGAGAGGTGGAGTAGGAGGAAGGGACTTGGAGGATAGCGACGGAGGCATCAACGGCGGCGGCGGCTTGAATTTCAAATGAACAAAAATTAGGGTTTTATAATTTAAGGGTAGATAGCTATTTTGATCTATGCTTAAAAGAAAATTAAAAATAAAATAAAATATTTTAATTAATTTACATTTTGATTTTTAAATAATTTATAACTATTCAGTGAGTCCTTTAAATTTTTAATCTTTATAAATTGAATTAATGGTGCTCATCGATGTTTGTTATTAATTGTGCTCATCGGTGCTCGTCGAGCGTGGTAGACTTATCCTTTCCTTTTTCTTTTATAATCACTGATATTCAAATAATAAATAAATTAATTTGAATTAAATAAATAAATATTTATTGTAAGGATGAACTTTCAATATAATTTATTTTATTTATAATATTAAATTTAAATTTCAAATATTATTTAAAAAACCTAACGCATAACTCATTAAACCAGCCGGTAGCTAATAAATGTCCTTGTTCTTTTCTATTATGTAAGTTTTGCCCACTTGCAATTGCATTTCAAGAAGTTTGGTACACCCCTTTCCTTGGGGGATGCCAACTTGTCAACCAAGTTCCTTGAATACTACACTTTAAATATTCAAGTCAAATTAATTGGTTCATACCATTTTGTTTAATGTTCTGATGTGATCACACAATAGTATTTGTTATTTTTTAGCCTTTTAAAAACACACTGTAGGTAAATTGTTCAAACGCGTGTTTTTTAGGGACGTTTTGATGTGATCACACAATAATATTTGTTATTTTCTTTTTAGCCTTTTAAAAACACACTGTATATAAATTGTTCAAACGCATGTTTTTTAGGAATAACAACGTTTTCTTTTCTATTAAGGCCATTAAATTGGTTCATATAATCATTTAAATTAGTGAAAATCTTATTGAAGATGCTTTCCCATCAAAAGATCATCATGAAAAAGGTTGTATAAATTAAAATATCACGTTCATATACTTGTCACCTCGGCATACACTAAATCCATTAAAATATACATGCAACAATGTGGGCGTTCTTTAACATATAAACTATCATAATCATTATCATTTGTTTTTCTTTCAACATTTATATAGATGTATACACGGTAGCAATCACCATCTTTAAGAAAGAAATGGATGTGACTTTGGAGAATAACATGAAATTTGAAGGACACATGGCCTACAATATTTCGAAAGCCCCTTCATTCCCATCAAATACAAAATATTTTATTGCCATTACCCACAAAGTTCACAAGAAATATAAAAAGAAGTTAATTAAACAAATAAAGTGTAGGGATCCCTACACTTGTACTTTCTACATGGGTTGGGAGGCTTGATAGTGCTTCAGAAAGTGTGAACAAAATATAGATTTACAACAATATATATATATATATATATATAGTGCTTCAGAAAATGTGATGTTAAAGATGTGTCTTTCGCTTTCATATCAAAGGTGCAAACTGAGATATTTGCTCCACCAAAATATTAATGAAATTATTAATGCCCATCTTATAAAAGTGACACATGTTATTATTATTTGTGACTATATATATAAGTTACACTTGTACACAAGGATTTGTTTATATTGAATAGAAATTCTCTACTCATTTTCAGTGCTCTTATTTATATTCTTATACTAAAAATTAGGTTTAAGGAATTTAGAGGATTTTTATTTATCCGTATGTTCATATATATTCTAAACCCTTTGACAATGTGCATACACCTTGTAAATAAAGCGATTTGAATTCGTGTCTCATAAAATGAACATCATCCGCTTTTTCACTGGGACACTTGTTGAGTTAAAGGGATAGTTTTTTAATCGCAATTGTGAAACTTTTCAATTAATTGATTTTTTATAAACCATAGTTTACACGCGTGTATATATGGGCCTTGGCCTCGGTTGGTTAAATAAAAATAGCAAATTACCCCTCTAAAAATTATTAGTTCAATTAAATCCTTTTACCCCCTTCGTAAAAAAAAATCATGGTTAATCCCTATAAAAATAACAATGCAATTTAAACCTATTTTAATATTTTTTTTTTTTAGTTTTGGCCCTCAAAATTCAATAATTTTATTTCAACACCGACTATAAATTCACACTTATTATCATGTACACTAATAGGGGTGAAACTAAAAAAACTCTGCTCTGACCCCAACAATTGGTCCAAACAGAAAAGTGGATTATGTTTATCCTAGGAGGTCTAGGTTCAATCGCTATGTCTACAAGGTGCGTACATTGTTAAAGAATTAAGAATATGTAAGAACATATGCTACATTATAATCTCACCTTTAGACTATTTAAAAAAAACTCCGCACTAGCCAAGTTAGGAAGTTGTCACAAATTTTTTTTTTAATAATTTTAGAACCCCAAATTTTACAAACAAAATTGATATGAATACAAAAATATGAAAATTTAGATTTTGTATTTATTTAGAAACCATCCCTAATGATTTAAACTTCAAAAATCAATATCGTATTTGTTTATGTTTCAAGGCTCAAGCAATAGGAAATGACGTTCTTCAAAGAATAATTAGGCATTTGTTCTAGAGAAAACCGGATAGATTATCCTACAAATTAAAATCAAATCCAACACTACCAACGACCAGTTAATCTAGTGAGATAAAACACTGAATTCTTTAAACAATATCAGAAATTTTAATTCTAATGTTGTAAATGGAACGATTAAATTAAGAGGGTGCCCCGTAATTAGGGTTGTAAAAACAAGTCATGACCTGAAAACCTGCCTGAAACCTGCTCGAGTCAGAACATGATTTGACCCGAGAATTTGATGATCCGAACCCGAACTGTAACTGACTGTTGCTGACCCGAACCTGAGTTGAACCTGTTACTGTAGCAAACGAACCCGATCTGCGTCCGACTGAAAACGACTCGAACCCGAATCTGACCTGAAACCCGACCTGCATCCGACTGAAACGAACCCGAACCCGAGATCGACCTGACAAATTACATGATATTATTCGACTGAATCGACCCGAGATCCGATTTTACCCGACCTGTTTTGAACCCGACCTGTTAATGGACCCGACCTGTTTTGAACCTAAACTGTTGTTGACCTGAACTAATGTAGACCTGGCTAAAAATGTTAAATAATTTAAAGTGTAAAATGTTCATTATAAACTTAATAATTTTTTAGTAGATTATGATTAATTTCATTACTTAGAAAATTTTTATCTTCCATTATACTTAGAAATTTGTCTTAATTTGTAACTACATTATGTATAATAAAATTATATACTTAGAAATTTGTTTAAGTATAAAAACATATATTATGTATAATAAAATTATATACTTAAAAGATTTGTCATAATTTTTACTAAGTATATAATATATTAGTAATATATAGCTAATATAATATATTAAACTTATTATGCTTTATTATATAATATATATTATATTAACTTTATTATGTTCATAAAATTAAAATAAATACAAAATATAAGTTAGTATTATGTTTAACATAAAGTTAACGTTATTAGACTTATATAACATGTGAAACAATTGTCTTTCAATTATATAATGTATTTTAGATGGACCCCTAAAACTTATAATGTGTAAATAATATATATATATATATATATAAAAACTTATAACTTATAAGTTATATAATGTACTTATAATATAATAATTAATAATAAATAATAATTAGTAATAGTTTGGGCCTTTGGGCTCATATCTCACCACCCATTTATTTGAGAGGGACCCTAAAACATATAATGTATAAATATAATATATATATATATATATATATATATATATATAAACTTATAAGTTATATAATCTATTTATAATATAATAATAAATAATAAATAATAATTAGTAATAGTTTGGGCTTTGGGCCTTTGGGCTCATATACCACCACCCATTTATTTGAGATGAGCCCCTAAAACCTATAATGTATAAATATATATAAATATATATATATATATATATATATATATATATATAAACTTATAACTTCTAATTTATATAATGTATTTATAATATAATAATTAATAATAAATAGTAATAATTTGGGCCTTTGGGCTCATATCCCACCACCCATTTATTTGAGATGGGTCCCTAAAACATATAATGTATAAATAATATATATATATATAAACTTATAAGTTATAAGTTATATAATGTATTTATAATATAATAATTAATAATAAATAATAATTAGTAATAGTTTGGGCCTTGGGCCATTGGGCTCGTATCCCACCACAGCACCACCCATTTATTTTAGATGGGCCCCTAAAACCTATAATGTATAAATATAATATATATATATATAAACTTATAATTTATATAATAATTAATAATAAATATTAATTAGTAATAGTTTGGGCCTTGGGCCTTTGGGCTCTTATCCCACCACTCATTTATTTTAGATGGGCCCCTAAAACCTATAATGTATAAATATAATATATATATATATGTAAACTTATAACTTATAATTTATATAATGTATTTATAATATAATAAATAATAATAAATAATAATTGGTAATAGTTTGGGCCTTGGGCCTTTAGGCTCATATCCCACCACCCATTTATTTTAGATGGGCCCCTAAAACCTATAATGTATAAATAATATATATATATATATATATATATAAACTTATAAGTTATAAGTTATATAATGTATTTATAATATAATAATTAATAATAAATAATAATTAGTAATAGTTTGGGCCTTGGGCCTTTGGGCTCATATCCCACCACCCATTTATTTGAGATGGGCCCCTAAAACCTATAATGTATAAATATAATATATATATCTATATATATATATATAAACTTATAACTTATAATTTATATAATGTATTTATAATATAATAATAAATAATAATTAGTAATAGTTTGGGCCTTAGGCCTTTGGGCTCATATCCCACCACCCATTTATTTGAGATGGGCCCCTAAAACCTATAATGTATAAATATAATATATATATATTATATATATAAACTTATAACTTATAATTTATATAATGTATTTATAATATAATAATTAATAATAAATAATAATTAGTAATAGTATGGGCCTTGGGCCTTGGGCCTTTGGGCTCATATCCCACCACCCATTTATTTTAGATGGGCCCCTAAAACCTATAATATATATATATATATATATATATAAACTTATAACTTATAATTTATATAATGTATTTATAATATAATAATTAATAATTAGTAATAGTTTGGGCCTTGGGCCTTTAGGCTCATATCCCATCATCCATTTATTTTAGATGGGCCCCTAAAACCTATAATGTATAAATAATATATATATATATATATAACTTATAAGTTATATAATGTATTTATAATATAATAATTAATAATGAATAATAATTAGTAATAGTTTGGGCCTTGGGCCTTTGGACTCTTTCTCACCACCCATTTATTTGAGATGAGCCCCTAAAACCTATAATGTATAAATATATATATATATATATATATATATATATATATATATATAAACTTATAACTTATAAGTTATATAATGTATTTATAATATAATAATTAATAATAAATAATAATTAGTAATAGTTTGGGCCTTGGGCTCATATCCCACCACCCATTTATTTGAGATGGGCCCTAAAACCTATAATGTGTATATATATTTATTTATTTATTTATAATATAATAATTAATAATAAATAATAATTAGTAATAGTTTGGGCCTTAGGCCTTTGGGCTCATATCCCACTACCCATTTATAATAATTAATAATATCAATAATAAATAATTATTATTAATTGTTGGGCTTTGGACTAAATATTTTAGATGGGCTAAATATAATAATTATTAATAATTATTAATTGTTGGGCTTTGGGCTAAAAATTTTAGATGGGCTAAATATTTTGTAGCCCTTTGAATTTTAGATGGGCTAAATATTTTGTGGCACTTTAAATTTTAGATGTTTTTCATTTAAGTCCTTTAAGTTTTAGTTCAATTCAATTTATGTATTTAAATGCATATATAAATACATATATTTTATAATTTTATAAATACATATATTTATATATATACATATGTTTTATATGTATATTTATGTATTTATATACATATATACACACATATATACATATATATACATGTACATTATATATTATATATTAACATACATATATTTGTATAATATGTATTCATTATTATGTATGATATGTTATATGTATAATGTATTAATAATTTAATATATACATATGTTTGTATAATATATATATATATATATATATATATATATATATATATACATGTATATAAACATGTATGTTGTTAGTATCATAGTATGTATTATGTATATACATATACATGTATTTATGTATAAAATATTACATATACATAAATACATACATGTTTGTATAATATATAATTATATATTGTAATTTATATACATGTGAATACATAAAAATACATATATATACACATATATTTATACTTATAAAGTTATTATAATAATTAATAAGTTATATTATATTATAATAATTAATAAATAATATTAAATTATAATATATATGGGCGGGAAAATTTATTTTAAAACCGCCCAATTCTCAAATTGAATTTCAATTTGGGGTAAATTATAAATTAAGCCCTTTATATTATATAAGTTTTTTATTCAAATCCTTTAACTTTTAATTCAATTCAATTGAGTCCTTAAAACTTTATTTTTACTTCAAATTAACTCTTATTTATTATTCTTTTCACTATAGTCCATAAAACTTTGTTTTTATTCAAAATTGAGCCTATTATAGTCCATAAAACTTTATTTTAGTCCAAATTAGCTCTTATTTATTATTATTTTTTCACTATAGTCCATAAAACTTTGTTTTTATTCAAAATTGTTCATTTCTGGTGAACCTGAATTAACTCGAACTGAAATGAACCCGACGACCTGAAATTACCCGACCTGAAATGAACCCGACCTGAAATGAAACCGACCTGAAATGAACCCGAACTGAAATGAACCCGACCTGAAATTTACCTGACCTGCAATTTACCTGCCAATTAACTGATTTTACCCGACCTATTTTTACCCGATCTGCAACGAGTTTGACCTGAAATGGACCCGACCTGCAAATTACCCGACTGCAATGGACCTGCACCGGACCCGAGTCGAGTCAAAATTTTCTTTTTACCTAAAATGACCTGAATCCGATTTTACCCGACTTGACAGAACCCGACCTGAAACCTGTCCGATTACCTATTTTTACATCCCTACCCGTAATAGGCCTTTGTAGTACTAAATTCGAATTTATCAATCAATACGTTAGAAATAGGTGGTTAAACCGAAATCAAATCTAGAATTTGATGCAATGGCTATTCCAATTTGAGAGCTTACCTTATCCAAAAGTATAGATCCAAACCCAAATTCTTATAGAAATAAATATTAGAGCCCATTCATACAAAGGCCTTGATTTTAATCTCGACTGCAAATTGTAATGAAACTTAGTGGACTTTGAATTGAATTTTGCTTTTATTTCAACTTATTGTCTATTTATAATTTAAAGTTCGAATATTTAATCTTACTTACTTAAGAACCTAGTATTCCATCCCGCTAGATAAGTATTCCGCTTTTCTTTTTTCTTTTGTATAGGATGATTGGTGTGTTCTTAATGCAGAAAAAGGAGGTTTTTTGGTTTGCTCTTTTAAAGAGAAAAGGGGAATTAAATCATATGTAGATGCTGGATTATTGCAGCAAGACTTCTTCATATTCGCCAAACGGCCCATCCAAATTAATTAGGCTCAGTTCGAGAGCGGGTCCAATGTTAATTTGCATAAATTAAAACATATTGAAAATTTTAATATTCATGTTTAAACTTTAAATTGTTCACATAAAAAATATGATTTTCTGAAGCTTCTAAATACAATATTTTTTTAAAACTTACTATATTAGTATAAGAGTTTTAAGAAGAATTTATGCAAATTAAAGGAAAATATTTCTTTCAGATGGAAATATGTGGTCAATATTAGTTTAGAGAATTTTTTATAAATAAATAGTCAAATAATTTAGTAATAATAAATAAATAAAATATTCTTATCGAATAAAAAAGTGATACTACAAAATTATAAAAATATTCTAAAAAACTAAAGTAGACAATTACAATAACCGATTATTTCTCCTAAAACCTTCAAATTGCACAAACTAGACGTTAAATAATAAAATAGTTCCATAAAAAGAAAGAGTTCAAATACTTCAACCAAATAATTCGAAAAATAATAGATACAGACAAACACGAATGTCGATGGTGAAAAATAAACACCATGATTTTTTTGAACATTTAGTATATAATGCTATACTACTCAGTTCTTCCCATTCACAAATAGAAAGATATTGAGCGTTTAAGCATACTCGATCTCTCGTCCTCTTGTACATTGTACCAACAACAATGACAATCGAACTATACTCAATCATCAACAATATAGTATTTTTAGGTCATCCACGTAGGATAATTTTCAGATATAGATATGATTTCTACTTGTAATAACCATAGTGTATTGTCACTATAATTATACATTAATATAATACCAAATTCAACTAGGCATTGAATGCCCTTTGATCAAAAAAAAAAACTAGGCATTGAATGATGATGACTCGTCCACTATATTGGTATGGCCTGAAACGTGTTATACACGTCTGCATTCATCATTGTAACAAAATGGAAAAACACAATCATACATGCCAAGGTCAATGTAGGAATAAAAAGGTTAGCACTTAGCATACTCGAACCTTTTTATTGGGGTTTCTTCGCTTTGGAAACACAATCATAAAATTAACTCCATCATGCGTGATCATCATCATTTCTATTTTTGAGAATGGGGTATATGTATATATTTCACATACGGAGTAAATCTCGAAATTATATGTTTAACATGTTACGTATTTGTAAATTATTGCGATTTTTTAATGTCTAAAAGTGATTACAAAGTAATATTTGTTCATATATATATTCTTAACCCTTTGATAATGAGCATACATCTTGTAAACAAAGCGATTTGAAATTGTATCTCCTAAGATGAACATCATCTGCTTTTCCACTAAGACACTTGTTGGATTCTAAATTATTGCGAGTTTTATGTAGCAAAATTTCAAATATTGTATTTATTCTAAAATACATAAGTGACCTTCGATCGATTAGAATTCATGAGTTTAGTTTATGGTTTAAAGTTTAGAGATTTGGGTTTTAGGGTTTATATTATAAAGTTTGTATTTAAAATTTAGGGTATATGATTTAGAGTTTAGACTTTAATTTTTTAAAATTTAAGATTTGAGTTTTATAGTGTACATATGTAGATTTGTGTAAAATAAATTTTACACCGTCTGTATATCAAAATTTTACCTTTTATATATTGCCTCGTATTATAGAGCCCACAAATTTGGAGTATAAAATTGTATAAGATGCTTCTCTCTACCAACATGTCAACTATAGGAATTACATTTCCATGCATACGTTGATTTTCAAACACACCCTAACTATAATGGTTATCCAAATATGCTACATATAATCACAAACAATTATACTTAAATCCTCTTTAATCTTGATTAAGATCAAATCCCAGATTTAGTCTCGTACA
Organism: Hibiscus tridactylites; assembly: GCA_958450335.1. Classification (NCBI taxonomy): domain Eukaryota; kingdom Viridiplantae; phylum Streptophyta; class Magnoliopsida; order Malvales; family Malvaceae; genus Hibiscus; species Hibiscus tridactylites. Next base: position 56,886,732 of record OY288291.1, on the reverse strand, counting down.
ACCCTTTAAGTCTTCATTTATTAAAAAAATATCAGATTGACTCTCCATGCACAACCACACAAATCTTGACGTCAAGACTTGTCTTTCTGAAGTATCCAACATTGTTAACATGACAATTAATGTCTCCAAGGAAAATTGCATATAATCAGACAAAATAGCAGAGGCAAATTGATAGACAAATTAGACGTGTTGGGAAGGCAGCACCTTGGAGACGAGGGCATGGCCGACAGATTCTTTATACATCATCTATCGAGTGTGCGGGTGGACTGTTGTTGATATGGGAAATGTTTTATGTAGATTATATGGATAGTTTTCAAATTCTTTTTTTTAATTTTGGAGGAAAAGAGTACACATATTCGAGGAAATAAAAACAAAAGATTTCGGAGAACAAACAAAAACCCACGCATGACACCTCAGGGCTGCGACCCCTGGAGTTACAATCACAATAGAAATGACAGTAAAAACTACCACCAGGCTCTAAACATGACTGGTTTCTTTGCTCCTTCCTTTGCCAAACCTTCTAGCAAGCCCACTCTAGATGTAGGGGAATGCTCCAGCTTAATACTTCCAACTCTCTTCCATAGTCGATCCAGCTCCAACATATCCAGCTCCAACAGTAAAAATAAGTTTTAGTTCGTGATCGTTTGTTTATTTTTGAAAAAAAGAGAGAGTTTTCACTCTTTCCTTCGGGAATGATGTCAACCAAGTTCCTTGAATGCTACACTTTGAATTGAGATAAAGTTTAGCTCATAAACATACCGATAGACATGGTTTTCTTTAAGTTTAAAAGTTTATAAGTCCTTGAATTTTTGTAAAAAAAATTAATTAAATTCTTTATTTTTTTGCGTTTAATTAAGCCTTCAAACTAAAAAAAAACTAATTTGGCCATTTAACCAATATTGATCGTTAGCTTTAACATTTTTTTGAATTTTTTGACACGTGTTACAACATGATAATGCCACTTGTCATTTTTAGGAATTTTTAAAAAAATCTATAAAAACGTAAAAAATCTAAAATAAATAAAAAAATCTGGAAAATTTTAAAATTATTTTAAAAATATATAATACAAATATTAGTTTGGAAAATTATTTAAAATAACAAATAATAATTTTTCAAAAGATTAAAATATTTAAAAAATTAAATTTTGAAAATTTTAGATATTAAATATTGTTATTATACAATTATAAAAAAATATTTTGAAAAAAATATTTTTTTAACATTTTTTAAAATATAATTTTAAATATATTTAAAAAAACAAAATAACTTTTATTGTTTTATTTTTTTTCAAAATATTTTTTATACGTGTATAATAATATTTAAATATTTAGTTTTTGAATTTTTTAAATAAATATCAAATTTTAAAAAATATTTTTTATATATTTTTAAAATAATTTTTTAGAATTTTCAAAAATAAAGATTTTTTTTTGTTTTTTAGATATTTTTTAAAAATTACAATTTAAAAATTCTTAGAAATGAAAATGGCATTATCGAAACGTGTCAAAAGAAATTAAAAAAAACGTTAAAGTTAACGGTCAGTCAAATAATTAAATTAATTTTTTTTCTTGAGTTTGAGGGCTTAATTAGGTGAAAGAATATTTAAAAATTTAATTAATTTTTTTTATAAAAATTTAAAGGCTTAGAACCCTTTAAGACTTTTCTTCATGACAGGATACATATGTTTTACCTTGAATAGTTGAATTCAAATTTTAGTTCAATTAACTCCTATAATTATTTAAATCAAATCAATCGGTTCATACAATTATTTAAATTATTGAAAATCTTATTAAAGAGTTTTTTCCTTCAAAAGAGTATGGAAAAGGGTTAAATTGAAATATCACGTCCATACACTTGTCACCTTGGTAATACACTAAATCCATTAAAATATACATCCAACATGATATTTCTATCACTATCTTTAAGAAAGAAATGGATGTGACTGTGGAGAATAACATGAAATTTCTATCATGATATAAATTAATTAAGTTTTGAAGGACACATGTCCTACAACAATATATAAGATCCGTTTACACAGTGTAAAACTCTTTAAGTTTTGCACGTTTTTGGACCGTTTGATGAGTAAAACGAATGTATTAGATTAACAGTAAATATGTGAAGATTATCACTTGGAAAAAAAAGAGTAAGGAGTTAATCTGAGTCATCCATTCCCCCATCTAACGATCCAAAAAACGTGTAAAACTTAAATAGTTTTACATTGTGTAAGTTGATCCTAACTCATATATATATATATATAATCATAAATGGGTAAAAAGTTGATCTGACATGAAAACCAACTGAAACCGATTCGAGTCTAAACTGATTGTGACACGATGTGATGAAGACTCGAACCCAATTAAGTACGACCTAATGTTGAACCGAACTCGAGTTGTACCCAATGATTTTGGATCCGCACCCAACTTGAAAACGACCTAAACCTGAATTGAACCCAATAATATGATAACCGAACCCACCTGACATGATCCCAAACTTGAAATTTACCTGGTAAATATATGATATAACCCGACATGTTACCAATCTGACCTGTAATTGACCCGACTTAATGTTAACCCGGCCTATTATAGACCTGACTTGTTAATTGACTTGATATAATATTGACCCGACCTTTAATTAGTTAACTTCATATTACTGAAAGATATTGATTGTTAAATTTTCACTTTACTATTACCGCAAGTTTTTCTTTATTTATAGTAATATCTAAGATTCAAAAATATTTGACAAGTTTGGTCAAACGAGTCTATGTACTTTTATAATAATATTAAAAGGAATTAATATATATATATATATATATATATATATATATATATATATATATATATATATATCATTAATCTCAAGGACCATTTTGTGTCACATTTCAACTTCCAGAGGCAATTTGATCAAACAAAGAATAGGGTCAATTTGATAAAATCTAATAAGTTTAGGGTGATTTGTGTTTTTTAAATGTTTAGGTAAAGTGCTGGTTACTGAACTAAGCAAAAATGATTTATTGTCCACTAAAGTTCCTAAATTGTAAAATAATTATTAAATTTATTAAACAATTATAAAATATCATTAAACTTTATCAAATTATTACAAAATAATCACTTCGAACTATTACCAAAAGTCTTTAAATTTATTAAAACCTATCACTATTTTATGACATGTAGGGACCATTGTATAATAACTTTTAATAATTATTTTGTAAATTTTAAAATTTTATTGTTAAAAAAGAACCATTTTATTTAGTTTAGTGATACCTTGTATATTTTATCTTAAATAATTTAATATTTTTGGTAAAAATAAAAATAAATAAATGAAAGGTTTCACTCTCCACTCATTCATCACTAGTTTATTATATTTACGCTACTCTACTTCAAATTTCTGCATTTTTTTTCAAAATATTTTTTAAATACTAGATTATATTCAAAATGAAAGGATTATAAAAGAATCACACTTCAAACAAAGATCAAACGTTAAAATAAATACAATAAAATTTTAAGAGGCGTAAAATACAGTAAAATACAAAATCTATCACTTTAAGAAGGATTTAAACAATCTTCTAAATGAAATCCGGTGAACAAACTATTTTGGCCATAGTACTCTATGAAGAAATCAAATCTTTGCGCTAATTGTTCTTGGCATAACGACATAGCCACAAAAGGAGATCATAAGCATCTACAGACCGACCTCATTCGCTGACAAAACGCTTGTTGATACTCGTCATACGAACGCAAAATTATCAAAAGATAGACAAATGTTATAAAGACAAACTATAACTACTATAAAAGCAGATGAAAGAACTGCCATAAAAGCATACAAAAGAACTGCCAAAAAACAGATGTGATATGAATCTGCCAAAGCTAAAAAAAACTTGAGAATAAAACATTCATCAGCAAAAGATTAATTTTATTTATCTACAAAACCGGCAAAACGGCCAAAAGTCACTACCGGTGAAGAAGGAAATCAACGAACAAGAAAAACTTTAAAAAATTTCTTATAACCGCCACAGAGCAAATAAAAAGAAGGCAGAAGGTCAAAAATAGCCCCCAATATTTTACCTTTTGGTCATTTTAGCCCTATCTTTTTTTTGGTGCAAACAATCACCTAACGTGACAGTGCCACATCATCTCCCCATGCTCTGCAGACATGCCACGTCAGCCTCAGGCGTTGACCGTTAGTTGACTAACGGTTTTCATTTAAACAATGATAAAATCTGAACGAAAAATGAAACATTAGGTGATTGTTTGCACCAAAAAATAATAGGGTTGCCGATTAAAAAATGATAAGGCTAAAATGACTACAATATAAAACGTTGAAGTCTATTTTTGATTTTTACCTAAAAAGAATGGTAAATAAATTGTTTTCTCTCGAATTTTAAGGGTAGAGAATTTTGAAAGCTCGGCAAGGTGATTCTTTCGCTAAGCCAACTCACCTTTTTTTTTCTTGTCACACTGTTCCTTCGACATGAAATGTACAATGCTAGCAGCATTCAAAGAGTTATTTCCAAGTTAAAATCAGTCAGTTTCGGTAGACAAACTTTACTAGTAATAAATGCTTTCCGCTAGGCTTCAACTAATGTTGATCGAGTCGAGTAAATTTTTTTTGAATCACTTAAATTATATTTAATTTTTTTAAGTTGAGTTAAATTTCAATTCAAATTTAATTGTAAATCTTTGTAATGTCAAAACATTAATAGAAAGAAAACATTCGTAAGGAATTACAGTCAAATGACTATATTAAATAAAATATAAAATTAAGAGATTAAATTGCAAAAATGATCCACAATTAAATTTATACTTTCATGATGAGATGAAAGTGAACAAGCTATGCTTTCATGGTGTGCAATTATGTCGGTACTAATGTACTAGATCTCATTAGAATTCTATAATTGAGTGTATTACAACGAAAAAAATTTAAAATTAATGACATATCCTCGTGTTTTTTGCATCACCAAATAAAATATGAAAAAGAAAAATGGGATGTCTTGTTACTCCAAGGAAAAATTGCATATAATCAGACAAAATAGCAGAGGCAAATTGATAGCCAAATTAGACGTGTTGGGAAGGCAGCACCTTGGAGAGTGGAGACGAGGGCATGGCCGACAGATTCTTTATACATCATCTATCGAGTGTGCGGGTGGACTGTTGTTTATATGGGAAAAGGTTTTATGTAGATTATACGTCAAGATTTTTTTTGTCTATTTAATAGACTTTGTTGATCATAAAAAAATTGACAAATGAGACGAAAGTTGGGTCTAAATGACCGAATTTGAACGAACACATCTTTATTTATGGTCGTTTGTTTATCATTTAAGGTGTTCATGTTTAGTTTGTATTGGTTTAATTCTTTTTCTCAGCAATAAAGTTTCTTTTCTATTGAGAGAGGTTATAAACCTAAAAAGAAAAAACATCCCAAGGAGATGAGGATCTCCAAACAAACTCTAACCAAGGTACAGGGATAACAACACATTTTTTAGAAAAACCCAAGCCAAAACAAACAGACTGCATATGGTAACGTTAAAAATTCGGCATAACAATTCAAAGCATCTTGCCCGGAATATGTGCGTGTAACGTTAGTGAATATGTTCATGGAAGGTTCGCGAATTTGTTTAGTCACTACCTTCACATTTTGAACTACACAATAATGGTGAAATTGCACTACTAATTTTTAAGCTCCTTAAGCTTCACATTTAGAAGTTTAAGGTCCACCTTAGGTTCAATTTAGTCACTACTTTCACCAATATTTAAAATATGAAAAATAAATGATAAACTACACTAGATGCAACAATAGCCGATGACTCGTTTCTACCACCAAATATAAAATATAAAAATATGAAGAAGAAAAAATTGCAATAGAAGGGATTTAAACAATATACCCTTTGGATTTAAGTTAACCACCTAACCACTAAGCCAACTTAATATTTTTATTTAATTCTAACACAAATAATATATCTAAATAACTTAACTAAAATATTTTTTTATTCTAAATAATATAATATGTATAAATAAACAATATATTTCTATTTTAAATAATATATAATATTATTTCAAAAACTAAAAATTTAATTTCCAAAAAAACCTATGAAAATTTCAAAATTTCCAAAAAACCACATAAGACCCCAAACCCTAATCCATAAGTCCAAAATCTACCAACTATTGTCGTCGATCTTCACGCGACCATTGTCGCAATGAAGTCGTCGCCTCGCGTTGCGCACGCCGTTCGTTGTATATATGTCGTCGTTTGTCGCACAATTTGTTGTTCGTCTAAAACTTTTATGTTTGACGGTTAATTGGCACGTCGATCGTTGATTTTTGACGACGGAAGAGTGGGGTAATTGGTCGTGAGGGTCCAACGAAGAAATGGGCAGGTGGAAAGGTGGTGATCGGCGACAATGGTGGGTAGATTTTGAGATTTGGGTTTAGGGGTTTGGGGTTTTTTAACTTTTGAGAATATTTAATATATTTATATTATAAATAATATTAATATATAAAATTTTATATATATATATTGTTTATAGCATTATTCTAAAGGACTTGGATTCAAACCCGATCAAGCACATGTTTTTTTACTCTAGGAAAACGACGTAGTTTTGGGCCATATATTAGGCACCAAAATAGTAGCATCAAAACGGTGGGCCGTCGTAAGCCACGACATCATCCCGTCAAGAAGTTAACGGTGGAGTGACAAAAACGAGTCATATAGTAAAGTTTAATGTTAAATTTGAACATTTTAGAAGTTCGGTGGAAAAAACAAGTGAACAACTATAGTTTGGTGGCATCAGGTGTAGTTTACCGAAAAATAAAAGGAAAAGAGGAACCGGGTACATGAGCTTATAACGAGTCGATAAACGATCTTATAAATGAACCAATAAATGGTGAACATAAACAAACCGAACACATATTTGTTTGTCTTCACTCGTTTATTAAATGAACATAAAAATTTTGTTCATACTCATTTATTTAACTTAATAAACGAATACAAAAGAACGGTTCACGAATAATTCATCGAATACTCTATACATTTAGACCTCAAAGCTGGACGTTTCCCTCTTTATTATCCTAGATGGACATACAAAGCAGGTTAATTTTGTAGCTCACTATGATTGATGAAGATTTGATATGCAGAAAGGAAGTAGCCAATAATGCTCATAATTCAGGTTAAAATTTATGAATTTGCAAGCAAAGGCCATTAACAAAGGATAATGGTAACCACAAATCTAAAGAAACACAAGTCGCTAAAGTCTTTTGTCTTGTGACTCTTGTCAGGAAATGCAATAACCTGACCCTATCTGAATCATCTTCTACATTATGATCACTCGGTTCAAATTTATTTATTCACTGTTATGTCGGATTGAAGCAGATTGGTTATGAAAGAGTGAATGAACTGTATTTGTCCTTATCCACAATGTCTTAAAGTTTTAGATTTAGACAAACAAATTTCTCTACCATGTCTTTTAATAAATGTTGCATCAAGCAAACATTTTAAGATGATAATGAAAGACGGTACCTTAAAAAAGAAACAACGCCTAAACCACTTCAAACAACGAGAGAAACGCCTCAAACCATTCATATCAAAATTAATATCGATTATTATTTTGATCATATGTCTGATTAAAAATTTCTCTCTTATTTGAATTAAATTGAAATTCGATCTAAAATAGTAGAAGGTAATAATATTATCCGGCCTTATGCCAAACCCAAAAAAGAAGAAAAAAAAAACCTGCCAAAACCAAAGATTACAAAGAACATGAAAATCAATCATTAAAAGTGTTGCATCGACGGTTAGAGTGTAAACGAGCATAGTTGAGCTTGAGTAGTGCTAAGCTCGACTCAGGTCGTTAAGAACTCGAGTCGGATTCGAGATTGATTCAATCCCAATCGAGTCAAGTGCTGACACCACTCCCCGTCTGACTTGCATGTGTTAAGCATGCCGTCAGCGTTCATCCTAAGCCAGGATCGAACTCTCCATGAGATTTATAGTTGCATTACTTATAGCTTTCTTGTTCGCAGACAAACCCGGTTCAAAATTGTCTTTCATTCCAAGGCATAACTTGTATCCATGCGCTTTATATTCGCCTGGAGTTCGCTCCCAGAAATATCGCCATCCCTACTCCCTCACGTCAATCCCACAAGCCTCTTATCCATTCTTATTCGATCACGGTGGGGGAGCAAGACAAAATAGAAAAACTCACATTGAGTTTAGGGATAATCAGGCTCGAACTGATGACTTCCACCACGTCAAGGTGATACTCTACTGTTGAGTTATATCCTTTCCCTGCCCCCATCAAGAAATAACGATCTTTGATTGTGTCGGGCTCAAGTAGCTCACGATTTGTCACGTCTCATTTAAAGCCCTATTAGAAAAAAAACTTTGATACACAAGTTTTGTAAACTCAAGCTTGTTTATTTAGGGTTTAGGGTTTAGATGTTTAGGTTGTTGGGTTTAAAATTTAGGATTTAGATTTTAGGGTTTAGTACTTATGTTTAGGGTTTATGTTTTAAGGTTTTAGGTTTAGGAATTTAGATTTTAAATAATAAAAATAAAAAATTCAGTATATTATATTTTCAAGTAGCTCGTGAGCTTTTCGAGTCGGATATCAAGTAGTTCGGCTCAGCTCGGCTCGTTAAGAACTTGAGCCGAGTTCGAGCTCAAGTTGAATCCAATAGAGTCGAACTTTGACCGAGTCAGACTCAAGCAGCTTGTGATCCGTCTCATCTCATTTACAACCCTATTGACGATCCCAAGAGAAGAACTGTTCGAATCATATCTTCCATCATACCAATATCTCTTGACAAAATCCCATTTTTAGGGGGTAAACTACATAAATAATCACCGGACTTTTAGGGTGTTTTTATTTTGGTCACGAATTTTTAAAATTACGACATAATCACTGATCTTTTATTCTGTTTTCATTATGGTCACTCTTGTTAACAACGTTAAAAAATTGATGTGACATGTTATCATTCTTCTTTTTCTCTTTTATGTTTTTTCTTCAACTCTATTTTCCCCTCTTGTTTAAAAAAGAAACAAGGGATGAAGAAAAAGCTTTTGCTGCATATGCTTCTTTTCTTTGTTTGTCTTGCTTTTATTTATGAAATTATTGTTGTATTTGCCATATAAGTAGGGGTGTTCAAAATTACCCGACCCGACTAACCCGATCTAATTACTTGACGATCCGGTACAAAATAGGCGGGTGTTTTTAAGATTTTTATTTTTTTATTAGGCTGGGTACTAGATCCGGTAATTTTCCCGGGTACACGGGCCGGGCTTGAGCCAAAATTTTTCCCTTACCAGGTACTCGACCCTACACTTTTAATATATATTTTTTGTATTATAAATTATATGTTTATTTAGGTTTATTTTAATATTTTTACTCCAAAACTAAATTTAAATCTCTAAATTCTTTCCATGTTTGTATTATATACTTTTAAGTTTAAATTTTTAAAAAATATTTGTATTGATTTGTCAGTATGATATTTGAAGGAAAAAAAATCACGATCGAGATTAATCGTTTAGTATATTCTTTTAGTGATAAATTATAATATATATCTAAATATTTCACCTTTCAAAGTTAAAACTAACTTCAAATTACTAATTTTTTTTTGTTTGGATTATGTATTATAAACTTTTAAATTTTATGTGTTTAATATGTGATTTTTTTAATTTTAAAATGAAAAAATAAAAATATAAACATGATACCCATTACCCGATTACCCGAATAGTGGGTACCCATATATAACGGGCCAGAACACGGGCCATCAAAGGAGGTACCTGGATGAACTGGGTACCCAATTTTTCGGGTACCGAAAATGAACACCCCCTACATACAAAGCCCTGTTTCATTTCCCATTTCCAGTTTCATCTCTGCTTCAATGGTTGCTTTCTCTCTGGGTACTCCTGTTTGTGAAGCTCTCATATTTCGTCTTTTTGTTTAATTCTGAAATATCTTTTTTTTATGCTGACAAAAATAACATGGATTCAACTTGGAAGTGAGGGGCACGAAAGAATTGATCCGTCCAAGAAAATGTTAATGGTTTCGTTATCGTTTGTTCTTCGTTGAGTGCAATTATTCATTCCTTGTTTTGTTTTGTTACAGGGATAATGTTGCATATATGTAGTAATTTTAAATCAATAATGTTATTTTTTTAATTGCATTAATTTAGTTTATATAGTCTTCTAAAATCAGCAATATTATCCCTCTTTTTTTAATTTTATTAAATTAACCATCAAACTCATGTAGTACAATGTGCTTTCGTGAATGGTAGACAAATTTTCGATGGAGTGTTAATTGCAAATGAAGTAATCCATTTTCTGCAAGGGGAAGAATCAAATGAAGATGGAATTGTGCTTAAGTTGGACTTTACAAAGGCCTATGATTGTGTCAGATGGAGTTTCATAATAATGATTTTGGACAGAATGGGCTTTGGAAACAAATGGAAGAGCTGGATGCAGGAGTGTATATCCTCAGCAAGGGTTTCAGTATTACTAAATGGTTCACATACAAAAGAATTTAGAATGCTCATGGGATTGAGACAGGGCGACCCCTTGTCCCCTCTTCTGTTTATTCTTGTAACTGAAGCGCTTCACCTTCTGTTTGAAAAGGCAATTTAGATCGAGAAAATGAAAGGGGTCTAAAATTTGTTTCCAGGATCAATAGTATCGCATCTACAGTTTGCTGACGAAACTATTTTGTTCCTAAGGCAGGGGAACAAAATTTGGATTATGTAAAAAGGATCTTGCGATGTTTTGAATTATGCTCTGGTTTAAGCATAAACTTCAGAAAATTGAGCTTAGTTGGAATAAAAGTGGAGGCTAAGAAAGTGAAGTCACTTGCTAGAATTTGCGGCTGCCAGATAAACACTCTCCCATTTAAATACTTAGGTATGCCTTTAGGAGCAGATCCGATAAAAGTATGCACTTGGGATCCAGTGGTAGAAAGGTGTTTGAAGAAATTACCAAGCTGGAAGAGCAGAACGCTTAGCTTTGCAGGGAGAGTGGTGCTGATTAACTGTGTTCTATCTGCCCTACCCCTCTATTATATGTCAGTTTTTGAAACCCCTAAATCGGTGATTGGAAAAATTGATAAAATTAGAAGGAGATTTCTGTAGGGGAGTTGGGATGGATCAAAGAAACTGGCTAGAGTAAATTGGGGTCGTATTTGCAAACCAAGACAGCTGGGAGGTGCAGGAGTAATGAACCTAAATAAAAATAATAGAGCTCTATTTGCAAAATGGAGATGGAGATTTGTGAAGGAAAAGAAGGCTATGTGGAGAAGAATTATTGCAGCAAAATATGGTGAAGATGAAGAAATGTGGACAAGAACGTGCATGTTGAGTTCGAAAACCTCAACGATTTGGAGAGGCATCACAAAAAACCTCCTGAGCGATGACGTAAACCAATGGATGAACAAGGCTGCATTCAGATGGAAACTGGGAGAAGGGAAAGCAATTCTGTTTTGGGAAGATTGGTGAACTGGTGATAGTTCGCTGAGAACAAAATATCCAAGGTTATATAGACTGTGTAACAAAAAATGTTTAACAATTTCCTCTTTAGCTGGTTCAGTTTCATTGTAGGAAATAGATTGGTCTTCACTCTTCACTAGGCCCTTGCTGGATAGAGAATAAGATGTGCTGGAAAATCTAAAAGGGGATGTTTCGGGTGAATCAATCAAGAATGAAGTACTAGATAGAATAATCTGGTTATATGACAGATCAAGAAATTTCACAGTAAAGAAGTTGACAGATTTGATGGAAAAGATTGACGTTAATGCTATTCAGTTTGACTATAAATCACTATGGGGAATCAAAGTTCCTCCTAAGGTGAAATCCTTTCTTTTGATGCTAAAGATCAATAAAATTTCAACAAAAGGTTTCCTATTGGATAGAGGCCTGAAACTTGATAATTTCAAAATGGAATGCCCATGGTGTGAGTTAAGTGTAGAAACTTCAGACCACCTTTTTGTAGAATGAGAGTAGCTCAATGCTTTTGGGAAATGTTCTGTAAATGGTGGACTGTTATTTGGCCGAAGGCTAGAAGTATTGAAGAGTTCTTTGTGTTCTGATTTGATAATCATGGATGCAGGATTGTACAATCAGTGTGGCTTATTTTAGTTTTAGCTGCTCTTTGGAGCTTATGGCTGGCCCGGAATGGATCAGTTTTCAAGGCTAAGAAGTTCTCGATGAAGGATATTATGTTTTTCTCGAAAATGAGGGCATTCATTTGGATAGAGGCAGTGAATGAAAGTATCCTACTGAATGAGAAAATTTTGTGGGAAAACCCTTTAAACTGCATCTTGTCAAACAAATGTAACCTCAAAGGGCAAGCATGGATTCCTCCTTTGATAGGTACTATAAAATTTAACGTTGATGGTGCTTATAAAGATGGCGTGGGAGGATGTGGCAGAGTTCTCAAGAATGAAAAAAGGGATGTGATTGCATTGTTCTCTGGCCCAGTAGAAGATATGGGATCTGGTTTCTCAGAACTAGCTGCAATAAGCACGACCCTGAAAGTTTTTCTCGAAGCAGGTTTTAACCACAATTTTGGATTGGTAATTGAATCGGACTCACAGGTTGTGTTAAACTGGATTGCAGCACCGGTTATGAGACCATGGCAATGGTGGGACCAGTTTGATGAATTGGATTTATTATCCAGGGACATTGCAAAGGTGAAGTACTCTTACGTTCCTAGATGCCTTAACTCGATGGATCATCTCGCAAAGAAAGGAACGCAAAGAAGAAACCTTTTCAAAGCATGATGGTAATGTATGTTCCAGTTTTTTGCTTTTCAACTTTGTTGATGTATCGTTAGGCAATTCTATGTTTAGAAATTGGACATCTTCTTGTAAACAGTACCTAGCTGAGTAGTACTCTTTTCCCTCATCTAGGCTTAGGGAGGTTTTTAACGAGGCTCTCAACTAGGATTTTAATAATAAAATCAAGATTATTGCCGAGCAAAAAAAACCCATCAAACTCTTGAATTGTATCAATATCGTCCTTCGATTTTATCACCAATCGTTCTTTGTCATAACATATCTATATATAATTTTCTTTAACAAATTAATGTTCGCCAATAAAATGACGAAGATCAATTTAGGTGACTTGGTAGTACAACTGATGTGTTTTTTAAATAAATAATTAATGCTAAAACTCGTTTGGGATTTACAATCGTTGATGATGACATGATACAATCAACGACAAAGACCAACATGCACAAAATTTAATGGCTCTGTCACTCGTCGACAATCAAAGGACAAGATTGATACAATTCAAAAGTTCGAGGGCTAAATTGATGAAGTAAAAAATAATTGGCAACATTGTTGATTTTGGAAGACTACGAGGGCTAATTAATCGATGCAATTAAAAGGAGGGAAAACATTGTTGTTTTGAGATTACTTCATGAACAAAATTACTCCTTAAGCCTTAATTTATTATCAGTGAATCGAATATTGTTCATATATTATATACATTTTTAAGTGTTTTGATGTAGTGTATATTTTCCAGAACACTACATGTAGTTTTCTCTAATGGAAAGCATTTCTTGTTTGAGAACTTCATATCATAAACACATTTTATTATCATATATGAAAGAACTTTAGAAACTAAATATTAAAATATATTAAAATATGTTGATTGTCAAAGTGAACAAAAGTTGAAGATGGTGGTCCGACAGTGATCCAGGTGGTTGTTTTGAGCCGAAGTTCGAGCATGACCTCTTTAGTGAGGGTGAAGATGCTTAGAATGAAAGAGATCCCCCGTTTCCCTTGTTGCATGTTCCTTCTTATACTAGTCGGACAAGTGACATGATTAGGTTGTCGTGGCGTGCTGATGGGACTGGCTATGATTTGACATCTTAAGTTTACATTGCCATCTCTAGCGATCACGTGCGTTATCACGTGAATGTTGAATGCGATATCGTTTGCAGTCTTTTTTGTTCGTCGTGGTTGCGTGTGTTGTTACGCGATCGCTGAATGCGATGTTGTTCGTAATCTCGCTTATTGAAGTTAGTTAGTAAGTAGTTAGCATGCTGTTATGGTTGTTAGAGCTGTTAACCTAATCTCATGTAACCTAGTCCTTAGTGAGCTTAATAGAGCTCCTTGTATACTCTGTATATAAGCAAACCACCTTGTATACTTGATGATATGAATGGAAATTAGTTTCCTTTAAACAAATTCTCTTTGTTTTACAACGAGTTCTTCGTTCTTTTCGATTCTAGTGTTCGTCTTCTGTTGCCCCTGGTTCTTGGTTACATTGTTGCCATGTTCATTAACAAGAAAATCAATGTAGTACTCGATGAGATGAACTATCTACTTTGGAAACAACAGGTGCTATTAACGGTTTGCAGTCACAAGCTTGAGAAGCTTCTTACTGGCAAGATGACTATCCCTCCTGAGACGGTTCATGCTTCTGATGGTACAACCTCTCCCAATGAGGATTATGAGGATTATGTTGCGCAAGACAGTGCATTAGCCTCGTGGTTGCTATCCACGGTGAGTTCTCATCTTTGCTCAATTTGTTGGTGCTGAGACTGCTGCTGGAGTTTGGAATACGGTGCAAGAATTTTTTTCAAATCGTTCTACTACGCCAGTGATGGGTCTTCATTATAAGCTCAGGTCCTTCAAGAAAGGGGAGGAATCCATGCGCGTTTATCTTACTCAGATTAAAGAGGTTTGTCATGCCTTAGTTTCTTGCAATAGTGGGATATCAGATGTTGAGCAAATTGCTAGTATTTTGAATGGGTTACCTAAAGATTATCAACCCTTTGTTGCTGTAATTACATCTAGCAAAGAGTTAGTTTTAGTCGATCATGTGAGGTCTTTGTTGATTGATGCAGAGGCTCAAATTGCTGGTTTCAACGCACAAGGCAATGATGTTTTGCCTTTTAGTGCCAATGTAGCTCAAGCCACTGGAGGATGTTTCAATGCTTCTCGTGGTCAGGTTGGTTATCGTGGTCCTAATTCACGTGGTGGTTATGGCTATAGGGGACACCATGCTCATCACATGGGGCTGGTCGAATGAATGGTAGAGGTCTTGGTGGCCGTGTCAAGATCCAGTGCCAGATTTTTGGAAAGATTGGACATTTAACCAATCGATGCTGGTACAGGTTTGATGAGGATTTTCAAGCAGATGGTGTTCAAGAAATTTCTACTTCTGGTCATGTGCAGCTGGGCACGTTTGATGATCAAGGTGTGAGTAATGAAGATCAAAATTCTCCCCAGGTCAATGTTGCATCTGCTTCTCGCAACTCTTGGGTCATTGACTCTGGTGCAACACATCATGTGACACCAGATTCAGCAAATTTGCTGCGTTCTTCCAGTTACAATGGGTAATGGTGTTAGAATAGACATTGAACATTTGGGACATTCTGCTATTCTTTCTTCTTGTGCATCTCGCAAGTTGTTCCTATCTAATCTCTTGCATGTACCTCGTGTCAATAAAAATCTACTCTCGGTGTCTAAGTTTGCTAGAGACAATGGTGTGTTCTTTGAGTTCCATGCTTCGACGTGCTTAGTTCGTGATGAAGGTTCAGGTGATGTGCTACTTCAAGGTGTTGAACGAGATGGGCTATATCAGTTTGTTGCAGATTTGGTTTCCTCAACAGATGATGTTGCTTGTAATGTTGTTGGGGTTGAAGCTGGTTCCATGAATAGAGTTAACAGTAGCTATGAACTTTGGCATAGACGTCTTGGGCATCCTGCTCATGAATGTCTCATGCAGATTTGTAATGAAACAAATGTAAAATTTTCTTCCAGTTTCAATAAAACAGACTTGCCTACATGTGTTTCTTGTCGTATTGGAAAGAGTTACAAGCTTCCCTTTTCTTCTTCTACAACTGTGTATGATAGGCCATTTCAGTTGGTTTTTTCTGACCTTTGGGGACCAGCACATGTCTCCTCTAATGGCTTTAGGTATTATATTACCTTTGTGGATGCCTTTACTCGGCACATGTGGCTGTATATGCTGAAAGATAAAAGCCAGGCATTACAAGCTTTTGTATTGTTTCACAAGTTAGTTCAAAACCAGTTTGGCACCAACATAAAAGAATTTCAGTCTGACTGGGGTGGTAAGTATCATTCTCTATCGAAGTTGTTAGCAACATAGGGAATTAGACATCGTGTGTCCTGTCCACACACATCGGAACAAAATGGCACTGTTGAACGTAAACATAGACATGTTATTGAGTTAGCCTTAGTCTTGTTAGCTCAGTCCTCTTTGCCACTTCAGTATTGGTCATTTGCTGTGTGCACAGCAATGCACCTTATCAACAGATTGCCAACTCGTGTCTTGGAAAACAAGTCTCTCTATGAGTGTTTACATCTGAAGAAACATGAATACATTGAGTTAAATGTGTTTGGATGTTGATGTTTCCCACATTTGAGGATGTTTCAGCAGCATAAACTTAACTTTCGATCACAAGAGTGTACATTTCTGGGGTACAGCTGTCAACACAAGGGTTACTTATGCTTAGCCTCAAATGGGAAAATATATGTTTCGAGGCATGTGATTTTTTATGAATGTTATTTTCCTTTTGCAGATAGGGTTGGTGAAAAACAGTTTCAAGTCCTTCCACAGTTTCGATCCTGTGCCTTACCTGTTGTGCCTCCTAGAAATCGTGCTAATACTAATAGAACTGATGATGTGGTTGATCACTCTCCAGTTGCAATTCAAGGTGGTCCTGAATCTGATCCTGTCTGCTCAACTCCATCACCAGTACCTTTTCCTCAACTATCTTGTTTTAGCTCAGGTCATGAGCCTTGTGCATTTAGTTCAGCACAAATGCCCTTGGTTGAGTCAGCACATAAATCTCAGCCATTTTTTAGATGATTAGGTACATGAAGAGGTTGTTCAGGCTTGTGGTTCAGTCCCTGATGGTCATGTGGAATCAAGCAGTGGTGCTCCAGATGAAGTTAATGTTGAATGTCATGATCAAACTGAGCCTAGTACTGTGCCTCCTAGTATTGGTCACTCCATGGTAACCATGAGCAAAAATGGGATATTTAAACCCAAAGTGTTTACTGTTGATAGAGTAACTGATGTTGTTGAGCCAGTAAACATTCAAGAAGCCTTGCAATCCTCTGAATGGAAGAACGCTGTTCAAGCTGAGCTGGATGCTTTGAACAACAATTGTACATGGATACTGGTCAAGCTACATGAAGGTCACTCCACAGTTGGATGCAAGTGGGTGTTTAGGCTGAAACAAAATTCTGATGGCACAGTTGCCAAACACAAAGCAAGGTTAGTTGCGAAAGGGTTTTCTCAGGTTCTTGGTCAAGATTTTAGGGACACCTTTAGCCTTGTTAAAATGACTACTTTGAATGTTATATTGTCACTTGTTGTAACAAATGGCTGGGTTCTGCGGCAAGTTGATATCAACAATGCCTTTTTGAATGGTGATCTTGATGAGAATGTCTACATGGATCATCCACCAGGTTTTGAACAGTTTGCACCAGATGGGTCGAAATTGGTTTGTAAGCTTCAACGGGCACTCTATGGCTTGAGACAAGCACCTCGAAATTGGCACATGAAACTCAAGAATTTTTTGCTTGAAGTTGGTTTTGTTGAGTCAAGGGCTGATGCTTCCTTGTTCGTGTGCAAGCATGTAGCTGGTTACACATACATGTTAGTGTACGTGGATGATATTATACTCACTGGTCACTCAGAAAATGAAGTTGAACGAGTGGTTAAGCTGCTACGTGATAGGTTTGCTCTTAAGGATTTAGGTCAACTGGGATTATTCTTGGCTTGGAAGTAGTTCGAGGAGACAATTACCATGTACTAAATCAACGCAAATATCTGTTTGATCTTCTTGTCAGGACACACATGGATAAAGCTAATGCTGTTCCAACGCCCATGGTGAGCAATGTTGTGCTGGACAAAGTTTCAGGGAGCCCTATTGATGATGCAAAGAGTTACAGGAGTATTGTTGGGGCTCTCCTGTATGCTTGTCACACCAGGCCTGATATAGCCTGTAGTGTGAACAAGTTGGCTCAATTCATGCATGAGCCTAGGGAACAACATTTGGTTGTTGTTAAGCGAGTGTTGAGATACATCAATGGTACATTAGACTATGGTCTAATGTATAAAGGTTCTGCTACACATGATTGTTCCATTGCTGCATTTGCAGATGCAGACTGGGGAGCAAATGCTTGTGATCGAAGGTCAGTTTCAGGATGTTGTGTGTACCTTGGTGATAATTTGGTCTCATGGAGCTCAAGGAAGCAGAAAATTGTGGCTCGTTCAACGACTGAGGCCGAGTACAGGAGCATTGCTGATGTTA
Source organism: Hibiscus tridactylites (assembly GCA_958450335.1). Lineage (NCBI taxonomy): Eukaryota > Viridiplantae > Streptophyta > Magnoliopsida > Malvales > Malvaceae > Hibiscus > Hibiscus tridactylites. The sequence continues at coordinate 56,868,462 of OY288291.1, read as the reverse complement.
CAGCTGAAGTAGTGTGGATTAAAGCATTACTTGAAGAGATGGGGTTTGCTAAGATCAAAATTCCTAAAATTTGGAATGATAACACGAGTGCCATTGCCATAAGTGAGAATCTTGTATATCACTCTCGTATAAAGCATGTGGATTTGGATATTCACTTTGTTCGTGAGAAAATTGCAGCTGATCAGATTCGAATTGGTTACATTCCAGCTACGTGTCAAGTTGCGGACGGTCTGACAAAGCCCTTAACCAAGACCTATTTTGATGAGTTTCGATCACGACTGCAGGTGATTTCCAAGGCTGATATTGAATCTCTTTGTAAAAATGAATGGAGCAAAGAAAATGCTGACGTGTATCACTTGCTCGAAGATGGTTCAACAAGCTTAGAAGAGTAGGGAGGATATTAAAGTTAGTTAGTAAGCAGTTAGCAGGCTGTTATGGCTGTTAGAGTTGTTAACCTAATCTCATGTAACCTAGTCCTTAGTGAGCTTAATAGAGCTCCTTGTATACTTTGTATATAAGCAAACCACCTTGTATACTTGATGATATGAATGGAAATTAGTTTCCTTTAAACAAATTTTCTTTGTTTTACAACATTTCAATATCGTTTGTTCGCCGCAGGTTGCCGATGATGTTAGCGGGCTACGTTGTGGTGGGTGTTTGTAAGTACTAAGAGAATACATACATAATTTCATTATACACAACTACGAACACAAGAGGATTGCAAGACTTCTTCGCTTTCAAGCAAACATTACAAATACAGAATATTCTATAAATCGATGACATTTGGATTCCTTGTCATGATTTACATGTCCTATTGAAACACGTACGTAACATCGGAATTATTGCGTAGAAAGTTAAGTATAAAAATTTCATCAATTTGTAAAAGCAGTATTGTCTGCAAGCTTCATGCGTGTTCACGTTTTGACTGCAAAAACATGAACATGCCTAGTGACTAGTAAGTAACTTTCTCTCTGAGAAAGAAACTGGTCAAGTAATGATTGACTATATATGTATAAAACAGGTGAACGAACCTGCAAAAATCTAACCACCATAATTAAAGTCGTTTCAGATATTTTTAAGACCCGATGTGAAAATTTAAAAATAAATTTTTTTAAAACGAAAGTATATCTCATTATTTTCAAAACTCAAAAACAAAATTTTAACTTCCGACGTTACTTAAAAGATATATAATCTCATATCCCTCGTTATGCTCCCCAGCCGGCCATCGACCATACCAATATGTGAGATTTGAGAAAATGGTGACTCACTTTTGTCTTGTCAATGAACAGCCGCCAATGTTTTAGTAATATTAGGAATCAATGACACCAAATCGATTCTATTCATAGGTTAGAAAAGTCTTGAGATTTGATTGAAAAAATATAGTGCTATGTATTTCTGAATTTTGTTTGTTGTACTAACCTAGTTGTGTTGTACTCTTTTATTCTAATTAGAATTAAGGAATTTTTAATGAGTTTTACAATTTAGGTCGAAAGTTTTTATGATCTTTTAATGTTAATAAAATCATATTTGCCGAGAAAAAAATTCTCTAGCTGCCATCCACGAGCTTGACAAAATATTCTCTTTCATTTTATTTTTATAATCATTAATATTCGATCAACGAATCGATTAATCTGAATTGAATAAATAAAAAATTATTATAAAATGACTTCTCAATTTAATTTGTTCTATCCATACCACACATTAAAATTCAAAATTTAAACAATACTTAGAAAACCTAACTATAACTTATTAAAAAAACCGATAGTTAATAAATGTCCTTATTCTTTTCTATTATATAAGTTTTGCCCACTTGCAATAGCATTTCAAGAACTTTGGTATACCTCTTTCCTTGAATGCTGCACTTTGAATTTAAGTAAAGATTATCCCAATAACATACTGAGAGATGATTTTTATGACATGGTACATATCTTTATCTTTGAATTTGAAACTTAATTTGTTAGAATTAAAATATAACTTAATATAATATTTAACTCATGATCTATAATATTAATCATAAAAATAATAAACTAAATTTGAAAAAGTATCAGAATCAATTGATAAGTTGAAATTTTTGAATCTTAATGTTAAAATCTTAAATCTTTAGTTTTGGTTTTCTAAGAATATATGTTTTCTCTTGCTACAACACTCAATAACAAGGAAAGAGAGAAATACAAATTAATTTATTTCATAGAGACTACTACCTTTTTGTATAACTGATTATTAAATCAGTTTTTATTTTTTAAATATTTATAATTTTAAATCCATTAAATCTTAAATACAATTTATAATATCTATATTTCCATGACACGTAATTGGTGTGTACAAGTTCAACATGTTTTTCGTAGTGGTAATAAAATGGCGGATACGTTGGCCAAATGTGCATCATTTGATAATTTGAAACCTCTTTTGCTCCTTACTACACCGGTTTCGATTTATAATCTCATGACTGAGGATAGCTTGGTAGTTGATAGTGTTGGTGGTTAATACCTATTTATTTTTAGTTTGTTTTTGCTTTCTCGATTGATTATTTTGGATATTTGATATTAGCACGTGTACTCTTTTCTCAAATTAAATTTAGAGAGATTTTTAGTGACACATGTATTAATATTTTTATGTATAATTTTTTTGTTAATGGCATTATATTTTAAAAAAAAAATTATGATATTTACATCTTAATACCTATGACTATGACACTGATTGATTACTAAGAAGTTGTATAAATTAAAATATCACGTCCATATACTTGTCACCTCGGCATACACTAAATCCATTAAAATATACATGAAACAATGTGGGTGTTCTTTAACATATAAACTATCATAATCATTATCATTTGTTTTTCTTTCAACATTTATATAGATGTATACACGGTAGCAATCACAGTCTTTAAGAAAGAAATGGATGTGACTTTGGAGAATAACATGAAATTTCTATCATGATATAAACTAATGAATTTTTGAAGGACACGTGGCCTACACTTATACACATATATTTTATATATGATCAAAAAGATGTGTGTCTTTCGCTTTCATATCAAAGGTGAAAACCGAGATATTTGCTCCACCAAAATATTAATGAAATTATTAAATCCCAGCTTATAAAAGTGGAATAGAAATCTACGATTTTTTCGTGTTTCTATTTATGCACTCATATTAAATAATTAGATTTTAAATTTAGCGTTAGGGTTGAAGAAATTGTGGGAACGGTGTATTTTTAAGATTTAAAATTTATAATTTATAATTTAAATTTTTTAACAAAAAAATATAAAATTTAGACTTAAAATTTATTTTTTTAATATTAGAACATAAAAATAAACCGTAAAAATAGAGTTTATTTTTCTTCATAAAAGTGACGCATATTATAATCCGTGACTATGTAGGTTACACTTGTACACAAGGACTTGATTATTTCTCTCCAATAAGGGATAGTTTTTATTAAAAAAAAAGATAATAATAAGGGATAGTTTTTTAATCTCGATTGTGAAGCTTTTTAACAATGATGGCGGTGTATATATAATTATTTGGTACATTAATAATAGATTATCAAGAATATAATAATTGTTTGTTATTCATAAGAAATGTAAAAACAAAAATCCAAATGTCCTTATATATATGGTATATTGAAAAAAACAGAGATACTTGGGTGTTTGATAAATTGAATTTAAATTATAATATTCGTTTGATATTTCATTTAAAATTAAATGCTATAATTAGGTTGTTTGATAAATATAAATTTCAAAATATAATGGTCATGTTTGGTAAAGAGAGATTTGGACAAAAATTAGAAGTTTGAGGCATAATTAGAGGTTTGACCTGTGAAATTTGATAACATTATTGTTTGGTGAATAAGAATTGAAAGCGAGGATTGAGGTGAAACCGCTAATTTTGAAAAAGCTCACAATAGGAGCTTTTTGAGATTAAAGGTTTGATATTAGAGTTGTAAATACTCTTTTACCCTTACTAGTTATGTGTATTTAATAATTAATATATAAATCATTCGAATATGTTTAGAAAAGTTATATTAAAAATAATTTTATAGATCTAATTAATATTAATTAGATATAAAATATTGATAACTAATAAATTATTCAAACAAGTATGGAATATAATCATGTCCTTATATGTCATTTTGTTTGTTTAAATAATCTAACAGCTATCAACTATCGGTTAATTTTACCAAACACTTTTATACAATCAACTAATACAATTCGCTAGTCAAATCAGCTAATGCAATTATCTATCAGCTATCAGCTAATGTAATCTGCTTTCCGCTATCAACTATCCGCTAATTACCAAACGTGGCCAATATAATTGAAAGAAATAAAAATAAAAGTATTGGAAAGCTCTTCATTATATGATAGGAAAATTTTAGAATGGGCCACACACATTGCATATCACTAACGCTATGCACTGTTGTACGTCGTTAAGACTTTTAAATTATTATTAAAATTATAAAGGACTCAATTGATAATTATATATTTTTTCTGATATAATTTTTACTTCTTAATTTAAAATATTAAATATTACTTTTTTACATCACAAACCCTAAATCTCCATAAACCTAGTATTTTACAGCTGTCGCCGTCTTCGGAGTTTACAACCGTCGTTCACCTTATGATGCCGCTGATATTCTCTCAACCATCTCGCCACTGGATGCCGACGAACGCCGCTGCTTTTCCCATATCGTGCGCCTACAACTATTGCTTTCCCTGTCTATTGGGCTTGACGGCGTGATGTAAAATGAGAACATGAACGCGTCACTAGAGCTCGACGGTGTTGTGATTGACGATGTTAAAAGGGCGATTTTGAAAAGAACTCTCGTCACCAACAGTGACGGTTGCGACGGCATCAGACAGCTAGAGAAGAAGATTTAAGCTCTTTAGGGTTTTTTAGGTTAAAGTTTATAAAATAAAAGGATATTAATTTTTTATTAGTGTATGATTTTAATAATAATTTAAAATATCATTAAATATTCAATAGTCTGCAGTAGTGTATAACACTAATAGTGTTCAGCGGTATGCGTCACCCGTTCTAGACTCATCCTAAATGATAAGTATTCATCTACTTCACATTTTCTACGCTTTTTCATTAAAAATTCTACCGATCATTTTAATTTTAGATTACAAAAAATACTTAAAATATTAAATAATTGAAATTATTATTATTTTCAATCATTTGTATTTTTCAATGGATTATCAAATACCTTAGTTTTACACATGTATGGGCCTTGGTCAGTTGGTCATGCTTGGTTAAATAAATAAAAAGTAAATTAAGCCTTTAAATATTGATGATTTAATTTAATCTTTTTAGCCCTAGTTAAAAGAATAATTAATTTTTAACCCCTCTTAGAAATTAATAATTCAAGTTAAACCTCTTTTAACACATTTTTTAACCTCAAAATTTTGTAATTTTATTTCAACCCAACTATAAATTCCTGATTATTTATTGTACACTAATAGTGGTGAAACGAAAGAAGTCCGCACTAGCCGAGTTAGGAAGTTGTCACATTTTTTTAAAATAATTTTAAAACCCAAAGTTTTACAAACACAATTGATATGAATAAAAAAATTATGAAATTTTAGGCTCGGTATTTATTTAGAAACCATCCGTAATGATTCAAACTTCAAAATCAAATCATATTTGTTTATGTTTCCAGCAATAGAAAATGACATTCTTCAAAGAATGGTTTGGCATTTTTCCTGAAAACTAACCGAAAGTTTAGCGAATCGTTCGTGAACCGTTTGGCGGAAAGTTTGTTTATGTTTGTTTATATATTAAATGAACGAACACGAAAAAAATGGCTCGTTCGTTCATTTATGTTCGTGAACGTTCAGTAATCCGTTCATTCGTTTATGTTTGTTTATATTCGTTCGTTTATTTCGTTTAAATTTATTCACATATGTCTAGGATGAGCATTCGATCGAGTCGAGTCAAAATTTTTCGATTTATTCGAGTTGACAAGTCCTATTTTTATGACTCGTAAAAACTTCCTTCTTATCAGCTAGGTGTGTTCATTGTTCAGTTAAACCGAACTAACTGGCATAACCAAAATAAAATTGGTTAATCTGATAGATAATTTTAGGTTTCGGCTAATGATTAGGAGTTTTTTCAAATTTCAACTATCAATTAATTTAGTTTAAAATCGGTTAATTAACTGAATTAATCGAACTAACCCAAAATATTAAATATTTAACATAATATATATGTTATTTATGTTCTTTTATCATTTTAACGAACGAACATGAATAAAAAATTTTGTGTTCGTTTATGTTCGTGTTTGTTCGGTTAAAATTAAACGAACGAACATGAACACACTTTCGTTCGTGTTCGTTCGGTTCGTTATCCGGACTAATTTTTCCTAGGGAAATTTTGTAGCAAAATTCACCAGATAAATTATCGTACAAATTAAAACCAAATCCTGCGTTATCCCAAAGTATAGATCCAAACCCAAAATCTTATAGATGTAAAAATTAGAGCCCATACATACAAAGGCCTTGATTTTAATCTCGAGTGCAAATTGCAACGGAACTTAGTGGACTTTGAATATATTTCTGCTTTTATATATATATATATATATATATATATATATATATAACTACGGGTATTCGATCCATTGTTCAATTCATACCGATTAATTGCTAGTTTATTATAAGACAAGCCTCTCAACTTAATTTGTTCCCTCCACAATGTTCAAATTCAAATCTCTAATTTTACTTTAAAAAAAACTAATACTTCAACCCAATAGATCAATTATTAAAAATTTTAATATTCATATTTAAACTATTAATTGTTCTTTAAATAATAAAACTAAAAATATGACTTTCTAAAAATTCGAAATGCAATATATTTTTAAAAATTGTGATATAGTATAAGATTTTTTAAGAAGAAATGTATACAAATCAAAGGAAATATGAGAGAAATTTTATTTTAAAGAAATATTTTTATAAATAAATAGTCAAAATGATATAGTAATAAAAAAAATATTCTTATTGAATAAAGAGGAAAACAACAAAATTACGATAATATCAAAAATAAACACAAAAACCGATTATTTCTCCTAAAACTATCAAAGTAAACCAACTAGACTCTAAATAATAAAACAATAGTATACAAAGACATGGTTAAAAATTTCAATCAAACAACTAAAAAAACAATATATACAGCCAAACCCAATGTCAAAAGTAAAGAAAGAACACCATAATATTTTTAAGGGAAAACTATATATTTATTACCTCAACTATGCTCAGATAACTGTTTTGATACCTTAACTATGCCCGAGTTAATATTTTGATATCTCAACTATTATAATTTTTAACAAAATAGTACATAATATTACGTTTTTGTTCTATTTTGGTACCCCAGTCCTTAAAAACTAACGGAGATGATGACATGGCTTGATATAGTCACAGTTTTAGTCCAAAACACTTATATATATTACCAATATAGTCCAAAATCCATCAATTTAAAACATCATCTTAATTTTGATAGAATTTTGTCTCATCCATTTCCCACCCCCTCGTATCCTCGTCGGTATCCCGATCGTGGGGTTTGGGTCCTCCAATGGACCTCGCATTAGCCCCTCATTGATCCGCAAATCCTAAAGTTTTTATTGTCCCTAGCGTGTTTTTGAAACTCCAAAAACCCAAAAAAAGTGTTCAACTAGAAGAAGAAGAAGAAAATTGAGGAATTTACAATTTTAATCGAAAAATTAAAATAATGTTTAAATTGATAGAATTTTAGATTAAATTGATAGATTGTATAAGTTTTTGGACTAAAATTGTTATTAACTCAAGTCACATCACCATTTTCGTCAATTTTAACCAGCAGAGGTCCCAAAACAAAACAAAAATGTAACATCGGATACAATTTTGTCAAAAATAATAGTTGGGTATCAAAACAGTAACATGGACATAGTTAGGGGATACTAAATATGTAGTTTTCCCTATTTTTAATTATGCATGTTATTGAAAATTTGAATATCAATTACCAACAAGTGTTGGGTGTAAGGGCAAGACACATTGTTCTCCAAAAAAGAAAATTTAGGTTCGAACCTTGAAGACAACATTATTGAAAAAAAGAGTCATAAATTTCGAACATGGACCATAAAATGGACATATACTATACTAAAAAGGTTGGAATATCAATTAAAAATTGTTTTAGGAAAGGAAATAATGTATGTAATTGCATTCATATTATATATTCAAATTTTATGTGTAACTTTTAGTGTTGGTTTATCAATTATTTATACATGTCCAGTGGCTAATGATACTTATATTATTTCATCTTAAATGAATTCGAATTTTGATTTGGGAATATAATGCCTCTTTATTTAATATAAAATATAGATAAGATTTTTACGTGTAATAACCACAATGTATTGAGAAAATATTCAATGCACTAGCAGAAAAAGTTTTCAAAAGTAGGGTAGTTTTGGAGTTTATGATTTAAAGTTTGGGTGTGTAGAAGTTAGGGTTTAAGATTTAGAGTTTAAATGTTATGGTTAATGTTTAGGGTAGTAGGATTAAAGACTTAAATTTTAATTTTAAATCTTAAATTCTATACCCTAGACCTAAACCCTAAATTAAATCTCAAATTAATACGCTTGTAAAAACTATTTTTTTCTCTTGTCACATGTGCATTTCTCTCACGAACGAGCAAATCAAGTGTATCGAAACACCATAAGAGAGGAAAACAAAGACGGGATAGTAAAAAAAACTCAAAGTGAGAGGCCGATTGCCGAAAGGGATAGCGGCCGACCGCCTTTAAGGTTACACAATAAAAAGGAGAGTTAGAGAGAAACGTGAGAAAAAAAAACAAAGAGAAAATTCTCGCAATTTTAGAGCAAACTGAATAGCTTACATGGAATATTATCACTATAAATTTTAGAGCAATTGGTTAAAAGTTTTCAGTTGACACCTTCCCCTCTTTAAGTTGTGAGATCTCATTAGGAGTAAATTTTCCTTTCCTCCTCTCCTCTTTTAGGTAGGAATTGTTCTATATATAATACCAAATTAAACTAGGCATTGAATGCTGATGACTCGTCCAGTCCACTATATTTTTATGGCCTGAAACGTGTTATACACGTCTGTATTCATCATAGTTATGCTTCCCATTAGCCCCATTTGATGTGTATCTATCATAGTAAAAAATGGAAAAACCTTAACCCCCCTCCCCCCCCCCCCCCCCCCCATCTTTTGCAGTGCTTGAGCTCACAGTGCCATTTCTATTGAAGTTTACAAGGAATGAATGATGGTCTATCATGGAAATTTTTGGGAAAAAAAGATAGTGGGAAGGAATCAAATATGCCAAAGTCAATGTAGGAATAAAAAGGTTAGCACTTAGCATACTCGAAGCTTTTTATTGGGTTTTCTTCACTTTGGAAGCACAATCATAAAATGAACTCCATCATGCGTGTTCATCATCATTTCTATTTTTGTGGATGGGGGATATATGTTAACGTGTTATGCATTTGTAAATTATTGCAAAATTTATGGCGGAAATCTCATATATTGTAATTATTGCAAAATACATAACTGACCCTCGATTCAGTAGAATTCAATGAGTATGTGTTTGGATGTAATTATACAAATGTGGTACGTTTTGTCAACCAATGTAATCCATAGGTCGTGTTGAATTGAATGTAATTGGAGATTGTTTAAGTAACAATTAATGTATAGGAATTGTAATCTTACAATTCCTATATGCTGAGCTTATTGTTACTTCAATACGATTAACATCAAATTTTAGATTTCCGTTTGGCAGGGATTTTAGAACACCCGTTTAAGTAGAAGCTGGAACTTTCAGCTTTTTGAAACACCCGTTTGAGTTCTAAATTAGGTGGGAAACACTCATTCAACGTATTTCGTTAGTCCGTTCGATAATTTCTTTTTCATTCAGCAACTCAACGCCTGTTTGAGAAGCATTCCCAAACGGAACTTTAATTATTTTCAACCTTTCTATTCTCAATTTATTAAAAGAATGTTCACACCCACACAAATTTTGACACCAAAACTTGTTTTTTTCTTGAGTATTCGAGCGATTAATGATTCTTTGTCTAATCGGCGGTGACATCAGCCTTGGTGTTGGTTGTCGACCGCTGCTGATTTATATTTTTTCTATTTTTATTGTTTGTTTTTTTTTTCTTCGCATATGTTGTTGTGCTTTCATATGTCTATATGACATGTTTTCTGTAACCCCTAGACCCGCCTATGCGTTACAACGGATCCTAGGAAGTCACATTAGAGTCACAAGAGCGACCCACAGTAAAAATACACGTAAAAAACATTTTTTTGCTCAAAACATTTATTAAACTGTAAAATCAACTTCTGTTTAAAATAACATTTCAAGAAGTCATTTAAACGCTTAACAGAACTTTCAGAAAGTGCTTTAGAGACTCTATCATAAAACAATACATAACATACATGCCCACTAACTATACAGTACCGTACTCCAGAGGATACACCGAGGGAACTCCGAACACTGATGTCAAACATTATACTATGCTATATTCTTTTAACATGCGATGATAAAAATAACGTGATCTTGGAAAAGCTCAGTAATACAAAACTACCAAAAGATGCTATAAGCTCATGCAAATATATGGTAGACATAACATTTTCATGATGTTTCAAGAAGTAACAGTCCTCTTTTCCTTTCCGTTATTTCAGGGTAACGTTATACTTGAGAATAACGGTACTTGTTCTTTATTCAATCATCGAGTAACAAACGGGTATAATACAAGCTGATAGATTATGAAGATGGAAACAACGAGATTAGTGTCTAGTGTGTTCCAATAGGTGCATATCAAACAAGCATAAATGCATGCCAATCATATCATGAGAACACATTGTAGAACTAATGTTTTGATATAATAATTGAAAAGTACTTTGGACTGATTTAAAAATAATTCAAAACAATTTCCAAAGTCCAAACAACTTGAAACTATGTTTAGGGAATGTTTTTAAAGGTTTTACAATGTTTTCAAAGCTAAACTTCACAAAACCTTCCAGGCGTTTCAAAACACCTTAGGGCGTTTCGATACGGGGGATTCCAGTAGCAAAAATGTTTCGATACGGGTATCGAAACGGGCCTTCCCTGGATGTGAATTTTGCCCAGCGTTTCAAAACGGGCTATGCCGTTTCGATACGCCCACGTGGCATCGACCACAACGGTCATAAGCCCCAACGGCTATTTCCTAACTAACTTTTAAATGCAGGTCGTTTCGATACGGGGATAGGCGTTTCGAAACGGGTGTTTCGAAACGGACTAGAGCGTTTCGATACGGGTCCTACGTCAGACTGCAACGACTCTTTCTACTTGAAGGGTGTTTCGAAACAGGTTCAAGTGTTTCGAAACGGAGAGCTGCAGAACTGTAGAATTGCATTTATGGTGGGAATTAAAGTCCTCAACGGCTCCAATTCAATCCCAACGGCTATAAACTCATCAAGGAGTATAAAAGGGACCTCCAAGCATCAAGATATGGTTAATGCTCATATTGTCAATCAACAAATGATCAAGAATTGTCTTAGAGCTTAAATTGTCATTTATTGTATAGACAAACACTAGTGAGCCAAAATTGTCAAATTTGCTCAAGTGTTTTAGGTTTTGGGTGAGTGCTAAATTGTGCAAACAAATACCTATTAGAGGAATTTAAGTTTGCTTATTGTTTCTCTTTGTAAAAGAGGGTTTTGATCAAGGCTTTGGGTAGAAAGCTTGATCGTGTATAAGGGTTACCTCCTTAGCCTAGAAAAGGGAACGAATCAATAGTGGATTGATTGGAAATCCTTAGTGGGGAGCTAAGGTAGTGGATGTAGACCTTGGTTAGACGGTTGAACCACTATAAATCATTGTGTCAATTATCTTTCTAGCTTCCACAACCCTTCCACCCAAAAATCCACCTCTCCACCACTTGGTGAGCAACATTGGTTGAAAGAATCGAGCTCCTCACAACTCAACAATTGCTATCAGAGCTTGGCTCAATCGAAGAGGATTCACATCCTATTGAGAAAATCCGGCAAGCTCGATCATCATTTCATCAACCGGCTCAAATGACGCAATCCATCGATAAATCGCCTTTCTTCGACGGAACTCATTATGCCCATTGCAAGACAAAGATGAAGTTCTTCATCAAATATAGAGATTACAAGCTATGGGACATAGTTGAAGACGGTCCGTTCGTGCCTCAACGAAGTAAAGTGGAGTGGAGTGCCGACGATCGCAAGAAGATGGAGCTTAATTGCAAAGCCTTGCACATTCTCTTTTGTGCATTTGGCCCATCCATCTATGAGAAGATGTCTTCTTGTGAGAGTGCCAAGGAGGTATGGGACAAGTTTGAAGTCACATACGAGGGAACCGATGAAGTCAAGGAGACCAAGATTGGGCTCCTCACCTTAGAGTATGAGAACTTCAAGATGGATCCGGAAGAGAACATCGAGAAGATGTTTTATAGGTTCTCCACAATCACAAATGGTCTCAAGGGCTATGGAGAAGCCATTTTGGAGGAGAAACTTGTCCGAAAGCTCATCTACTCACTTCCCGAGTCGTGGGACTCAAAGAGGACCGCCATCATCGAAGCAAAGAATTTGAAGACCTTGAAGCTTGATGAACTCATGGGGTCACTCCTTACTCATCAAATCATGAAGAAGAACAAAGAATATGAGAAGAAGAGGGAAGAAATTAGAGCTATGGGAGAGAAGAAGCTCAGAGGGCTTGGCATCAACACCAATGTCATGGCTCTCAAGTCCTCCACTTGCCATCATGTCTATTCAAGTGAAGAGGAGGATGAAGAAGAAGAGATAGTTCATCTTTTCAATAAGTGTGCCTCGTTCATGAAGAAAGCTTTGAGAGAGCTTGAACGAGAATCTAAGAAAAAGGAGAGGGCAAGCACTTCAAGCCATAAGAAGAAGGCATATGTGGCTACTTGGAGTGATGAGGACTCCACCGACGATGAACAAGCCAACCTTTGCCTTATGTCCATCGAAGAAGATTCAAGGGTAACTTCTAATTCATCTACTTCATGTTCTTACTCTTTTGATGAATTACAAGATGCCTACGATGATTTGGTTTTAGACTTTAAAAATCACATTTTGAAAAACAATAAATTGATTTCAAAGTTAAAAATTCAAAATGATTTGATTTCTAAAACCAAACTTGAACTTGAAGCAAAACTCTAAGAGTTTGAATTAAAATGTTTTTATTTACAAAATTTGCTTCAAAAAGTTCAAGAAGAAAAAGATTTGATTTCCAAAGAGCTTGAAAAGAAAAACAATTTAGGAAAATCAAATTTTTATGTAAGACAATCTAGTGCCCCTAGATTTGTAAAAGGAAAATGTTTTAGGAGTGATTGGGTCCCAAAAGGACTAATCACTTCAATTAAAAAGGATGACATTGAAAAATGGATTCCTAAGGGGACAAAAATTTGTGCTACTAATGTATATGGATCCAAAGCAATTTGGATACCAAAAATTACTTGATTATCTTTTGCTAGGTGTGATGGAGATGTTCAACAAGTCAAACATTGAGGGGAAGCTCTATGCACACAAGAAAGAACACTTAAAGAAGGAAGGCTTCACATCCTCCCTTGAGTTCAAGTGTGGTAAAATCTAGTTGCTTTAGTTGTTATTTGATTTATTTTTAATTATGTCAACTAGATGATCATATATGTTGGACTAACATTTTTAATGATGCTTGGAGTAAGGGGGAGCCATTTTAAAACCAAATTCATATTTTTTTCAAATTATTCCTCTATAGTTATTTTGATCTTAAAGTTTTAAATTCTTTTTGATATAACAAAAAGAGGGAGAAATGGTTTGAAAATTTTAATTTTCAAATGAATAAGGGGGAGCTTTATTTGATTTCATACCTTTAATCTCTTATTCACATTTTTAAAGTTAAAGGGGGAGAATCCCAAACAATTTTTCAAGATAGTTTTATTATATCAAAAAGGGGGAGATTGTCGAACTAATATTTTGATATAATAATTGAAAAATACTTTGGACTGATTTAAAAAGAATTCAAAACAATTTCCAAAGTCCAAACAACTTGAAACTATGTTTAGGGAATGTTTTTAAAGGTCTTACAATGTTTTCAAAGCCAAACTTCACAAAACCTTCCAGGCGTTTCGATACGGGGGATTCCAATAGCAAAAATGTTTCGATACGGGTATCAAAACGGGCCTTCCTTGGATGTGAATTTTGCCCAGCGTTTCGAAACGGGCTATGCCGTTTCGATACGCCCACGTGGCATCGACCACAACGGTCATAAACCCCAACGGCTATTTCCCAACTAACTTTTAAATGCAGGTCGTTTCGATACGGGGACATGCGTTTCGAAACGGGTGTTTCGAAACGGACTAGAGCGTTTCGATACGGGTCTTACGTCATACTACAACGACTCTTTCTACTTAAAGGATGTTTCGAAACGGGTTCGAGTGTTTTGAAACGGGGAGCTGCAGAACTGCATTTATGGTGTGAATTAAAGTCCTCAACGACTCCAATTCAATCCCAACGGCTAGTAACGGCTATAAACTCATAAAGGAGTATAAAAAGGACCTCCAAGCATCAAGATATGGTTAATGCTCATATTGTCAATCAACAAATGATCAAGAATTGTCTTAGAGCTTAAATTATCATTTATTGTATAGACAAACACTAGTGAGCCAAAATTGTCAAATTTGCTCAAGTGTTTTAGGTTTTGGGTGAGTGCTAAATTGTGCAAACAAATACCTATTAGAGGGATTTAATTTTGCTTATATTTTCTCTTTGTAAAAGAGGGTTTTGATCAAGGCTTTGGGTAGAAAGCTTGATCGTGTATAAGGGTTACCTCCTTAGCCTAGAAAAGGGGACGAATCAATAGTGGATTGATTGGAAATCCTTAGTGGGGAGCTAAGGTAGTGGATGTAGACCTTGGTTAGAAGGTTGAACCACTATAAATCATTGTGTCAATTATCTTTTTAGCTTCCACAACCCTTCCACCCAAAAATCCACATCTCCACCACTTAGTGAGCAACATCGGTTGAAAGAATCGAGCTCCTCAAACCTCAACACACATAACAATTCAATGCAAATGTTCAAGTACATACAAGGGTTTACTAGTAACTACCCTCCAACCTTACACCAATATGCAGTCCCCTAGAACTGCATCCATAAGGACTTACCCTAGGCCCGATGGGCATAGGTGCCACCTAAGGGGCTGCCTTAGGTTCATAAGGATTTACCCATGCTAAAGCATCGGCACCTACCCAAGGGGAAACCTTGAGTCCGTAAGGATTTACCAGCTGGATCAGGGCTGCACCTACAGAAACTTCATAAAATAACCCAACAGTATACCACATATAGTAATTGGTGTCCAGATTCCATACATGAGTAACAGAATACATGTGATAGACATATCCTATTCAGAGTATCAGAAACAAAAGTTCATGCTCTTTAGACACATATATGGGCATACCATTGAATAAACGATATCATCATTCATCATGCAAACAGAGTGTACCATCATAGGTCAAGCTAACAGATTATATTATTACTTACATCAGGCAGACATACAATATTATCGCAGATCAAGTAACACATAGAACAGTCATATACTAAGTATACAGATCAGGCGGACTTACGAGTAGGCAGAAAATGTTATCATATGTCCAGTTCATCATTTTATCAAACATATCGTCGTTCATAATTAAATCATTAGATTGTTTAGTAACATGTAATAGCCATATAACACATTCAAATGAGTGTAGCACACATGGAACACACTAGGTGTGACAGATCATTTCTTGGAGATACTTGGCATTTATGGAATGGGACACATTAAACTTTTAACAATTAGAACGGATTTCTAAAACGAGACCCCTATAAAAAAGGGGGTTCGTATTAACGGTTTAACCCAGATATTCAGGAGGTGATACATCAAGATCTTTGTGAGTTTAGACGCATCATGAGTGATTTAGTCATTTAAGCCTACAAGGGCATTATGGTCATTTTATCACGTATGGGCATTTTGGTAATTCATACCAACGAGGCATAAACAGTCACTCAGGAAATTCTATTTGCTCATCAGGCTTCCAATCAGGCATTCAGAGATTTCTATGTCAAGATCTTACATGATATCGGATACATTCTGGGCTATTTTAATTACTCTGGCCAAAGAGAGCATTTTGGTCTTTTAACTATCAGGGGTGATTTTGTAATTTAGCCCAGAAATGATAAAATGACGATTTACAATATTCAATATTCCAAAAGTTTTTCGAGCCTCCAAACCGTTTGAACTAACATATCCCAAACTTGCAGTACTAACCAACCCTTCTAATGCATCCTACTGTAAAACCGTATATCTGAACGGTTGCTTTCATATTTCACCACAGGACTTGCCACAGAGTAGCCGAACTTATATTTTGTGCAGAAAAACTTCCAACCTTATATTAATGTCAGGAGTGATTAACATACATGAGTGTGCTTCCTAAAACTTAGGGGCACTTTATCCCTTAAAGCCTTATTAGAAATCCTAGAATTTCATCAAATGCATAACTGCCTATTTAACTCAAGAGGGCATTTTAGTCATTTTGGAAATTAGGATAAATCCACCATTTTGTCAAAGTTTACTATTTAGCACCTTCATCGTTTACGTACTCGGTAGAGATTAAGTCGTTCTAATCCCTTCGGCCCTTACAGACGATTTACTCATTTTAGAACTTAAGGGTAAAATTGACATTCTGATTAATTAAGAATTCCGGTGCTCGAATGCACTACAGTCTTTTTGGTCATTACGATCTTTCCAATTAATTCATCCATTATTGTCGTAAGGATTAGCTCAAGAATACAACGATATTTCCAGTAAATTCACTTTCATGTGTTATACAGAGCTCGGGGGAAAATCCAAGTTTCTTTTAGTATCACACGCATTTGAATAATGATGCCGAAGTCTTTTCCAATAGAACATACATCTTAGGTAGGGTAATTTTTCAATCAGGTCGAATGTAGATTTCGGGTCACTTCCTTTATTAGGGGCAGTTTAGTCATTCTTATACCTCAAGGGCATTTCTGTAATCTCATATCCAATATCTTTTACTCCATATTATGGGCATTGAATCTTAGACACCATTGATCGAGTTGCGAATTTAACTTTCGATACTTCTGGTCTATTAGTATTCTTATTCGAATATTTTGGTTTTTATAATTTCCATACTTATTTCTCGTATCTGATTCGGCTTAAGCAGAGTTTACAAAACACTCCATCATAAGCATGAATGCGTTAACCGGATATCAACATGTACTTAAAGCATACAAAGGGTAGTATTGTATTACCTTTAATACTTGCTACATCAGTCAACCATGATACTCTGTTCGATCACTTTCAAACCCGAATACGACGTCCTCAACATCTCGAATACAAGAAACTGCGAATACCTAGTGATACCAAATCGCTGGACGATCGTCGGAACGGTCGCCGGAAGCCCCCAAAATGCCAAGGGACGACCGGAGAGTGACGTAGCTCCGAAGAGGTCCTTATCGGAGTCAGACGGACAAACAACCGACTAGGTTTTGCACAGCTCGACGCATAGAGTTCGACGGCTACACTCACATCTCGAACGGACGGTTGTACCGATCGGAGATAGCGGAAAACATAGGCGACGGTTTGGGCTTCTTGCCGAAGCTTCAAACGGAAATTGTCGGCGAAAGGCGGCTCGATTACGCGCGTGGTGGTCAAGGCTCTGATCGTGGCGACGTGATGCCTCTGGCGATGTAGACAGTGACCACCACCTCTCGACGGTGACAGAGATCAACGACAGCCGATCGGGAAGGTGAATGGTCACTTTTAAAATTCCAAGATTTCTGATATTTTACTCATATCTAGAATGTGCATTGGTTTCGGGTAGGTGAGGAGTCTCACTTTTATTCGTTATTGGATTAGACAATTAAACCATATCTTAAATAAAACCTAGAGTAAACAAAAGCCATGGATTGCCTTAGTTTAGACGGTTAAAGCTTGGGTTTACCAAGCATAGGTTACGGGTTCAAGCTTTCACAGCTATATTTACCATTTTTTTAACTTGCTTCCTTTTTTAGCCTCTACTCTTTATTTTAGGGTGTTACATTTTCTCTGCCTTTATAGCACGTCTATGTCTTATGGCACATTTCTATGGTTACTTTGCATGTTTTTGGTGTTTGTACGGTGACCCTCACGACGCTTGTTTCTGATTCGTTTTTGTCGGTGGTCACGTAGAGTTTGATCCCCTTTTAGGTTGTTTACGGATGTCATTTATAGTGAATCGTCGTTCTTGGAAATATGCGTGAAAGATGGTTACTGTCAATTTTAGAGATTTCATCTAGTTCATGTTTTGACAACTCTTTAATGACCCTTCCTACAATGGACCATAGAGATTTTCTTTAGTACAAAGAGAAAGTGTAATTTGAGTGCAGCACTACTTATCTTTTATTTTTAAATTTACTATTTTTTTCTTGTTGTTCTTTGAGGTTCTAAAACTTTTTAAACTATGTTATGTTTTTATTTTTGTTTATTAATAAAGCTGCATAGTTATTGTGTAAAAAAAATCTTAGCAATTAATGCCTCCAAGGAAAAGTCCATATACCAAACAAAACACCAAGGGAAAATACTGTTCATAATTCAGGCTAAAATTTTTCCTGGATGGACATACAAACCATATTAATTTTGTAGCTTACGATGATTGATGAAGATTTTATATGTACAAGGGACTTGCCAACAATGCTCATAATTTATGGAGTTTCAAGCAATGGGGAAATGGTTACCACAAAGCTGGAGAAACACAAGTTGCTCAAGTCTTTTGTCTTGTCAGGAAATGCAATCACCTGACCCTATCTGATTCATCTTCTACTTTTGCAGTACAAGCATTTCCAATTCTTATCTGTTCTTCATTATGATCACTCAGTTCAGATTTTTTTTTTCAATCCATAAATACGATTTTATTTAAAAATAATGTTACATAAAATAAACACCTTAAGATCATTCAGATAGATACCTTGTCAAAACAACAGCTCGAAGGCCACTCTAAAAAACGAGAAAAAGACCTCAAATAAAACATGTCAAAATTAACATTGTTCACTTTGTAATTATTAGGTTTAAAAGTGTTGAAGACCTTGAACTTTTGAAAAAATTAATTAAGTTTATAATTTTTTACCTAATTAAGTTCGGGTATTCTAAAATTTCATAAATTCATCTATTTGACCAACGTTGATTGTTAAATCTAATAATTTTTTATCAATTGGTGCAATGTGTGTTTTACAGTGTTGTCACTATACCTGTATAGTGTACCCTCTCTTATCTTATTTAAAAAATTCTTTAAAAATTTTAAAAAACTTATAAAATTATAAAAATAGTTTTCTAAAAATATGTAAATGTCATACGACAGAACTGTAGTGTGTCACGTGACAATAATATTTCAAGAAAAAGATCATCAAAAATTGATGATCAAAATTGACCAAATGGTTTAATTGATTTAATTTATTAGTACGAGACTTAATTGATTGCAAAAAAATCGTTCATAGACTTAATTGATTTTTTAAAAAATTCAAAATTGTTGTAAATAAAATAAAGAAGAACAAGAATAAGAACGAAGAACAAAGAGATGAGAGAAAGAGGAAGATTTGTATTATTCATAATATTGACATTAGTATTGAAAGCTTTAATCAATTCATATATTTATAAGCATAAGAAGTACATATTACATTGAACTCTAATTAATGGAGATAATATTCTTAATGATAAAGTTAATCAATTTCCTTAGTTAAAGTTCTAATCATGATAGACATCCACGTAAATAAATATTCATAACAAAAATATTTTTATTGTTTATCAAATTAAAATTCAATTCAAAATAATAGAAAAAGAAAAAATACATCAAAATAATAATACGATTCAACTTTTTTTTGAATATGCTGATGTGATGTAAGGGTATCATCTGTTCAAATTTTTTTAGTCTTTTTTTTTAAAAAGGCACACACAGCATGACAACACTGGTGCTCGAACCTGGGTTACCAAGATGATTAACATCATCTTTTACCACTAGAACACAAAGGGTTGAGCTAATATGATTCAACTTTAGTGTCAAACTCAAAAAAAGGCCCTTACTAAAACCGAAAATCACATAAAAAAAAAAGAGAGTCAATCATTGAATTTGTACCGGTGGTCTATAGAGATTAGTTACTTGGGAAACAAAGTACCATATTTTATTTATTTATTTATTTATTTATAGACAAAATATACCATAACGCACAACAAACAAGTTAAGTGCATTATGATTGTACCTATGGTCAATAGAGATTAGTTATGTAGTATTATTTCCCTGTTATTTATGAAAAAAAAATATTAGATGAATCTGACTCACTAAATTATTTATAGTCTCATCTAATAATATTTTTTAGAATGAGTCTACCATGTGTAACGAATATTGATGAACACCACTAACGATGAACACCGATGAACACCATTAAATTTTTGTTTTAAATTTTAAAAATTTAAAGGACTAAAATTATAATTAAAATTATCTCTTTAAAAATAAAAATAAAAATCAAATTTAATAATTACTTTATAATATTTTTTTAATAAGTTAGAATCAAATATACTCAATTCTCCTAAACCCTAACAAAATGAATCTCTTAAAAAAAATAAAAATCAGTTTATAATTTTTAATAGATTAGAGTCAAATATACTCAATTCTCATATTATTGATTCTAATCTATTAAAAAATTATAAACTGATTTCTATTTTTTTTAGATATTGATTTTATTAGTGTTTAGGAGAATTGGGTATATTTGATTCTAACCTATTAAAAATATTATAAAGTAACTATTAAATTTGATTTTTATTTTTAAGAGATAATTTTAATTATAATTTTAGTCCTTTAAATTTTTAAAATTTAAAAAAAAAATAATGATGTTCATCGGTCTTCATCGTTAGTGATGTTCATCGGTCTTCATCGTTAGTGGTGTTCATCAATGTTCGTCGCCCGTTGTAAAATTTTCTTATTTTTTATTTTATTTTTTTAAGGTGAATCTTCATTTTTTTTTACATATAATTAAAATTGTGAGTAATTAGTTAGAAGTTACACTAAAATAAAAAAATATTAAATTAACTTATTTGCACCAACATAATTCTAACTCCTAAATCATACCAAGTTGTTTATTAATTATATTGTGGTAGTACCATAAATAATTGTTTAAGCCTAAACCAACTTAAAATATGAAATTCAAATTTTATCAAAATCAATCAACTCATATTTATAAATGATTAATTTAAATCCGATTAGACCCACTTATATTAGTTTTATATTTAAAAGAAATAAATCAATTTATATAGTGTAAGTGGATCTTAACATGCATATATAGGATCGTGATCTACTGTGTAAAACTCACAAAATTTTACACCAATTTAAAATCATTGGATGTGTGTGAATTAATGCATGAGATTGAACTATTCTCTCTTTTTCCCTTAAAAATCTTCACATTTCTAACTTTTAATCTCAACCATTAATTTATCTCATTCAATGTCTAAAAAATGTAAAAATGCGTTTAGTTCTACACTGATTTTGGATCATTGGATGAATGTAAATTGATGGTTGGAATTAAAAGTTAAAAATTAGAAGATTTTTTTAGGGAAAAAAGAGAATTGGATAATCTTAACCATAAAATTACACTCATCTAATGATTCAAAACCAGTGTAAAACGTTTTAGTTTTTACACTGTGTAAGTGGATCCTAACTCGTATATATATATACGAGGATGAGTCTGCCACGCTCGACGAGCACCGATGAACACCATTAATTCAATTTATAAAGATTAAAAATCTAAAGGACTCACCATATAATTATAAATTATTTAAAAATCAAAAGGTAAATTAATTAAAATATATTATTTTATTTTTAATTTTCTTTTAATCATAGATCAAAATACCTATCTACTCCTAAAATACTAAATCCTAATTTTTGTTCATTTTAAATTTAAGCCGTCACCACCGTTATTGCTGTCTTTGCCGCCGCTGCCCAGTGTTCGATTGTGGAATTGACTTCCATACCATTATAGTGGCAGATATATGCGGTGACTTGAAAATTGCTATAGTTCCACTAACCAACTTGAAAATTGCAATTCTCAGGGTGATGACCAGAGACACAATAGCCAGAGCAACTGATAGTGCGGACGAAAATCTTAAGAAACCTTAATTCTGGTGACTGACGATAGCGGCGACAAAGGCGGCGGCGACTTAAATTTTAAATGAACAAAAATTAGGGTTTATAATTTAGGGGTAGATAGATATTTTGATTTATGTTTAAAAGAAAATTAAAAATAAAATAATATATGTTAAAGTACGCGTATGATCAGTGAACTTTGATAAAACAAAAACAAAATTGTAGCCAAACTTTTAAAAATCACAAAATGGCAATTAAACATTATGTTTTATAACAAAATTGTAACTAGACGTTAAATCCTGTTAAGTGTATGTTATTAAATTTGGTACAATAACACATTTAGTCATTCATATTTATACATTCAATCCATTTAGTCCTAATTCGAAACAATTCACTAAATTTAACCCTTGATATTTACGCATTCTTTCAATTTGATCCTTAAAGAAAAATTCCAAAGTATGATAACATGATAAATAATTACAATTAATTTTTTATAGGAACTCGAAAACTCGACTCAAATAAAAAAAATTTAAATAAAGTTTGAGTTGTAAAATATGACGCGTCAACTCGAATAACTCGAATTTTTTTGACTCGACTCGATCGAACGTTCACCTCTATCTTAAGATATGACGCGTCAACTCGAATAACTCGAAATATTCGACTATTTTAAATCATTTTTCTTTTAAATTGAATATTTTTAAAATAGAATATTTAATAATTTCATATTTAAATCACATCGATTATTTAATAAAAACTTTAAACATTTGATTTAATTTAAAAATATTTGATTTAAAATAAAAAAATTGATTTAAAATATTCGAATGTTTAATTAAATTTTTATAGGAACTCGAAAACTCGACTCGAATCGAAAAAATTTCAAATAAAGTTTGAGTTGTAAAATATGACGCGTCAACTCGAATAACTCGAAATGTTTTGACTCAACTCGATCGAGCGCTCACCTCTATCTTAAGATATGACGCGTCAACTCGAATAACTCGAAATATTCGAATATTTTAAATCATTTTTCTTTTAAATCACATCAAATATTTAATAACTACTTTAAATATTAGATTTAATTTAAAATATTCAATTTACAAGAAAAAAATGATTTAAAATTTTCAAACATTTAAAGTAGTTATTAAATATTTGAATATTTAAAAGAAAAATATTTAAAGTAGTTATTAAATATTTGAATATTTTAAATCGTTTTTTTTAAACGAATATTTTTAAATTAAATTGAATATTTAAAGTAGTTATTAAATATTCGATGTGATTTAAATATGAAAATATTAAATATTCTATTTTAAAAAATAGTCGATTTAAAAGAAGAAAAAAATGATTTAAAATATTCGAATATTTCGAGTTATTCGAGTCATATCTTAAGATAGAGATGAGCGTTTGATAGAGTCGAGTCAAATAATTTCGAGTTATTCGAGTTGAAGCGTCATATTTTACATTAGATGCGGCAGTTCATTTTAATTGCTTATGTGAATTTGAGGCGGCGAGCTTGGAGTGGATTTTACGGAAGGAGAGGTTAAGGAGGTGATTTGGATGAGTGACGGAGCTAAAGCGCCAGGTCCGGACGGCTTCACATTCGAGTTTTATCGAAAGGGGTGGTCATTTCTCAAACATGACGTGCTCAAGTTCATTCACAATTTCCAGGTATCGTATAACTTACCGAAGGGTGTGAAATCTACTTTTGTGGTTTTAATTTCGAAGAAGGCTGATCCAAGAGAGGTAGGGGACTATCGACCAATTTGTTTGATCAACTCTTTGTACAAAATATTGGCCAAATGTATGGCGAAACAATTACAAGATGTGCTACCGAAGTTAATTAGTGATGTACAATCAGCGTTTGTCCGCGGGCGACAAATATTAGATGGAATTTTGCTTGCGAATGAAACAATACACTCGCTACAGAGGAAGCAATTTGGCGATGGGGGGTTAATCCTAAAACTGGACTTTGTCAAGGCCTATGATTGCATCAAGTGGGATTGCTTAGAACTAGTAATGAAGCGGATGGGATTTGGGGCAGTATGGTGTGCATGGATTCGTGAATGTATTAGTACAGCGAGGCTGTCCGTGCTTGTCAATGGGTCGCCGACGAAGGAATTTGCGATGCAACGTGGGTTGAGGCAGGGGGATCCATTGTCGCCCTTGCTTTTTGTGATAGTGGCCAAAATGTTGTATCACTTTTTGAGGAATGCCAAGGAATTGGAGGTGATTCGGGGGTGAAGGTGGCGAATGGGTGTGAGGTGTCACACTTGCAGTTCACGGACGATATTGTGTTGTTTTTTCAAGTAGAGGTAATGTAACACCCGGGTTTAGGGGTTAGGTGAAAATAATATTTTAATATTATTTTGGGCTCGGTTTTATAATTAAAATGATTATAAAATAATTCCGGGTTTTCGTTTTCAAATTTACTAATTAGAGTTAACAATATTTTGAAATTTAATCTCAAATAGCCATAGTTGGTGTGCCCTTGTGAATACCCCATTTCATTAAGGGCAAGGTAGTCTTTTGAGCCCTAAAATAAGTCACATGTGAAATAAAACACCTATTCTCTACTATTCATCTTCTCCTTCAAAATACACCAACAGGAACAAGAGCTCTCTACCCAAATCTACTATTCTATCTTATTCCTCATCCATTTCAACTCCAAATCGAAAGGTAAGGACGTTTTTGACTTCCCCTCATCTTTCCCTTCATAAAAGTACCTTTCATTTTAGTTTCCATTGAAGTTTTAGAAAATGTCATTTTTGAATATTTTGATTAAAAATGATATTTTTAAGTTGTTAAGTAAAGTATTTTGATTTAATATACTTAGTTATGGTATAAGGAAGTCAAATGGTATATCATATATGAATTTCAAGTGGTTTTGGGAATTTTCGGAATTGGGCTTTGAGAGGGTTTTTGGAGGGTTTTAAAGTGGGATTTGGGGCTGTTTAATGTTGGATTTTGGGGGTTGTAGGTAGTATGATATATGAGGATCATTTTGGGTGTAATTGATGCTTGATTAGGTGTTTGAAATGAGAGAATTCAGTGGGTGTTAAGGGCTGCTCGAAAATTCTGTTTTTGGGGTTGATTTTGAGTGTTGGATGCTTGGTAATGTTAATCCGGGTTAGTTTCGATGATAAAATATTGATTGTGGATGTTTTGTTTGTGTTTGGGACTGGTTAGAATCAAGTTTGGGCATCGGTGAAGCATCGGAAGTGAATCCGAAAAGTTGAAGGTTGTTGCTTGCTTGGTCGTTGAGCTTGGGTGTTTAGGTGAGTGGTTAATTTCTTTAAATGATTTTAAAATAGTTGGTTCGAGTATATGGACTAGGTTGGGCTTGGTAGACCCACCTAGAGTTAGGATTAGGGTGGTAGCCTAATCCTAAGCTTGATCTAGAGCCTTGGATGAACTCACTATATGTTGTGTATGTCTCGTATGAAATGTGGTATGAATGCTTGTGTATATTGTATTATACATGTGGGTTGAGATATGACTTATGGTGCTTGAGACATGCATGATGATGGTTGTTGGTGAGTACGTGCTAAGCACGAGATTGGTTGAAATGAGTAATGTGAAGTGAGTAAATATTGGCACTAGTTTACTTGAATACAAATGATCGATCATTAGGATGTTAGTGTGTACACATGAGTCTAAAGTTGCGCGTGGCCTTGGTGGCGTTGAGTCACCAAGGAGGAGTACGGGTTCGCCCGGAATTGTATTTAAATGTAGTCGGTGATGAGTGGAATCCCATCGACGGGGCGTGAGGATGAGTGAAATCCCCTCCGCGAGACCGGTGATGAGTGAAATCCCACCGTGAGGTAATGTGGTTGTTGGATGTGAGTTCCAACATGTCTATCCGCGTATTCGGGTCTTAGCTAGGTGCCAATGTTGTTTGATGTGTACATCAATATGTTGAGGTTTATGATCATTGATAAGATGCTTGAATGTGATTACATGTAATGTGGAGTTAAGCTTATGATCATGACATTTATAATGTACGTTGCTCATGCATTTTATTCTCATGACTCTTGTGAATCCTTGGTATGTTGGTGAAATGCCTTGGCTAGATCGTGCTCGGACCCTGCAATGTTGAGGTTTGATTTTAGAGCTTACCCTCACTAAGCATCCTTGCTTACGCTCTCTTTGTTCAACATTACAGATCCTTAGTTCGTGGGTTGCTCGGGCAAGTGGAGGGCCTCCAAGTGTGGTTTTTGGCTTGAGTTCATCAAGTATGGATTTTAATGTTAGACATGTAATAGTTTGAGCAATGGGACATGTATGGTTTTGTTGGATAGTTGTTGGTTGCTAGGAGCATGTTTAGACTCCTTGATGCCTTGCTTGTGTATGGTTTGTGTTGCCATGATGAATGTTAACTCATGCCTAAATTGCTCTTTTGAATGTTAGTTAAATGCCTTAGAGGCTATCTTTATGTTTGAATGATGATTGAATGATTGCATGTTTGTGGGGTATTGCCTTAGTGTTAGACTTGTCTAAATCTTGTTGAAGCATGCTAGTATTGTTGGTATGCCTTGAGTTTAATTTGTATGGTGTTGTGAGGTGTTTTGGAGGTGTTTTGGGGCACCCTTGTGCCTTATAACAGCCAAACGAGTCTGCAGTCAGGGGGCGTTTCGGAACGGGTCCCCCTGTTCCGGAACGGACCCTTTGCAAATGGCCTGCCGTTTCGAAACGGATGAGGGTCGTTTCGGAACATTTTTGCTACTGGAATTTTGAGAAATTGACGAGATGAAGGCGTTCCGAAACGGGCCTTTGATGTTTCGAAACGGTCAAATCTCGTTGACCACGAGATATTGACCGTCAAGGTCGTTCCGATACGGGTCACCCCTGTTTCGGAACGGTCACCTTATGGTTGACCCTGGCCCGTTGACTAAGTCAAGGCGTTTCGGAACACCCTAAGGGCGTTTCGAAACGGCCTGCTGTAAAAGACTAAAATGAGCTGTTTAGTGTTTGGTTGGTCGATGTACGTTGTAAATGTTTGTATTCCCGCTGCTGTGCCTTATGTAGGATTAATTTATGCATATAGACAAGATAAAACAAAAAGAAAATTTTAGGGTCGTTAACCGAGGGGAAACCTTAACGGGTTTCACTTCGGTTTTCCCCGTGTGGCCCACTCGGACCGGTCATCCGACCAGACCGGGACGAGGGGGTTACAGGTAAGTGTTGCTCGGAACCTGAAATGTATTTTGACATGTTTCGAATATGCATCTGGGCTGGAAATTAATTATGCAAAATCAAAATTATATGGGGTTGGTGTGGAGGAGAATGCATTGAGTAATGTTGCTAGTATCCTAGGTTGTGATTGTGCCGAATTACCAATAACTTATTTGGGATTGCCGTTGGGAGTGAATCCGATGAGTCTACAAATGTGGGAACCATTAATTCAACGATTCAGGAAGTGTCTAACGGGCTGGAAACGTGATGCACTGTCACTGGCCGGTAGATTATTGTTGCTTAATTCTGTTTTGTCGGCGTTGCCGTTGTACTACATGGGACTGTTCTTAGTGTCGCGCAGTGTAATTACAAAGATTGATAGGATTAGACGCTGATTTCTTTGGATAGGCTCGGATACAAAATTGAAGATGAGCAGGGTGAATTGGTCCATCGCTTGTCGGCCTAGACGTTTTGGGGAGCTGGGCGTGGTGGATTTACGTGCGCGGAACTTAGCGTTATTAGCTAAATGGCGATGGAGGTATGCCATGTCGGAGGATTCTTTGTGGCGACAAATAATTGAAGCTAAATATGGGTGTAATGCAGCACGTTGGAAACCAAACTCAGTAGGTGTAAGGCATATGTCGAGGGTATGGAAACAAATTATTGAAGTACAAGATGCGGTGGAAGTGGGGCATTTCATGGGACCATCGATGTTTCGGTGGAAGCTAGGGGCAGGGGACCAAAATTTATTTTGGCAAGATGTGTGGTGTGTCGAGGAGACATTGGAGATGATGTTTCCGAGATTGTTTCGATTGGCGATTGACAAAAGGGCGATGGTTAGGGACTATGCGATTGAGGGGAGTTTCGAGCATGATGAATGGTCTACTTTTTTTTGGCTGAAATTTGAGGTCGTTTGAGGTGGTGCAGGTATCCGGATTAAGGAATTGCGTGTGGGGGTACTGGATTTGTCATGCGTTTGTGGATCGATTAATTTGGATGCCATCACATACAGGGGAGTTTTCGGTTGATGTTTTGTATAGGTTGATGCAGTCGTTTGGTCTTGAGGCGAGGGCGGAGTTAGCAGCGATTTGGAAGTTGCCTATACCGCCAAAGGTAATTGTCATTTTGTGATTTTTGAAAGTTTGGTTACTATTTTTTTTACCAAAGTTCAGTGACCGTCTGTGTACTTTACCTAATAATATATTTTAATTAATTTTTAAATAATTTATAATTATATGGTGAGTCTTTTAAATTTTTAATCTTTATAAATTGAATTAATGATGCTCATCGGTTCTCGTCCTTAATAGTGCTCATCGGTGCTCGTCGAACGTGGCAGAATTTTCATATATATGATCCTCTTACACCATGTAAAACTTTTAGGTTATACAATTTTTTAGACAGTTATGAAGATAAATGAATAGTTGAGATTTACAGTAAAAATGAGAAGATTTTTAAGGAAAAAATAAAGAAATAATTTCAGTCATTCATTTAATCTCATCTAACTGTCCAAAAGCAGAGTTTTATATGATGAAAGTGGATACTAACCATATAGATTCATAAATTTTAGGTACCAATGAAATTGTACCATGTCATCAAATTTTAATGATATAAAAATATTATTAAGCGTCGTACTTATAAAAAATCTCTCTCTAACTTAATTTAAGTTTAATTAAATTATTTAATGAACGTGGAAACTCTCTAGGCTTTATTGGGGGAGGGGGAATCTCTTAGTTCGCACATTCCATTGATGAAAATGTTCAAGATTTTAAAACATCAAATCTCTAAAAGAAATTTAATTAAAAGGAAAAATATATTTTAAAAATAACACATTAAACCAAAAAAAAATTATAAACAATAGACGCTTGAGAATAGCTTTATTGATGGATATAAATTATCTTCTCCTTTTCGGTGCCCCTATTTATACCTCAACACTAAAAAATAATATAAAATTAAATTTTAATCTTTAACCTTAAATTTTAAATTTTAAACTCTAAACCATATACCCAAAAATACACTCTACCATAAATTTTCTAAACCCTAACCTAAAACCCTAAACTCTAAACCTAATTTTGAGTGTGAGGCATAAGTAGGAGCACCGAAAAGGGACATAAAATTTACATCCTCAATTGACATTGTCATTGGTACAATATACAAAATGGCGTGAGATTTAATATACTTAAACGCTTAATATCTCTTATTTATGGGTGAAGAAAGGTCATGATAGTATAGCGCTATAGGTATTGTACATTAAATGTTAAGAATATTGATAAAAGCCGCTAATTTTATCAAAAGGAAGAAATATCAACAATTACAATAAAGGTTTACAACTATAAGTGTAAACTGAATATTTAATTAGGACATTTTCCTATAACCATTAAAAACAAAAATTAGCCACCCGAGATCATACAAGGACTATACAAATACAATAAAAAGGTTAAAAACTCAATCAAAAAAAGATAACATCCTCAGAAATTGATGATTGAAAGATAAAGCAATCAACACTAACATTAAAAAAATACATATAACCATTATAGTTCGTTAATAAAATAGTCGTTACCGCAACTAAATATTTTATTTCATGGTCTTTCCAAAATAAAAGGAAAAGTACCATACATTAATTTTAATTATAATATATAAAAGTTTTTTTTTATCTCGATGTAATTAAATATTTCCTTCGTAGACCGCTAAATTCTTGATTTTAATAATCAGCAATTAAATGTTAACAATATTAACTATATAAAAATTAATAATATATTTTTTAAATAGCCTTAAGGTGATTATAAGGTAATATATCTTCATGTTTTTTAAAGCCTTTGTATAAGATAATATATCTTCATATTTTTAAAGCCTTTGTTAAGACCACACACACCTTACAAACAAAACTACTCGAACCCGAACCTCTTAAAATAAACATCATCATCTGTTACATTGAAACCAGGGACGAAGCCAGGATTTAGAGTGCGGGGGCAAAACATAAATTTTGAAAGGTGTGAGGGGGCAAATTCACAATTATCTCATATTTAAAAAATATATATAAGGAATCAAAAGGTAAAAAAGAAATTCCCCTTACCGGGAGGCCACAGCCCGTCCCATAAGAGCTAAAGCTCCGTCACTTACTGAAACTGTTTGTTAGATTCAGTTAATTACATATTCACCTTTAAAAGAATGTTTACCAACATAATCTGATTTTTTTTCATACTCTATAAATCTCACGTTGAGTCGTTGACTAATTGTACGAAGAAGAAAATAACTTTTAAATCATGCAATGCGATGTAATGATAAAATTTTGAAAGACCTAACTTAAAACTAAAGAAAGAGAGAAAAAATAGCGTTTTTCAATAATAATAATAATAATAATAATAATAATAAGAAGAAGAAGAAGAAGAAGAAGAAGAAGAAGAAGAAGAAGAAGAAGAAGAAGAAGAAGAAGGCACATTAATTGTATTCCAATTGAAGTAGTTAACGAAAAATCATTAGTTAATCAAATTAAGATTACTACTTCGGTATAGTACTTATTTTAGTAAGCATATTATGAATGCACGGCTTTATTTATACGACGTGGGTCATCTCGAATAATGATCGGATACAATCCAATAAAATTTTCAAATGATATATTAAGTTATAATACTACACAACTATTTATATTTTTTCAAAGAATTAATCAAAAGTTAAATTAAAATTGTTACACGTAATTTTTTCCGTCTTCGCACGACTTCGGGATGGATACAAATTCTCTATCTCTTTTCGGTGCCTTTATATATGTTTCCACACTTAAAATTAGGTTTAGGGTTTAAGGTTAAGGTATATGGTTAGGGTTTACAGAATTTAGGATAAAGTATATATATTTAAGGTATATGGTGTAGGGTTTAGGATTTAAAATTTAGGATTAAGGCTTGAAATTTATTTTTTAGTACTTTTTAATGTTGGGGCATATATAACGACACCAAAAAGGAGCAGAGAATTTTTATCCCTCCAGAATACCCACTCAACACCTTCATATTTAGTAAACTCCAAAGATAGTTCACAGATCACAACACAACTCTTTCGGAGATGAGTTATTCTGGAGACTAATATCACCGGAGTTCTCAGGTTGTCCTCAGTGGCGAGGCCAGTCTTGCTATGTAATGGGGTCATGCGATATGGTGTAAGAAATTTTCATACTAATATAATATGTATTGTTGACCTAATATCCCAACAAATTAAATAAGGTCAATTCTAATATTTTCTATGAAAAAATTTAATATTTTTGTATAGTGGGTACTTTTTAGTGGGGTTAATTACACCCTTAACTTTGCATATACAAAAGGAAAATGGATTTGTATTCATATGCATGAGAAATATATAGGAACAAGAATAAACTTGGATTAAAAATCAAAATAGATTTCTTTAGAGTAATAAATCTCTTCAAATTACAATACTGGTAGAGTGAGAATCGTAATAAATGCAAAGAAAAAGCATCTTTTATCCAGTAACGAAGGACTGAACCAAGATTTCGAGATGGATTCCACCCATTGTTGTCTTGAGAATAGACGATGTTAGGCGTTATTGTAATCACACTCACGCGACCGAAATACAAAGCCTAAATGTCCGTAGGTTGAGTCTATCTCTGCCATAGGCTGTCATAAAGCTTAGCCTCCTCCAATCGCCAACAATACTAATAGACTATAAATACACACGCCTCAATGAGAGAGGTAAGGCTGGGAACAGACATGGTATGTCTAGAGACAAGGTCAAATTAAGAGGGTTGTACCCTTCTCTTTCATTTTTCATCTTCTTCACTCTAATTACTGTATTGTCTGCGACTCTCTACCACAAATTTATAAAGGTGAACTGCTTAAAATTGCCATCAACCATCGTGTTCTTCATGTCCACCCCTTGTTTAATGCCTAACAAAAACAAATTTTGTATTGAGAATTCATACACATGATATTTGTTCATGGTTGGAACTTGAACATGAAACATTAAAAATACTAAAACCTCAAGTTTATCATTAAATTTGAATCTTAATAATTTGAATCTATTGAATGGTAACAGAATACCCTATCCTACGTGTAAATATTAGCTTAGCTGTAGTATTAGCTTAGTTGTATTTTTTTGGTTTTAAGTCTTGATTACTATATAATCAAGTCATTAGTGTATTTTGAATATACTAAAAGAAAACGGTGTGTTTTATATTGTAATAGTAAAGTAAATAAAGTCTCTATGTTTCTTTTCTTTTCTCCAAGACTCGAACGTTTTTCCCCAAATCTGAAAACACCAAAACACCAGAAATCAAGGCTTCAATATGGTATCAGTTGAAATGGAATCCTCCGATACGCGTTCTTCTGCCTCCGCCTCTTCTCATTTCCGAAACCTTGACCCTTCTGATGAGTTTTACATACACCCTAACGAAAATCCCGCATTAGTTCTCACTTCCGTTCTTCTCACCGGAGGGAATTATTATTCTTGGGCTCGTTACATGCGCATGACCTTAATCTCCAAGAACAAATTCCAGTTTGTTAATGGTGCGTTGAAGGAGCCTCGTGAAGAAGATGCCAGTTACTTTGCATGGATGAAGTGCAACAACTTGATTCTCTCATGGCTTCAGAGGGCAATTAGTTCTGAAATTGCGCAGTTCGTGTTGTGGTTTGATACGGCTTATGAGCTTTGGGCAGACCTTCGCAATCGCTTCAGTCAAGGAGACCTCATGAGAGTTTCAGACCTTCAGCAAGAATTCTTTTCTTTAACCTAAGGTATTAACTCTGTTACCACCTTCTACACTCAATTAAAAGTGGTCTGGGATGAACTGTGTATGTTACGACCATTGTCCTCTTGTTCTTGTGATGCTTCTAAGTTTCGAAAATAGGATTTTGCCATTAGGTTTCTTAGAGGCCTTAACGAATCTTTTGATGTACCAAAATCTCAAATTCTTATGATAAAACCCTTTCATGAGATTCATGAAATCTTTTCAATAATTGTCCAACATGAAAGATCTATTCATGTTGTACCTTGTGAATCTAATATTCTTGTTGTTGATAGAAACGTTAATAAATTTCAAAAGAAACCTTTCGCTTCTAATAATGTTTCTCGTAGGTCTCTATGTACCTTTTGTGGCATTCTTGGGCACACTGTTGATAAGTGCTACAAGAAACACGAGTATCCTCCTGGTTATAGGTCTAGGCCTTCTGTTATTAGGGCAAATCTTGTAGGACATTCTACTGCTGAAAATTTGTCTGTGAATGATTTCTTGGTAAAAAATGATGTTAAGTCTGAAGGTCTTCCTACTTCCTTCACTAAAGAGCAATACAAGGGCCTTATTTCTTTGCTTCAAGAAAAGAGTCTTTCTGTTCAGAATTCAGCATCTCAGTCTACTGTGAATGCCCTTTCTTTTAATTTTGTTTCTGCAACAGTCCCTAATGATGAATCAGGTATGGTTCTAACTTGTTCTATTTCTCCTACATCTGTCAGCACTTCCTGGATCATTGATTCAGGTGCTACAAATCATATTTCTAATGATATGTCCATCTTTAGTCATTATTCTGATGTTCATAATAAGTATGTCAAACTGCCAAATGGCAATCTAGTTCAAGTTTTGCACATTGGTAATATCCGTCTTGCAAATGGATTATTTTTGCACAATGTTTTACACATTCCATTCTTTGGATACAATCTAATATCCGTTAGCAAGTTGACCTTGTATTCTAATATTTCTGTTACCTTTTCTAATAATAAATGCTTTTTACAGGATGTCTCTTCACTGAGAATGATTGGTATAACTAGCATCCAAAAAGGCCTTTATCAGCTTGTTGATACTGCTCCTACTGGTTCTTCTAATTCCTTTATTAATTCTATTTTTTCTAATGTGTCTCTGTATACTTGGCATGCTAGATTAGGACACCCATCTAACAAAAGAATGATTTTCTTTTCAAAATTAAATAAAGCTATACCATCTGGACACATTTCTCAGTGTGATGTTTGTCACTTTGCCAAACATAAACGTCTACCTTTCCCTATTATTAGTTCTTTTTCTGTTTCCTGTTTTGATATTGTTCATTTGGATGTGTGTGGACCTTTTTCTGTCAAGAGTCTATATGGTCACCATTACTTTTTAACTATAGTTGAAGATAAAAGCAGATTTGTCTGGACTTTTCCCATGGTTGCAAAGTCTGAAGTCAGAAAGTTTGTAATTGATTTTTATAATTTTGTTGAAACTCAGTTTTCAAAGAAAATTAAGTGTTTTCGATCTGACAATACAAAAGAATTTGACATGGATGATTTTTTTAAAAGTAAAAGGGTAGTTCATCAAACTCCATGTGTCTATACTCCGCAACAAAATAGTGTTGTGGAGCGTAAACACCAGCATTTATTGGTTGTTGCAAGATCTTTAAGAATACATGCTTCTTTGCCTTTGACTTTTTGGATTGACTGCATTTTACATGCTTCTTTTCTTATTAACATAACTCTTACACCTGTGTTAGAAAATAAAACTCCTTATGAAATTTTCAATAATAAACTGCCTAACTTAGACAATCTTAAAATTTTTAGTTGTCTTTCTTATGCTTCATATTTACCTAAATTTATCACTAAAATGCATCCAAGGGCTATTAAATGCATCTTTCTGGACTTTCCTAGAAACATTAAAGGCTTCAAGTTATATAACTTAGAAACAAAAAATATTTTTGTCTATAGGGATGTAACTTTTAATGAAAGCATTTATCTTTTTTCCCAACTTAATTCTGATTTTGCTTTACCAAGCCATGATTTTTTACCTCTATATGATGACACTGATTTTCTTTCTTCTGAACGTGTCTTGCCTAAATCTGATGTTAAAAACAATAGTTTTCCTGATCAGATTAACTCTGCTCATAATGACCAAGTTATTACTTCTAATCATTCTGATCAACCTGGTCACATTATTCCTGACCAATATCTTATTCCTTCTAATCATTCTTTAAGAAACATTTCTGTTAGACCAAGCAGACAAGTTAAACTTCCTCAAAAATTTCAAGACTTTCAAGTAACCTTACCTAAACCTCAAACTTCTTCTCATTCTATTGCTATTGTTCTATCTTATGTTAACATTTCTTCTCAGCATCACTTACATTAATAATGTTGATATTCTAACTGCTAATCAAGAATGCTGGCAAAATGCTATGAAATAAGAAATATTAGCTTTAGAAACCAATAACACCTGGGATTTAGTGCCTTTACCTCCTAATAAGAAAATCATTGGTTGCAAATGAGTTTTTTGAACTAAGTTAAAGTCCGATGGCAGTATAGATAGGTATAAGGCTAGGTTGGTTGTTAAGGGATACACCCAACAATCAGGGGTTGATTTCTTAAATACATTTAGTCATGTTGCTAAGATGGCTATCATTAGGGTTCTTATCAGTCTTGTTGTATCTAAGAATTGATTTTTAAAACAATTGAACATAAACAATATTTTTCTCCATGATTTCTTGCATGAAGAAGTTTACATGAATATGCCCCTGATTTTAATAATGAAGCTGGTCTTGTTTGTAAATTGAACAAAAGTCTCTATGGTTTAAAGCAAGCTAGTAGACAGTGGAATAAAAAGTTGAAAATAGCTTTGCTTGAACAAGGTTTTAAACAGTCTGTTGCTGACTCAAGTTTGTTCACCAAAGGAATTAATGAAAACTTTATTGTCTTGGCTGTGTATGTTGATGATATAGTCTTAACCAGTCCAAATTTAGAGCAAATCAATTCTATTAAAACTTTTCTGCATAATACTTTTAAAATTAAGGACTTGGGAGACTTAAAATATTTCTTAGGTTTTGAAGTTGCTAGAACATCATCTAGAATAAACATTTGTCAAAGAAAATACACTCTAGAACTTCTTACTGAAACTGACTTTTTAGAATCAAAACATGTTTCTACTCCTATTGAGGTTACTAGAGGAATCAAAAGGTTGTCTAAAATTGGTGGTATTCCTTTACAGGACATTAAGTCTTATAGGAGGTTAATTGGTAAGCTTCTATATCTAACAAATACTAGGCTTGATATTGCATTTTCTGTTCAGCAACTTTCTCAATTTCTCTCTTGTCCAACTACAACTCATTTAGTTGTTGCACACATAATATTAAGATATTTAAAGGGTATCCCTGGCCAAGCTCTCTTTTTCTCTGCTGATAATGATATAAAATTACAAGCCTTCTCTAATTCTGATTGGGCATCATGCCCTGATTCTAGAAAGTTCATAACAGGATTTTACATATTTTTGGTGTCATCTCTTGTTTCTTGAAAATCGAAAAAACAACAAACTCTTTCTCGTTCTTCTAGTGAAGCTGAAAATTGTGCTATAGCTTCTACTACTTGTGAACTGCAATGGATATTTTATTTACTTCATGACTTTCATATTCCTTTTAAACTTGCAAACTTTTTCTGTGACAATTTGTCTACTATCCAGATTGCAAAAAATCTAGTTCATCACGAACGGACGAAACATATTGAGATCGACTGTCACTTAATAAGGGAGAAGATCCAGCAGGGATTGATCACGCTTTTACCAGTAGCAACTCAACATCAGCTTGCAGATTGTCTAACAAAGGCATTACCTAGTTCTTCTTTTCATTCCTTAATTTTCAAGTTGGGCGTACATAACATATACGCTCCAACTTGAGGGAGGCTAACAGAATACCCTATCCTACGTGTAAATATTAGCTTAGCTGTAATATTAGCTTAGTTGTATTTTCTTGGTTTTAAGTCTTGATTACTATATAATCAAGCCATTAGTATATTTTGAATATACTAAAAAAATTGTGCGTTTTATATTGTAATAGTAAAGTAAATAAAGTCTCCCTGTTTCTTTTTTTTTTCTCCAAGACTCAAACGTTTTTCCCTAAATCTAAAAATATCAAAACCCCAGAAATTAAAGCTTCAATAAATGGTTCTAATAATAAAAAAATAGCGTTGTTCCTCCTAGGTGACTAAAGTTCGAATAACATAGTTTGCACAGTGTGTGTATATTTTCAAAAGTCTAAGAGTAAAAATATATATTATCATCTAATCACATCAAAACATTTATTAAAAAAATCTAATTAACTTTAAATGATGTCTTAAATTACATAAAACGAAGTTAGAATTGTTTTGAATAATTATCTCATATCGAATAAATGTTATTGTACGAAGTCAAGTCACTTACGGAAAATGTTTACTGAGACCACAATCGAGGGTCAATTTTAATTTATTATTATTGCTTGGATGTAACTTGTCGCACGTGTAGGCAAATTAAAGAAGCACAATTAATTTTTTTAATAGATTTAAGGCGAATACAATACCGTATGTGTTTATAGATAATGTATACACGTCTTGTAAATATAGTAATTGAATTCAAATTTTTTAGAATAAATATTATCCACTTTTCACTGTGTTATTGGGTTTAGAAGCACAATCAAAATTGGATAGAGGAAAACGAAAGTACGAAACATATTAAATGGCAATGTCTCTATAGTCAATATTTTCATACTAGGGTTGTCTCATTGACATATTGTGCCCTATCTCTTCTCTCCAAAAATATTTATGCTTTTTATTGCTTTGTCAAATCACCCACCCCACTTATCGGGTTCGGTTCAAGTGATAAATAATTTAATATCACTTAAGTAGATTACGAGTTTGATATTTTGTGTGTGTAAAAAATTTTCATTAAAACACTCATCCACTAAAATTAAATATACGACATAAATAAATTAAATTAGAGAAGACAAAGCCTTAGAAAATTGAAAGGGCAACTAAAAAATACCCACGTCCCACTCAAAGAAATTAAAATGTGCAAGTGATGGGGAGAGGGTGGTGGAGCACTTGCACACCCTTGGCCAATTTCCCCCTCAAAATATTCAAGACAAATAAACCAAATTTTATGTTAAAATAAATTATAAATGAGTTTGGGAATTTCAGTTTTAGAAAGATTATGGAGTGAGTTTGGTAATCTTTTGTAGGGTCATTATCATATTTTACTTTGGAATTGGACCCCCTCTTTGGGGCTGGTAAAAGGGTGGATTGGTAGCTTAGGTTTCAAATCTTTTTGGATTGTTTATTAGATTTAGAGCAGACAACTAAATCTTAGGGTGGACCGACAATTTTATTGAGGAGAAAAATAGGGCATCAAATCGTAGAAAAATTCATTATCAAGATGATAGTAACTAGGGTTTTTTTGGGTATGCAAGTCAGAATGAAGGGATTGCCCATCTTGCAATCGATGTTAGGTTTTATGGTTGCTGCTCTTAATAGTGTTATTTCTAATGTTGAAATCAGATTCTTTTATTGAAAATATAGTATATTTTTCCTTGCATCGACATTTGATGATATTGGTGATTTTTTTTGTTTCTCAAGCTTTCTATTAAATGAACTTCATTTATTAATTTTTTGCGTTATGTTTGTCCATATAAGGGATAAAAGTTGGTCATAAATTTTGAACACAAATTTTAAAATTGTTTTGTGTAAAGGTGAATAAAATTCAACTCGAAAAAACTGAATTTTTTTACTTGACTCGAGGTGAAAAAACTCAATTAGTCTTGACTCGACTCGAAAATTTATAAACTCGACTCGACTCGAAAAAAATTTAAATAAAGTTTGAGTTGTAAAACAAAAATTCGAATAACTCGAAATTTTTAGTAATTAGTGGTTTAATTTTTAAGTTCAAATCGAGTCTCTCAATTTTTTCTGATATATATACCGATATAAAAATATGAATATATATATATATATATATATATATATATATATATATATATATTCGCGGATTTTTCATGCAGTCGATATCTAACAACATCCCTAATGTTGTGTACTAAGGACTGCTCTTGATTAAGCCCTGCTTGAAAGACTCGAATGTTTCTCTTCCTTCAGTCCTTTGCAACCCACAAGCTTGCAAAACAGGAGACCAAACACTCTAATATGGTTGAGGGGACTTTTACTCTTCTAAAACATATTTCCCATATTAACACCACCACTTCTTTTTTAGCTGGTTGTCCTTGAGAAGCAATGGCTCCACCTCGATTGGAGGCTCCAAGAAATGTGGGTCATCAAAAGAGCCACCACGGCTCATGGCTGCAACTGCAAGCTTATCCGCAACCGCATTTTGTTCCCGTCGAACATGGAGAATCATAATCTCCCAATCCATACGCAGAAGGTCTTTGATTAGCAAAACCAATCAAAGTTGCGGAACATGATCTGACTCCTCTAGAGAACTCAAACAACCAAGCCCCCTGCTCATCTCCTAGTACCCCTCCGATCAGTGGGGGTTCTGGACAGGCGCAATAGGAGCGATCGCACAGGCCCCCCAATATAGAGAACCTAAATTAAATTAAATTAAATATTTGTAAAAAATTATAGATTTATATATATATATATATATAATTATGTGTGTATATAAGTTAATTTTTTGTATTAAGTTTTTTTTGTAAAAAAAAAAACAACTTATATCTCTTATTGATTATAAATTAAGGGCCCCATTTTAATATATTGCACAGGACCCCTAATATCTTTGAATCGCCCCTGCCTCCGATGGCTGCCCATTGATTTTGTGGGTTAACTGCAGCATCAGCGTTTGCCTTAACCCATCCCGCATCCGGACGCTTCCAAAGCTTCCAATAAATTTGAAATGTTAGAACAATTAAATACAATTTTTTGGTAATATGTATGTCCGTCTTACAGTCCATATTTGGGATACGTGGCTGTCCCTCCCAACAATATCGTCTCCAAGGTTCGAACTCACGTCCTCTCCTTGGGAGTGTAATGTGTCTTACCAATGCACTCAACCCTTATTGGTAATTAAATACATTTTATACTACTAAATATAACATTAAATTAAAATGAATTAAAAGGATAAACTACAACGAAGGTCACTCAATTATGGGTAAGATTACATTTGGATCATCCAATTATTAAAAGTTATATTTGGGTCACTCGATTATGGTTAAGGTTACATTTGGGCCACCCAATCACTAAAGTTTGCATTTGGGTCACTCAATTATGGGTAATGTTACATTTGGGATGCCCTTCATATTTTAAAAAATATATATCAATTTGTGTATTAGATTAATTAATGATTTCAATTGAAGTACCCTTCATTTGGGTCACTCAATTATGGATAAGGTTACATTTGGAAGAAAAATGACTAAATTGATATATTTTTTAAATATGGAGGTTGGCCCAAATGTAATCTTACCCATAATTGAATGGCTCAAATGTAACATTTAATAATTGGGTGACCAAAATGTAACCTTACTCATAATATAGTGTCCCAAATATAACCTTATCCATAGTTGAGTGACCTCTATATAGTAAGTTACCCAAATTAAAATGAAATTACACTTTGTCAACCGTTATAAAAAGACAAAAATTACACTATGTTAGGAAAATATATACAAGGGTTTAGAATCCTTGTGATTATAAGTGTGTGTTTACTATACTAATAATTAAACTTTAATGTAATTATTTTTGTGATGTTCAAACACGTATTTAAAAAATCGATTGAATGAGAGTATATTCAGAACATATATCACTTGTAATCATTTCAGCTTTAAAAAAATCGATTGAATGATCTTTCTTTTCTTTTCTTTTTTTCGTCGTTGTTCTTTTTAATATTTTTTATAATGTCGATAGCGATACCATCCATTTACTAGTTTTCGACTGCTCCGTAGTTGATGATTTTTCTTATTTTTTATATTTTTATCTTATTTTTATTCTCACAAAATTTTTTTGAATTAATTATTTTTA
This sequence comes from Hibiscus tridactylites, assembly GCA_958450335.1. NCBI lineage: Eukaryota > Viridiplantae > Streptophyta > Magnoliopsida > Malvales > Malvaceae > Hibiscus > Hibiscus tridactylites. The sequence goes on along the minus strand of OY288291.1, from coordinate 56,827,425 downwards.
CATATCTTTATGCGTTTTGTTTTGCATGCCTTTGTGACACAATTTTTTTGTATGGTACATTTTTTCGAGTATATTATGACACGGTTCTCATATACTTTTGTGGTGGTTTAAAGTTCTTACAACGATAACCAAGACACACATCCTTAAACATGAAAGATTAACAAACTCGTATGATTAGATCGCCTTTTGTGATAATTTACCAATATTTTCATAACTATTAGTGGAACAATATACAAAAATGATTTGGTTGATCAACCCTCTTACATTACTACTTAAGCCGTTAAGTGTATAGTTAAATAAAAACATAAAGATTCGTTTGTTAAATTTTTATAGATAATAAAAGACATAATCAATGGAATAGTTTGGGGTTTTTTTCAGGCACTTTAAGCTTCATGTTTTATTTCTTTTCTCTATGTATGAGATTTCTTGATGAAGATAAATAGATAATAGTTCAGTCTCTCTTCATGTTGGATTTTTTTTACTTTAATAAAATTTGATTTTTTTTTCAAACTAAATGAATATGTGAACACCTAATTATCTAATCAAATTAAATCAAAATCAAACAAATTAAACTTAATAAATCAACATTTTACTCTCCTAGAAAAACAACCACATTCTAAACCAAACAAAGAACAAGTGAGAGAATAGAGATGAAAATAAAGTAAAAGAAAGCACAGAAAAGAAACAGTTGTCATGTGTGTCTTCTCCGACTTAGTGCTCCATCTTTTGATGTCATCCCACCACTTTCTTTATCTGCTCACTTCACCAGCTTTTTCCTGTTATTTTACTTTCTTAAATAAATCAATCACATCCATTGATTCTTTATGGTCACAGAAATCCAAGGGTTGAAAATTAACCAAATTGTACTCCTCTTCTGCCCTGTCTACCTAACTGGTCTAACAAGCAACCTACCCACCAATATCACCTCTCATTATTAATCAAGTGTTCATATTTTTATGGCTAAAAGCAATGGTATGTAATAGAAAGATTACAAGTACACACGAACACCCAAAAAGTTTTTTTTTCAGTTTTAAAAAATAAAATTAATTATTTTAATGGAAAGGGGTTAGGATAATATATCTGGTTTGTCTGCCAACAAAACAATATTAAAGTTTAAAAAGAAAAGAAATTCATACAAAGAGCAAGAAAAGAATAGAAGACAAGAAGAGAATTTATGAAAACATTTTTTATATTATTATTTTTTAATTGCATTGATTTGATTAAATAAGTGGAAATGTCTGTGTTAAGTTGAACATTGACTACAAGAACCAATAAAGGAATTATTAGACAATAGAGGAACAATGAAATCATTTTTAAGGTATCAATTCTTAGGTTATCTATCTTTATAGGCATTGCTTAAAAATAAATAACTTAATTATTTATTTAAACCATAAATTTCATTTTTTTTTAGAATTTCAATCTATTTTATAATCTGTGATATTTATAACTGTTTTTTCTAACGATTTATAAGACATGGATCTAAATTTTACTATTGTAGAAGTGCAATATGTGAAATGAACCCAATGTAATTTTTCCGGCAAAAAGTATGATATTATTATCGAAAATCTTATAAGCCAACATTATCACGGGTCTCATTAAAAGTCTCCTTAACCTTAAATGAAAAAAAAAAGAGTACTCATGGTAATGAATGAAAGAACACAAAGCACCTATATCCAATACTCCGAAGCTCCACAAAAAACAGACAACACCAGAACACGCATCGAACACTAAGACACAAGCAAAAATCATATCCCGTCCAGCTTTCTACCGAGCAAACTGCACCCACCATGCCAACACTGCCATCCCCAATCAACCAATCACCCAGCACCACAATGCTGCAAACTCCAACCTTCATCACTGCACCAAAACCACCATTGCCCCCCACAATACCACGAGAACTCAAGACAAAACTTGGAACAGCGACAAACGATTCACGCCATTTTTCGCCAAAGCATCATCAAAGCCATTAGCTTCACAAAATGTATGCACGAAGTAAATGTTACTCACGACAGCACACACCTTAGCAAAGGTTTAAATGATCAAATGACTTAATTGATTCAATATATCATTTTAAAAGTTTAATTGATTCAATTTCTTAAATTTAAAGACTTAAAACTTCCTCTATCCTTTTCAAAAGTTCAAACTTTAAGACACTTTAAAATAAAAAATATTATATTTTAATTAAATTAGTGATAGGTTAACATGTAGGTCTATAGGTGCATGATGAGCGCATTTTGATTTGTAACACCTAAGCATCAATCATATAGAAAACAGAATGTGAAGGGCATGAACCCAATGGAGCCAAGGGCTTTGGTTTCCCCAATTAAATTAAAATTACCTACACCCTGGGAGTTAGAATTTTAGGGAAAAAAGGTTATGGGCTCAACGCAATGCATACGGTTAAAACTTTCGGGGAATATTAGCTTATAATTATTATCCACCCTACCTAATTACCTATGCCCATCATCTTTTTACCCAAAATGCTAATAATTATGTTTAAGTTCACTTAAATTTATCATCTTTAAATGTTTCAATAACAATAATATTAATCGATAAAACAATGCATTTTTGGCTACTTTAAGAGTAATATCAGATATGATAAACATTATTATTATTCTCTTTTAGATCAAATGTTGGATTAGCTTTTCCCCCACAACACCAAGAGCATTTGTTTGGGAATTGAAGCTTACAAAAAGGAATCACAATGTCCGGGCAAGTGTAGAAAGTGACTTGTCCTTTACAATTGTCTTAGATCAAGGGACAGAGAAATTACAGTTTCTTTTTTACTGCTTATTAGTATTATTGAATATTGGTTCAAAATCACTGAAGCACATGACATGAAAATATGAGAATTGTTTGGTAGTTCTAGGTTGCGTCAGATCTAGGTTGCGGCTAAAAGACGATAAGTTTTGAAATTTGTCTAAAAATTTAAAATGCTAGACTTTACAATAACATTTTAGGTTGAATTTTTCTTGTTTGGACAAGTATCGATATTATACGAAAAAAACCAACTTAAAAAGTTATAAAAAAATCTAACAAATATCGAAATTTACCGTTTTTTAATCGCACTCAAAATCTGTTGTATGTTAGACGCGCTCGAATTTATTTTGACTGCCAGAATCCCAGAGAATTGCAATGACACCTCCGGCTTTCAATGGTTTTCCAAAGTACACTTGATTCATTCTATTGCTGATGCAGAATTGCGTATCATCCATTCCATTCCGGTCTTTTCTTGGTCGGCATTTGGATTGGCTCATCTTGATATTATCTTTGTTTTATTCTTAAAATATTTCATTCTTTTTTATTATTTTGGTTCTCAAAGTGATGTCAATTATTTAATTTCACACACACATGTATATAGATAAAGGCTGGCACACGATATAAGAAATTATGAGACGTATCCAATAATTCCACACTATATTATTATACGATGTTACGTGTCAATTGAAATTAAATATTCCAATTTCGTATATATTAAAAAATTTACATATGATAGCGTTTTATGCTTCCATGTGTGAATAAAAAATAAGTGTTGTAATTAACATGGTTAGTTCAAGTGATAAGCAGTTTGATATTACTTAAGTAAGACTTGAGTTCGAGGTTTGTGTATACAAAAAATTTCGTTAAGAAGCTCACCCACTAAAATATAGTGTGTGACACATGTCAGTGTGGATTAATCAGAAATAAGTCCTGAAAAACAGAAAAAGATAAAAAAAAGTGTTGTGATCTCATATTTCATAAATATTAAACACACACATGACACCATTAAAATGGTGCCACATATAACTTCTTTAATGCAATTTAGTGTTACTATATTACTACAAGAAACAAAACTTTAGCATTAAATATACATTTTAAACTAACGGAGTTATCTAAGTAGTAAGCAGCTTGGTATCGCTTAAACAAGGTCTCGGATTCGAGGTGTCATGTATGCAGAAAATCTCTGCTGGGAGACTCACCCACAAAAACCAGGTGTGTGATGCGGGTCGGTCCGGATTAGTCAGGAAAAAGCCCTGGAAACCGAAAGGGCAGCAAAAAAATAGACCATTTTAAATGTACAAACTTATATTGAACCCAACAAGTGGTCATAGTGAAAAAGTAGATGGTGTTCATTCTAGAAAACTCGGGTTCAATCGCTTTTTATGCAAGGCATTTGCCTTGTTAAAGCGTTAAGAATATCTATGAATATATATTATCTTGTAATCACCTTTAGACTATTCAAAAAAATACAAATTTATATACCAACAATCAAATAGTCTAGAGGAATAAGATACTATATCCTTTAAATAAAATTAGTTGAGGTTGAAAACCAGCTTTTGACTGAGGTAAATTCAGTATGAACACCCGTTCTGGAGAAACTGAAAAGTTCAACTTCTATGAATGCCCGTTTAAAGAACTAAATTTGAATTCAACCACCGGTTAAAAATCAAACCGAAAGTTATTTGACATTGAGGTTAAGGCCAAACCCCGTTGAAAATGGTAGCCGCAACAAAAAAACCGGGGTCTAAATTGTTCTCTTTTTTTTCCCCTTCAAGAATGTCAGTTTTCTGCACAGTCCTAATGCAAATACGGAACCCTAACTAACAATTTTTATTTTATTTTATTTTAAGTTCAAACATAAAAAGGCTTGAAACGTAAAATGGCTCCATAAACTTGGAAATTTTGTTCAAACTGACCCCTGAACTTTTTGGAGGGTCAAATTGAACCCTAAACTCGGCAAGTTTGATCAATTTGATCCTAAACTTTTTAGAACAATTTATAAGTCCAAGAATCAAGATGAAAAAGGTTAAAAGGCCAATTTGACTAAACTTTCAAATTTAGGGGACAATTTAACCAAAAATACAGGGGGTAATTTAATCAAACGTGCCAAGCTCAATGGATCATTTTCACTAAAAACAATATGAATTCAATTAGACTAAACTTACCATTTCAAGGACATTAAAAAGAAAAATAAACGGGTAAAGTTCATAATCTGTATGTTCAAAAAAAAGTTCACAATCTATCACTAAACTATTCAAAAAAAATATCACTTTTGCCATTAAACTTTTGAAAGTTACAAAATGAGTATCAAATTTTAGATTTTGTTAACAGTCTAATGCCATGCTGATTGGACAAGAAAGTAACATATTAATTGTTACAAAATGATCATTAAACTTTGTAAATATCATAGAATGATTATTGAACTATTTAATTATTACAGAATGATGAATTTACTATTTAAATTTTACAAAACGAACATTGAACTATTTAACTATTACAAAATAATCATTAAAATTATGAATAATACGGAAAGGAGGAGAGTCACCTTACAGGGGATGATAAGTGCCCAATTTGTAAGGTTCATGTTAAGGTTATACATCATGCGTTGCTAGCGTCTCTTTGGTAGCGTTTATTTCGAGCCGAAAGATTTGACTCTTTCATGTCTATAAATACTAAAGACCGGATTGTGTTGAATTTATCCGACCCACAATATTTTACTAAAGATATTGTCGATTGGGACTCGAGATTCGGAATCACTTGTTTGTGTTCGTGTTTGGCTTGAGACAGTCAGGGCAATCAAGTTTGCCAACTCGGTTGGCACAAGGGCACTCGCATTATGCAGTTGAGATGGTTACAACTTACATGGTCCCCTCCACCAAAGGTGAATTCAGATGAGACGCACTTGGAACTCACAGGGGCTGCTGCGTGACGATCGGGGCAGGTGGTAGTCGGGTTACAATTGAAACATTGGCATAACAACGGTTCTTGATTCTGAGTTATGGGGAGCATTCGACGACCTAGCTGTCGCATTGTCTGTCGGCTGTCGAAAATGATAGCTTGGAAGCAATGAATCTACTAATGGAGGCTGGAAATATAGTTTGCTGGAATTCGTTGATAGGATCGAATCCGAATCGGATAACTTTGGATTGGGAAGTCCTTGTGATTCATTATTATATCCTTATAGTTTGCAAATCTATGATTCACCTCCTCGTGAAGTTGATCATATTTTGTATGAGGATGCTCGTGGTATTGGACACTAAGACAAAACATGACGTTATCTCACACATATTGAACATAACTATGAAATAAATGTATTTCTTAAAAATACATTAGACATTTTTTGGTTGCCCTTTCAATTTCCATGGTGAGTTTTCTAACGAAAAATCTCTACATATACAACACCTCGAAACCGAAATTTTACTTAAGCAATATCAAACTGCTTACTACTTCAACTAAGCCGTTGATTAAAAATACTTTAAATTTTGTTACACACCTCAGGGGTGAAATGAAATGAAACATCTTTAAGTAATGCATTTTAATTATTTTATTTAAAGGTTAATATAAAGTATGAAAAGGTAAAAACCACCAATATAATAAGAGATTAAGTTTTATTCAATTCTTAAATTTGACTATTTTTACAGACATTAGTCCTTAAGTTATTTTTTTGTGATGGCAAGTTAATCCTTCATTATAATGCCTTACTTTATGATTTAAAAAAAAAACTATTAGTGATAGTAATTTTTTTAGGATTGTTGTTTTATATACCGTCAATGAAAAATATTTAACAATTACACCGACATCTTTTTTCACCAAAAAAAATATTTAACAAGCAAAACTTTAAGATATTGACGAATATCTTTAATTTTGAAAATAAATGAAAATAACACTTATTCGTAAAGTTTGTAAAATAAAAACAATTTAATAAATTTTTAATTAAATTATTATCCGATTAAATTGTGACATCAACGTTGGTTACTACATTGGATAAACTACACTGGTAGTAACTAAATTTTTAGAGCACTTTCATTTTGGTCACTGAACATTTAAAATTGTATTATAATCATTAATTTTTAATTCGTTTTATTATGCTTACTACAGTTAGCTGTCGATAAAAAATGCTGACATATCACGTTAAAGTCTTATTCCCAATGCAAAACTCTATCCCCCTCCAATTTGTAGCCACCACAAAGATCGAATTTTTGATGAAAGGAGCTGTCATCGGTCAATTTTAAAGGTGAGAATGATCTACTTAGCTGGAAGATTAACATAGTTTTGTTTGAAGTCGGATGGACGATTTAAAGTGAAAAATTATAAAATTTTAACTTTTTCTATCGAGATTTTCTGATGAGTTTGAACCAATGAAAAAGAAGAAAAAAAAGAAAGGAAGTTGTTTGGTAATATTTTTGACTGGAGAAACAACCAGACGACAACATAAACGAAGACAATGCAATGAAAACTAAAAGAGAAAAATTTTCGATCTATTATTGTTAATCGTAAGATCGATTTGAAACGCAACTATATTAATCTGCCACAATAATGTAAATTTAAAAAATTTAATGACCAAAGTGAAAACAGTCTAAAAGTTTAATAGCTACTGGTACAATTTACCCTAAAAATATACAAATTATATACGAATACGAATTACAAAATCAGCTTTGCCCTCATGACTCACCTGCAAATTGCGAATGAAAAAGAAAAGAGAGAAACTTTTCTTTTGTTTTTTTTTTCCCAAAAAAAAAATTGATTAAATAACATATCCAGAAGTTCAGAACCCGACAAAACTATACTTCCATCCGGCATCAGTGGCATCCCCCGTAATTTTGCATAACCTCTCTCTACTTATGTCTTAAAATCAACCCTTCTGTGGCGCACTTTAGTTGAAGAGAAGGAAGGGAAAGTGAGAAACCCACAAAACTGAGAAAAGAAAAGCTAATCAATTTTCAACTCAAAATAGAATCCCAAAATCTCCAAATCTCTATCGAGTTATTCTCTCTTTCTGTCTGTTTTTTTGTGGCTATTTCCCTCCTTGTTGTGTTTGCAAGTGAAAAAACAACAACAAATGGAGCAAACTTTGGCTATCTTCAAGCTTGAAGCTTGTGGTATCATTTAGGAGAAAAAAGTTTTCTTTTTTACCCTTGTGCTTGACTCAGTTTAGTAGTCTTTGTTAAAAAATAACAGAAGGGTTGATGGGGAGAGGTTGTAGGAGAATGATAGCAGGAAATTTGGATCCAGAAAGAAAAAGAAGCGGTGGGTTGAGAACAAAGCAGGCTGGTAGAGGCTCTTGTAGAGGAAGTTAGCTTTAGTTGCTCATTTTTTTTCATATTTCTTAAATGTGGGATGTTATAAAAATTGCACCTTGAGTCTTTTTTTTTGTTGGTTGATTTGCCTCAATATTAAATATATGATCTTTGAGAAGAAGAAGAAGAAAAAGAAGAACTATGGGTGGTTTGTTGAAAGAAGCTTTGAAGTCACTTTCTGGGCCGAGTCAATGGTCTTATGCTGTTTTTTGGAAGATCGGCTGCCAGAATACTAAGTAAGCTCCTTTGTTTGCTTGTTCTTTTTCTTGGGGTTGTTTGGTTGTGGAGAAAAATGAAGGGAAAAGAAGAGAAATTTTAGTGTTTCTTCTTTGGTGCTGTGCATGTTTTTGCTTTGGTCTGGTTACTCAAGTGAAGTGAAGTTTTACTCAATCTAAGTTATGCTTGTATCTTCATTTGGTTTAGCTAATAAAGTAGACACAAAATATCCCCACCCCCTTTTGGGGGGGTTGGATTCCATTTTTAGAATACCTAGCTCTTTAAATTGAATCTATGGTTTTTCCTCCTACATGATGGGGGTTAAAAAACTGAACTTTTTATTGATTTTCTTGGCAACCAAACAGATGAGGAGATCCACCATAGCTGAAAGTATTTTCTTGTATAGTACTGTTATCTTGTAATTTTTCTTTTATTTTGATTTATAATCTGATGCTGCTTTTTCTTTTCTGCCTTTGGCACTTTGTGTTTTGGATTATTCTGTTTTGTCTTAAAGAGTCATAGTGAAAAGTAGACGTGTATTTTAAGTTTGACAAGAAACCTTCTTTGTATTGGACCAGTTCACTGCTTAAATCCATTTATTCAGAAATTTGTTTCCCTTTGTTTGATCCAGTAGAATATGCAATGAATTGCTTTTGTCTTGGTCTTTTTGATCCATTTATTCATAAAAGAAGAAAAATGTTCCGTCTTCCTCGGCCTTAACCGCATGTTTTACACTGTGCAGGTTACTAATTTGGGAGGAATGTTACTATGAACCTGCACCGTCTTTGGTCCCTCCATGCATTGCTGGACTTCAGAACCCCGGATTGTTATTCGGAGAGCAGGAGGGATGCTGGGGTTCGGAAACGTCCTCTCAATTTGGGAGTCAAACATGGGACGACAAAGTCCATTTGCTGATAAACAAAATGATGATAAATAATCGCATTATTATAGTTGGCCAAGGGTAAGCTTTTCTCTGCTTTCCAGTTTTCCACTTGCAGATTATTTATGTATTTTGTTGTAAAGTTCTTTTCCTTATTTACTCGAGAAATGAATTGTGAGAAACTGTTTTCTTTGTTTTTCAGGTTAGTTGGGCGAGTTGCATTTACTGGTAATCATCAGTGGATTCTTGCAAATAATTACATTACAGAGGCCCACCCCCCAGAGGTATATTGCTAATTGTATCTTCCGAGTGTCGAGGCAGTATGTTATAAAACATAGCATGACATGATTTTTTTGTGGATGCTTCTAGGTTCTAAATGATGTCCATCTCCAATTTTCAGCTGGCATGCAGGTTTGACAATTTCTTCAACTCTGCCTCATTATTTGTTTTCTTTTTATCCCTCTGCTTCATTTTTTGACTTCTATCTATTGCAGACTGTTGCGGTTATTCCGGTTCATCCTCACGGTGTTCTTCAGCTTGGTTCTTCCACCACTGTAAGCAACTTACTGTGCATGCTTGATTTTATTGTATATTTGTGGCCCATGTTTACCTGTTCTTCCTTCTTCAGATTTTGGAGAACATGGGATTTGTGAATGATGTGAGGAGTTTAATTCTCGGTTTGGGTTGCATCCCGGGAGCTCTTCTCTCTAACAGCTACGGAGCAAATGAATACTTTGAGAAAACCAGGATTCCCATTTCAATGGATTCAGCTGGAATTTGTAGGCCTACAAATTCCATGGCTTCTGTTTCTGATGGCTGCAACCAACAAAGCAATTCATCTCAAGCTTCCGTGGTTATTGGCCAACAATCTTCCCTGATCAGTCCAGAGATGAAGCCAAACATAAATTGTAGAAGTCAAATGGAATCTGGAGTTGTCGGTGCTGAAGTAATTCACTCTAACTCAGCTTTGTGGCTGAACCCTCAAGTTTCTTTTAGCAACTCTCAGTCTGGGTTCAACTGTCAGCCAATAATCGGTCAACCAATTGCCAGTCACAGTAGCAGAATATCAATGGAGCAACAAGTTTTATCAGATATCCTACAAAATCATGTTATCAACAGCATTACTGCATCAAATAGTCAAATAAAACCAGAATCAATTGTTCCAAACTTGCAAAAAATAGAAGTTGTTACTTCCTCTTGCATGCAGTCGGCAGGGAACGGGGTTCAGCATGTTGGTTCGCCTAGGGTGGAGGTTCCTTTATCCATCCCGACTGATCAGTTAACAACTAGTTGTATGCTTTCGGGACTTCCTAATCAAGGACATGAATCTGAGAATTTTAGGTTTGTTCCGAAGAAAGAAAGTACGGATAATGATTTGTTTGAAGCACTTAGTATCCCATTGTCCCATGCTGATGACTGCATGCCTTTTGCTGAGCAATTTCCAAGTGCTTTTCATGATTGCCTGAAGCATGAAAGTGAAAGTTCGAGTACTAGATCCTTGAATGTTAACTACAAAGATGCATGCATCCAGCCTCCATCAGGGGATGACTTGTTTGATGTATTGGGGGCAGATTTGAAGAGTAAATTACTCGGTGAGAAATGGAATAATGTTCTTCCCAAGGGACAAGATTTGAAGATGCAAAATGTGGGCAAAGATACTTCAATATTTAGGGATATGCCCAATGTGTTTCCCGATCATTGTTCTGCTAATGATAGGATTTCCAACCGGAGTATTTACTCTCGGGTGGGTAAAGATCATCTTTTGGATGCCGTGGTTACTAGTACCCATTCTGCCGCGAAGCAGATATCAGATGATAATATGTCCTGCAGGACTACATTGACAAAGCTCAGTAACTCATCTGTTCCTAGTAGTTCCGCTACCTTCAGCCAGGTTAATATTTCCAATCAAGTTCGTGGGGAGTTGCTAGGTGGCCTTCCTAACTCTCTGTTGAAGGGAGGAACTCTTCCATCCAGTTCTTATCGATCTGGCTGTACCAAAGATGATGCTGGAACTTGTTCTCAGACTACTTCAATGTATGGGTCTCAAATCAGTTCATGGGTTGAGCAGGGTCATAATTCAAGGGGTGATACCAGTGTCGCAACTGCAAACGCAAAAAGAAACAATGAAACGACCAAACCAAATCGCAAAAGACTAAAGCCTGGAGAGAACCCTCGACCCAGGCCAAAAGATCGCCAGATGATCCAAGATCGAGTAAAAGAGTTGAGAGAAATTGTACCGAATGGAGCAAAAGTAATGCATCTTTTTAACTTGACATGCCTAAATTCTTTGCTATGCTTTTACTGTAATGAATAGTCATTAATGTCCATCCGATAATGTGATTTAACAGTGTAGCATAGATGCTCTTCTCGAAAAAACCATCAAGCATATGCTTTTCCTACAAGGTGTAACAAAGCATGCAGACAAGTTAAAACAAACTGGAGAGTCCAAGGTACGGTAATTATTTTATGCTTGTAACCTAGTTCTTCTATTTACCCAACCCTCTATTATGTTTATTTATCAAATCTCGTATCAACTGGTTGTGGTGACATTGCTATCTCGGATGTTGTAAAAAGCAATGTTTTTTTTTACATGCATACTATATTCTGTGATGTCTTTAGTTCTAAGATGTTGCTGTTGTTTGTGTTTGCAGATAAAGGAAAACTTTGAGGGAGGTGCGACATGGGCGTTTGAGGTCGGCTCACAATCTATGTTGTGCCCTATTGTGGTTGAGGATCTCAACCGACCTCGTCAGATGCTTGTAGAGGTGGTACTCTTTCATGGAAGTTGCCTTAAAGATCAAGTTATCTTTCTTGTTCCATATATGTGACTGCTTTTTGTTTATGTCCCATGACAGATGCTTTGTGAAGAAAGGGGTTTCTTCCTTGAAATAGCCGACTTCATCAGAGGGTTGGGATTGACCATCTTGAAGGGAGTTATGGAAACTAGGAACGACAAGATCTGGGCACGTTTCACTGTGGAGGTAAGATCTTACGAGTATCCGATTCCAATATATTTTTGTTCCGGTCAATCTTGCCAATAAAATTTTCGTCTATAGATTTGTCATTGAAGAAGCAATGCGATATCAACACGCCTAATACTTTTTCATTTCATATGACAATAGACTAATAATAGGAGATGAGATTTGATTAATGTTATGCAGTCCAATTACATTTCTACATCTTCATTGTTATTTGTTTCTTCTTTGCATGACAAAAATATGGTAAACTATTTCTTTGAATTGTTGTTTAACTCAAGTTTCCCGTACAGGCAAACAGGGATGTTACGAGGGTGGAGATATTTATGTCACTTGTTCGTCTTCTGGAGCAAACTGCGAAGGGCAGCAGCCCTTCATCTGCCAATGCTTTCGATGGCAACAACATGGTGGTTCAGCACTCTTTTCCCGAAGCTGCATCTATCCCGGCAACTGGTAGGGCCACTAGTTTACAGTGAACCATCTTCCAACCTGGTATTCCGGTTCATAGACATGTTAAGAGCAGGCCCTAGCTTTGCTTGCCATGACTAACATACAGTCTGTAGGTTTGGGTGGTTCGGATCTTGACTAACGGTTTTTGTTTCCCACGACTGACCTCGTTTTCAAGAGGTAATGGAAGCTTTTGAGTGGCCCGTATTTGGATTTTTCTGGACCATTTGATGGAGAAACCCGCAGGCATAATAGTCGAGGGGGGTTTCATAATGTATAGAGGAGTGGGACATGAAATGAAGGGTATGGGGTAGGTGTTGTGCTAGATTTTCTTTCTATCATGTGGTGTTTGTTTTTCAGATTATAGTCGCGTGTTTTGTCGTGTCGTGTGATCGGATTGTGTTCATAATATTTAAGGGTTTGGCACCAGCCAAGGGACTGCATTTTGTTTTGTTTTTGCTGTTAATCTATGCATCCGACAAATGTTGAATGTGACTTCATAAGAATGATTGTACGAATCAAATGGACCAAGCTGTGAGTTCATATATATCTTCCAACAATGATTAAACATTACGAGGTGATGTTCTCCTAATTATTATTATTATTATTATTATTATTATTATTATTATTGAAATAGGAGCAATCTATCTACTCTTTGTATCTTCTGTCAACTCAGTCTTCAAGACTTCCCTTAACAAAACACCAGGGACCTCACCAACATTGACACCAATTGAACCGAGTGTACTAAATTGACCGAATATGAACATGGTTGTTCGAATTATGTAATTTTTGTATTTTCTATTGTATCAATTAAGGCCTAATATTTTCAACTTTATTCAAATAGGTACTTGATGTCAACAACCAATAATTTTTTCACCGTTAAGTAACACATGTTATCTTTTTACAAATTTTAAATTATATTTAAAAACTAATTTGAAATTTCTAACGCTCAAAACCCAAATCATAATTTCGCCACCGATTGTCACACCGTTGCTCATTACATCTGTTGTCAGACCATCACAACTATTTATCTCACCACATCATCGTCGAAAATCGACCAACACTGTGCGAAACGCTGAAGTTGTTAAATTATTTATTCGAATAATTCGTGATGAACGACGGCATAATGGACGATGAACGGTGTGTGGATTGTTCGACGAGAGGAGGGTGCATCAGTCTGTCACTGAAAAACGCGACCAACGCCGGTGGTAGTGGCCGAATTTGGGGTCTAAAGATTTGAAGACTATTTAAAATTTTTAGTATATTTTAAAATTTCTAATTTATTTAAAAAAAATAATGTTTAATATTGTCGTGTGTTATGTTTTTATTGGTTAACAAGATTTTTTTTAACAGACAGTCACAACGAGCACTTATTTAAGTAACATTAAAAACGTTAAATACTTATTTAGCTCCAAAAATATTTTAAACAACTATTTAAAAAATATATATATAATTTGTGCATCTATTTACCACTTAAGCCTATCAATCAATGTGAACCATTGAATAATGGATCGTAGCGAGTGATAAAGCAAAGGATGATATAGGTAGATACAGTTCAAGTTCCAACCAGCTGTGGGATATCTGAACCAAGCAGTTTCCGTCACGTTGTGGGATGGGGAAATAAAAAACCTATTCTGCTGCTGAATGGTATAATTTAAATACCCTAAACCCAGCACTATTTAAATCCAAATAACATTGGAATTAACGATATCCAGTCTCATTTTTACAACTGCAGACAATTTTTATGTGTAAAAATGTACGAACAATTTAAGCTCTTTTCACACAACTTAAAATATTATATTTTCTGATAATATTTTAGGTTAGTGTTTTTTAACAAATTTCGAAACTTGTCGTGAAAATACGAAACTTAAAATATTACAAAAATTTGTAATATTTCGGTTGTGCGGTAACATTTTAGGTTGCGCCGTTTTTAGTCTTAAATTAAGTTGATTTACCCTAGAATCATCCCGTTTCAAGCCTTTAAATTGAGGTGAAGGTTAGAGGTGAGCAAAACTCGACTAAAAAATGAATTTTTCGGCTCGACTCGTGGCAAAAAACTTAACTTGTCTTGACTTGACTTTAAAAAAAGTTCAAATAAAGTTTGAGTTGTAAAATGGAAATTCGAATAACTTGAAGTTTTTAAGAATTAGTGGATTGATTTTTAAGTTCGAATGGAGTCTCTCAATTTTTCCTGATATATATATATATACCAATATAAAAAATATGAAGAAATATATGTCACATATATGAAAAAATATATAGAAATATATATGTATATCTTATATGATTAAAGAAAGTCGTTTAAATTAGAATAAAACCGTACTTTAACATGATAAATAATTACAATTAAATTTGTATAGGAACTCGAAAACTCGACTCGGATTTCATAAGCTTGATTCGAATAAAAAAAATTTCAAATAAAGTTTGAGTTGTAATATATGACGCGTCAACTGAAATAACTCGAAATCTTTTGACTCGACTCGATCGAACGCTCACCCCTAGTGAAGGTTATAGATTTTGAATTAAAAATATCAGCACACACCGTTTCAGGAATAGATCAAGGAGATGCTACAGTGGTAATTCACACCTCTTGAAAATTTCACATTCTCATATATTTAAATTTTTTATATATTTTATATTGATAATTTGATCTCACATCTCCGGACTTTTTAAATTTTCGTATAAAAGAGTTTGCACTCTCTAACATAAAATTTTGTGTCCGTCACTGCACCGTTTTATGCCAGACTTGTTGGTTGCAAGGACAGAACTATTAAGAGGTGGGGAGGAGCAATCGTCCCCCACTCCGAAGATTTTTTTTTCACCTTTGTCTTTTTATTTAATTTAAAAAAAAATTAATTTATTTATCTACTTTTAAACATTTATAGTTTACCATCGACCCTAAATCTTAGCTCTGTCCGTCGTTGGTGGTATATCTGGTCTGGGTAGCCCTATTTGACCCCATTGGTCCCTTTGGCACTTCCCCGAAATTTACTCACGTGGTTCCCATATCTCAATAATTCTCGTAAGTAACATTCTGTCAGTCTTCAGTGCCCGAGACAATCCGAGTTGTAATAACACGCATTTAGAGCTTCAAATAAACCCATCTTTGCTTATAAATACTTGGATTCTGAAACCAATCTATCAATCTCCTGACTTATTCCTTCTACAAATACCAAATGGAAGCAGTGACATCTCCCCAGCAGGAGAGTTCTGGACCCATAACTCGTGGGAGCCAATGGCTCAAGTCATTGCCGAACAAAGTTTGTGTTAAAACAATGGAGATTGCAAGGAAGACGAAGAAACTCGGACAAGATGATCCGAGAAGAATAGTTCATTCCCTGAAAGTTGGACTAGCTCTTACACTCGTTTCATTGTTCTACTACTTTAAGCCACTCTATGACGGTTTTGGAGACAGTGCAATGTGGGCTGTTCTAACTGTTGTTGTTGTCCTAGAGTTCTCAGTAGGTGCAACACTTGGTAAAGGTTTAAACAGGATGTTGGCCACACTACTAGCTGCTGCCTTGGGCTTCGGAGCTCACTGCTTAGCTACTCTTTCTGGAAGGAAAGGGGAACCCATCTTGATAGCAACGTTTGTCTTCATTATAGCTGTGATTATGACATTCATGAGATTCTTCCCAAAAATGAAGGCAAGATATGACTACGGACTGTTGATATTCATATTGACCTTCTGCTTGGTATCGGTATCGGGTTACCGAAATGACCAAGTGCTGAAAATGGCACATGAGAGGTTTTCAACCATCTTAGTTGGTAGCTGTGCTTCTCTCATTGTTTGTATTTGCATTTTCCCTGTTTGGATTGGTGAGGATCTGCACAATTCGGTCGCTGCAAACATCGGAAAGCTTGGAAATTTTCTCCAAGGTTGGTACCAATGAATCTCTGTATGTTTAAAGAATGGATTATTGATTGTTTTAACTTTTAACCCCTCAGAATTACTGATTGATTTAATGTTCACAAAACAGCTTTTGGAGATGAATATTTCAAAGTATCTGAAGAGTCCAATGAGAATAATAAGTTGCATCTTCAAGAATATAGAAGTGTTCTAACTTCTAAAAGCAGTGAAGAAACTATGGTAAGTGATGAGCTTAATTAACATTATTGCATTAATTAATTGATAAGTTGATTGAAGTGTAGTATCTTATTCAACATATCAATGTCCATTCTCTCCCTGCAGGCTAATTTTGCAAGATGGGAACCGGGTCATGGTCCGTTCGGGTACCGTCATCCATGGAAAATGTACCTCAAAGTCGGAAACCTTACTCGGGACTGTGCTTACAAAGTTGAAGCTCTTAACAGCTACCTTAACAGTAAAATCCAGGTATAATAAATGACATGATCAACAATGTTTAAACATATCATTCATTCATTCATCAACTTATTCAGATGTTGTTTTATTTCTGGTAGAGTCCTGCAGAAATCTGTGGCAAAATCCAAGTGCCTTGCAAAAGGGTTAGCCTAGAATGTAGCCGAGCTTTGAAGGAAATGGCATCGACATTTCGAAAGATGGTTCGAACAAGATCAGCTATTATGCACATTGAAAGCTCAAAGAAAGCTGCTGAAGAGCTAAAAAGCCTCCTCAAAACCAACCTGTGGGAAGAATCAGATTTACTTGAAATGATACCGGCTGCTTCAGTTGCATCACTTCTGCTGGAAATCATAGAGTGCATTGACAAAATTTCTGAAGCAGTAAATGAATTGGGGGAGGCCGCATGTTTTAGGAAGAGTAATGCTACAGTCTTACCCGAACAACCAGATTCGATCCAACAGGAAACAATCCAACAAGATTCCAACACTGCCATGCCGGTGCCACATTGTGTCATAGTAGTAGCGGAATAAGCGTGTATGTGTGCGTATTATGGAGAGTGAAATGAAAACTTGAATGTGTAATTTTTTCTTCTGTCAAAAATTTTGTTCTGCTTTTTCATATACCAAAGAAATCATACGGTCGCCAATGGTGAAATCAAAAAAGAAAATTGTAAGCAAAGCATAACAGCTTTCTTTACTGCTTGGATTATTAATGTTGTACACTTTTACATCTTGTTGCCCGCAGCATACATATAAATAGAGATTCGAGTATGCGATTTTGTTGCTGTCATGGCAGCAGTAAGTTAATAGTACAGATCGTCGTCGAGTCGGATGAAGAAGAGGTCGGAATTGCTTTTCCTGGTAACAAATTTTGTGTCCATTTGAACTCTATATTCAGCAAGTGGGAATTGTTCATCTATCATGCTATAGCCTATAAGTTGATATAAACTTTTTGGCAGACTGGAAGCATTCTGGTACTCTTACAAACACTGTGTAAAATATTAGCCAAAGACAATGGAAATAAAAATATAAATTCCATTGCCGGGAATTGAACCCGGGTCTCCTGGGTGAAAGCCAGATATCCTAACCACTGGACGACAATGGAATTATTGATGACTAAATTTATTTAATCTATATATTTGTTATAGTACTATTTTAAGGACTGTAGTAGTTATTGGAGCCGGGTACATTTCATAATTTTCATTTGATTAATTGTGATACTTGGGACGAACTTTCCTTCTTTAGGAAGTCATTTGTACCTCAAAGGCAATTTTTGTTCATCAACTTGCATTTATTTGAGATATATATAAATAAATATTGTGTGTAAATGGTTTATATTCTGTGAGCAAAGGGTTGGAATGTTAATGTAGGATCGATGGACATGGAGAGTTAGGGTTTAGAAGTTGGAGGATACCCCGATGGTACAGATTGTTGTATACAATCAACTATATATGGTCGAGTCCGGTGAACAAGAGACCGGAATTGCTTTTCCTTATAAAGTTTGGTGCCCATTTACCCTCTTTAGCCAAATCAGACATGTTTATGTGGTCCTTCTGTCACGAAGGTTACTCGGTGACCGAGCAGGTTTTCTTCGGATCATCATCGATCCTCTGGTGTTTTGGAGATCATCTATATCGTAGAAATTACCTGCCTTTCGAATTCGACTGATGGTTCTTTATGCAGCAGCTTGCAAGTGAGAATTGTTTGATGTAGCATCCTATGTTACATATTTCAGTAGCTCATTTTTTTCTATAAAATAATGAAATAAACTAATTCCTAACCAGGACTAACTTGCAATTCTACTAATATCCTCGTGCAGTAATGAGAGGATCTCATCTGGTGGAGCAAAAAAAAAATAAAAAAAAAATAACAACATTCCAAATCCATATCTAAGCTCAAACTTTACTTGCTCGCAGTTGCATCATGGTCGTGGATGAACCAAAGAGTACTAGGATCACTTGTTGGGTTCCTAACATAAAATTATGTGTATGTATATGCTATATATCTCTTGAACTCACATTTAAGGTAATGGTACCTCCAAAGTTACTTGAACTAAATTTGAGCATTTGTGTTTGGTTCCAATTATTCAGCTTTTGGTTAATATTGTTACTCTTTCATGTTTGTAAGTTGGTTTCAATTTCAGTATCCTTTCCCATTGTTTCATGCGGAAAATTAACCCTTTGCTATCCCATTGAATTTGGAAAAATTATTAGATGGACCCGGCTCTCCACGTCGTCCGTGGTCCCAGCCAGGCTCGGCCCTAGGCAAGGGCAACAAGGGCGCCCGTCCAGGGCCCATCATTCGAAAAAATTAAATATTGTATTTTTTAATTATATTTATTATTAAAATTTTAATTTTTTAATACTTGTTATTACGGGTCTATTTTTTAATACTTGTTAATAGGGGATAAGTTTTTTCTAATATTTAGGGGTTTACTCTTAATATTCAATTTTTCTAATACTTGTTATTAGATTCCGATTTTTTTCAATATTTGTTATTATGAGTATAGTCTTAAAAAAATTAAAAATTCAATACTTGTTATTAGGACCCAAATTTTATAATATTTGTTACTATGAATCTACTCTTAAAATTTAATTTTTTTTCATTACTTGCTAATAGAGACATAGATTTAAATAGATGCATGTGACCACAACAAAAACCATTATATGACAGTAGATGCCCATATTTTTAATACTTGTTATAGGGGATAATTTTTTTTCAATATTTATTATTAGGAGTCTATTTTTAATATTCAATTTTTCTAATACTTGTTATTAGGTCCCTATTTTTCTCAATATTAGTTATTATAGATATATTCTTAAAATTTAATTTTCTTATTAGGGCCCAATTTTTTCAATACTTGTTACTATGGACATACTCTTAAAATTTAATTTTTTTCATTACTTGTTGTTGGAGACAAATATTTAAATAGCGGTATGCAACCACAACAATGACCGTTATATGACGGTAGTGGCACCATCAGAAAACAAGATACTTGCAACCGTTATGTCCGCAATAACGTATGTTATTAAAAAATTTCACAACTGCGATAAAGGCAGTGACCGAAGTAACATCTGTTATATTCGTAATTGCGATAAACACAACACAACCGAAAATACGACTGCAACTGCAATTATAATTTAAATCCATAATTTAGGGCCTAATTTTTAAGTTCGCCCAAGGCCTCCAAAAGTCCAGGACCGGCCCTGGTTCAAACCAATCAAGTCCATCCATATCATTTTTATTCAAGGTGAATTTTCATCTCTCTTCTACATGTAAAAAAAGAATGGGTAGTTATTTAAATTTTTTTTTTTGACATGGATGGACTTGATTAACTGAGACTACGAATGATGTGGTGAGCCGGGTCCATCTAATAATTTCTACCGAATAAACTGTTTTGTATATATCTGCAATGAGTTTTTTTTTTTTTTATCAAATACTACTATCTCAAGGAGTGTAGTAGGCTATTGCCTATTGGAGCTTAAAAATGGGCAAAAGTTTGTAATTGTCATTTCAACTCTATGGCTCTGGGATGATACTTCTTTAGCCAAATCGGACATCTTAATATTATTAGTAGTGAGCCGGGAATTGAACCCGGGTCTCCTGGGTGAAAGCCAGATATCCTAACCACTGGACGACAATGGAATCAATGTTTTATATAAGCATTGAACGTGTAGTAGCAATGAAGGCAACCTCAATCTGAAATGCACATATAAGCTCATACATTACCTTATTTCACCATGCAGTCGCAGTGACGGAGAGACTATTGAACCAATGATTCTAGTTTTGGTTAATATTATTAGTCTTGCAAATCCGTGGGTTGGTTTCAATTTCAGCTTCCTTTTCCATTGTTTCAGACGGAAATTTTAAAATGGAAATAACAGTAATGTAACCGGTCATACCTGGTTCTCAGAACCATCTCCCCTTGGTTCCATATTTGGGCGCACGATTTTCAGCATATTTCTGTGTTTTAAGAGCTAGGCCCTTTGACACGGAAAAGTTTATCATTCGCAGCTGCCGAGGTATTAGTTACTTGTTGTTGTTGTGTCCCCTTTGACCCACCTCCCACGTGATTCTTATTTCTTAAAGTACATTGTATGTCATCCGTTCATGCCACTTTGTCTGCGCCATGTGCCTGTGCTGCCCTTTCTTGATTTTCTCTGTTATTACTACGGGTACGGCAGTGGCAGTAGTACGAGTACGACTCGAGGATGTCCCATTTTTAGGGGTATAACTAAAAATAATTGAGTATGTTTAGGAGATTACATATGTTATTACCTCCTTTTTAAACTCGACACAACATTAAATTTGGTTGAAACCATGGGCAGCAAACCACTACCCAATTCTTCATTTACGTCCCTCTCCTCTATCCACAAAGTTCAAACTTCAACCCAACACGTGAATGAAGCGATTGAGTTCTAATGCTTGAAATTCATTTCCCCATATCATTCAACATTATAATTCTTTATTGGCAAAAGGGTGCAATTATTATTACCCCAAGCACCCTCTCTCATTCTAAAAGATTCAAACATTTTTTTAAATTTTTTTTAAATATTATCTCGGCTGAATTTATTAAAAAATAAAATCCAAAAATATTTCAAATAAAATGATATGAGAAAAAAATAATATAAAGAGAAAAAAAAATTAGAAAATGAGACAACGAAATATCATACCAACAAAATATGTCCAATGATATGCAATGACATGGATGAGACGAAACATTGGAGAAAGGAAGCAGGAAACAAAACTTCTTGTCTCTATCCACATATACACTTAAGATCAAAGTGGGAGTGGTGAGCGAAACCAATAATCTTGCATGCTACTTTGCAAAACAGATCTAATTGCATTGACAAACGAACCAAAAGGAGATCAAATAACTGAAAGACCATCAATAACCAAAAATCAGCGCAAACATCGTGCGAAAACCATCTACAGACGCAAATCTATCACAAAGGTAGGCGAAAATGTACCATAAGAGAAAAACATGCCACAAGGCAAATAAAAAGCATGCTACAAAGGTAGATAAAAACTAGAAAAAACCAAAACATAGAAAAAACAAAAATTGAATATAAGAAATAAAAAATGAAGGACGACCAACATTAGAATTAGAGCTACACCGACTAGCCAAAAAAAAAAAGAAAATTCTAAAGAGAAAAAGGAGAAACCCTAAAATCACAATATTTTCAAATATTTTTATTTATTATTATTTTTAAATTGAAATCCACTAATTTTATTAAACGATGATATATCCAAAATTACAATAAAAGTTCACTACTTAGTAAACAAAACACCTAATCCAGACATAATCTTAGTAAACAAAACTAGTGTCTCAATATCAAAGAGGACCATACAAGGAAAAGGTAAAAACCTAATCTAAAGACTCGAAACAAAAGATGGATACAAACATTACCAAGGAGGCAAGGATCGATGATGAAAGGTAAAACTAGCAACAAACAACATAAAAATGCATATTACAATGAGGTACGTTGACAACAAGGTCATTACCACAACTCATTCGCAAATAAGGAACTGTGAATGTAATCGCGTATCCAAATCTAGTTCGAAGGTCCGAAACAGGGAGGTCAACAACATAATGAAAAGAGCGCCATCTTGACTAGTCGTGGCGTTATCGGATCCAACCCTAATAAAAAATTAAAAGAAAAAAAAAAAACATGCTAAAAGGCAGAATAAAACGTACTAAAAAGTAGAATAAATTATGCCACCATAATAGAATAATTTATTAAAAACTAAAACTAAAAATAAAATAAACGAAACGATCGATCACGACAGTCAACGACTAATAATAAAACTAATGTCACTGCCGACGTTTAAAGGAAAAGAAAAGCAAAAGTGGGCGGCGCTTCTATAATTGAGAGAAAAAGTCTAGGTTTTCCTATGGCTCATAAAACTAATCGAGTGATAACTGAATAAAGGAAAAAAGACGATTTTTTAGTTAATAAGTCTTACTAAATTGTGTATAATTATACTTTGTCAATCAAATATAATAACAAATTATAATTCCTTTACACGAGGATATAATTTCTATCCTAGTAATATTAGTGTCTAACTATTAGTGGCGTTCAACACGAACCAACTTGACTCAGTGGTTAAGGGAACGGTTGTTGTTCTTAGAGGTCACGGGTTCGAGCACCAGCAGCTGCAGCAGGGTGATTGAGTGTTCATTGTCAAATGGTTGAGAGTATATTTAGAACAAATACTACTTGTAATCACTTTAGCTTTCATAAAAAAAACTATTAGTGGCGTTCAAATATACTATTAAGTGCACGTGTTTAATATATTAAACATTATTGTTTTTTTAGATAAAGCCGACTGATGCATTAATTAAAGCAAGCTAAACAACAGTTACAAGAGAGTAAAGGTAAAGGCGTTAAAACCAAAGAACCAAAACCAAAGAAAAGAAACTAAAACGCTTGAAGAGGAAAAAGGGAAAACACGACAACAATTCGACTGGGCTATCTCCGATCAAATCGAGAGGATTGATGGGCACACTGGAAGCTGGAGATGCTTTCAAAGAGATAGGGAAACGCTGTGAAGAAACCCCGAACCAAAAAAAAAGAGAGGAAGCAGTGGTCTAAGGCGGTTCGAAAGCCCTAAAATTTGCGTCGATGATGAGAAGTACCGACGACGGGGCTTCCTCAACTCAAAATCTATCCTCCGACATAGGTAAGCCTTAATTTTCCATTGAATGAGCAGCTCTATTAGCATTCCGATGAGTGAATCGAAAGATACAATTGGAGAACTGCCTGGATAACTTCTTGTCATTGCTGATGTAGGGGCTAATTTCAGATGGATCGAAAGAAGGGGCTTAGAGCCTAAGGATGATCGAACGAGCGTCCCCTTCAAGAATAATTGAAGAAAAGCCCAGATCCACCGCGAATTGCAACCCCGAAACGGCAGCTAAAGCCTCCGCCGCAAAAGGAGATGCCACCTGAAAGTGAACACGGTAACATGCACCTGAATTTGCCCAACCTCATTTCTTATAATTATACCTGAGCACGATTTGTTCTCGTTTCCTTTGTAACCAGCATCGAAGTTAACCTTTACAAAAGGAGCAGTAGGAGGGAGCCAAGTAACATCCTCACCGGGGAAGCAAGAAGGTAGGCTCGTAGTCAACTCATCCAACTCTCGGCAATACCCATGTACAAAGGTAAAAATTTCATGAATGGACTGCAATTTACCTTCATGAAACAACTTGTTCCTAGAAAACCATAGAGCCCAAACTGCAATTATAATTTCTCGATGCTTAGGAGTAGAATAATGCACAAATAGCCAAGCTAACCATTCTTTAAAATCCAGATTATTAATACCACTTGGCCACTGGACACTAAGATAATTCCAAAGAGCACACGCGAAGGGACAATTCCGTGCAATATGTACCATAGATTCAACTGCATTATTGCATCTAAAACATATAGGGTCTTGAGCAACTCTCCTAACACACAGATTCTGCTTAGTTGGTACAAAATTATGAATGAATCTCCAAATGGAGATTTTAACCTTAGAAGGGCAAGAAATTTGCTAAAGTTGCTTAAAGATAGGTTGAGTAGAAATAGATGAGTGACCAGGAGATAAAAGGAGTTTATAACCACTCCTAACCGTGTACGTACCAGAGTGTTCACCAGCCCAAACTTGAACATCAGGAACTGGAGTCGCCGACAATGGAATCTTCAAAATAGCTGCAACATCCCTAGCGTTAAAAGTAGAAATGATAAGGTCACTATCCCACTGATTAGTTCCCAGGATTAATAAGGTCTGAAACACGGGAAATATCGTGGACCTGTGGAGACCTAATCTTTTGTCTATCCGAACCTGGGAGCCAGAAATCGTTCCAGACTGAAACGTTTACTCTCGATCCAATTCTCCACTTCATACCCAAAAAAAGCAAACCTTTAGTACTCCAAATACTTCTCCAAATAAGGGAGGGACGAGAACCAAGCCTAGAATTTAGGAAGGAAGAATCCCTAAAATACTCAGCTTTAAGAAGTCTGGCTACGAGAGATGTAGGATTAGACAAAATTCGCCACTCTTGTTTAGCTAAGAGGGCAATGTTGAATTTTATCTAGATCACGAAAGCCCAAGCCCCCTTTTTCTTTCAACTGGCACATAAACAACCATTCACACCAATGGATGCTTCGTCTACCTTGTGATTTCTGCCACAAAAATCGAGCTTCTATCGCTTCCAACTCTTTGCAAAAAGATTTAGGTAGAAGAAAACAAGGCATAGCATACATATATAGAGATTGCAAAACCGACTTGATAAAGACTTCTTTGCCACCAGCAGAAAGGAACCGAGTATTCGAACTCTTTGTACAACTGTTGAAACGGTCTCGCAAACCAGAAAAAACACCTTTCTTATCACGTCCGACAATAGCTGGCAAACCTAGATACTTTTCAGGGTTTGATGTGCTAGAAACACCCAGGATACGTTGCACATCTTCTCTATTGTAGTCATTCACATTAGAAGAAAAGAAAATACTAGACTTATGAAAATTAATAACCTGACCAGAAGCAGCAGAATAAGTGTCCAAAATGGCCTTAATATTGGCAGCACCCCCCGCCGTTGCATCCCCAAAAATGAGACAATCATCTGTAAAAAGGAGATGAGTAACACAAGGAGCATTCCGAACAATACGCACACCACTCAACCTGCCGTCAGAAGAGGCTATACGAAGTAGAGATGAGAGCTCTTCACCGCAGAGTAGAAAAAGATAGGGGCTCAAGGGGTCTCATTGTTTGAGGCCTCTAGAAGGACTGAAACGATCACCGATGTTATTATTAAGTATCACCGATTAAGAAACTGAAGAGATACAACTAATAATACGGTTGATCCACATATTCGAAAAACCAAGCCGCAACAAAACTGCCTCCAAAAAACCCCACTCCACACGGTCATAGGCCTTACTCAGATCAAGTTTTAAAGCAAAAGATCCCTTCTTACCCAAGTGTTTCATCTTTAGAGAATGAAGAATTTCGTAGGCGGCAATTATATTGTCAGTAATTAACCTCCCAGGAATAAAAGTGCTTTGAGCCTCATCCACACAAATGTATAAAATACTTTGAAATCTGTTAGCCAATACCTTCGCAACGATTTTGTAGAGGACGTTACAAAGACTTATTGGCCTAAAATGGGACATGGAGATTGGATCTTTAATTTTCGGGATTAGAGCAATAAGAGTGTGATTAATTGCGGACATTACCTCATCACCATTTAATACCGCAATGCAGAAGCACATAACATCCTTACCAATAATATGCCAAAACCGTTGGTAAAAGACCGCACCCAAACCATCTTCACCAGAAGCCTTGAGGGGGCTTTGGATTTGACTGCTCTCAAAATCTCCTCTTCATCAAAATCTCTATCAAGAACACTATTCATCTCAACAGTGATACAAGGCGTGATGCCATTAAGAATTAGGTCTATAGAGGAGGAACCTTTAGAAGTAAAAAGCTCTTCAAAATAAGAACGAGCCGCACCACCCAACGCCTCATCATCATCTAACATTACACTAGTGCCATCTACTAACTTGGTAACTCTATTATGTCAGCGTCTTTGTGAAGCAAACTTGTGAAAAAATGAAGTGTTTCGATCTCCATTCTTAAGCCAATTTGCTCTAGCCCTTTGCTCCCAGTACAATTCTTCTTTGTCCATTTCAACATTAAGTGCCAATTGGACATCCAGAGTTTCATAAAGGACATCATCAGTAGGAAGCATGTTCGAAAGATCACTAAGATGTTGCTTTAAATCAGCCTCAGTCAACCTCCGATCACGTTTGAGCTTATGAAACCAAATACCCAAACCTTTTTTGATAGACTCTAACCTCTCAAGAAAATGCCCAGAAGAGTTCTCCCATAAACGCCTAACTTCACCTTCACAAGAGCTTTCAAGCAGCCACGAGGCCTCAAATCTAAAGCACCAATGTTTAGAGAGGTTGGTTGAATGTGCATTGGTCTCCAACAAGAGTGGACAATGGTTAGAGAAAGTATGGGTTTGATGAGACAACTTGAAGTGAGGAAAAAGGTCCCACCACAAACCCGTAGCAACACCCCTATCCAGACGCTCCCTTACATTGTTTGCAGAAAATCTACCTTTTTGCCAAGTGTACCAAACTCCAGAGTAACCCAAATATGATAACGAGCAATCCTCAAACATTGCACGGAAATTATTCATATGTCGATCACTCCGAATCCTGCCACCTTGCTTCTCAAACACATAGAGAATTTTGTTGAAATCACCAATAACCAACCAAGGAATGTCGGAACAATCATTAAGTTGTCGCAACATATTCCAAGCTTCCAGTCTATTAGATTCCTTGGACGCTTGTTACCATCCAATTGTTCAATAGGACTTTCCTCATTGTCCAAGCCCATTTGAACGTCCATTAAAGGAATGAGCCCCATATCATTTCTAGTTTGGTTTCCGCGAGTGGATAAGGGGAAATTGGAGCTCCTGCCACCATTTCCTCCTAAAATTAAGCCCAACTGATCGTGACCAGATCCCATTGATTGCGCCCACTGGAATCTACGAGATTCAATCTGATTTAGACCCTAGAAATCACCAGCAGAATTCCCTAAATTACGGGGAAACGATTCTGAATCCTCACGAAGCTAGATAATGCTTGGCGCCGCCCGACGCGGTGGTGCACGGAGCGAAATGTCCCAGTTGAAGACAATATCCTTCGGGTCCAAACTCAAACGAGAAGGATAAAAGCTTTCACCATGGCCCAATCGCCCACACAGAAAGCAAAAAGTACGAATCTTTTCATATTGAAAACGCGCATAAACTTGGGCTCCATTCCTTAAAGCAATCTTCTTACGTCGCTTCAACGGCATCCTCGTGTCAAAACACACCCTGATCCGCATAATACGACACTGACTAAGGGAAGAGGGCTTGGTGTCATATTCCAGAAACTTTCTAACAAAGTCCCCAAGTTGTTTTGCTACACCATCGGACATGAATCCAATTGGGAGATCAAGAACAAGAACCCAAAGTTTCAAGAAGTGTAAAGGAACACACATAGGATCTTAACCATCCTGAAGTCGATGTAGAATGAGCAAATGGGAATTGCAAAACCAAGGGCTGCCATTGCCAATCCTATCAACATCAATAGAATGATACAGACGGAACAAATAACGACGCTCACCAAGATCTGAAATCGAGATCCCCCTTAAAGGTCTCCACACGTTGGCGAGAGTATTCCTCATAGAGTCGAAATGAATAATACTAGAAGTTAGGAAGAGGCCCACAAAGCAATTGAGAAAAGAGATGGGAGGATTCAGATCTTCTGCTTCAATCTGGAGGACTTCATCTTCCTTAACATCAATTGCCACATTCGCAAGGTGATTCGCAACATCAGCCATGGGTGAAACAAGAAAAAAGAAGGCAAAGTGAGAGAACGTGTCAAAAGACAGACAGAGAACGTATCAAAAGACAAAGGTTAATTCTGAGTCATTTAATTATATTAAACATTATTGTTTTCTATATTCAAAAACATTATTATTTTCTGATAATGAAACAATATGTTGATAGCAAAACTCATTATACAAATCATGTTTAAGCGACATATTGGACCCAATATTTTACCTAAAAATAATTTGAAAACATTAAAACTATTTGCACGAGCCAACTTGCCTCGGTGATTAAAGGAATGATTGTTGTTTTTGGAGGCCATTGGTTCGAGCATCACCAGTTGTAGCAAGGTAATTGAGCATGCTTTGTCAAATAATTAAAAATATATTTAGAACAAATACTACTTGTTGATATTTTACCTTTTATTACATCTTTCAACTTTAAGTTTCAATTTTTCAGAATTTACCATTATTTATCTTTTCAACTTTCAACAACCGATGATGAAGGTTGAAGCAAATGACAACAATGTTGAAGATCAATGAATGTCTATTATCGATTTTTTTTTACAAGATTTAAAAAATTATACTCATTTACCTATATACTTCTAATATATGTCTTAATTAAAAATTATATGTTCATAAAATAAAAAAACATAGCTATATTATTTTTACTTTAACTTTATCTTAAACCTAATCTAGCCGTTTTTAAATTTCTCAGCCGCACTGTTTTATGATGCTTTCTTTTTCAAATTTTCTTTTCCTTTTCATGGAAATTACATGTTTCTTTTCCTGTGTTTTTTATTAGTAGAATAATTGTTTCTTTATCAATGACAACTCAATTATCCTAAAACTGATCTCAATACCTTGATTTTCTCTTAAATGAATTCTTGGACCTTTTCCTTCCAGCATTATTAGAACTTCTTTGTCTCCTTTTGCTCATGACATTTCGTATCTTTTATGTCTTTGATTGATTTTTTTTTCAAGTTGTTATGATACTTTATTGGATTTCTTAACAATCTAAAAATATCGTTAGTGGATCTCGGTTGACCTGAATATTTTTTCTTATTACAATCTGTTGTTGGAGTCAATCGCAGAAAAAAAACAAGTCTGTGATGTCTATTTTTCGTATTACTGATGCATATGAATATATGATATTTACTTTTCATATTATTTGATGCATACGATACTTACTTTTTATATTATAGGTTGATGATAAGAAGGATCAAAACAAGTCTACAAGAACATAATCAAGTACCACATATTAGATTGATTTGACTACAAAAGTATTGAGAAAAGAAATCATTACCCGTTAAGCTATTATTATAGTTTTTAAATAGTTTGTTTATTTTTGGCAAAACTGAATTTATTATTTATGTTTGTAATTTTGGAGATCTAAAAAGGGCATTTCGAGGGCGAACGACCTGGTTGAAATTATGGTGACTTGAAGAAAATTATGCAGATAAACTTTGGAAAATTTAAAACTGGGTGAACTATGGTGATTAGAAGGATATAGTGCAGATAAGTGAAATGTTGATGGAGAGGTTACAAACTTGAGAAAGCGTTTCGGTGGGAAAAAATCATGTTGCCAAGTGGGATAAGTGTGATCTACAAGGAGGATTAAGGCATATACGTTCCTGGGCTGATTTTGGGTGGAGACTGAGTTCTTTTGGTGCTGTCAGCCAGTGATAGAGGATTGAAGTTCAAAGCGGGAAAGTTTTGCTGGGACAAATTTCTGCAGACTCTAGTTTGATTCAAATGCGTCATGTGGCTTAAAATGTCAAGGTCATAGCGTTTTATGTCTTTAGTGGAGAAAGTCTTATGGTAAGCATTGTGAGGTGCAGTACAAGTAATCTATGTCAGTGTTGTCTTAGTGAATTATCGTTTGTACTCACACTATCTCGATGCACTCTTTTTCCTCCACTTAGATTTAAGAAAGTTTTTTAACGAGGGTCGAGTTGGTGTATTTATCAGAATAAAATTTTTCGTCTTTCAAAAAAAATTTGTTTGTTTTTTTATGAGGATTCACCGAAATCCACAGAAATTCGTAAGGGACGTGTATGAGGATGAAAAAACCCTTAAAACACCTAATGGGATTTTCTGAAATTATATTTGTAAGTGTTAAAACGGAGTAGAAAATATAAAACTGTCATCGACTGGCTTGCTGTCACTCCTAATATTTGGATGGAGAGATGGGGAAGCGGGACAGTCTAGGGTGGTTTGTTGGAAGGAGTGATGGAGAAAAAAAAAACAGCATAATTAGAATTTTTTCTTAAAAAAATTATTAGAATGTCAAGTATGCTATGTTTGGTCGTTAAGAAAATAAAAGGTATTAGAATTCAAGAAGAGAGAAAACGTAAAACATTTTTCTTATATGTCGAAAGTTAAACTACAAAGAATAAGAGTGTTTCCCTTTTATAGAATAAACAAAGATTAAACCCTAACTAACTTAACTACCCGTAATATCCCCCTCAAGATGGACCATCTTGTTGATGAATATTAACAAGACCCAGCTTGACAACAAAGGAATGAAACACCGGACCACGAAGGGCTTTAGTAAGAATGTCTGCGAGTTGGTTCGAGGAATTGACATGGAAGAGTTTGAGAAAACCATCTCGGACCTTGTTCCGTATAAAATGGCAATCGACTTCAATGTGTTTGGTGCGTTCGTGAAAAACTTGATTGGAGGCTAGATGTATTGCAGATTGTTTATCGCAATTTAAAGAGGTTGTTGTGATAGGAACATGAAAGGATGACAACAAGGAAGCTAGCCAAACTAACTCACAAGTCGCATCAGCCATAGCTCGATATTCCGCCTCACATGAAGACATACTGACAGTCGTTTGCTTCTTCGATTTCCATGAAACAATGTTGTCACCTATATACATACAAAAGCCTGAAACAGATCTACGTGTATCAGGACATGAGCTATAATCGGAATCTACAAACCCATGAAGTTGTAACTTTGAAGTAGCAGAGAAAAACAGACCCAAGGCAGGTGTCTTTTTGATGTATGGTAGAAGATGATATACTGCCTGCAAATGAGGATGTCGAGGTGACGATATGAACTGACTAAGCAAATGGATTGTGTATGTTATATCGGGCCTCGTATGCCTGAGATATAGAAGTCGTCCAACTAACCATCTATAAAGTTTAGGATCTGCCAAAGGTTCCCCTTCATGAATGCTCAACTTTTGGGAAGGAACCATTGGAGTTTCAGTAGGCTTTTTACTAAGTGATCCTGTATCTTCAAGCAAATGAAGAGCATAGTTACGCTGAGACAAAGAGATCCTTGTAGAGTTTCGAGCAATTTCGAAGCCCAGAAAATATCTTAAGGTTCCCAAATCTTTCAACTTGAAATGTTGATGCAAAAAAGATTTCACATTCGAAAGCTGATCCATATTCTTCCCGGCAAGTACTATGTCATCGACATAGACCAACAACACCATCATGTCATCACCAGACCCATGAACAAAGAGAGAATGTTCAAAAGGAGACTGTGTAAAACCAAACTGAAGGACGACCTGTGAGAAAGCATTGAACCATTGCCGAGACGCCTGTTTAAGCCCATAGATAGACTTGTTTAGCTTACAAACCAGATTTGAATCAGAAGATTCAGAAAGATATCCCTGAGGCAATTTCATATACACTTCTTCATCAAGAATGCCATTAAGAAATGCGTTATTAACATCTAATTGAAGCAGATGCCAACCTTTGGAAGCAACCAACGCAAGAAGAACTTTGAATGAAGTCATTTTTGCCACTGGTGAGAAGGTATATGTGTAATCGATGCCCTCGACTTGAGTGAATCCCTTTGCCACTAGTCGAGCCTTGTACTGATCAAGAGAGCCATCAGCTTTATATTTAATACGATATACCCACTTACAATACATTGGTGTCTTTCCTGCAGGCAATGGCATCACTGTCCAGCTTTGAAGATTTTCCATAGCTTGCAGCTCTTCATCCATAGCAGACCTCCATTCTGGAATTTTTGCAGCTTGATGATAAAATGCAGGTTCACAAGTAGAGGAGATATTGGCTATGAAATGATTATAATCTGAAGATAACTTTGTAGTAGACAAATAATCTTCGATAGGATATGTAGGCAAATTTGTGGAAGAAGAAGCAGTGAGACTATTGCAATAATATTTCTGCAAATAAGAAGGTGGTTGAGAAATACGAGATGATCGTCTTTGTAGAGGAGGATTGGAAACTTGATGTAAAGCAGGTGGTGGTGCTGTAGAAACAACATTAGTATCACTAGGTCCATTATTACTTCCATGGGCAACCAAGTCTGAATTATGATGTGCACGAGTTTCACGGTTGACATGGCTTGCATGAACTGCATGAATAACACGTGCAACAGG
Organism: Hibiscus tridactylites; assembly: GCA_958450335.1. NCBI lineage: Eukaryota > Viridiplantae > Streptophyta > Magnoliopsida > Malvales > Malvaceae > Hibiscus > Hibiscus tridactylites. The sequence goes on along the minus strand of OY288291.1, from coordinate 56,794,796 downwards.
AGCAGGAGCACTGGGTTCTACAGAAGTATCATGCTCTACAGGAGCATCATGAACTATTGGTGCAACAGGTTCCACTGGAGCAACATGTTCTACTGGTGCAACATGTTCTACTAGTGCAACATGGTTTGCTGGTGAAACATGTTCTACTGGTGCAACATGGTTTGCTGGTGCAACATGTTCAATAGGATTGACTGGATTCAGAGGAGCATTAGGATCTGTACGAGCCATACGCAAGTGTTGATCATTAGAATATCCTACAAAGTCAGAAATTGGTTTAGGAAAAGAAACATATGGAAAAGGGTCAACAATAGACAAATCAGAATGAATAGTATGAAAAGGGAATATATGTTCATGAAACACAACATCGCGAGAAATAACAATAGAACGAGATTGTAACACGTATATCTTGTAACCCTTCATTCCAGGAGGATATCCAATAAAAATTCCAGGTAGAGCACATTCTGAAAACTTGTCCCTGTGAGCTCGAATTGTTGAAACAAAAACTAAACAACTAAAAACCTTGAGATGGTTGTAATCTGGTAACTTGGAGTGAAGTAACTCGTAAGGAGTTTTGTTTTCAAGAGCTGGAGAAGGAATCATGTTGATTAAATAGGTTGTTGTCAACAAACATTCCCCCCAAAAACGAGCAAGTACCCTGGATTGAAAATATAAAGCACGGGCCACAACCAAGAGGTGTTGATGCTTGCGTTACACGATTGCGTTATGTTGAGGAGTCTCAACACATGAGAATTGGTGGATAATGCCTAATTGAGAAAATAAGTTAGTGAATTTGAGTTCATGAGCATTATTAGAATGAAAAACTTTTAAATCAAATCCAAACTGCCTCTTAGCCATGTTAATAAAGGAATGAATACTTTGGCTAACATCTGACTTATGCTGAAGAAGATAAGTCCATGTCGAACGAGAGAAGTCATCAACTAACGTTAAGAAATAGCGCTGATAATTATAAGTGGGAATTTTAAAAGGACCCCATATATCACAATGCAACAATTCAAAAGGGCGTGAAGAAACATTAGCAGAAATGGGAAAAGGAATGCGTTTCTGTTTCGCAAGAGGACAAATAGAACAAATATCTTTCTTATTAACATCAATGCTTGGCAAAACAAGTTTTGGAAGATCTAAAACACGAGAACTGGGATGACCAAGACGATCATGCCATGAAAAACAAGCATTAATCCTCTTATTTAGAACAGAATTCTGAACAAAAGAATTGTCCTTAGCAAAAGAAGATTGGAACAAATATAAGCCTCGATGCATATCACCCTTCCCAATCACCTGGAAACGATCCTGAATCAAACAATGAGTATCATGAAACAAAATCGTTAGAGCAGAGTCTTTAAGTAAGCAACTGACTGATAATAAGTTGAAATTAAAATCAGGAACGTAAAGAACATCTTTAAGAATGATGTCAGGAGTCAATCGAACAGTTCCATAATGATGAACAGAAACAGTATACTTATTTGGAAGAAGGATAGTTCCAGTAGTGATAGGATGCAAAGACTCAAACAAGTCTTTTGAACAACATACATGTCTGGAAGCCCCTGAATCAATCACCCAAGAACTTTAATTACTGAAAGAACTGAAATGATTTACAAAAGAAACGATCTTGCCTTGCATGGCCATGTTTACAGTGGACGGAGGAAGATCAGAAGTAGCTGCAGCTTGAAGTTGATTAGTCAGCATGGCAATCAACTGTTGGCATTGTTGATTTGTCAAAGAATCAGCACTGCTTGTACTTGAAGACTTCTGTTGAGTATTAAGATTCCAAGAATCAGCAACAACATTAACATGTGAAGTGTGAGATTGCTTGCTTCGAGATGGATAACCAGGCGGATATCCATGTAACTTGTAACACCTATCTTTAATATGCCCCAATAGACCACAATGACTGCACTGAGGACGAGACCTCTTGTTGATAGGAGCTTTAACAGCAAAGGATGATTCTATGACAGGATTATCCAATTTAATGAAACGTTGACTTTCTTTCTGCGAAACTAAAGAAAAAACTTTAGTAATACTAGGCAAAGGATCGATCAGCAGTATTTGACCACGAACATGAGCATAGGAATCATTTAAACCCATTAGAAATTGCATGGTCTGCTCTTTCTGCTGTTCCTCCAGCATCTTCCTAACACCATCACAAGTACATTGGGCGCAAGAACAAAAAGGTTTAAGAGAAACCAGTTCGTCCCAAATGATCTTGAGCTGAGTGTAGTACATAGAAACATACATTGAACCTTGAACAAGTTCCACTAATTTCTTGCGTAGAGAAAAGATTCTTGGTCCATTGTTCTGTTGAAAACGATCTTGAAGATCTTTCTACACAGGAGCTGCAGTCGAATGATATAGTAAACTTGCAGCAATGTCTTTGGAAACAGAATTGATCAACCAAGAATTGACCAAGTCGTTAGCTCTCGTCCAAGCCTGATATCTTGCTGCAGGAAGACGAGCTGGTGCAGGAATTGATCCATCCACAAAACCAAGCTTGTTCTTGGCAGAAAGGGCCATCATCATTGATCGACGCCAGCTATGATAATTGTCATTAGAAAGGGGTTGAGTAACTAAAACCATCCCTGGGTTATCAGATTGATGCAAATAGTAAGGATTTGCGCCATTGTTAAACTCATCATTGAGATTGACATCTCCCATGATCGAAGAAAGAAAGAAAAGAAAGAAAAGAAATGAAATCGGAAGCTTTAACAGAATTCAATTGATACCATATTAGAATTCAAGAAGAGAGAAAACGTAAAACAGTTTTCTTATTTATCGAAAGTTAAACTACAAAGAATAAGGGTGTTTCCCTTTTATAGAATAAACAAAGATTAAACCCTAACTAACTTAACTACCCGTAATAAAAGGAAATAACCATACAACGTTGTATTTTTTTATTCGGCCATAACCCATTAACCAAACATAAAGAAACTATAGTCGGAAGATTATTTATTCGACCACTATAACGACACAATGTGACACCGAAATGGCAGTGTTAGAATCCTGTTGGATCGAATCTGGTTGTTCGGGTAAGACTGTACCGATACTCTTCCTAAAAGATGCGGCCTCGCTCAATTCATTTACTGCTTCAGAAATTTTCTCAATGCACCCTATGATTTCCGGCAGAAGTGATGCAACTGAAGCAGCCGGTATCATCTCTACTAAATCTGCTTCTTCCCACAGGTTTGTTTTGAGGAGGCTTTTCAGCTCTTCGGCAGCTTTCTTTGACTTCTCAATGTGCATAACAGCTGATCTTGTTCGAACCATCTTTCGAAATGTCGATGCCATTTCCTTCAAAGCTCGGCTACATTCCAGGCTAACACTTTTGCATGGCCCCTGGATTTTGCCACGGATTTCTGCAGGACTCTACCAGAAATAAAACAACATCTGAATAAGTTGATGAATGAATGAATGATATGTTTAAACATTGTTGATCATGTCATTTATTATACCTGGATTTTACTGTTAAGGTAGCTGTTAAGAGCTTCAACTTTGTAAGCACAGTCCCGAGTAAGGTTTCCGACTTTGAGGTACATTTTCCATGGATGACGGTACCCGAACGGACCATGACCCGGTTCCCATCGTGCAAAATTAGCCTGCAGGAAGAGAATGAGCGTTGCAATATTGAATAAGCTACTTCACTTTCAATCAGCTAATTAATTAATGTTGATCTCTTACCATAGTTTCTTCACTGCTTTTAGAAGTTAGAACACTTGTATATCCTTGAAGATACAACTTATTATTCTCATTGGACTCTTCAGATACTTTGAAATATTCATCTCCAAAAGCTGTTTGATGTGCATCAAATCAATCAGTAATTCTGTAGGTTAAAAGTTAAAACAATGAATAATCCATTCTTTAAACATAAAGAGTAGTATCGGTACCTTCAAGAAAATTGGCAAGCTTTCCCATGTTTGCGGCGACAGACTTGTGGAGATCCTCACCAACCCAAACAGGGAAAATGCAAATACAAACGATTAGAGAAGCACAGCAACCAATTAAAATGGTTGAAAACCTCTCACGGGCCATTTCCAGCACTTGGTCATCTCGGTAGCCCGATACAGATACTAAGCAAAAGGTCAATATAAATATCATCATTCCGTAGTCATATCTTGTCTTAACTTTTGGGAAGAATCTCATAAACGTCGTAACCACAGCTGCAACAAGAACCACGATAATTGAGAAACTGAAACCAACTCCATGGATGCTTAATATGAACTTGTTTTTACCTATAATGAAGACAAAAGTTGCTACCAAGATGGGTTCCCATTTCCTTCCAGAAAGAGTTGCTAAATGGTGGGCTCCGGTGCCCAAGGCAGCCGCGACTAATGTCGCCAACACCCTATTTAAACCTTTACCAAGTGTGGCACCTGCACATATATACTATGAAATCAGCATGAAGTTTCCAAAAAGTGAAAAAGATGGAAAACTAAAGCATTCCTATCCAGTACCTACGGAGAATTCTGAGACAAGTACAACAGTCAGAACAGCCCACATTGCACTGTCTCCAAAACCATCATAGAGTGGCTCAAAGTAGTAGAACAATGAAACGAGCGTAATAGCTAGTCCAACTTTCAGGGCATGAACTATTCTCCTCGGATCATCTTGTCCGAGTTTCTTCGTCTTCCTTGCAATCTCCATTGTTTTATCACAAAATTTGTTCGGCAATGACTTGAGCCATTGGCACCCACGAATTATGGGTCCAGAACTCACCTGCTGGGGAGATGTCATTGCTTCCATTTCATATATATTTCAGAAATGAAGATTGATAGCTTTAGTTTCAGATTCCAAGTATTTATAAGCAAATATGGGTGTCTAAATGCGCGTTATTACAACTCCAACTGTTAAAGAAATATTGAGAAATGTGAACGAACTCAAGCGATTTCGTCTGCCTCGTCAATTCTATTCATCAACGTGTAATTAATTTGTACAGAATTTTTTTCTCATTTTCCTTCAAACTTTCATTTTCTAAACCATTTGTTGCTTCATTTTTCTTTCCGGAAACAGAACAAAATTGAAAATATCTAAATTTTATTTTGAGATTCCATGGGAATGCAGAATTTCATGAAGTCTATTTTTCTGTAGCCCTCCAATTTTCAGGGTTTCACCTTGACTAAACCGGACCGATCTACGTCGCACATCTAATTTTGGTGGGTAAGTTTCTCATCAGTAATTTTCTACCTACACAACACCTCGAACTTAAAACCTATTTAAGCAATATCAAGTTGCTTATTGTAACGACCCTATTTAAAAAAAAAAACATTAATGTATGTATATAGTTTGTAAGGTGTGAAAAGAAATTTTGAAGAAACTAGAAAAGAGATTAAAAAAAAGATTTAGAATGAAGATGATTTATATTAGAAAAAGAGATGAATTTTGAAAATTGTTTTAAAAGATATTAGGGGGTTTAGAAAAAATATTTGAAAATAGGGGAATTTAAAATGATATTTTAAAAAATAGAAGGAGGCGCCATCGGTCACTTTGAAATGGTAGACCGGACACCGGAAAATAGAAACTAGATATTCGAAAAGGGTTCAGGAGTCGGTTACACGTAAGGAAGGGTTAGCACCCTCGACATGCCCAAAATAGTACCAAAACTTTAACGCTTAATTAAAATTAAATTTTACGAATTAAAGTGACAAATTTAACCGAGACTTGGTTATACACCCGAGTAAATTTCGAAAATCTTAATATTCGAGAGCGAACGTCTGAAACCACCATCACTACGACTGGTACTAGCCTTGTTCGTTTCCGAATAAAAGGACATCGCACCTTTTTTTTTAAAAAGACAAAATTAATTTTTAAAACCTAAATACATGTATATGTAGACATCCGAGATCACATCGAGAATAAATAAATAAGGCGTAAACCAATACGAAGAAGCCAACAGAAATGTATGAAATAAGTAAAACATAAAAAGCGAATACCTAAACATGATATTTAAATGCGGGAACAAGTATATTCAAAGTAAAGGAATATACACGTATGCATATATACTTACATAAAAAAATATAATATATATCTATACACGACAAAAGTAACCTTATATATATGTGCCTCAACCAAATATTATAGATAAATATTTATTAACTATATATATTATAGGTTATGACAGTTAAGTATTATTATCATATGAATTCCATATAATAAGATATATTACCAAAAAAACGTATACTATATCATACACATATTTTCTACTGCATTAATGGGGATTAATTAAAAAACGGATATTATATATACATATATATATAAAAGGAAAATAAATAATAAAATAATAAAAAAGCGGCATTAATGAAGGAAATAATAGCTTTAGGCAAACAATGAGTCGGTATTAGTTTGGTAAACATCGGATTGAAAGAGCGAATTGGCGTGAAACCGCTAATTTTAAAAAAAAGCTCATAATAGGAGTTTTTTTATATTAGAGGTTTGATATTAGAGTTGTAAAGACTCTTTTACCCTTATCAGTTACCAAAAATCTCAAAATAACCTAAATCAAATATTTTCTCACCCTATTTATAAGCTAATCCTATTTATTTTTTATTTATCACATATTAATATGTGTATTTAAATTTATTAATTAATTAAATTATATTAAAATAATTATATAAATAATAAATTAATATATAAATCATTTGAATATATTTAGAAAAGTTGTATTAAAAATAATTTTATAGATCTAATTAATAATAATTAGATACAAAATATTGATAACTAATAAACTATTCAACCAAGTATTGAATATAATCATGTCCTTATATGTCATTTTGCTTGTTTAAATAATCTAACAGCTATCAGTTAATTTTACCAAACACTTTTATACAATCAGCTAATACAATCCTCTAGTCAAATCAGCTAATGCAATCAGCTATAAGCTATCTGCTAATGTAATCTGCTATCAACTATCCGCTAATTGTCAAACATGACCAATATAAAAAAAAAGGGAAAAAGGATTTGTGCGCAAAAAAGGATTTGAGTTTAGAAACCAGTTTTGGTTTTAGGGATTTTATTCCCATTACTTTTACCCTTTCTTTTTCTCTCTCTTTCAAGCTCGCGCCGTCGAGCGTTTAGGTCGTCGTCGGCGCTACTCCGATGGGCTTTTCGGCCATGCAAGACCGCCAACGAGATCCCCAAGTGCTTCTCTTCCACCCGATCCGAGTGGATCTCACCGGAGATGGTCAGAAAGTCGTGAACGGGAGACGAAAGTCCCGACGTTTCGAACCCTTGACTAGCCGCCGTCCACCGTTGGATCGAGCCGCGGCCGAGATATGTCTTTCTCCTTATTGATGCGATGTTTCTCACCATTGGGATCGACCGTTGAAGCCTCCGGTCACCGAAAAATGCCAAAAACCGAAGGTAAATCTCCATTTTCTTATATTCGAAATAAAAATAAAAATAAAAATGAAAGAAAAAATCAAATACAGATCTATGAAATTTCTTCCTCTTGTATTAATTTTTTTTGAACCGGTTACAATGATTTTTGGGGCCTTTTTTTGAATCGAATCCCCCGTTTTTTTCTCTTACAATTTTCTCTCGGTTTTTATAACCGAGATTGGTACAAAGAAAACATTGTTGATGTTTTGCTTCTGAGTTGCTCTGAATCTGTCGTGGTTAACTTTTGCTTTAAATTTGTTTTTTTTTTGCCATTTTGGTGTCTGATGCTCTGTTGTGTTGTCTGTGTTTCGTCGGATCGAGAGCGACAACGGGCCAGTCACGGCATGCTTGGGAGCAGAGGGGCAGACGGTGGCAGACGCGTGCTTGCGTGGGAGTTCAAGAGGCGCGCGTGGCGCGCGTCGGGCAGACGAACAGCCGCACGTGGTGTGTGCGTGGTTTCCAGATCGAAGGGATCTAGACTGTTGGATGTTTCCAGATCCAACGGTTCTAGATGGAGCGACGCCAGAACCTTGAGGGACTCTTAGGGTTTCCTTTCCGGAAACGATCTAGACTGTTGATCCAAAACCAGATCCAACGGCTTACAATGTTGGCGACGGGTGCATAAAAAAAGAGAAGTTAGGGTTTTATTAATTAATTCCTGCTCGGGCCTAAAACGGGACTTGTAACATATGCGTGTATTATTATATTATTTTTTAGGCTTTTTTATTTACTTATTAATGATATTGGGCTATGTATTTTGTATATGGACACTTAATAAAATTTGAGTTTGTATTAACTTCAATTGTTTATTTAATAATGATAATAATAATGAATAATAATAAATAATATAATGATAATACTTAATATAATGATAATAATAATATGATACGTGTATATATATATTTATATTTTTTTGTTTTTTTTCAAACCCAATACAAGCCCAAGAACAAAAGGAGATAGGTTTAAAATCGGGACAAATTAGTGAATACAGCTGCCCCTCTTTGCTTATGCTTGTGGAACAAGGATAAAACAAAGACCATAAGCACTCATTTTGTCTCACTTCCTTGTTGGATGTGGGTGATCTGCTACGCCACCAACGACGAGACAAGATCGGGAGATTGGATTGGATCAAGCTACGACTCCGATGAAGAGACATGATCCGGTGATTTGATTGCGATCAAGATACAACTCTGACGAAGAGGCATGATCTGGAGGAGTTAGTGGAGATCAAGCTACGACTTTGATGAAGAGGCATGATCTGAAGGAGTATATTGAAGATCAAGCTACGACTTTGATGAAGAGGCATGATCCGAAGGAGTATATTGAAGATCAAGCTACGACTTTGATGAAGAGGCATGATCCGAAGAAATAGATTGGAGATCAAGCTACGACTTTGATGAAGAGGCATGATCCGATCAGAAGGGGTGGTCAAGCTACGACTCCGACGAAGAGGCATGACCGAAGATCCGCTACGCCATCAACGACAAGACAAGATTCAAATAGAAGAGATCTGCTACCATCAACGACATGACGAGTTCCAAATAGAAGAGTTGATCAAGCTACGACTCCGACGAAGAGGCATGATCAAAGGTCCGCTACACCATCAATGGTAAGACAAAACCTAAAGAGAAGGGGATCCACTATACCATCAATGACACACCAATATCAAAATAGAAGAGATCCGCTACCATCAACGGTAGGACGAGATCCAAATAGAAGGGTTGATCAAGCTACGACTTTGATGAAAAGGCATGATCAAAGGTCCGCTACACCATCAACGGTGAGACAAAACATGAAGAGGAGGAGATCCGCTATACCATCAACGGCACACCAAGATCCAAATAGAAGAGATCTGCTACCATCAACGATAGGACGAGATCCAAATATAAGGGTTGATCAAGCTACGACTTTAATGAAGAGACATGATCAAAGGTCCGTTACACCATCAACAGTGAGACAAAACCTGAAGAGGAAGGGATCTGCTATACCATCAACGACACACCAAGATCCAAATAGAAGAGATCTGCTGCCATCAACGACAGGACGAGGTCCAAATAGAAGGGTTGATCAAGCTACGACTTTGATGAAGAGGCATGATCAAAGGTTCGTTACACCATCAACGGTGAGACAAAACTTGAAGAGGAGGGGATCCACTATACCATCAATGGCACACCAAGATCTAAATAGAAGAGACCCACTACCATCAACGGTGGGACGAGATCCAAATAGAAGGGTTGATTAAGCTACGACTCCAACAAATAGGCATGATCAAAGGTCTTCTACACCATCAATAGTAAGACAAAACCTGAAGGGAAGAGGATTCGTTATACCATTAACGACACACCAAGATCCAAATAGAAAAGATCCGCTACCATCAACGACAGGACGAGATCTGAAGGGAGAAGATCCGCTACACCATCATCAGCAAAACAAGATCCGAAGAAGAAGATCTGCTACCATCAACGGCAGAACGAAATCTGGAGGGAGAAGATCTGCTACACCATCATCAGCACAACAAGATCCAAAGAAGAAGATCCGCTACCATCAACGGTAGAACAAAATCTGGATAAAATTAGAGTTGGTGTTGTAGTTGTCCCTCTTTGTGGGTTCAACTTCTTTGTTGATCTAGTTTTTTGTTGGTGTGGCTTCCCTTTGGTGGAGGATTCGCCATTTTGCCATTGTTTTTGACCTGTTTGTTTTTATGTATGAATGAGGTATGTATGCTTAGTATGGATGCATGTAACTTGATGTATGGTGTAGATGTTTGATGTGAGTGTATGATGAATGAAATGATGCTGATGTGAATGATATGTAATGCAACTGATCCTGATGTTGACATTCAAAGGGATGCCCCCTGATTTCATAATTATATCGGCTCGGTCTTGTGGTCTTGATCAAACAGTTTCAATGATGCCCCAACCTTTTGTGGGTCCGACTATCATCTTCCGAAATGTCACCTCTTTGGGGGCAGGTCAATTCTTGTATGCTTTCTTTAGTCAATATTGTTTTTTTGTGCAATTGGCTGGCAAGCTCGTTGTTGGTCCCTGTACTTTTGAAACTGTTTGTGAAGAAATATAGAGAAATCTTTTGTATTGACATAGAGTGTGAGATGCTTATCAGAAAAGTAATCGTATTATGTACATATATTTTGGAAAATCATGACAAGTGATATTTATGAAAATCTAGTTGCGGGTTTTTGAAAAAGTATTGACTCAAATGGCATTTTTGTTTGAAAAGTCACGAATGTCGTAAAGGGCATACATGTGAAAACCTTTCCGGGCTATCAAGCTTCCGAGAGGAGAGACTCCCATACCTAGTTTCTACCCAATTTGAGGGTGGCTCTCATTGACCCACTAACTCACCGTGCCCCCATCCTTCCCTCGTTTTTGATCTCGATCAAGCATTAGAAGTGTGACAATCCTTGAAGAAAGGTTAACTCCGATAGGCGGGATGTATTCTGAAGACAAATTCATCCATCTGTGTATGGCCGGAGTGATCTTGTAGATCTCGAAATGTAGGCTACGACCCGTGGTTGTGACAGAAAGAGAACATAGGCCCCGAATTGAGGATTATCATGTACTGTCTGATGTGGATATGTTTGGATCGCTTTAGACTGTTCATTTTTGGGTGTTCGCCTTTCATTAAGTGTAGTTTTGGATCGACTAGCACCTTTGTATTGTGTTGGTGTGTACTTCCGATTAATCTAAGTAGAGGTCCAATTGGATGAAGAATTCACATAGCTTGCGCATTTTGATTTAATGCATTCGCTTTTGGTTTCAAATTTGATAACTTTCAACTTGGTTTACATTGGCTTTTTTAGCATAAACTTTCTTTTCGTCATTTACGTTGCATTTGTATGAAGAGTTCTTTTAGCCCTTTTGTTGATCCGGGCTCACGTGTTGGTGACTATGATCTTGGCTTGGGTTGGCTTCCTTGAGCACGAACTTTTCTTTGTATATCTTTTTTGGTAAAGATTAGACCAAGCGTCTCCTTTATCGCACTTTTTCTTCTTCATAGAATGGTTAAGACTGAAAGTTGCTTGCAGGTCCACACATTTTCATCCTCTTGCCCCCTAATGTGGAAGTGATCCTTGGCTTGAGTCTAAATGTCCTCCCATACTTGGATATCAAAATAGTCTTCAGGTGGTAGATGTTTTCGGGTTATCACTTCATTCAAGGATCTTAGACAACAATGCTTGAGAGGAGAATTCATTCAATGGAAGTGGTCCATTACTTCTGATCACTCATTGTCACTCCTCCCTTATGTAACCCCCTCATCCCGGTCCGGGCGGCCGACCGGTCCGAGTGGGCTATACGGGGAAAACCGAGGCGAAACTCGTTAAGGCTCCACCTCGGTTAACGACCCTAGAAAACTGTCTATTACATTATTATCTTGTCTAAAGGCTTTAATACATCCTATGTGAAACAACGACAGCGGAAGCAACAAGCGAGGCGAACAACCAAACAACAATTTTAAAACATCCCATTTTAGCTTATACTACAGACCGTATCGATACACTCAAAGAGGGTATCGATACGCCTTGACTAGGTCAACTGACCAAAGTCAACTCGAGGAGACCGTATTGGTACACTGGTTGACCGTACCGATACGCCCTCAACGGTCAACTTCTCGTGGTCAATGCTACGAAGACCGTTTCGATACACCTAAGCCCGTTTCGATACCCTCAAATTCTCGTCAAAAACTCAAATTTCCAGTAGCAAAAATGGTATCGGTACGCCTTCCCGAGTATCGAAACGCTTGGCCTGAAACAAGAAGGCTGTATTGATACGGGTCCAACCGTATCGATACCCCTGACTCTATCACACGGATTTTAGCTGGTTAAGCACAAGGGCTGCCTCAAAGACACCAACTAGGACCTCCAAACATACATGCATAAACTCTAGAGGCATACACCCTATTGCAAGCATGATCAGACACACAACATACATAAAAGGGCATGCATTTAAGGAATCAAGCATTCACCAAAAGAGACATATATTGCATAACAAGGTTTCATGCCTTAGAACAAAACATACACAAAAGCATAAAGATGAGGGCACAAGGCCAACATACATGGCATGAACAACCCACAACCAACATCAACATACTAGAGGAGTCTAAACAAGCTCCTTAACACAATCAACATACACAAATCCCTATTGCTTATCTATTACATTTTTTAACTTAAAAGTTCATACTTGAAGGTTAAGATAGCACACTTGGAGGCCTTTCTCCTTGCACAAGCAACCCATGAACTAAGGATCTGCATTGTCGAACAAAAGAGAGCGTAAGCGTAAAGCTTAGTGAGGGTAAGCTCATAAAACAAACCTCGACAATGCAGGGTCCATGCACGAGCAACATAACCAAGGAAGAATGCATGTTTTCTTACCTTCGAAGCCACAAGAGTCAAATATATATAATGCATGAACATAACATCAAATATCATGCCATGCTCAACATGTCCATAAATACAACCATATGAAACACATTCAACAAAACGTATTGGCACCTAGCTATGACCTGAATACGCAGATAACAACCGTTGAAACTCACATCCAACAACTCAACCATTACATTATCTCACGGTGGGATTACACTCATCACCGTTTCACGCGGAGGGGATTCCACTCATCCTCACGCCCCGTCGATGGGATTCCACTCATCACCGACTAAAATATAAATAAAGATTTCTAGGCGTACCCGTACTCCATCTTGATGACTACCATCACCAAGACCGCACACGCATTTCGACACTCGTGTGCCAATACTAACTCATTTCATAGCTCAACCCCACAACATTCTTACCAATTTCTGTGCTTAGCACGTACACACCATGATTTACCATCATGCACCCACATTTCATCAAACACACGCATATCACAATGCATAAATGAATCATCATGCCTCATCACAACACATATGCACCAAATGCATAGCAACATCATTCACATTTAATACATGAGACATAACAAAACATTTAGAAGTTCAACCAAAGTCTTATAAACTAAAGCTTGAGATTAGACTACCAATCTAATCCCAACTCTAAGCGGGTTTAGCAAGCCCGACCTAGGTCCACATGCTCGAACTAAACATTTTGAAAACCAATTTAAAATCGAAGAACCACTCACCGACTACTCTAGGCTCAACAAACTCTAACCGATCAAACTTCCAAGCTTCTCGGATTGATTCCCGAAGATTCTCAAACACCAAATCTCGATGCTAGTCAATCAAAGCCAACAAAACAAACACAAATCAGCCCACCAATCACTGTAGCAACCTTGGAGCACAAAACAAGCATTTAGCCAACTAAGAACACCCTTAAACATATATTTTCGAGCAGCCCATTTGCACAGCTAATAACCATTGATTCCAACCCCTGCTCCACTCTCATAAGCTTCCAAAATAACCCCTAAACATCATACAATCATCAGCTCTCAATTTCTTATTACCTTTCAAAAATCTAAGAACATTGAAAACTAAGAACATGAGTAGCAAGGGGAAGAGAAGGACAACTAAAAAATGTTATTACCTTTCAAAAATCTTCAAAGATGAAGCAAGGAGGAAATGGAATAGTAACTTGAGGGGAAGGGGAAAACTTGTCGTTGGTTTTGAAGGGGGGGAGAAGATGAGCAAATAGGCATCTTCATTTGTTTTGTTTTATTTTTAAAGCCAAAAGTCACTTTTACCCTTAATGAAAATGGGTTATTACCATAGTGAAAAATCCATGGCTATTTGGGTTTAATTTAAAACAAGCCCAACATAAATTTATTTGTTTTAAAAATACAAGGCCCAAATTATATTTAATAATTTAATTTCACTCGACTCCCAAACTCGGGTGTTACACCTTAGCTTGAGTAGAACATATAGTGTTTCCATTTGTAATGTCCTCAACATTCAGTTTTTTGGAAAAATTTATTTTTGAATTGAATTAAAGTATATTTCTACAAAACAATATATACATGTGCATTTGGAAAACAATAAAGAATTCATAAGAATAAAATATTTAAAGAATCAAATGATGCAAAAAATGTTTTCTAGATAACAAAATGAAATGATAAAAATGACCAAAAATCGCCAGCTTAGCTTGTTTCTTTTGCATTTTTCTCAAATGCACAAGGATTAACATATTTGAATTGCCTTTACCGGTAGCCGTTTGCCCCAGGCTAGCTGTACCATTCCCCTGGGTACAATTAGTTTACACCAACTGTGACGTTGGATTTTTCCAAAAGATTTATTTCCCTTTGACCATTCATGAAAATGTATTTTCCAATAGACATTTGAATTATCCATGAATTGAGACTTGCATTTTTCCCAAATGCACAGGGATTAACGGATTTGAATAGCCTTTACCGGTAGCCGTTTGCCCCGGGCTAGCTGTACCATTCCCTTGGGTACAATCAGTTTTCACCAATCATGAGAATTGGATTTTTGCATACAATATTGACTTCCTTTGATTCTAAACCAAGTACTCCTGAAGTTGTTCGAGCTTAATCTGTTAGAGTTGTATTGGCTTGAAGTGATTCGCTTTTCACTTAGGCGAGAATCTCTCTCGGTCAGCAATGAGCATGATGTGATGAATGCATTATGGATTTGAACAAAGGGTTTTAGCAATGAGTATGATGTAATGCATCATGGATTTAAACAAAGAGTTTAGAATGAGTATGATGTGATGAATGCATTATGGATTTGAACAAAGAATTTTGATGCCCAATTAGCGATGGGTATGATGTAATGAATGTATGACTAGCGATTTAATGTTGTGATTGATTGTGCTATGAAAAGATGTATGATCAGATAATGCAATAAAAGAAGTGTATGCAAATGTGTATTCGAATAATAGTGTTGGTCGTATAGGCGACTCCCCTTAGGCCGACTTTCATTTAGACATAAAAGAGATTACTTGTTGCAAGGTAGTCATAGCAATTTCCCACAGATGCCCCTTGTGTCTCCGAATTGCGTTCGAAGAAATGGAGTTTTTTGGCCAAAACTGTCGAGGTCGGATTTGCTTTCTTCTTCAACAATCTAGAATTCGTCGGGGTGTGTCGGTATCAAGTCCCAGATGAAAAAGTCAAGATGCCTCTCCGAAGCTGAATTGATCCCTTTGCTCTATACTCGTCTCGGCCACCTCCTTGAGCTTGACTGGGTAGTTCTGCGACTTCGGACGTTTGGAGTGGATCTCATCTCGTTTGACCTCCTTATGACGAAGAAATGATGTGTATTCTTCAAGGTGGGAATTAGATCTCTTGTGGGTATGATCTGACACTATGCATTTGCTTGGTAAGTTGTCTCCTTGAACCCCCTGATTCATCTTTGTCGGATTTGTGAGTTGACATCCTTTTTAGCAACCTCCCGTCCATAATGAAAGCCCTTGAATTGGGTAAAACCACCTTGACTCAACACCATTATGTCATGGTATGTGTGTAAAATAAATGCAAAAAGCAAAAAGAAATGAGTTAGTGCTTCATAGACATGATTAATAAGATACAAGCACAAAACAAGCAACTCTGTTTATCCCATCTAGTTCACCTAGGTTATCCGCATGGCTCTAAAATGGTAGGCTTTCTAGTTCGCTACATGCAGTTTTGGTTCCAGAAGGTACTCGAATTGTCCCCGTTGTCCCCTTCTAAAGGTAGCAAGGCCCCCGATCATCACTCATTATAGGCTCATTTTAACCGAGTTCAATTCAAGGGGACCCTTTAGCTATATACGTACGGGGAAACGATATTCCCACGAAGATATAGGGTAGTCGAGCCCCGAAAGTACTTACTAGGCCCATACGGAGGAACAATATCCTCGCGGAAGCACTAGCGTTTTCCCCTCACTTAGACGAAAGGGTATACATGCAAAAAATAAATGCGTCCAAAATAAACTCGCGTTCATAAACAAATATCGGTTAAATTTGTCACTTTAGTTCGCAACCTTTGATATTAATTAAGTGGTAAAATTTTCTTGGCCTGACTCTCTTTTTTGTTTTTGAAAACAAAAATATGTCCCCAGTGGAGTCGCCATCTGTAACGACTTTTTAAAAAAACATTAATGTATGTATATAGTTGTAAGGTGTGAAATTTTTTTTTGGAGAAACTAGAAAAGAGATTAAAAAAAGGATTTAGAAGGAAGAGGATTTAAATTAGAAAAAAGAGATGAATTTTGAAAATTGTTTTAAAAGATATTAGGGGGTTTAGAAAAAAATATTTGAAAATAGGGAAATTTAAAAAGATTTTTTAAAAAATAGAAGGAGTCGCCACCGGTCACTTTGAAATGGTAGACCGGACACCGGAAAATAGAAACTAGAGATTCGAAAAGGGTTCGGGAGTCGGTTACACGCGAGGAAGGGTTAGCACCCTCGACATGCCCAAAATTGGTACCAAAACTTTACCGCTTAATTAAAATCAAATTTTACGAATTAAAGTGACAAATTTAACCGAGAGTTGGTTATACACGTGAGTAAATTTTGAAAAATCCTAATATTCGAGAGCGAACGTCCGAAACCACCACCACTACGATTGGTACTGGCCTCGTTCGTTTCCAAATAAAAGGACATCACACCTTTTTTTTCTTGAAAAAAAGACAAAATTAATTTTTAAAACCTAAATGCATGAATATGTAGACATTCGAGATCACATCGAGAATAAATAAATAAGGCGTAAACCGATACGAATAAGTCAACAAAAATGTATGAAATAAGTAAAACATAAAAAGCGAATATCTAAACATGGTATTTAAATGCACGAACAAGTATATTCAAAGTATAAGAAAATATACAGGTATACATATATACTTACATAAAAAATATAATATATATATACACGACAACAGTAACCTTATATATATGTGCCTCAACCAAATATTATAGATAAATATTTATTAACTATATATATTATAGGTTATGACAGGTAAGTATTATTATCATATGAATTGCATATAAGATATATTACCAAAAAAACGTATACTATACCATACACATATTTTCTACTGCATTAATGGGGGATTGATTAAAAAACGGATATTATATATACATATATATATTATACCATACATATACTATATATATATATATTATATTATTATAGGTAAGATTATAAACTATCTATATATATACTATACCATACGTATACTATACCATACACATTATTAACCATATATATTATAGATTATTATAGGTAAGATTATAAACTATCTATATATTATAGATTATAATTGGTAAGTAGTATTAGCCTTGATGTATATTATATATATATATAAGGAAAATAAATAATAAAATAAAAAAAGCGGCATTAATGGAGGAAATAATAGCTTTAGATAAACAATGAATCGGTATTAGTTAGGTAATTAATCAAAATAAAATAATATAAAAAAAAAAGGGATTTGTGCGCAAAAAAAGGATTTGAGTTTAGAAACCAGTTTTGGTTTTAGGGATTTTATTCCCATTACTTTTACCCTTTCTTTTTCTCTCTCTTTCAAGCTCGCGCCGTCGAGCGTTTAGGCCGTCGCCGGCGCTACTCCGATGGACTTTTCGGCCATGCAAGACCGCCAACGAGATCCCCAAGTGCTCCTCTTCCACCTGATCCGAGTGGATCTCACTGGAGATGGTCAGAAAGTCGTGAACGGGAGACGAAAGTCCCGACGTTGTTGAATTTCATGAAGTCTTTGATTGCAAAAATATTACTTCATCATGTCTGAGTTTTTGTGAAGTTGTTATGTCTGATTTTTCTGTCTTTCTCCTCTTGTTAAAATATCTTGTAATTGGGTGATGTTTTCTTTATCTCTTGTTCTTCCCTATTTCTTAATCAATTTTCAATAAAACCTGAAATCATGAAGGTAAATAAATCTTATTAACAAAGACGAAATATAACTATATTCTTTTGTGCAGGGATTGGGGGATCTTTACTTGATGCCAGTATAGGATCTACAGTTTTAGCAGCTTTGCTGTTTTTTTGGATAAATGAAACATAACACTTATCGAACAAAATAAAATATAGGGAAAACTACCCCACTGAACACCAAATAAATTGGGATACTTATTTGGACCACTGAACTATAGAAAATGTCAATTAGACTACCGAACTTATAAAATCAACCTATTTTGACCACTGCCGTTAAAAAACTAACGGTGGAGTGACAGAACTGCCACGTGACAATTGACGGAAAAATTTAAAAATTACATATTTGGTCTCTGTTATTTATACATTCTTTCAATTTAGTCCTAATTTTAAATTAATAAAATAATAAATTATTTAATTAAGTGGTGACACTTGTCAACATTTTATTGGAGGACTTTAATTATTTATATTTTGTTACGAATATTTATCTATGTGGACGTCTTTTATGATTAGAACTTTATCTAAGGAGTTTGATTTATTTATTATTAGGAATATTATCTCTATTAATTAGAGTTTAATGTATTATGTACATCTTATGTCTATAAATAGATGATTAATTGAAGGCATTGTATACACAAGTCTATATTTGAGAATAATACAAATCTCCCTCTTTCTCTCATATCTTTGTTCTTCCATTCTTGTTCTTTGTTCTTATTATTGTTCTTTGTTATTTTATTCACAACACGTTATCAGCACGAGACTCTAATCAACTGAGGTCTTCATCGTTCGAATTCAAAAGAAGTTACCGGGAAGAATTCGATTATAGAATGAACCAAAGATAAGTTTTTTTTTTCTCCTTATTTTTTTAGTTACCGATTGTCTTTCTCTTTATATTTTAACTTGGTTTTAATTTTTGAAAATTTTGGAAGCATGTTTGATTTTATTCGAACATTGGAAAGAGATAAATTTGTGGCTTCTCACAAACCAAAAGACGAATCGACAGAGACGAAGAGGTTGTGTTTGGTGTAAATTACGTGTGATTTCTCTTGTTCCTAAAAGGGTTAATTATCGGTATGCTTATTCATACTTTTACTTATATGATTAGATTTTATATTTTTCATATTATTATTTATGGCATTTTATTTGGTAAAAGTTAATATTTTTAACTATGTTTTGAGTTTTACATGATATGCTTAAATGGCTTGGAAAGAGATGTGATATAAAGGGACTATGAGAAGCTATCTCGGTCATATGCTATGTCTCCATTGTCCACGAGAGAAAAATCAATATCGGTAAATTTTGGTTTTATTTTTATTCTTTATATTATTATTTTAAAGTGCGATAAATCATGATGATTTTGAATTTACAAGAATATTATTATAAAGTCTATATTTGCTCGAAAGTAATATTTCTTCTTCGTCGAAAAACTCGACCATAGACTTCTCCCAATTTCAAGTTACGAAAATTCGTCTTGATCCAAAAAGTTTTATGGGAGGCATTCCGTGAAGTGAATGCAAAGCATGATGTTTATTCCATGCGATTACCAATGATGGGGCATTCCATGAAGTGAATGCAGGCATGATGTTTATTCCATGCGATTATTAATGATGGGGCATTCCCTGAAGTGAATGCAAGCATAATGTTTATTCCATGCGATTATTGGAACTGTTTCATTCCTTGAAGTGAATGCAAACATGGTAAATCATTATTCAATTAGAGACATAATTTTGATATAATCCAAGTATAATTGGTTGGACATCCTGTTCTGCGAGGCTACTGGTCTCAAAGGAGGTTTTTAAAGGACCTTGTGGACATGTTTAACAATGCCGCGTACGAGGATTAAATCTTTGTTCTCTATGATAAGGATATGTGAAAAGGTTTCAAAGGCCCACTGGCTCTACTCCATTCCCTGAAGTGAATGTGAGATTATATTATTGAAGGAATAAAAACCACATTAGAAGTTGTGGTCGTGGTCGAGGCTATGAATATAGACATGAAAAATATGGTCATTTTAAGAATACTTCTACCCACCAGTAGTGAGGTTATAAGGATGACAAGAGTGATAAAGATCATTCTATTGAAGTAAAACTCTTTTTATTACCAATACGATGTTATAAATCATTGGTCTCGTACGTGTTGTACGTTGAAAAATCAAGAATCATTGAATGATAAAGGAAAGAAAATAGAAGCAAATTTGTTTGCGAAACATGACGAAGATGATACTAGTCCAAGTTTATTTGGACATTGTTGGTCCAACTCTTTTGGACGTTGATTTTCTTATAACCCTCGAAAGGAATAAATCATCTTCTAATTATTCTCATAACTTTGAAGAGAATTATTTATTTATTTTTATTTATTTTAATTTACGTTTATTTATTTTACACACATTAATTATTTACGTTTTATATTTATATTTATATATTATGATATTTATTTATTTTGTTTAACATGATTACTTGTCAAATACAATATATGGTGACGATTTATGCTCAACATAAGCATAAGATATATTTTTCCATTTAAATGCAAGGGAATAATGTGAGTACTATATCTCAAAGTACTAAAAATATTGATGCTCTAGAAGAGCAATAAATTCTTGAGAGAAATCACATTATGAAAAGTGTAGAATTGCGAATATTGCAATAATTACC
Organism: Hibiscus tridactylites; assembly: GCA_958450335.1. NCBI lineage: Eukaryota > Viridiplantae > Streptophyta > Magnoliopsida > Malvales > Malvaceae > Hibiscus > Hibiscus tridactylites. Next base: position 56,773,942 of record OY288291.1, on the reverse strand, counting down.
GCTAATGGTAATAATATCGTCACCACTATAAGTGGAAATTTTAAGAGAGTAATATGAGTTCGCAAAATATCCCTTTGGGAATTATAGATAACATATGTTATCAATTGGCATTGATATAAGTTCTGGTAGCCAAAAAGTCAGTTGAAAGCTCTAGAAGAGCTATATATTGCTACCAAAAGATAATTTCAATTGAAAGCTCCGAAAGAACTAAATATATTCCTATTTAAAGGAACAATTTTGATGGTCGTACTAGACATGTACAAGTGAGATTGAATTACATGTTATGGTAAACAAGAAGTTTACAAATTCAGAGATATATACACACATATATATAGTTGGCATGATCGGTTAGACCATCCCGATCAATAATGGTGCAGAAATTATTGAGATTTACATGCACATGTATTAAAAGAACCTGTAGTTCTTGTGGTGCTTATTCTCAAAGGAATTGATTAAATTCCACTTATTAAAGAACATGAAGTTCTTGTGTTGCTTAATGGAATTGATTAAATTCTACTTACTAAATGAACTTAAAGTTCTTGTGTTGTTTGTTCTCAAAGGATATAATTGATCCCACTTACCAAAAGAATTAGAACTTGGAGTTCTTGTGTTGAAGTTGAGACTGCATGTCTTGCATATCTGAACGAAATTTGGGCCCATATATCTGCAAATATGGAAAGTTTTATATGATTTTAGTAGATGCATCTACATTGTTTTATCAACTTACAACCAGAAGTTTGTGAGATTGATTATAAAAGGATTCAGATTATGCAGTTAGACTATTCGTCTTGCAAAAGCCAGTGGGTTTATATTTTAGGCTATATCAGTTGTTACAAAGCCTATTGATTATGAAAAATATAGTTTAGAAAAATTTCAATTGGATGCCTCCTATTTAATAGCTAAACTATGAGAACAAAAGAGTTATTATTTATATAGTGTTTTCATATAGCAACACTTATACACATCAGAGGAGATAATAATCAGCTGGATAGAGAAAAATGAATTATCATTATCTAGATCCTCGTATATGAACTAGAAGTTCATAAGATAATTCATGTTATTACATGTCAACTGCCAGACATATTTATTGACCTAATGAGAGTAATTAAGTCTCATATACCAGCTGAAATGCTCTAAGTTTAAATTACATGTTAGAGCGAGAGAATGTAAATCATGCATGAAGCATGATAGTTGAAATGGTTTCAATGATCAAAGTTCTCGTAAATAAAAAGTAATATGAGATTGTCATATATTGGAGGCGGGTGCTCCTGAAGAGACCCAAGACATAACTAATAATAAAACTCTTGAAGAGTTTCAGGTACCTGAAATAAAGATTGAAATCTTGAAGAGATCTCGATGAGTTATGTCATTACGAGAATGAAACTAGAAAATTGAAAAGTTGTCGACAACGGTTTTACAAATAGTTTTAAATAGAATACTTCTATAGAAGTAAAGAAAGAAAACGAGGATCTTGTATAGAAATCTATCGAGAAGTATATATATTGAATTCGACAATATAGAAAGACGCTTTGAACTTCTAAAAGAGAAGTATTTGGACCAACAGTCCAAACACCTAAAGGTGTAATGCAAGTGATGTAACACCCGGGTTTAGGGGTTAGGTGAAAATAATATTTTAATATTATTTGGGCTCGGGTTTATAATTAAAATGATTCTTTAAAATTTCGGGTTTCAAAATAAATATTTGAAATGAGACCAAATTGATTAAATTACAAGTTGAAGAGCTTTTTAAAGAACAAGGGAATAGCCATTCATTAATGGCCTTTTGGTAATTTACTCATCTTCTAATTTAAATCCCCCTTTATACAAAATAAAACACCCTTTTTACTATTCATTCTCTTCTTCAAAGAGAACCCAACGTGAAATAGGAGCTCCCCTCTTCAAGTTACTATTCCATCTCATTTCTCATCCATTTCAACTCCATTTTGAAAGGTAATAACGTTTTTGACTTCCCTTCAACTCCCTCTCTTTAAAAGTACCATTTATTTTCATTTTCATAGAAGTTTTGGAAAATAGAGTTTTGAAAGATTTTGATTAAAAATGGAAACTTTATGTTGTTAAGCTTAATGTTTTGATTTAATATGGTTAGTTATGATGTATAGAAGTTAAATGGTACCACATATGTGAATTTTGAATGATTTTGAGCAATTTTCGGATTTGGGTAAACATGGGGTTTTTGGAGGGTTTTAAAGTGGAGTTTAGGGTAGTTTTATGTTGGATTTTGAGGGCTGGTGATAATATGATATATGAGGGTCACTTTGGGTGTGTTTGATGATTGTTTGGATGCTTGAATTGGGAGATTTCAGTGGGTTTTGTGGGCTGCTCGGGAATTCTATTTTGGGCTTGATTTTGAGTGTTGGTTGCTTGAAAACGTTAATCCGGGTTAGTTCCGACGATGAGTTATTGATTATGGATGTTTTGTTTGTGTTTGGGATTGATTAGAATCGAGGTTGGGCGTCGGTGAAGCATCGGAAGTAAATTCGAAAATTTGAAGGTGGTCGCTTGCTTGGTCTTTGAGCTTGGGAGCTTAGGTGAGTGGTTAATTGTTTTACATGGTTTTAAAATGATCAGTTCGAGTATGTGGACTAGGTTGGGCTTGGTAGACCCACCTAGAGTTAGGATTAGGGTGGTAGCCTAATCCTAAACTTGATCTAGAGCCTTTAGATGAACTCATATATATGGATGTGTATGCCTCGTATGACTTGTGATATGATTGATTTATGTATATTGTGTATACATGTGAGATGAGACATGATTTATGGTGCTTAAGGCATGCATGGTAATGGTTCATGATTGTGTTCATGGTGAGTACGTGCTAAGCACGAAATTGATTGAAATGAGTAATGTGTAATGAGTAAAATGTTGGCACTAGTATGCTTGAGTACAAATGATCGATCATTAGGATGTTAGTGTGTACACATGAGTCAAAAGTCGCGCGTGGCCTTGGTGGCGTTGAGTCATCAAGAAGGAGTACGGGTACGCCCGGAAATTGTATTTATATTAGTCGACGATGAGTGGAATCCCATCGACGGGGCGTGAGGATGAGTGGAATCCCCTCCGCGAGACCGATGATGAGTGTAATCCCACCGTGAGGTAAAGTGGTTGTTGGACGTGAGTTCCAACGTGTTTATCCGCGTATTCGGGTCATAGCTAGGTGCCAATGTTGATTGATATGTGTATCAATGTGTTGTGATATATGATCCTTACTTGGATGTTTATACGTGTTTACATACGTTGTAAAAAGAAGCTTGTGGAGCATGACACTCAATTGAATATTGTCCATGCATCTTTATCTTGTGGCTCTTGTGGATCCTTGGTAAATATGTGGTTTGCCTTGGCTAAGATCGTGCTCGGACCCTGCAATGTTGAGGTTTGTTTTTAAGAGCTCACCCTCACTAAGCATCATTGTTTACGCTCTCTTTGTTCAACATTGCAAATCCTTAGTTCGTGGGTTGCTAGAGCAAGTGGAGGGCCTCCAAGTGTGGTTGTTGGCTTTGAGTACATCAAGTATGAACTTTTAAATGTTGAACATGTAATAGTTAAGCAATGGGACATGAGTTATTTTGATGGATGTTGTTGGTTGATTAGGAGCTTGTTTAGACTCCATGTTTATGTTGTTTTTGTATGGCTTGTTGATGCCATGTTTGAATTGTAATCCATGCCTAAATTGCTTACCATGAATGTTGGCTATGTGCCTTTTGAGGTTGCCTTTGTGTTTGAATGTTGGAGTATGAGACTTGAATGCTTAAATGTCCTCTTTGATCAACTTCATGAATTCCTTGATGTGTGTACATGTTGGATGCTTGTATGGCTAAATAGTGATCTGTAATTGTTGTATGAATGCATGACTTGAGATGCTATGCCTTGGTGTTTAGTTTCGTTTTGTTGATGTTAAAGCATGCTTGTAAGTTAGTTTGCCTTAGGTTTAATTGTTAGAGTGTTGTTGAGTGTTTTGGTGGTGTTTTGGGGCACCCTTGTGCCTTAAAACAGCCAAAAAGGAGTCTGCAGACAGGGGCGTATCGAAACGGGCCACCCTGTTTCGATACGGTCCCTTTGCATTTGGCCAGCCGTTTCGAAACAAATAAGGGCTGTTTCGGTACGTTTTTGCTACTCGAATTTTGAGAAATTGACGAGATATAGGCGTACCGAAACGGGTCCTTGGTGTTTCGAAACGGTCAAATCTCGTTGACCACGAGAAGTTGACCGTTAGGGTCGTTTCGATACGGGTCACCCCTGTTTCGAAACGGTCTCCCTATGGTTGACCCTGGCCTGTTGACTAAGTCAAGGCGTATCGAAACACCCTAAGGGCGTTTCGATACGGCCTGCTGTAAAGGGCTAAAATGAGCTGTTTATTGTATCGTTTTGATTGGTCGATGTTAAATTGTTTGTATTTTCCGCTGTTGTGCTTCACATAGGATTTAATTATGCCTATAGACAAGATAAAGTTAAAAAGAAATTTTCTGGGTCGTTAACCGAGGGGGAACCTTAACGGGTTTCGCTTCGGTTTTCCCCGTGTGGCCCACTCGGACCGGTCATCCGACCAGACCGGGACGAGGGGGTTACAAGTGAGGCACAAATAAGTAGTCGTAAATACGACAAATTATGATTTATGAAGAGTTTTAATTACTTCATGGTGGATGCAATTACTTTGGCAGTATGAAATATATTACATGCGTCTAATTATTTATGGATCCCTATTTATCCTTAAAGGATTTAAAATGCTAAAAGCACTTGAAAATTTTTGAGAAAATTTATTTAGACATGTATCATTGAATATTTTGGCGCATTTGATATAATCGCCTTGGTGAGTACTAATTGAGAAAATATTATAAGAATGATAAGATTTCCTTATGTATTTTATAAAGGAATTTGAATCAAGATTCATTATATTATTAGAACTCCCGAAGAGCTTTCAAAGTATTTGGTTATTTAAGGAAATGATTTGAGAAAAAGAATCTTGAGATGTGGTTTTGTCTCGACCTAAAGATCGAGCACTTAAATATGCGTTTTTTTGTCTATGAATGGACATAAGTTGAAAGAATCTTAAAGAAGATTCAATATGGATAAAGCATTCGATATATGCGTTTTTGTCTATAAATGGACATAAGTTGAAAGAATCTTAAAGAAGATTCAATATGGATTATTGGATGTGAATAAAGATAATTATATCTTTTCTTGGTTTTGAAGCACCATATATTAGTTGGTCAAGCAATATCCATGGATGTACAAAGATCATTACATTTAGATCTTCAAACATTCGTTGATGCCTACTCAAATGTCGTAGAAATAATTGTTATGCACGAGGCAAGCCAAAAATGTGTTTGGCTAAGACCATTGACCCAACATATCCAAAAGATATGTGGATTTAATTTTACAATATATGATAAAAGCTATCTTGTGTGAAGATAATGCAAGATGTATATCTCAGTTTGAAAGTGGATACATCATGGAACATATTACTCCAAAGTTTCATCCCTCACGATCTTTAGAAAAGTAATATTCAAGATTGAATTATGAAGATTCAAAGATCTTTTGTGATGTATTAAAGATGTGTGTACTCTTTTTCCTTCATATGCCTATAAATAGATGATTAATTGAAGGCATTGTATACACAAGTCTATATTTGAGAATAATACAAATCTCTCTCTTTCTCTCATATCTTTGTTCTTTGTTATTTTATTCACAACATATTTGATTTTATTAATTTATTTCCCCCTTCAATTAGGTGGTGACACGTGTCACCACCAATTTAGAGGAGAAAAATAAATTTCTCTTCACCTGTGTTTTGGAGGATTTGAACATGGGTCTCCACATGTAAAGCCAATAGCTTTGCCACTACACCAAGCACAACTTTGTGTTATAATTCTCCAGATATAATATATAACTCTTATTAGTTTCCACATTTATAAGCCAAAAGCTCAAACCTTAAACACTAATTTCACATATATAAATCCCAAACCCTAAATATTTCAAATTAAACCATAAACCCTAAACCCAAACCTTAAACCCTAAAAATTTCAAATTAATTTCACACTAAATATTTCAAATTAAACCTCAGACCCTAAAACTTTCAAATTAATTTCATGCTAAACATTTCAAATTAAACCCTAAACCCCAAACCCAAACATTAAACCCTAAAAATTTCAAATTAATTCCATGCTAAATATTTTAAATTAAACCCTAAATATTTCAAATTAATTTCACACTAAATTTTTTAAATTAAACCCTAAATATTAAATATTTAGGGTTTAATTTGAAATATTTAGTGTGAAATTAATTTGAATTTTTTAGGGTTTAAGGTTTAGGGTTTGGGTTTTAGGGTTTGATTTAAAATATTTAACTTGGAATTAATTTGAAATTTTTAGGGTTTAAGGTTTGGGTTTGGGGTTTAGGGTTTAATTTGAAATATTTAGCATGAAATTAATTTGAAATATTTAAGGTTAGAGTTTAGGGTTTGAGATTTATATATGTGAAATTAGTGTTTAAGGTTTGAGCTTTTGGCTTATAAATGTGGAAAGTAATAAGAGGTATATATTATATCTGGAGAATTATAGCACAAAGTTGTGCTTGGTGTGTTGACAAGTGTCACCACTTAATTAAATAATTTATTATTTTAAAATTAGGACTAAATTGAAAGAATGTGTAAATAACAGGGACCAAATGTGCAATTTTTAAATTTTTCCGTCAATTGCCACGTAGCAGTTCCGTCACTCCACCGTTAGGTTTTTAACGGCGGTGGTCAAAATAGGTTGATTTTATAAGTTCGGTGGTCTAATTGACGTTTTCTATAGTTCGGTGGTCCAAATAGGTATCCCCAATTTGTTTGGTGGTCAGTGGGGTAATTTTCCCTAAAATATAACTATACTTTATTTAATATTTAATATAATATAATATTTTTATTATATAAAATTTTAGTTTTAATTATTTTATGTTTAACTTTTATTTTTTAAATAAAAATACATATAAATAAAATAAAATCGTCAATAATAATGATAACATTGGACTAAAATATAAAAATTAGAAATAAATATAATTAATTTTAGATTAAATAAAAAATTAGAGATTAAACTGAACAAAAATAAAACCTAAGAGACTTAAAATGCTATTGACCCCTTTTCATTAAAGCAAGACAATCAAACATTGTCCATGTCATACACATAAAATGTTCATGTTGTAGGGATGGCAAAAATACCCGGCCCCGACCCGACCCGAGGTGCCCCGACCCGACCCGACCGGGTATTTTTTTTTTAAATTTCGGGGATCGGGGCGGGGCGGGGCGGGGCGGGGCGGGGCGTGAAAGGCATGAAGTCGGGGCGGGCCGGGTTCGAGTATTTGCTAGAAATTCCCCGCCCCGCCCCGCCCCGGTACATTTTTATATTTTTATATATATATTTATTATATTTATAAAAAATATCATTTTATTTAAACACTTTTATGAGTTTTAAGCTATTTTTTGTTTTTGTTTTGGTTCGTACTTATTGTAAAATTTTGTTAGATGTTGTTCAAGTTTTAATATATTCGATTCTAACGGTTAATGATTCAAGTTTATTCTTTTGAATATGTAGTTTAACATGTGGATAATTTAAAATTAGTTTTATTTTATTTTTTTATATAAGTTTGAAGTCCTTTGAAACTATAATTTGTGATTGTGGTGGAAGATTGGTCGAATCTAATATTTATCGTCGGCGAAAATTAATTTTTTTTTTAAATTTTTCGAGGCGGGTCGGGTTTAAGGATTATTGTATCGGGGTGGGTCGGGACGGGTAAAATAATATTTTAATTCGGGGCGGGGCGGGGTCGGGTATAATATATTATAGGTCGGGTGGGTTCGGGGCGGCCAAAAACCCGCCCCGCCCCGCCCCGTTGCCATCCCTACCATGTTATCTGTTTTTAAATAAAGTAATATTATAATACCAAAGATAACAAAGAGAAGAAAGAAATTGCCATAAATCTCTTCTTCTTTTTTTCCTTCACTTCTACATTTTCCTCCATTAATGCATTCACTTGTCTTAAAAAAAACATTGTTATTCCTTTTCGGGTAAAGAAAGCTTCAATTCTCCATTCGTTTTCTTATTTTCTTATTACTGCTTGCAAGTGTTCACACTAAACTTGATCTGCTTTTACATTTGAATTGCTTTATTACTACTACTTCAAATGTCAACTCAATTCTTTATCTTTTAGTTGTACTTTCGATTTCTAAAGTTTCGTCTAAAATAATTTAAACAATCATGTGTCGCACATCTAATTTTAGTAGATAAATCTTTCAACAAAAAATTATCGCATACACAAAATCTTGTACTCGAAACATACTTAAAAAATACCAAATTGCTTATCTCTTAGACTAAACCGTTGATTATTCTTTAAATACCCCTCCCCTTAGGTGGGCACTTTGGTCTTAAAATTTTAGGAAAAACAAATGCTTCATTACCATAAGAATAGTTTTTCTTTGAAATCATATATACTCCTTTAGTTTGGAAACATTTCCTCCAAGTGGTAATATTACATTCCCAACAATAATATTTTTTTATTAAATAGTGAAAATGTGATTCCCTTAAATTTCTTAGGTATTTGTCAATTCTCACCACTTTGGATTATATTGCCCCTAAATTAGTGAATTTTTTTGATCCTTTGTTGAATTTTAATTAAATGGTTAAATATTTTTGATGTAAACTAATTAAATATTTTTATTTAATATTAATTTAATATTTAAATGGTGCTACACATATTTAAATATTATTTTAATATTTATGTATTTTTTTTACTATTATATTTATGATGTTTATAGTTATATGTTGGGATTGCATATTGCTCGAAAATTAATGAGTCAGGAGTTGATGTTTTTAATTTTTTTTGTTTTATAAGATGTTTATCATCTTATAAAATAATTTAGTATGTTAAACTTATGATCTAAAATTTTTATCACTATTTACAACAATAACGATGGTATGTAAATATAATATATATTTAAAAAATATTTAATATAATATTTATGTTAATAATGTGATAAATATATTATTTTTACAAATTTTAGATAGTATAACAAAAATAATTGTATAGGTTTTTGCACATATATTTTTAATTTAATATTAAAATTTTAACATATTAAAAAGAAAACATAACACAAGGATAATTTGGTAAATTTTATTTTCAGGTAATCTTATATTTCTTCAACCAAACATACTAATCTTACATTTCTATCAAATAAATTACCAAACAAGGTAACGTAACATTCTCAATAATGTGTCAGGTAATGTTATATTCTGTAATCTTATTTCCAAAGATAATCCAACATTTTATAAACCAAACACACCTTTAAGTATTTTAAAGGCATAGAGCTAAAATTAGCCCCCAACATTTGACCGTTCGGTCACTTTGACCATTATTCTATTTTTGGAGCATTTAAGCCCCTAACATTTTAATTTATGTTAAAATAGTCTTATTTGGATGGAAAACATTAGTTGACTAACAACCAACTTTTTTGCTGATGTGGCATGCCATGCCATGTGGACTAAATTGATGACATGACATGTCCACGCGTAACTAGATGATGATGTGACATTGCAAATATTTTTAAATTAATTATAAATATTTTTTATTAAATTAATTATAACCGATTAGATGATGACATGCAGTGGCGGATTTTGACCTTAGAGCTTGAGGGGGCCTAATTAAAATTTTCAAAATTTTAATTGTTTAACCAGAATTTTCAAGAATTTTTAGGGATTTAATGAAAATTTTATTTTTAAAATGTGAGGGTGTAACTAAATTTTTTAAAAAGTTTAATGAAACTTTTTTATAATTTTGGGAGATAATTAAAAATATTTAAAATTTTAGAGCTTTATAATTTTTTTTATAAATTTTGAGGGGACTAACTAAAATTTTAAAAATATTTAAAGGGTATAATATAAAATTTCCAAAACTTTGGGGGTGCCATGGCCCCCTCTAGCTCCACACACCCTCCACCCCTGATGACATGTGACATCATCCGATTGATTTAAAGACAAAGAAAAGAAGTAAAATTTGGACATATGTTTAGTAGGAATCAAACCCCGCCCTTATGCATGAAAGGTTAAATACCTAACCATAGAGTTAGGATACTACTTTAAAATTTAATTATCACTTATTATATTTATTTATTATCTCATATTCTTGAAAGTAAAGAAGTAAAAGATAGTGGGCAAGGGGAATTAAATATAGGACTCATGGAAATAAAACCAACATATTGCCACCAAACCAATTAGGTTTCTTCCATTTGTTATTACAAAAGATAAATTTAACTAGTGTAAATTGTGGTTATCTTTAATTATAACATAAATCAAAGCATATTTATTAGATTAATTTTGTTTTTTTTCTAATATAACACTTTTAAATTATTAAAAATATATTTTTCTAAATTCATTTCTAATTTCTAATTTTTGAGTTTTTTTTTCGAATTTTAATTAAATATTTGGCAACAGTATAAAAAATAATTAAAAGTAGAAAATAACATTAATTAAAATATATAAATAGAAACTATCATTCTCAATAAATTAAAAATTAAATTTGTTTTTAATAAATTTTATTTTTTAATTTTAATTATTTTATATTGTTTTCAAATAATTAATTAAAATTTTAAAAATTAAAATTTAGAAGAAAAAATATCAATTTTAATATTTTTAAAATATTATATTAGAAACAAAATATAAAGTCTATCTCATAAATATACTTTAATTTATGTTATAATTAAAGATAAGCGCAATATAAACTAATTAAATTTAATGTTTGGTAATAAAAAATTAGTATTATTAGCTAGGTTAGTGGTAAATTGTTTAGTTCTTTCATCCCAGAGACCTAGGTTCAATTCCTTTTATCTGCTATTTTTTACTTCACTTTTAAAAATATGAAATAATGAATAAATATAATAAGTGGTAATTAAACTACAATGTGGTATCTTAGCTTGGTGGTTAAGTATTTATTTTTTCATGCATAAGGCCTAGGTTTGATTCCCACTAAACACATGTCCAAATTTTGCTTCTTTTCTTTGTCCTTAAACCAATAAGATGATGCCACGTGTCATCATTTGATTGGTTATAATTAATTTAATAAAAAATATTTTTAATTAATTTAAAAATATTTGTAATACCACGTCATCATCTAATTACACGTGGGCATGCTATGCCATCAACCAAGTCTACATGACATGCCACATCAGCAAAAAAAGTTGATCATTAGTCAACTAACAATTTCCATTTAAATTAGGTTATTTTGACATAAATTAAAACGTTAGGGGCATGAATACTCCAAAAAATAAAATAAAGGCAAAAGTGATCGAACGATTAAATGTTGGGGGCTAATTTTTGCTTTATGCCTATTTTAAAATAGATGAAAAGCGTCTACCCCTAACTATGCTCACATTGGTGCCTCTATTTTAAAATAGTGGGTTTAGGGTTTAGAGTTTGGAGTTTAAGGTTGTGGCGTAGGGAATTAGGGATAGGGTATGTTTTTAGGGTGTAGGGTTTAAGGTTTAGAATATGAAAATTAGAATTAGGACTTAAAATTTAATTTTTAAGTGTTTTTTTAGTATGAGACGTATAAGTATGACATGGAAGAAAAGATATGGTATTGGTGTATATTAATTTACCTAGTTTGGCCCATATCTTAGGTAGTACGAAGGGTCTATGATATAATTTTTCAGTTTAGGAAAAAAAACTAGATAAATACGATTTTCATTTCTCTCCATATACATATATATTTATTTTATATATGTATTTATTCCGACACTACTATGACACAATGTGGCACCGGCATGGCAGTGTTGGAATCTTGTTGGATTGTTTCCTGTTGGATCGAATCTGGTTGTTCGGGTAAGACTGTAGCATTACTCTTCCTAAAACATGCGGCCTCCCCCAATTCATTTACTGCTTCAGAAATTTTGTCAATGCACTCTATGATTTCCAGCAGAAGTGATGCAACTGAAGCAGCCGGTATCATTTCAAGTAAATCTGATTCTTCCCACAGGTTGGTTTTGAGGAGGCTTTTTAGCTCTTCAGCAGCTTTCTTTGAGCTTTCAATGTGCATAATAGCTGATCTTGTTCGAACCATCTTTCGAAATGTCGATGCCATTTCCTTCAAAGCTCGGCTACATTCTAGGCTAACCCTTTTGCAAGGCACTTGGATTTTGCCACAGATTTCTGCAGGACTCTACCAGAAATAAAACAACATCTGAATAAGTTGATGAATGAATCAATGATATGTTTAAACATTGTTGATCATGTCATTTATTATACCTGGATTTTACTGTTAAGGTAGCTGTTAAGAGCTTCAACTTTGTAAGCACAGTCCCGAGTAAGGTTTCCGACTTTGAGGTACATTTTCCATGGATGACGGTACCCGAACGGACCATGACCCGGTTCCCATCTTGCAAAATTAGCCTGCAGGGAGAGAATGGACATTGATATGTTGAATAAGATACTACACTTCAATCAACTTATCAATTAATTAATGCAATAATGTTAATTAAGCTCACTTACCATAGTTTCTTCACTGCTTTTAGATGTTAGAACGCTTCTATATCCTTGAAGATATGACTTACTATTCTCATTGGATTCTTCAGATACTTTGAAATATTCATCTCCAAAAGCTGTTTTGTGCACATTAAATCATTCAGTAATTCTGTAGGTTAAAAGTTAAAACAATGAATAATCCATTCTTTAAACATAAAGAGTAGTATCGATACCTTCAAGAAAATTCGCAAGCTTTCCCATGTTTGCCGCGACAGATTTGTGGAGATCCTCACCAATCCAAACAGGGAAAATGCAGATGCAAACAATAAGAGAAGCGCAGCTACCGATTAAGATGGTTGAAAACCTGTCACGGGCCATTTCCAGCACTTGATCATCTCGGTAACCCGATACCGATACCAAGCAGAAGGTCAGTATGAATATCATCATTCCGTAGTCATATCTTGCCTTCACTTTTGGGAAGAATCTTATAAACGTCGTAACCACAGCTGCAACAAGAACCACGATAATTGAGAAACTGAAACCAACTCCGTGGATGCTTAATATGAACTTGTTTTTACCTATAATGAAGACAAAAGTTGCTACCAAGATGGGTTCCCCTTGCCTTCCAGAAAGAGTTGCTAAACGGTGAGCTCCGACTCCCAAGGCACCCGCCACTAATGTTGCCAACATCCTATTTAAACCTTTACCAAGTGTGGCACCTGCACAAGTTCAAACAAACTATGAAATTAGTTTAACGATTCCAGAAAGTGAAAATGATGACAAATTAAAGCATTGCTAATTTCCTATCCATTACCTACTGAGAATTCTAAGACAATAACAACAGTTAGAACAGCCCACATTGCACTGTCTCCAAAACCATCATAGAGTGGCTCAAAGTAGTAGAACAATGAAACAAGCGTAATAGCTAGTCCAACTTTCAGGGCATGAACTATTCTCCTCGGATCATCTTGTCCGAGTTTCTTCGTCTTCCTTGCAATCTCCATTGTTTTATCACAAAATGTGTTCGGCAATGATTTGAGCCATTGACACCCACGAGTTATGGGTCCAGAACTCACCTGCTGGGGAGATGTCACTGCTTCCATATATATATATTTCAGAAATGAGAGACAACACTTGAGATCGAAAGAATGAATCAAGTGTTGTACTTGTATATGGAGGGGAAAACTCTGAAGATTGATAGTTTTAGTTTCAGATTCCAAGTATTTATAAGCAAAGATGGGTCTCTAAATGCGCCTTATTACAACTCCAACTCTCGGACACTGTAAAAGATAGTGAAGACCGACAACACCAACTACAAAGAATTATTGAGAAATGTAAACCAACACATGCGAACTTTCGGGGAGGTGCCGGTGTCAAACAGCGGTATCCGCTCCAAATTCCTTCAATTAGTTGGTCTAACAACTAGAAAGATGAGACGTTAGGGATGTAAATCGTCTACTCTTAATTATACTCTCATTGTTGTCTCTACTTTAAAATAACGGGTTTAAGGTTTAGAGTTTAAGGTTTAAGGTTAGGGCTTAGGATTAGGATGTAAGAAATTAGTGGTAGGGTGTATTTTTAGGGTTTAGGATATGAAAATTAGGGTTAGGGCTTAGAATTTAATTTTTAGGTGTTTTTTTTAGTAGGAGCATATAAGAAGACATGATTAGGGGCAGGAGATTTTTACTCAGACGTTAGGTCCTTAAATAAAGTTAGAAATTCAAATTATAATATTACGAAGGAAAAAAACTTAGTTGAAAAGATCAACTCACTTTGAGTTTTTTAAAAAATTGATCCAAATTAATCGAATATCGATGGCTAAACAATAAAATAAGGGTGGCCAAATAATATTATACTAATCAGCATGGAACAACATGCGTATATATATATATATATATACGAAATTATTCCAAATTTCAGTTCAACATCTATGACCTTGCCACCTTGGCAAACCTATAATTGAAAGGTCATTCATCTTATATATATATTTTTTCAATATTTTAATTAGATGATATGTTGTCAATATGTAGAATTATACGTAAATAATATATAAAATACAAACCCATAAAATAATTGTGTGAGAATCGTCTGTAGTTATACAGCTGAAAATGATAATTTTTATAAATGAAAAATAATGTAGAGTAATAATTATGAAACAACATATTTAAATATAACTAACACAGAAATTTAATACAAAAGTTTCAATATTTTATGATTGAACTAAAAAATTAAAATATTAAAAATATAATAATTTAGATTTATTTGGCAGTACTAGTTATTTTTTTTTGAATAGGGTAGTACTAATTATTAGTATTATGGGGATTGGAATCAAAATATAAGAGAACATTAAACCATATAGTATGGCTTTGTCTAACCTATGTTTTATGTTAAGTAACATTTAATAATTTTGATTAAATAGAGATTCCTTTAAAAATAACATACACATTATTAAATAAGATAGCAACAACAATGTTTCTTCTATTTCCTTATTTAATATTCTAAACCTTGAACCTTAAACCTGCCTAAACATCAACAGTGAACTTTAAAACTCATAAACCTAACAAGTGGTTTCAGTAGCGGAACGAGTGATGTTTACCATAAGAGAATCGAGTTTAAATCGTTTTTGTCTGTAAAGTATGTGCGCTTTATTAGAAGGTTAAGAATATATATGAACAAATATACTAAACCATAGACACAAAAACCCTAAAACTACTAAACCCTAAAACATCAAACCTAAAATCTAAACAACTAAACATTAAACCTTAAAAATAATAAAACCTTAAACCTAAATACTAAACCCTAAAATCATTGAACCTTAAACCTCATAAACCCTTATCCCTACTCCATAAACTTTAAAATCCTAACCTAAACCTAAATCAAGAAATCATTTATTTTATTTAATAGGATTAATATTATTATTAACTACAATAATTGATAATTGAATTAAATGTTGCTTTGTTTTTTTTTTGAAAATGAGTGCATCAGTTTTATTAATAAGGAAAATCTAATATGAAAGTTTACAATGCAATTAAACAAACATGATCCGGACATAATCTTAAAAACACAAAATTAACGTCTCTAGATCATAAACATGACCAAATAAAGAAAAGGTAAAAATCTAATTCAAAGACTTCAAACAATGCATATACAAAACATCATCAAAGCTCGACGATGAAGGTAAAAAACATCAACAAACAACATCAAAAAATACATATTGCAGAATTGGGGTACGTTGACAACACATTGATTACCACAAACTCAATCGCGAACAAGAGCGGTGACTAAACTTGCATCAAGATCCAGTTCAAAGGTCTAGAACATGGAGATCAACAAGATAATCAAAAGAGTGTCATCTTGATCAGTTGTGGCGACGTCAAATCCAACCCTGAAAGAAAAAAATAACAGAAAAGCGTGCTAAGATGCAGAAAAATGAACCAAACGGTAGAGGAAAGCGTGTCATGAAAACAAATTTATTGATTTAAAAGACTGAAAATCAAAAGAACGAAACAAATAAATAAAAGTGAGTGACCGGCGGTCGACAAACAACCCTAAAGTTGTTGCCTCCGCTTACCTAAGTTTAAACAAAATGAAAGAGCGGCACTAGAGTGAAAATAAAAACATTATATATATATAATATGGGTTATGATCTATTTATATGGTGTAAAATTCAATTACTTTTATACTTTTTTGGACCGTTGGATGATGACAATTAATGACTAAGATTATTTTCTTTTTTCAAGTGATAATCTTTGTATTTTCTACTATTGATCTCATTTATCCATTTACCTTCATCTAACTATCTAAATAATATGTAAAATTTCAAATTTTACATAGTGTAGTATAAGAAAATCGTATCCCTATATATATATATATATATATATATATATATATATATATATATATATATATATATTGCCGGCAATGGAATCAACAGGATCAATTCCCAAAGACAATATCTTTCCTTGTTGGGAATGAAAAGTAAGATTAACATCAAAATAGTATGTTAAACGGCTTTGGCATTGTTCATCTATAGGGCCGATAATTACCCATGGATTGTGGCTCACCTGACCCATCCAATTTAATTAAATGGACGAAAATTCGATAAAACGTGAATTTGATCCGTTTGAAGTGGGCGACAGATGGAGTGGGTGATGGATTCGGGTGAAATTTTTTTAACCCACTATCCAATCCGTTACCCGCCCCATCCATCGATATATTATTAATTTTAAAAAATATTTTGAACCTTATACTTTTTTAAGCTTTTGTTTTTTTTTTGAATTAAAAGGGGAAAGCATCTATTACATGCCTCGTTAAAAAACCTCCATAAACCTAATGGAGGAAAAAGAGTACATGTAATAGAGCTTAGGAACAAGATCATCCGAAAAAACCAACCAAACCATTACATAAACAACCAACTAAAAACAAAGGAACACCCTAAGTAACCAACACAAACCAACACCATCAGTTTGCAACGTTGCCAAAACTGTCAGCCGCTCCTGCAGGCACCATGCCCTCGTCAACAACAGCCTCTACACGGACAGCATCCAAGATCATCGTTGGAGGATCAATGAAACGGTAGTAGTCGAGGGGCAAGTCGTTAACCCTCTTCGCCATCATATCCGCAATGGCATTAGCCTCGCGCCTCACCCAAGAAAAATTAACCTCCCAACTACGTGCTAACATCTCGACAATATGACCCCTCAAGCTCGAAGGAATTTGAGATGGATCTCGATAGCATAACCAATTGAAAACGTCTCGATTGTCCGTCTCAATGATAACCTGAGTATAACCAAGAGACCATGTCGTCGAAAGCCCCTCAAGGACAGCCCAAAATTCAGCATCAAAGATGGAGCACGCACCGATTCGTTTGGAAAAACCAAACTGCCATCGACCACTAGAATCTCTCCCCACACCACCACATGTAGCCAAACCGGAGCGGGGGTTCCTAGCGCCATCAACGTTTACTTTCGTCCACCCCGCCAGCGGTCGCTTCCATCGCTGCAGCGCGGGAGCACTCCCCTGCATAGTACCACGACCAGACTCCCGCGCAATAGCTAGTTGGAAGTTGCTGCAGTATCGCCTTGCTTGGACAAGGATAGGCTCCTGGTCAACCGAATCAGCCCCAAACACAAGTGCATTCCGACGCTTCCACGTTAACCAAAGAACTGTCGTGAATAATAAATCCCAATCTGCATGAGTGTGAGCAAAATAACATACATCAGTCAAATTCTTCATGATCCAATCCTTAATGTCGCAGTGGAAAAATTCAGTCATCTTGTCGGGTTTCACGAGCTACAGCCACGTCCCTCGAACCATCACACAATCACGGAGGACATGAGATAAATCTTCCAACACAACCCCGCAGATAATGCATCCGACATTGTTGGTTACATGGCGGCGAACCCGCTCAGCATTAGTCATTAAGCGACCATGACACACCCTCCAGAGGAAAGTTTTAATCTGAGGCGCACATCGGAAATTAGTAATCACTTTCCAAATCGGATCAACGACCAACTGAGGAGGCGCCACACGAATCTCATATGTCGATCGCACCATGAAGCCTCTATTTGGCTCGCGATTCCACCCCGGCCTATCCGACAAATTGGTAGCCGAAGGTGGTTTAATGTCCATTATACCATTCACCACATTAAACGGAAGCAAGTCGTCAAACAACGCCCAATTCCACTGACCCTCGTGAGTAACCATACTCCTAACGGACGTGAAGGTGTGAGGAATATTATTATTGTCGATATAATGGTACAACGGTCCGACAGCGGCTACCTAATTATCTTTCCAAAAATCAACATGTTCACCATCCCCTAAATTCCAGATGATATTTCGACAAAGGTCAGGCCAAATAAGCGCAATACCACTCCAAAGACGCGAGCCTCTAGCACGGGGAAGAGCAACCGGAATGATATCAGAAACACCATACTTACAACGAAAAATACGTACCCAAAGGCGATCCGGTTCTGACAGCATAATAAAACCAAGTTTCATGAGAAACGCCTCGTTGTGACACTTCAAACTCTTCAAACCCAAACCCCCTTCAATCCGCGGAGCACAAACAGTATCCCAATTAACAACATGAAAACCCCGATTAGTATCGTAGTGCCCCCAAATGAAATTTCTGATTAACTGCTCAATTTCAGTATAGACATAAGAAGGTAGCCGAATAGACTGCATGGCATACATTGGTATTGCTGCAAGGACCGATTTTGCCAAGATGATACGACCCGCAAAAGAGAGCATCCGGACCTTCCAGCCAGCAAGCTTGTCCGCCACTCTCTGAATCAGATATATGTAGGTAATTTTAGTAACACGACCATTGAGAAGAGGGACACCCAAATAACGACCAAGGTCAACCACACACTGAAACCCAAAAGCGCCACTGATATCCTTCTTAAGAGAAGTATGGATGTTATGAGAAAAGAAAATATTCGTCTTGGATATACTCACCTTATGGCCAGAACATTCACAAAATTCCCTCAAAACCCGACTAATAACATCAAATTGTTGAAGCGAAGCATCCGCAAAAAAGAGGTGAGAGATCACCGACCCCTCCTTTTTAAAGCGAAAAGCCCTCCAAGTACCCTGATTTACCTCTCTTTGAATAGCTTGGGCAAGACGCTCCATAATCATTGGGAAATGAGAATTTTGTATGTAAGATTATTTGGAAATTTAGAACTTAAATAATAGTTGACTTTAATGTATTAAATATTAAATGTTTTTAGTAAAATTTTATATGTATTTTTAACTATAATTTTATAATAATAGAACTCTTTTATGATTCGATCCACCGCCTCATTCGCAATTGACGTGTGGGGCGGATTTGGGTCAATGATCAAGCGGGTGGTGGGTGGGTTGAGTGACGATTTGGGATACGGATGATGGGGTGGGTTAAGCTCCAACCCACCCAAATCTGACCCGTTGCCAGCCCTATAATCATCTAGTGGGATTCTAAAAGTGAATTGAATGTTGGTTTTTATTTTATACACTTTTCTAAGTTACCCATACATGCATAAGTTAGGGGTTATTTAAGAGCTTCATTAAATATAAAGATTTTATTTTTAAAAAATCACAATCATTTAATGTATTACAAAACCTTAAAAAGATTTTATTGAAAAAAATTCTCATTTAATATATTAGAGTTTAAGATTTAGGGTTTATGGTTAGGGTTTTAGGGTTTATTGTTTAGGTTTATAGTTTATAGTTTAGGGTTTAGGGTTTATGGTTAATGTTATGTTTTTGTTTAAGATTTAGGGTTTCATGTTACACTTTATGATTTTAGGGTTATAGTTTAGGGTTTAGGGTCATATTGCTTAGATTTAGGGTTTAGTGTTATGATTTTAGGGTTTAGAGTTTACTACATTGAATGAGTATTTTTTCACTAGAATATTTTAGGGTTTTTAATACATTAAATGATTATAATTTTTCCAAATAAAATCTAGTATTTAAAGAAGGCTTTTAAATGACTCTTAACATATGCATGTATATATATGTTGGACAAATCCTTATTTTATTTTTGAGCTTAAAACTGATAAACTTAATATTAATTATTAGTTAGTTTAGTGGACGTTAGAGAAGTTAGAAAATTTGGGTTGTGAAGTATTTTAGGTATGAACTCATATTTTATTAAAAGTGGAAAACTAAAATATTGAGTGTCAATTTTTTTTAAAAAAAAACTAATTATTTTTAAACTAGTGTCATTTTTTTGAAACGATGTCAATATATATATATATATATCAAAAAGTTTAGGGTGTAAACTAGGGGTGATCCTGGTAGGTTAATCGTACTATTTAACATAAACGGTAGGTTAACCATTATAGCGGTTATTAAATCGTAATCTAACAATTAAGAAACAACCATTAAATTTATAAACGGTTAATTGTCATAACGGTTAACCGCTACTTAACGGTTCGGTTACAAGTTAACATGTAACCTATTACAAAAATTTATTCATATATTCACTAATTCTTTTGAGAATGGTGAAATTATCTCTCCGATAAATATTATATTAAAAATTTTAAAAAATATTTAAATAAAAAATTATAATCACAAACTTTATTTTATGTCTAAATAATTTCGTAACGGTTAACCATTAACCATCATTTTTAACGGTTGGTTAACCAAAATTGTTTAACTTTAACGGTAGGTTAATTAACCAGTAAAATTTAACGGTTATACTGGTTAATGATTACAGTTTATTTTGCACACCCCTAGTGTAAACTGACAACTTATTGTCACAATTGGCTCAACTAGTGGTTAATGAGACGTTAGATTTTTTAAATTAGGTTTAAGATTTAAATTTTTGATGTTGTAAATATAACAAGCTGTGTAAAGAGAGTACTTTTAATAATAAAATTATATATTATTCAATTTGAATCAATTGATTTATAAATTAAATACAGATAATCGTACTAAACAAAGATAATAAAATAAATAAAAAGGAGTAAACATGAAATAGAATTTTAGGGTGCAACACAAATTTTGTTTTAAACATTTTTGGTGGTTGGTTCAAAAAATGTATCGGTTCAAGAAATATATTATGAGCTTGCTGGAGGGGGTTGCTTAAAGAAAGTACAGGGTAGGGGAGTCTTCTAGTTCCGGTGAATGTGGTCAATATGATTTTTTTGCAACATGTGTTTATCATGCAAATAATTTCACAACCAACCCAAATTACACTTTTGTCTATGGACAATTGTCGGTCTCTACACTCTTAGGGGATAGTTTTGAATTACACTTAAATAATAGTTTATTACATTTAATAGGTGGCACCATTCTCAATCGTTACGAGATTGTATTTTTATTAAGTAGAGAGATATAATATTCTTAAAATAAATGTTGAGATTCGAACTTATATAAAATAAAAATAATAAAGATGTTTCGGAGAATTATTTGATCTATTTAGGAAATTATAGATGTTAGTGAGATTTAAGGGTAAAATATAATTATAGTCATTTATTTGTAATAATTATGTATTTTTTAAAATAATTTAGTTATTAAATAAAATTTTATGATAAACATGTCATTTAGTTGTTAAAATTGAAATGGATAATTTGGTACAATAACAATTTTAGTCCCAAAACATATGCATTCTATTAATTTGATTCTATTTTAAAATAACTTAATAAGTTTAACCATTCGTATTTAAAAGGTTCATTAGTGAAATATATACTATCAAGTGATGTTAGGGTCATAATAGATATGTTCCATTATTCTGTTAATTGCCTAATAGTGAAATGACTATGTTTGTCGAGCTATTACATTTGTCAATTATTGAGCTAAGAGAAATTAACATGGAATATGACAAGTAGTCTAAGAATATATTAGGAGGTGCAGTGTTAAAATTTTTAAATATGAAAAAATTAATTTATTAAATATTTTTGAAATATGGGTCTTGCAAAGTAATTTAGACAAAAAAAAAACAGGGGACATGAAGAGTAAATGACATTTTTTTTTCTGTTGAATTCTTCATCATCAATAATTTTATGAATTAATTTCGGAATAAGCTCAAATGATATAATTACCTCCAAACATTAAAGGAGATGAGACATTTTCTTCAACCAGATAACTCTAACAATCCTACATATAGTTATGATATTAGTTTCAACTGCATCAAAATTTTATTAAACCAATTTCTAAACATGACATTCTGGGATAAAATTTTCTGTTCTTTTTTGGTGTCATTTCTATGCCCCAATACTAAAATATACACTCTTTTATAAATTTTTTAAACCCTAACCTTAAACCATAAACTCTAAACTCTAAAGCTAACTTTTAGTGTGGAGTATAAATAGGGGCAATCATGTGTGCAAAGTAGTTGTAGGCTTGTGTCTTATATCAAAGTTTATTTGTTTTGGTCAATTTTAATTTTTGGGCAAATTATGTTATTAGTCTTTATATTATATATGAGCTATGAATTTAGACATTGTATTTTAATTTGATTAATTTTAGTATTTATATTTTTCAAATTTTGAAATTTCAATCCTAACTCAAATAGTATTACTAAATTCCGATCCTCACCCAACAATAGTACTCCTATTTAAACTTGTTAAATCAAGATATATATTTTTTTCGGTATTTTGTGTAAGATATATATTCAATTCATGTTCTCCAAAGTAATTATTGTAAGTCTATGTAAACTAGTCATGTTGTACATGTATCATTTGGGTTAGTATCAAGATTTTAAAAAGTACAAAGATAAAATTGACCAAATAAAATACATGGACTAATGATATAATTTGAAAAATAAATTGATACATTACACCAGACAGTCACACTATGCACACGTGCAGGCCCGTCCTTGGGCAAGGGCAGCAAGGGCGCACGCTAAAAAAATTATATGTTTTTAATTTTTATTTAAATTGTATTTGTTCTTATTTGTTTTTAATTTTTTAATACTAGTCATTAGGGGCCCAATTTTTTTAATATTTGTTAATAGAGATTTAATTTTTTCCAATATTTATTATTAGGGGCCTACTCTTAAAATTCAACTTTTTCTAATACTTGTTATTAGGAGCCCAATTTTTTAAATATTTAATATTTTTGATATACTCTTAAAATTCATTTTTTTAATTTTTGTTATTAGGGGCCCAATTTTTTAATACTTGTTATTATAGACCTACTCTTAAAATTAATTTTTTGTTACTTGCTATTAGGGACATAGATTCAAATAATGGTATGCAACCGCAATAACGACTGTTAAATGACGATAGCGGTAGTGGCGGAGCCAGTATTTTCTTATAGTGGGGTCATGAGTGAAGTATGAGGCGTTGAGGATTTCTATATCACTAGGATAAGCATTGTTGACCCCATACCCCAACAAATTAAGTGAGGTCAAATATAATATTTTTTATGCAAAATTATGTATTACCTCCTTGAAAACCCCATGCCCCAACAAATCAAGTGGGTTCAATTGCACCCCAATTTATATGCTACATCCGCCCATGGGTGGCGGTACCATCTGAAACTGCGATACCCGCAACTGTTGTATCCACAATAGCGTGTGTTATTAAGAGATTTCACAACCGCGATACTCGCAATGACCAAAATAGCATCTATAATGTCCACAACCACAATAAAATTTAACATGACTGTAAATACGACCTTAAAATTTTATTTTAGGGCCCATTTTTTATATTCGCCCTAGGCCACCAAAAGGACAGGACCGGCCCTACACACGTGACTAATCCAATTAGATATTTTTTACATGTACTAATTCTAATTCTAATTCTACTTAGAGGCGAGGGGAAGGAGAATTCTAGGGGAATGAATAAGGTGCTTCTAGTGGGTCTAGATCCCATGACCTAAGGAAAATGAGGGAACAAAAATGAGCAGTTTGGTCAGCCGACCAAATGTGCTTGCTCTAATCCAACTCTAGGGGAAGTAGTCGTTGTCTTCGTTTGATTAGTTCTCTTACCTAGTTGTGATGTACTCTTTTCCTCCATTTCGGGCTATGGAGATTTTAATTGAGACTTACAACTTAAGTCAAAGGTTTTGTATGACCTATATATATATATAACAAAGAATCGCATCCGTAAATTTTTTGAACACTCTAATATGATTACAAATGTAATATATGTATTCAGTTTCAAATCTAGATAAACTCACACACACATGCAAACTACAATATTCAGACTCGAATCACCAAGGGAACATATCACCCTTTACCACTAAGATCACTCGTTAAGTTCACATTTGTAATTTTTTAATATATCCCAAAAAGAAATATAAATATATATAAGGTTTTTTAGTATTTTTTTAATATTTTGGGGCAACTTCTTTTAAATGCAACATTTTTTGGGCCGTGTCTGTAATGTCAATGAAATTTTATTGTTTCGTGTTATTTTTTTTTCAATTATTACTAAAAATCCAAGAAGGAAAAATAGTTGTCAAACACAACAATAATGAAATAACATGTATATAGCTCATATAATCCTAAAAGAAATGACTAGCGGATTTTATACTATTAGAAGTTGGTTAATTGTTAGTTAAAAGGTTAGTTAGATTGTTAGTTGACAGGTCAGCACGTTTCTTTATTTTATTTCTTAGTATAAATGTAATATACTCTAATTTTATTTTTATCACATTCTAATAATAAAAGTTACTTTTCTTCTCTCTCTTCTTCTCCCGTTTCCCCTTTTCCTTCAACCCTAAATCAAGATTTCCATCAAGAGAAATCTCAATATGGTATTAGATGAGAGCGATTCCGGTTCCCATTCGCAAGATTCCGCTTGGGTTTATCGGTCCGATGATCCGCACGATGAATTTTACATTCATCCGAATGAGAACCCTTCTTTGGTTCTTGTTTCGAGTCTTCTCACTGGAACGAACTATCACGCTTGGGCTAGGTCGATGAAGATGGCATTAATATTGAAAAACAAATTTCGATTCATTTCTGGTGTTATCAAGGAGCCCCGTGGTGATGATTCTCAGTATGAAGCTTGGGTTAAATGCAATAACCTGGTATTGTCGTGGTTGCAAAGGGCGATTCATCCGGATATTGTCCAGAGTGTGATCTGGATCGACACGGCATACGACCTTTGGCAAGACCTTCATGATCGTTTTAACCAAGGAGATTTGGTTCGAATCTCGGATTTGATTCATGAGTTTTACACGTTACAGCAAGGTACTCTCTCTATAACTTCTTATCATACGCAACTTAAGATTCTTTGGGATGAGATTTCGAATTTGCGTCCTCTGAGTTCTTGTAATTGTCTGGCTATGAAATATAGAAGTCAGGATTTTGCCCTTAAATTTGTTAGGGGTCTTAGTGAGAATTTTTCCGTTCAAAAATCTCAGATCCTAATGACCAAACCTTTACCGAGTATTAATGAAATTTTTGCTGTGGTTATTTAACATGAGCGTACTCTCTCCAGTCCTCTGAATGAGTCAAATATTTTTATGGTTGATAAAGTCTCTTCGAATAGGTTTGGGGATAAGGGAGATAAACAATAAGGTAAATCTGGTAGTTTCACAAAAAGGGGTTTTTCTGGTGTTGCTAAAAAACCTTTATGTTTCTTTTGTGGTCTTTATGGCCACACTGTTGATAAGTGCTATCGAAAGCACGGTTTTCCACCAAATTATAGACAAAGGAATTATCAAAATTCTGGTCAATCCACTAGAGTTAATCAAATTGGGTTGAATGAGTTTGTTTCTCAGTCTGAAAATGGGATGAGTCAAAATTCTCAGTCTTCCTCTAAGGATTCTGGTCAGTCTGTTTCCTTCACTAAGGAAGAGTATGAAAGGTTGTTGAGTTTGATTCAAGAACGTGGTTATGTTCATTCTCCTATTGCATCTTCATCTGTGCAAACTTCTCGGGTGAATATGCTGAATTCTGCTTTTGATGTTGAATCTACTCAAGTGACATGTATTATTTCTAATTTTTTAGCTCTTCTTCTGTTACAGTATCTCCTTGGATCTTGGATTCAGGAGCTACTGATCATGTTGCATCTTCCTTATCTTGTTTTATTAACTATGTTACAGTTCAAAATAAATTTGTTAAGTTGCATAATGGTTCTTTAGTTAAAGTCTCTCATGTTGGAACTGTTAAACTTGAATCTGGTTTGATTTTGCTTAATGTTTTACATATACCATTTTTTAAGTTTAATCTTGTTTCTGTTTCTCAGTTGACTAAATCTGGTGACATTGGCTTAATTTTTAACTCTGATTCTTGTTTTCTTCAGGAAATCAAGAGCTGCAAGAAGATTGGTTTAGCTAAGTTGGTTGATGGTCTATATCAGCTTTCTGTTAGTTCTTCCATTCTACATTTTAAGTCTTTTGATTATGATGTTCATGTTTCTGATAACTCTTGTAATGCTTCTATGCATATTTTTGATTTTAATCTTTGGCATGTTAGATTAGGTCATCCTTCAAAACAAAGGATGAAATATTTTTCTTTGCTTAATCCTGATATCCCTGTAAATGATTCTACTGTTGATAATAAATGTGAGATTTGTCTTTTGTCTAAACATAAGAGGCTGCCTTTTCATGTTAGCTCTTCTTCTTCTGACAATATTTTTGATTTAATTCATGTGGATGTTTGGGGTCCATTCCCTGTTGCTAGTATATATGGTCATCTTTATTTTTTGACCATTGTTGATGATAGAAGTAGATTTTTATGGATCTATCCTATGAAATCTAAAGCTGAGGTTAGGTCTTTACTGGTTTCCTTTTATGAATTAATTCACACTCAATTTTCTCTTAAAATTAAGTGCATAAGGACTGATAATGCCAAAGAGTTTAACATGTCTGTTTTTTATAATTCTAAAGGTATAGTTCACCAAAATTCCTGTGTTTACACACCTCAACAGAATATTGTTGTTGAGAGAAAACATCAGCACCTTTTGAATGTTGCAAGGTCCTTAAGATTGCAGTCTAATTTGCCTCTAATTTTCTAGACTGGTTGCATCTTGCATGATGCTTCTTTGATAAACATTACTCCTACTCCTATTTTAAATAACAAGACACCTTTTGAGTTACTTTATAATAAAGCTCCCCAAACTAGTAATCTGAAATCTTTTGGATGTCTTGTTTTTGCTAGTGTTCTTCCTAAACCTAAAACTAAGCTTCATGCTCGAGCTATTAGGTGTGTGTTTCTTGGAATCCCTAAAAACATTAAAGGATATAGACTGTATGATCTTCAAAATAAAACTGTTTTTATCTCTAGGGATGTTTCATTTTCAGAAACTATTTTCCTTTTTAAAAATGATAATGTTCATGAAGAAAGGGTTGTTTTACCTCAATGTTCTAATGTTGGTACTGAAGATACTGCTTTCAAGACTAAACAGCAATATAGGTCTTTACATTCTAGTTCTTCTGAACATCAATCATTAACTAATTCTAATAATGCTCAAGATGATTTGAATATTTCTCAAGATAATTTTGTTGTTTTTGGTTCTGTTACTTCTGGTTCCTTAGACTTAGACAAACATCAGCTTGTTTCTACAAGGCCAACAAGGAACAAGCAGTTACCTTCTCACCTTAAGGATTTCCATGTTACTCTACCAAAACACAGAACTTCTCCTCATTCTATAGCCCAGGTAATATCTTATTATCATCTGTCTCCAAATTACATGTCTTATATCTGTTCTACTGAAATTCTTGCTGAACCTAAGAACTATATTGAAGCTGTTAAACATGAGTGTTGGAAATCTGCAATGAATGATGAAATATCTGCTTTAGAAAGAAACCAAACCTGGGATATTGTTCCTCTTCCTCCTGGAAAGCTAGCCATAGGATGTCAGTGGGTCTATAAAACTAAATTACATTCTGGTGGCAGTCTAGAAAGGTACAAGGCTAGGTTAGTGGCTAAGGGTTATACCCAACAACCAGGGATTGATTATCTTAATACCTTTAGTCCTGTAGCAAAATTAACTACTGTTAGATTAATTCTTGCCCTAGCTGCTACCAAGAATTGGTTTCTTCAACAGCTTGATATAAACAATGCCTTTTTACATGGTTTTTTAGATGAAGAGGTGTACATGCAATTACCTCCTGGCTTTACTCCTACTTCTCCTGGCTTAGTTTGTAGGTTAAAGAAAAGTCTTTATGGATTAAAACAAGCTAGTCGTCAATGGAATGAAAGGTTAACTTTAGTTTTAATAGAACAAGGTTTTAAACAATCTTCTTCTGATTTTTCTCTATTTACAAAAGGAACATATTCTAATTTTGTTGCCTTAGTCATCTATGTTGATGACATTATTCTTGCTGGGCCTAGTTTAGCTCCAATTGATGGTATTAAAAAATGTCTTCATGATCTTTTTAAAATCAAGGATTTGGGAAATCTAAAATTCTTTCTTGGTCTTGAAGTTGCTAGGAATAGTCAAGGGATTAATCTATGCCAAAGGAAGTATACTTTGGATCTTTTAAATGATTCTGGTTTTTCTGATTCTAAGCATGTTTTTACACCAATGGTTAAAACTCTTTCTAAGGATGATGGTGATACCTTAATTGATGTTACTTCTTATAGGAAACTCATTGGAAAACTGTTATACTTAATAAATACTCGCGCTGATATATCCTTTGCTGTTCAGCAGCTTTCTCAGTTTATGTCTACTCCTACTAATGCTCATTTAGCTGTTGTTCATAGGGTATTAAGGTATCTTAAGGCTACACCTGGACAGGGTCTTTTTTTCCCTGCTTCGAATCAAATTAAACTCAATGCTTTCTCAGATTCAGACTGGGCTTCTTGTTCTGATTCAAGGAGATCCACCACTGGTTTTTGCATCTTCCTTGGCTCAACACTAATATCTTGGAAATCAAAGAAGCAACCCACTGTGTCTCGTTCTTCAAGTGAAGCAGAATATCGTGCTTTAGCCACAACTGTTTGTGAAATACAGTGGCTGCATTATTTACTTAATGATTTTCATATTGTTCCTTCTCCAACTAATCTGTATTGTGACAATCTTTCTGCTGTGAAACTTGCAGAGAATCCAGTGCACCACGAACGCACCAAGCACATAGAGATCGACTGTCACATAATCAGAGAAAAGGTTCACAATGGAACAATCAACTTGCTGCCAGTCTCCAGTTTGAACCAGCTTGCTGACTGCTTTACCAAAGCCTTACCTTTAACAACTTTTCAAAATTCTATACTCAAGTTGGGCATTCAGAATTTGTATGCTCCAACTTGAGAGGGGTATTAGAAGTTGGTTAATTGTTAGTTAAAAGGTTAGTTAGGTTGTTAGTTGACAGGTCAGCACGTTTCTTTATTTTATTCTTAGTATAAATGTAATATACTCTAATTTTATTTTTATCAGATTCTAATAATAAAAGTTACTTTTCTTCTCTCTCTTCTTCTCCCGTTTCCCCTTTTTCCTTCAACCCTAAATCAAGATTTCCATCAAGAGAAATCTCAATATATACTAATAATGGTTTAAAATATGTTATAAAAAATAATAATTTAAAATAACAAAGAGTAAAGTTTATTTCTAATAATGCGTTAGTATGGATGCCGAATCATAAAGTTAATGTTTAGAATATATATGACATAATATATGACTAAATAATCGAAATTATATTAATATGATTTTTCAATTACCTTTTATATGAATATTATTTTCCAAATAAAATTTTAAATACAGCAAGGTTAGAAAAAAATATTATAAACTCTAAAGTTATAAACACTAAACTCTAGGCTTATTTTTCGCGCAAATTAGACCTAATGACGGCTCCGGGAAACCAGGGGAATCTGGAGAATTGTGATCCGAACGTGAACGGCAATGGCTCGCCTGGAAAAGGGGTTCCGTTGGACTCTGGGGGACGGCCGCCGGGGGTTACGTGGGCTGCTCTCATTGACCAGCGGACGGCTGCGCGTGATGCAGTGATTGCGGAGGGGTGCCGCAGGTGACGGGGTCTGACTCTCTTGAGCGGCCGGGGTCACCGTTGACTTTGGAACCGGAGCGGGGAGGAAAGCGGTGCAAGTCATCCGACGTAGGGTTGGAGGCTGCTGAGGGCACGGGGAATGGAAACTGCGTGGTTCATGGAGATCATGGCGTGATGCGTGTGGTGGGAAACCCGACGTTCGAGGAAACAGTTTCGGATGGTTCAGTAACTAAGGATGTTCATATGGCGAACGGGGAGATTTCGGATACGGCCACAGAAGGCACTAAAACGTATGCCAATATTTTGGTCGGGAGCGGCCAAGTCAAGCCTCCACACTTTCCGGGTATAACTGATGGAGACTTTGATGTTCACAATGAGGATGTGACAGTAAATGAGGAGGGACCATATCCGGTTATCAAGTTTTCGGAGAGAATACATGAGCTGATCGATCGTAGCATGGAGAAGGCCTTAGTTGTTCGTCTGCTTGGACGATCTATCAGTTATCGGGTTTTATGGAACTGGCTTAAACCGTTGTGGCAGTTGGAAGGTAGATTCCAGTTGGTTGATTTAGCGAATGACTACTTTCTAATGAAACTGAATAAGGAAGATGACTATATCAGAGCCCTTACAGCAGGCCCTTGGACCATTTTCGGTAGTTACCTCACAGTTCAGCCTTGGAGGCGTGATTTTACCACGACTCAGGCTCATCCTAACCATGTGGTGGTTTGGGTTAGACTTCCGGGGCTTCCTATCAGGTATTATTCGAAGTGCTTATTTAGGAGAATAGCTGAGGTGATAGGGAAAGTCATTAAGATTGATTATAATACAGTGCTAGGAGAAAGGGGTAAATTTGCTCGCTTTGTTGTTCTGATTGATCTTTCAAAGCCTTTACTGGCTTGTATTGGAATTGATAATGTGTTGCAGAAAATTGAATATGAGGGGTTACAAAACATTTGTTATCACTGCGGTATCTATGGGCATACGGTTGACTTTTGTGCTAGAAAAATTGCGGAAGTTACAAAGGAACAAGAAGGGGTGTCGAAGATGACTGATGTGGAAAGTGAGCGTCAGGAACTTTATGGGTCGTGGATGATAGCGAAGAATAGGAGGCGACGAACACGTCGAGCTGGGGAAAGTAACAAAAATGCAAGGGAAGTTAGCAATAGTGCTGGAAACTCACGTTTCCATGTTCTTAGGGAGTTAGATGGGGTTGAGCCGCAGGAGGAGTCTAGGGTGCAGGAGAGTGTGAATGAGCCACAACCCATGGCCAAGAGTGGCTCGGTTAAGGGTAAGCAGGCGGTCCAAGGAGCGAACGTGGTTGTTCCGTCGCGTAAAAATATGGATACTAGGGAGGTTGCAAGCACGTCTAATGGTGGTCGAAAGGATGATGGTGGGGAAGTGCCTACAGGCGTGGTTGCAATGGACCATGGTCCGGTTGTTTCACCTGTTTTGAAGATTGTTCCGGTGGTGCCGGGTTGTGAACCGACAGTGGTCAAGAGTGGGGAAAATGGGGTAGGTGCTCAGCATATTGTTGTTTCGATGACTAATGATGGCCGTAAGATGAATAACTCGCAGAAGACGAGCAACAAAGTTCGTCTACAAGGAGTGCAAAAAGGCGCGAAAGGTTTAATGAAGCCTATCTCTCGTGGGAAAAAGAAGAATGAGCGTTCTCTTACGATGTCTTTACTATCAGATTGGGTGCGTTCGGCTTCCGCAAAACTGGACGCGATATAGAAGGAAATTCTTCCTCTGGACGTTGACATGGGGGTGGACAAGAAGGTGGTGGGGCTGTTGTGCAGGAGGGGTCGGCCGCTCAGACGGAGGCGGTGGACGGACAAGCCCGCGCGGATGAGATTGTTTCCGATGCCCCGCCCTCAACGGCGGCAGAGGCCTAATTGAGGTTTGTTTTGCCTTTGTCAGTTTTATAATGATTAATATTTTAACGTGGAATATACAGGGAGCGGCTGGCTCCGCCTTTAGGGATCATTTACGTAGGATTAAAGCTGATTCAAAGCCGTCGGTTATTGCTCTTATGGAGACTTGGTTGAGTGGTGATAAGGCTGACCGTATTATTAGTCGCATGGGCTTTCAATCTTTGTTTCGAGTGGAAGCTCAGGGGTTCTGTGGGGGTATTTGGTTACTCTGGAATTATGATATTACTGTTCGTGTTGTCTCTGTTTCCAATCAATTCATACATATTATGATACAAGGGGCGTTGCTCGATGAACCTTGTTTTTTTACTGTGGTTTATGCTAGCCCGCAAGCTCAGTATAGGCGCCATCTTTGGGACCAACTATGTGATCTTAATCCGAGGGATGAGAGGCCATGGCTTATTAGGGGAGATTTTAATGCGTTGCTTCACTTGGATGATCACCGTGGTGGTCAGAGTGGTCGTAACTATGTTTGCCGGAAATTCCAGGATTTTGTGTTTTCGTGTGCGCTTCAGGAGGTTGATTTTAAGGGGTCAAAGTACACGTGGAATAGAGGGGACTTATATGAGAGGCTGGATCGTTTTCTGATGAACGCGAAATGGGTTGATAGCTTTCCGAATTGTATGGTTCGACATCTTCAGAGGATTGGATCAGATCATCGGCCTATCTTATTATGTATGGACAATTGTGTTACTACGATGAATGCTAAGGTGTTCCGATATGTGTTTGCTTGGCATGGCTCGGAGGGGTATGGTGACGTGGTGGAGAAGGCGTGGGATGGTTCGATATCCTATGCGGATAACATAGTTAAAATGCAGGCTGATTTATCTATTTGGAACTCGCAGTCTTTTGGTTCCCTGGGACGTAGGAAGAGAAGAATTATTGCGCGACTTGGTGGTATTGAACGAGCGCTGGAGCGAAGGCATTCGGATCATCTTTGTGAACTTGCGCGAACCCTCAAAGTGGAATTGGAAGAGGTCCTTGATATGGAGGAGAGTATATGGAGGCATAAAGCTAGATGTGATTGGGTGATAGGGGGTGATCGCAATACGAAGTATTACCATGCGCTTGCAAATGGTCGAAAAAAGCGTAATGCCATTGTTTGCTTAAAGGATGATATGGGTAAGTGGATATCAGACCCGGAGGTGTTGAAACGTATTGCTCTGGAGTTCTTTGCAAAGCTCTTTTTGTCCGAAGGTGTTAATGGTTATACATACAATTGTAGAGGTTTCTTCAAGGGCTTATCGGTGCGAGAAAAGACTGGGTTGGACATGCAAGTAAGCCGTGAAGAGATTCATCATGCTTTATTCCAAATGCATCCGTCTAAAGCTCATGATGTCGATGGTTTTCACGCTTTGTTCTTTCAGAGACACTGGGGTGTTGTTGGTGATGTGGTATGTAGATACATTCAGCACATGTTTTCCACAGGTTTGGTGGATCCAGAGTTGAACCGCACACTTCTTGTCCTAATCCCCAAGGTAGAGGCCCCAGAGTCTATTGCGAATTTTAGGCCTATCAGTCTGTGTACGGTTGTGTATAAAATCTTGAGTAAGGTGCTGGTTAACCGATTGAAACCTTATTTGCCAAGATGGGTTTTCGAAAACCAGACGAGTTTTGTCCCTGGGCGATCAATTACTGATAATGTTGTTCTTGCCCAGGAAATAATTCACTCGATGCGGCAAAAGAGAGGAAAACATGGTTGGTTTGCGATTAAAGCTGACTTGAAGAAGGCGTATGATCGCCTGGAATGGTCCTTTATTGATGACACACTTGGTGAACTAGGCTTACCCGACCACTTGCGATCTTTGATCATGAGCTGTATATCGTCGGTCTCGACGCAAATTCAGTGGAACAGAGGGGTTTCGGATTCTTTCAAACCTACTAGAGGAATTAGACAGGGGGATCCACTTTCACCCTATATTTTTGTCTTGTGTATGGAAAGATTAGCCCATGCGATTCAACGAGAGGTGGATCAAGGTAATTGGCAGGCGTTTCAGTTTAGGAAAAATGGTCCCATTGTGTCTCATCTTTTCTTTGCAAACGATCTCGTCCTTTTTGCAAAGGCATCAATGGAGCAATTTGAGGTGATTAGTAGTGTTTTGCGTGACTTTTGCGAGTGTTCTGGACATAAGGTTAGTATCTCCAAAACCAATATTTTTTTCTCGCAAAATG
This sequence comes from Hibiscus tridactylites, assembly GCA_958450335.1. Taxonomy (NCBI): domain Eukaryota; kingdom Viridiplantae; phylum Streptophyta; class Magnoliopsida; order Malvales; family Malvaceae; genus Hibiscus; species Hibiscus tridactylites. Next base: position 56,740,011 of record OY288291.1, on the reverse strand, counting down.
TGGAGAGTTCTAGTAAGGAAGATATCAGTAGCTCTTTTGGGTTTCAATGTGTGTCGGATCTGGGGAGATATTTGGGTGTGCCTTTACTGCATGGTCGGGTTACGGTTGATACGTATAAATATTTAATTCAGAGAGTGGCTGATAGGCTGGCGGGTTGGAAGATACGGTTGCTGTCCTTTGCTGGCCGTATTGTTTTAGCGAAAGCTGTTTTAGCCTCCATTCCGATATATGTGATGCAATCGACTAGATTGCCTAAGAGTGTTTGGGATGAAATTGAAGCTTTAATCCGAAACTTTATCTGGGGTCATGACAGTGAGAGCAAAAAGTTGCATGCGGTGCGATGGGATGTGGTTTGTTCTCCAATTGAAGATGGCGGTCTAGGTATCAAAAGATTAGATAATCAAAATGAGGCCTTTTTGTTGAAATTGGGTTTCATTATGATATCTGAACCATCTAAGCTTTGGGTTCGTGCTCTTTGTTCAAAATATGGGATTCACGATGTGATGCCTACGGCTTTACCGGATAAACCAGGTTCGAGAATTTGGAAAGGTATCCGACTAGTTTGGGATGATCTGTGCCGGAATGTAGTGTGGAATATTGGTGATGGGCGCCGCACCCGTTTTTTGGGATGACACTTGGGTGGGTAATCTTGGGCCTTTGCGACAATATAAGACCGAAGGTTTTGCGAGTGAGTCTGTGGATGTGCGCGTTAGGGATATGGTTGACTGTTCTGGAAATTGGAAGTGGGGCGAGTTGGGAAACGAGTTACCTTTGCATGTAATGCAGAGCCTTGCGGCTGTGAAACCACCAGGAGCGGTGAATTATGCTGATCGTCCGGGATGGTCATTGGAACCTAATCGGATGTTTATTGTTCGCTCAGCGTATGAGGCGCGACGGGGCCATGAGAGTGTGCCGAGGGACCCGATGTGGTGTAGGATTGCGAAGTATCGTGGGCTTCCACGGGTGCGCATGTTTCTTTGGTTAGCTTATCATGGGCGTCTTATGACGAATGCGGAGCGGGTTCGCCGCCATATCGCGAATAATCCGAGTTGTAGCTTGTGTGGGGCTGCCGTGGAAGATGCCGCGCACGTGCTTTGGGATTGTGGGCTGATGAAAAGGACGTGGTTGCAATTAATTCGGCCGGACAGAGCAACAGTTTTTTTCAGCTTGCCGTTGCAGCAGTGGTTGGCTACCAACTTAGCACCTGGATGCTGCTTCGCGATTGCTGAGGCAGAGTGGGACTTGATGTTCGGGTGCCTGGTTTGGCTGGAGTGGCAGCGCCGTAATGCCCTGGTCTTTGGAATGGAGGGGTGCGTGCAGGACATTCTGCAGCACGCTCGGCACCTTAGCAGCGAGACATACCAGACGCGCAGCAGGGTTGCGCAAGAGCGGAACAGTGGCTCGAATGCGGTGAATGGTGGTGTTTGGCAGTGTCCCCCGAGGGATTGGATTAAAATCAACGTCGATGGTGCTCGAACGCTAGACTCGGGGCTGGCTTTTTGTGGTGGCTTGGGGCGTGACGACGCGGGCCAATGGAAGTTTGGTTTTGCAAAGAAAATTGGCGTTTGCTCGGCCTTTGACGCGGAAGTGAGGGCGGTTTATGAGGGGTTAGTGACGGCATGGGCTCTTGGTTTTAATCGTGTTATTGTGGAGACGGACAATAAGAATGTGTTTGAAGGATTAAGCATGAATGACCCTTTATGTTTGCTTTCTAATCTTCGGGTGCACATTGCGGAGATGATCTCGAGAGATTGGGAGGTGCGGTTTACTTGGGTTCGCCGGGAGGTAAATGCCATTGCGGACAAAATGGCGAAGTTGGCCAAAGTTCTTCCTTTAGACTATTATAGATTTCTCGAACCTCCAATGGAGATTAGAGGTGATGTAATGTCGTTTCATATTGGTGGAGGTGATTCCTCTGCAAACTCTGTATTTGTTTGACCGCCTGACATGAGCACTCTTTTTCCTCCTCCCGGAGGTTTTTTAACGAGGCTCATGGAAGGTGCCCTTTATTAAAAAAAAATGTAAAAATATATATTCTACAAGCGATATGATATGGTGGTCATGTATGGCGTGTCCTTTAATTATTTTTTAAATTAAAAATCAAAATAAGAGCACGTGACAATTATACAACTTCATTTGTAAAATAATATTTTTACCATCAGTGTATAGGTTTAACTGTGAAAAAAGAGTAATTGAAAAAAAATTACAATTTGACCAATCAAATTCCAGATTTATTTTTCATAAATAATAATAATAATAATATAATTTTTTTGGTTGGATAGGTGAAATCTTAGGTTTCTTCCACATAATTATAGTGAAGATTTGTTTAAACATATGGGCCCTCTACCTAGATCTACTATAATTTAACTAAATCACATTCTTAATAAAAAAAGGGAAAAAGAACCCCCATTCCCCCAAGCAATGCTCTTTCAATTCAAGTTAGGGCTTTTGTTAGAATTTATGTCCAAAGACATTATACTTCTTTTGTATAAATGTGGGATTTTCATGAAAAAAATATATATTTCATCCACGGATAATGATTCATTTACATCGTACAAAATTTAATTATTTTTGTATTTTTTTGGACCATTGAATGAGAGTAAATAAATGGTTAAGATTTTTTCTTATCTTTACATTTTTTGCATCCATTTAACTTCTTCCAACAGTCCAAAAAATTGTAAAACTTTTAAGTTTTACATGTGTAAGAGGATCCTATATATATATATATATATAACCCACTTACATTGCGTAAAACTCTTTAAGTTTTACACGTTTTTTGGACTGTTGGATGACTGAAACAGATGACTCAAATTAACTCTTTATTATTTTCCCAAGTGATAATCTTCACATAACCGACTATTAATCTGAGTCATCCGTTTCAGTTATTTAACGGTCCAAAAAACGTGTAAAACTTGTAACTGGATTCTATCCATCCGTTTCACCCATCGAACGATTCAAAAAACGTGTAGAACTTAAAAGAGTTTTACACCGTGTAAGTTGATCCTAACTCATTTATATATATATATATATATATATATATATATATATGTTGAATGCTCATTTTATTCCTTATTTTTAAGTATTTTGGTAATTTTTAATATTTTATTCCTAAACTATAAACACACGCTCTTAACCATTAAACCCAAATTTTAGATTCTTAGATATAAACGTACAAATTTTGAAATTAAATTAAATCTTTAAACTCTAAAATCAATATATTTGTAAATTTTTCTCAGAATATTTTCTCATTAGATATATTTGATTGAAGTTCGAACTTTAAAATTTGAATCTTTCAATAAATAGAAAATAAAATAATATTCAATAAATGTTAATAGCTGATTTTGACATTATAGCTAACGAAAACATAATTGCAGTAATCGGTTCCTAAAATTCCAACCTAAATTATCGGATCTTCTTAAATTGTAGGACCCATACTCACTCCACATTAATTTTCTTTCAATAATCTTATCTAATTTGTTAACCTTTTATTAAATTTTTATCTAATTTTCTTAAATTATCAGTATTCTTTTCCTCCACCCAGACTTAAGAAATTTTTAATAAGACCGGTGCTAATATCCCTTCTTCATTAAAAACGTATCCAAATGTAATATTGTTTGGAGAAAAACTTTGATATAGTATGTGTTAACGTGATTGTCAAATTTAAGGTTAAGAGTTTTAGTTTATAATTTAGAGTTCAAGGGTTTAAGTTGTAGGATTTAGAATTGAATATTTAGGGTTTGTAATTTAGAATTTATGATTTAAATTTTAGGGTGTAAAAATTTTAAATTTTAAAAAATGATATGTCGATTTTTATACACATACTATGTATCAAAATATAATGCGATTCATTACATTTAGCTTGAATTTTGAACAATTTTTAATTGGAGTTGGTGCGATTTCATTTACATTATTAACAATTAAGATATTTTATTAAATTTAATTATAAAATATAAAAACATATTTTAAAAACAATATAAATTTAATTGTGGTAAAATTTAAAGAAAAACGTTGATATATAGTCGGTGTAAACTAAAGTTTATACGTGCTTGTCAAATTTAGGGTCTATGAGTTTAGTTTAGACGTTTAGGTCGTAAGATTTAAAATTTAAGATCTAGAGTCATAATTTAAGGTTTAAAGTTTAGAATTTAGATTGTTACGGTAGAGTTTTAGGTTTTAAATTTTGACTAAGGTTTATGTAAAAAAAATTCATGAACTGTGTATCAAAATATAATTCAAATTAAAATATGCAAAGATAATCTTTTTGAAAGAATAATTATTCACGTTGTTCTTGTTAAAAAAAAGGGAAACGTATAATTTTTAGCATTAAAGAAAAGTATATTTAGCGGTTTTAAAACATTTTTAAAAGAATTATAAAATATATTAAATGTAATAATTTTTGGGTTATAATACAACACTTCCTTAGAAATTAAATCATAAATTATTAAACGTAAACTCTAAACATTAATTTTAAACACTAAACTTTAATTTTAAATCACAAAATTTAAATCATACAGCTTAAACTTTTAAACTCTAAAATCTCACCATAAACTCTAAAATTAAGATACTTATATATCAATTTTTTTTATCAATAATTGGTTGGTCTAATAAAATAAAACGTTAAGTTTCTCTCTGTAATTTCTAGAGTCAAATTTTATGTATTAAGATGACGTAATATTTTTTAAAGTTTAAATTGCATATGATACCAATTAGCAAAATCATGTAGTTATAATACTAAATAATATCGGAATTTTTCTGAGATTTTATGTACTTTAAACCTTTTAAAATGTGATACTGATAACAATATTGTTATACTTCCGTTAAATGCCCTAGAAATTCATTACTTTTAAGAAAGATACTATTGTTTTCATGTCACACTCCGAGATTTGCGAAGCTCTTGAAGTCTGCAAGCCTTGAGGACCTGTAAGCCCCTCCGATAATATTTTCGAAGCTCCACTTTCTTTACTCAACTCTCACTCTCGATCAATGCACCATGACAAAACAACCATTACAATCGACTAAAGCTCACAATTTGACAGTCAAGTTTTAATCTGTCAACTCATTAATAGCCATCACTAGACCTAACACGTACGGTCTCATCAGCATTACTTCATTTACAGACTCAAGGAATATAAATACTCTCAAGATTGAAGGTAGAAAGAACACCTCTTTGACTATTCTGAGACGCTCCCCCAATTCTTGATAAGGGTTATCACGCCTATCTCACACCGCTCTCTCTTCATTCCTCCTCACACTCGACCAGTGACTCTCCGCCCACATCAGAATGGGTGAACTACAACTAACTACCGACAATTGTCGTCTTCTGTGGCTCTCTGTTAACCATAGCTAAAGAGTTAGGGTTGTTAGCAGGCTGTTACGCCAGCTACGTCAGCTGTGCATTCTGTTGTAAGCTGACCATGCAGTTACAGTACGATTTCACCATAGTTTGTGTATAAAAGGATGAGTCGTTGTATTGTGTAAATCAACGATTCAATAAATAAAACCATTCTTCATTTTACCATTATCTTAACATGGTATCATTCGCCGGGGACCTAGTCGTCGGTGTTTTTATTCCGATTGTGCTCGCCTTGTTGTGAGTTGTTTCGTTATTCTTCTTTGCTTCATGCTTCTGTTTTCTTCTTGGTTTTTTTCTCTCCTTTGTCTGTTGTGCTTTGATCTCCTCATGGCTCCTTCACAAGAACCAGATGAGTCATAGGTTTCCGCTTCTGATTCTACCACCGTCTTCAAAGGCAGCAAATCGTTTTCCAACAAGAAGATCAGCATAGTGTTGGATGAATCCAACTTAATTTCTCTTGTGGAAACAGCAAATCCTGCTCACGGTTCGTAGTCATCGGTTGGAGAAGCTGCTCACTGGTGCCCTTAAGCCTCCGCCTCCATTTGTCATGTCGGCGGACGGAGAGAAGATCGAGAATGAAGATCATGAAGTTTTTGTCGCTCAAGACAGTGCTCTGGCCTCCTGGCTCCTGTCCACGATCAGTTCTCATATCTTGCCACGCTTTGTTGCGGCGGATACAACGGCGTCTGTCTGGACCACCGTTCTTCAATATTTTTCCAGTCGATCCACTACGATTGTAATGAGTCTCCATTACAAGCTTCGTTCTCTGAAGAAAGGAGATATGAGCATGCGATCTTATATTTCTCAGATCAAAGAGGTTTGCAATGCTCTTGCCTCTTGTGGGAGCTCAATCTCGGAAATGGAGCAGGTTGCATCGGTTCTTAATGGTTTGCCTGTTGAATATCAACCGTTTGTTGCCGTCATTACGGCCAGTCGTGAACCATATACGTTAGATTCAGTTGAATTTGTTTTGGTGGATGCTGAGACTCAGCTGACCAGTTTCTATCAGGCCACTGCTTTCGCTCCCAGTGCTAATGTGGCATAGGCCTCTGATTCTAGTAAGTTTGCTGCCACTGCTGAGGTGCCCACCAATCGTCGACCTCCTCCTTTCCGTCAGCCACCTTCTTCTCGAGGGCGAGGCAGGTTTGGACAACGTGGGGCCCGTCCACAGTGTCAACTGTGTGGCAAGATTGGTCACCTAGTTGATCGTTGCTGGTACAGATTTGATGAAAGTTTCCCAGGCGTTACCTCTTCACCACCCTCCAAATCTCAGGCCGATTCCCATGTTGTAAATCTCTCTGCGTTTGATTCTAATGGTGTTCGATGTGCTTGCACCTGTGCAGGTTCTAGTGGTGCATCTGAGCCACAGGGGTCTGGCGATCCTCAAGCAAATTTCGCAAGCTCAGCACAGGGTCAGTGGTTTGTTGACTCGGGTGCCACTCATCATGTAACTCCTGAGGATGCCAATGCACATGACAGTGACCATTATTCCGGGCCCGATAAGCTTGTTGTTGGTAATGGCATGGGTCTAGGCATTACTAGGGTTGGTCAGTCCTCCTTATTGTCATCTTCATGTCTTTTGTTGCTCAAAGGCTTATTGATTGTTCCCAAAGTAACTAAGAATCTTGTTTCGGTTTTGAAGCTTGCTAAAGATAACAAAGTCTTCTTAGAGTTTCATGCTCAGACGTGTGTTGTGCGAGATGAAGCTACAAAGGATGTTTTGCTCACTGGAGATGAAGTTGGTGGTTTATATCGGTTTCCTGCTTTTACTTACTCTTCTTTGTTTCCTTTTTCTGCAAATAATTGTACTCCAGAGGTTCATGTAGCACACAAGTCCTCCAGTGTCTATCAGTTGTGGCACATGAGGCTTGGTCATCCAGCTCATGAAACATTGTTGAAATCTTGTAAAGACTTTAATGTGGAGTTTCCTACTTCTGTTAATAAGAATTTCGATCTTTGTGTTGCATGCCAAATGGGGAAGAGTCACAAACTTCCATTTTTCCCTCCCATACAACCTATTCTGCCCCGTTCCAACTTGTGTTCACAGATCTCTGGGGACCAGCACATGTCCCTTCCAATGGCTACTCTTATTATGTTGTATTTGTAGATGCATACACAAGGCACATGTGGCTTTATCTCCTGAAGAATAAGTCTCAAGCAATGGCTACTTTTGAAGCTTTTCATCAGCTTGTTCAAACACAATTCAATGGTGTCATCAAAGAGGTCCAAAGTGACTGGGGAGGGGAATATCGTGCCTTGTCCAGCATGCTTCGATCTACAGGCATCATTCATAGGGTTACGTGTCCACACACCTCACAGCAGAATGGTGTCGTGAAACGCAAGCACAGGCATATCGTTGAGTTGGCGTTGACCATACTTGCTCAGGCTTCACTTCCTATGCGTTTCTGGTCTTATGCAGTGGTATCTTCCGTTTATCTTATTAACAGACTACCAACTACAATGTTACAGGAGCTATCAGTATGATTTCATGAGAGTGTTTGGTTGTCGTTGTTACCCTCACTTACGGCCATTCAACAATCATAAACTTTCTTTTCGATCTCTTCCTTCCACGTTTCTAGGCTATAGTCTGATGCACAAGAGCTATCAGTGTCTGGGCTCTGATGGCAAGATCTATGTTTCTCGTCATGTTGTTTTTGATGAAGCTGTATTTCCATTTGCAGAAAGTTCACATGCTCCTCGCAGCGGTGTCGAGTCTCATTCTACTGCAAGGAGTCTCTCGCTTGTGCCAGGTGTGGATCGTGTGATGCGATTTCAGACTCTAGGCCCAACAAGTAGTTCTCAGCCCAACAACCCAGGTTCTAGATCTGTTTCTTCTGCACCAGTCCACATTGCCTCCGAGACTCCTTCTCCTCGTGCTTCTCCTGTTGTGAGTAGGCCAGTCTGTGATCCTTCAACACCTATAGTCACTTCTCCACAGCATTCTCTAGAACAAGCTGAAGCTTCTGGTTCTTGTTCTCTTGATCCCGATGCCACTGTTGCAACTCCACGGCTTTCTCCACCTGCTGATGTGGATGACTCTAACACTGTCAGATGTCCTCCATCGTTACCTTCCCCAACTGCCATTATACCCTCTGATGCTGCTAGTCACAATTCGCATCACCCCTCCTCTAATGCTCATCCTATGTTAACCAGGAGTAAGATGGGCATCTATAAGCCCAAGGTCTATTTTACTGACACCACCTTGCTTGATCCATTAACTGATGATGAAGTACCTGCCTCTATCCAAGCAGCATTGTCTGATCCAAAGTGGAAGGCTGCTGCACTTGAAGAGTATGAAGCACTCCAAAAGAATGGCACGTGGGTGCTGGTCCCTCTCCCCGAAGGTCGAACTCCTGTTGGTTGCAAATGTATCTTCAAGATCAAACGCAACTCTGATGGTTCCATTTCTCGATACAAGGCCCGACTCGTTGCCAAGGGGTTCTCACAAGTGCCAGGACAGGATTTTCGCGATACTTTTAGTCCGGTTGTGAAGTCATCAATTGTCAATGTGATCCTCTCCTTGGCCGTCTCGAACAACTGACCCTTGAGACAAGTAGATGTCAACGCCTTTCTCAATGGCGACTTACAGGAGGACGTTTTCATGGAACAACCAGCTGGTTTTGAGCATTGTGCTTCTGATGGTTCGAAATTGGTATGCAAGCTACAGAAGGCCTTGTACGGTCTTCGCCAAGCCCCTCGTAATTGGTATGCGAAGCTGAGGGACTACTTGGTGCAACTTGGGTTTTGTAGTTCCAATGCTGATACCTCTTTCGACAGACAGACACCACTGCTGTGTATATACTAGTATATGTTGACGACATTATACTCACTGGCAGCTCCGATGAATGTGTAAATACAGTCGTTACCCAACTGGGCAAGCAATTCTCTCTGAAAGATTTGGGCTCTCTTAACTATTTCTTAGGGATTGAGGTAAAACGCAGCAATGGATGTCTCTTCTTGAGCCAACGCAAATATGTTTATGAACTATTGGTCAAAACTAAGATGGACAAGGCTAAACCTGCATCAACTCCAATGCTGGCGTCTGTGAAGTTAAGCAAAGATGGAGGCAGTCCTATTGCAGATGCCACAGGTTACAGGAGCATAGTTGGGGCTCTCTTATACCTGTGTCATACACATCCGGATATTATGTTTAGCGTGAACAAGGTGGCACAGTTCATGTACAACCCATGTGATGATCATTTTGATGCTGTTAAGAGAATCTTGCGTTACCTAAACGGAACTATGCACTATGGGTTGGTATTTAAACCCTCTGATCAGTGGTCTACATTGGTGGCCTTTGCTGATGCTGATTGGGCGAGCAGTCTCGACGACAGAAGGTCTGTTTCTGGGTGTTGCGTTTATATTGGTCATTGTTTGGTAATCTGGAGCTCGAAGAAACAGAAGAGTGTTTCCAGGTCAACCATGGAAGCTGAGTATAAAAGTATTGCTGATACAACGTCTGAGGTCATGTGGCTGAAGGCTTTGCTACATGACAGGGGTATAGAGCAGAAAGAAACTCCAACGATATGGAGTGATAACACCAGTGCGGTGTCCTTAAGTATGAACTCTGTGTATCACTCCAAATCTAAGCACATGGACCTCGATGTACACTTCGTTCGTGAGAGAGTTGCTAGCAAGGATGTTACGGTGAATCATGTTCCAGCCTCGTTTTAAATAGCTGACGGGTTCACAAAACCTTTAACCAGTTCCTTCTTTGATCTGTTTCGATAATGCCTCAATGTTCTCTCTTTCAATGAATTGCAAGCAGGAAAAGAAAAGTAGGGAGAATGTTAACCACAGCTAAAGATGTTAGGGTTGTTAGCAGGCTGTTACGCCAGCTACGCTAGCTGTGCATTCTGTTGTAAGCTGGCCATGCAGTTACATTACGATTTCACGCTAGTTTGTGTATAAAAGGATGAGTCGCTGTATTGTGTAAATCAACGATTCAATAAATAAAACCATTCTTCATTTTATCATTATCTTAACACTCTCGACTCGTCTCATGACGAGTGAACCACACATCGTCATCTCTAAACTTTCCTTCGACCATTATTTTCACATTCTTGTTTGGTGTCACCCAAAACGTGAATCAACAAATATAATCGATAAAAATAAAATCATAATGTATTAAATAGGATAATTGATTTTTTTATAGTTTATATTTATTTTACGGTCTATTTTTTAGATTTGTATTTTTTTAATAATGTCGTCTTTAAGATTCAAATTTAAATTCTCTTTTTAAAAGTATAATGTGTCTTATCATCGTATGTAATATTTATCGGCGATAAATGATATTTTTACAGGATATTAATTTTATTTTGGGTAATCTTCACAAATGGTCACTTTCGTTTTGTGTTTGTTTTATTTTAGTCACCCGAATTCAAAATAGATCATTCTTGCCACTTACGTTTTGAATCGTATCTGTTTTTGTCACCGGGCCGTTAGTCTCCGTTAGTGACCTAACGGGCAGCTGACATGGACGTGAAAAAATACAAAAATAGTCCACGTGTTGAAACAAAGCCGCGGCCTGGGGCTTGAGGATGTTTGACTTCACAGCTTATAGTATGAACAATGAATTCGAAGAAAGAAGTACGAAAAAGAAATTTGTAAAGAAAAAATGCTCGTCGAACGATTGAAGTAAGTGGTTGGTTTTCGAACGAAGAAGACAAAAAAAGAAGAAGTAAAAATTGTATGAAGAGAGTTCAAGGTTGGGTTATAAGAACCAGATGATGTTAGGCCTAAACTTCATTGGCCTTTGTTGTTTCAGCTAAAGCAAGGAAGGAAGATTCCGTTCCCCTCTTCTACAATTTGTTCCCCAGTCAAGTAAGCAACTTGAAGAATGTTTTGCTATTCTTTCCAGGAATCCAGTTGAACTCAAGATTTGTTTATTCTGTGTTTTTGTGGTAGTTAAGCATATATATAGGAGTAGTTCAAGATGTTTAATGGTCATTCATCAAGTCGGAACTTGTCCATGGGGGGTTATTCATCAGATGGATCACAATTTCCGCTCGAAACTGATTAGTTGAGTTTCGATGAAAGCTCATTCATGGATGATTCTAGATGGATTGATATGATCAACTCTGACTACGATGGGACTAATGAGATCTCTGGGCCTGCTGTGAATGTTGTACAAATGGAGTCTCGAAATCACCAGTTTAATGAAGCTGAAACATCGGAAGCTTCGTTTCAAACAGAACCAGGATGTGCTAAATCTAAACATACTCCCACACAAAGAGAAAAGAAAAGAAAAGCTGATGTAAACTACAGACAAAAGCTAGAGGTAAACAAACTTTAAATTTTGTTTCTTCTTCAGTATTACACTTGCTTCACATCTCTTTCATGTTGGTTGTATGGTAAGCTTCTTTGTTAAACCATGAATTGCATGTGGTTTAATGTTAAAGTTTGACTCCTTGCTAATTGGTTCTTCAGGACAAGATGAGAGTTCTTCAGGGACTTGTACCTGGTTGCAGTAAGGTGTGTTTTCTTGGATGTTATAGCTGAAAGATTACCTTTAAAACAAGGGTAATCTTCACAAATGGTCGTCTCGAATGATACCTCCGAGAAACCCCACGACGTCTCCGATGGAAACTACGCATTAGGGTTCATCTGCACCGTTTTCGCCACCGCCATATACGGCTTAATGGTCGCTTCTCAACAGCTCGTGTTCTGAAGAGTTTTCGACAACAAAGTCTCACTCAAACTCGTGATGGATCTCACCATATACCCATCGTTTGTCGCCTCCATTATTACACTGATTGGGTTCTTCGTTTCTAGAGATTACAAGCTTCTGAACCCGGAAATCGATTCATATGAACCGGGGAAAGCTTCCTATGTAATGACACTGGTTTGGAATGCAGTCTGTTGGCATGTCTCGATCTTTGCCGATTTGGGGTTGGTGTCTGAACTGTCGGCTCTGTTTGCCAACGCCATTTTTGCGGTCGGGTTGCTGGTGAATACGATTGCCGCCATTATCGTTTTCAATGATAGAATGAACGGGGTGAAGGGGATTTCAATGGTGTTGGCTATTTGGGGTGTCATTTCTTATACACGTGGACTATTTTTGTATTTTTTCACGGCCATGTTAGCTGCCCGTTAGGTCACTAACGGAGACTAACAGCCCGGTAACAAAAATAGATACGATTCAAAACGTAAGTGGCAAGAATGATCTATTTTGAATTCGAGTGACTAAAATAAAACAAACACAAAACGAAAGTGAACATTGGTGAAAATTACCCTTTTATTTTTTAATAAAACGTAACCTTCTGAAGAATAGAGATACATGCACGAAATGTAAACTTAAAAAATATTCTAAATATGCAGTTAGATATTTTTAATAAAATTAGAAAAAACTAAATACTACTAAATAAAATTAGGATTTAATTGATTTTTTTTTTACTTCAAGAACTAAAACACCTAGGCTTAACTTTTTATACATAATGATTGTCGGTCACCTGTTGCTGCTTGTCGGTTCTTTCTTCTATAACGCCACATTTCATGGAACGCCAAAAATCAAACAGAGGGAAACTCACTCTACTTTACTAGCAATCAATTTTGCTCCTCTTTTGAGGTCTCAAAATTATCTCAATCAACAAACAGAAGAAATTTCAGTAAAGAAAAGAGAAGGAAATATCCCATTTTTGTTTTAAATCTGGGATTTCTTTCTTCAACATTTTGTACCAAACTTCATTTTCTATTTCCTTTTCTCCTTGTAATGATCAAAGCTTATTACTCCCAGGTTCTGTTCTTCTGCCTTTTATAAACACGATTATAAATCTGGTTCTGCAAATCTCGTATTGGTTTTCTTTGAAACTGCATTGGAGATTGTAAAGTTCTTTCCTTGGGAAAGGAGCAACCTTTGGCATGGAATTTGTTCAACAATGGTTGTTCTATTTTGTTGTTTTCTTATGTTCCTTTACAGTTGTTTACACTGCAACAGATCCCAATGACTTCAAAATCCTGAATGATTTCAAGAAAGGTTTGGATAATTCCGAGCTACTTAAGTGGCCTGAAAACGGCGACGATGACCCTTGCGGTCCACCTTCTTGGCCTCATGTTTTCTGTTCCGGCGACAGAGTCACTCAAATTCAGGTCCAAAATCTTGGTCTCAAAGGACCTCTTCCTCAAAGCTTCAACCAGCTTACAAAGCTCTATAATTTGGGACTTCAAAAGAATCACTTTACTGGTAAATTACCAACCTTTAGTGGTTTATCAGAGTTGGAGTTTGCTTACTTGGATAACAATGAATTCGATACTATCCCTGCTGATTTCTTTGATGGGCTTGGCAGTGTGCGTGTCTTGGCTTTGGATTATAATCCTTTTAATAAGACCACCGGATGGTCTATTCCTCAGGAATTGGCTTATTCAGTTCAATTGGCAAACCTTTCTTTGGTTAACTGCAATGTGGTTGGACCATTGCCTGATTTTCTAGGGAAGTTGCCTTCTCTTGTTGCACTGAAACTTTCTTATAACAGATTGTCCGGTGAGATTCCGGTGAGTTTCAGCGAGTCTTTGATGCAGATTTTGTGGTTGAATGATCAAGATAGTGAAGGGATGACGGGTAACATCGATGTGGTTGCCAATATGGTGTCCTTGACTCAGCTTTGGCTTCATGGGAATCGGTTCACCGGGACAATCCCGGAGAATATTGGGAACTTGACTTCTTTGAAAGATCTTAATCTCAATAGGAACCAGCTTGTTGGTTTAATTCCGGAGAGTTTGGCTAATATGGAGCTGGATAACTTGGTCTTGAACAATAATCAGCTGATGGGTCCGATACCGAAGTTTAAGGCTGGTAATGTTTCTTATGCTTCCAATTCATTTTGTCAATCTGAACCTGGGGTTTCATGTGCCCCAGAAGTTACTGCACTTTTGGACTTCCTTGGTGCTATGAATTACCCTATAAATCTTGCTTCTCAATGGTCTGGTAATGAACCTTGTACCGGACCGTGGTTTGGATTGAGTTGCAATGCGAATTCTCGGGTTTCTATTATCAATTTGCCTAGACATAATCTTAGTGGTACAATTAGTCCTTCGGTTGCGAAGTTAGAATCATTGATTGACATTAGGCTGGGGGAAAATAGTATACATGGTACTGTTCCTGAAAATTTTACCGAACTGAAAGCTTTGAGAATGTTGGATCTGAGTGGAAACAATCTTGAGCCTCCGTTGCCCGAATTCGGTGATAACGTGAAGCTTGCCATCCAAGGAAATCCTTTGTTGTTAGCTAATCATACAAGAGGGTCTCCTTCCCCTGCTAGTAGTCCATCTCCTGCAAGTTCAGACTCTCCACCGAGTGATCAGTCAAATGGTACCGAGTCACCACCATCCGGCAGATCACTCTTCCGGAATAGAGTTAAGCATTCTAATTCATCTATTGCCCCTACCAGTCAAGTTGAGTCCGGATCGAACGGTTTCCAAAGATTTAAGGTTTTAATTGTTGCTGGAGGTGCAGCTGTTGCCATCTCGGTTCTTCTGGTGATTCTGTTTTCTATATTCTGGTGTAAGAAGAGAAAAAGAGCTTCTGACTCTCCCGGTTCCATAGTGGTTCATCCTAAGGACCCATCAGATCCTGAAAACATGGTTAAGATAGCTGTTTCGAATAACACCACGGGAAGTTTATTTAGTAAAACTGCGACAAGCTCCGGCAGTAGTAATAGCAGTGCAACGCAAAGTTCTGTCATTGAGAGCGGTAACTTGGTCATTTCTGTTCAAGTACTCCGCAAAGGGACCAAGGATTTCGCCCAAGAAAATGAGCTCGGCCGTGGTGGGTTTGGAACTGTTTACATGGGTGAACTGGATGATGGAACAAAACTAGCAGTTAAGAGGATGGAGTCTGGAGTGATAAGTAGTAAAGCATTGGACGAATTTCAGTCCGAAATTGCCGTTCTTTCTAAGGTCCGGCACCGACATCTGGTTTCTCTCTTGGGGTTTTCCGTTGAAGGTAACGAGAGGCTTCTTGTCTATGAGTACATGTCTCAGGGTGCTCTAAGCAAGCATCTGTTCCATTGGAGGACCCTGAAATTGGAACCTCTATCTTGGTCAAGGAGACTCAGTATTGCACTGGATGTTGCTAGAGGAATGGAGTATCTACATAACTTGGCACGGGAAACTTTTATCCACCGAGATCTCAAGTCTTCCAACATTCTTCTAGATGATGACTTTCGAGCAAAAGTTTCCGATTTCGGGTTGGTGAAACTCGCTCCCGATGGAGAGAAGTCTGTGGTAACTAGGCTTGCTGGCACATTTGGATACCTTGCACCTGAATATGCCGGTGAGTAATCTAATTTCATCTCCAAATATTTGGTCTACTTTGACATTGAAAAAGTGATTGATAACTGAAAATCGAGTCATAGAATTTATGTTTTCGACAATATGTGTTTGTTTATCATAATTAAAGTTCGTTCTGTTGGCTGCAGTAATGGGGAAAATCACTACTAAAGTGGATGTCTTCAGCTATGGAGTGGTGTTGGTGGAACTATTGACAGGATTAACAGCTCTCGATGAGGATCGACCAGAAGAAAGCCGTTATTTGGTCGAGTATTTTGGCCGAATCAAATCAAGCGAGGAGAAGCTCATGGCTGCAATCGATTCCGCTTTGGAACTGAATGATGAAACTCGTGAGAGCATATCCACCGTAGCTGAATTAGCGGGGCACTGCACTGGAAGGGAGCCTTATAATCGGCCTGACATGGGCCATGTGGTGAATGTTCTAGCACCCCTAGTAGAGAAGTGGAAGCCAGTCGAAGATGAAACCGAGTGTTATCCCGGCGTCAACTTCAACCAGCCACTTTCCCAGATGTTGAAGGTTTGGCAGGCAGCAGAAAGCCAAGGCCTGAGCTATACAAGTCTGGATGATAGTAAAGGAAGCATTCCGGCAAAGCCTTCCGGATTCGCCGACTCCTTCACATCTGCAGATGGTCGATGATGTTAGGTAAGCCCTACAGCAACGAATATATTGACCCTTTTGTCGCCAATTATACATTTTACTGCTCAAGTATCGTCTTTGGATTGTCATACGTAGCACAAGTAAGTTTACTTCCATTGTTCTTGAGATATGAACATGTCATTACAAGGTGTGTAGATAGAGAGATACTGTTTTCGATATTTCTTAAGTCGACGAGTCAATTTTCAAACTTTATGATGAAACAACATGAACATGATACGAAATTACGAATATATGAATTTCCGGGGTCCTTTTTTCTTTATACATTGACTTATAATTGTTTCACATGGTGCTGCCGATGTCTCTTTTCTAACATATTGATTTTTGTAGAACTGTCAAAATTACAGTTAAAAATTCCAACTTCAATTTTCTAACATTCATGTCCGGTGTCCCCACTGTGTTTTTGCTTTTGCTTTTGCTTTTTAATGTTTCGGTCTTTGTTGTTCCAACTACCTCTGGTTCATTATGCAACTTTTCCGTGTCTTACGCCATGGTCAATGGTAATTCTGCTCATTTGTTTTGCATAGGGATGAGAAATTTTTAGTCCTTGAATTTGGTAGATTTTTTTTTTTAATTTAGGATATATATATATATATTTCGACATATCATATTCCTATCTAAAAGGAGAGAAATAGGGTACAAATATCCAAATCTGATATTTTTAGATACTTTTTCAGACCTATTGCCAATATTAAGTAGTAGTAAAAAAATTGTATCCATTTTTCATGATATTATGCAATGATCAGATATATTTAAAATTACATATTTAGTTCATGTTATTTATTATTAAATCAATTTGATCCTAATTTTATTTTAATTAAATAAAATTATTCATCCAATCAGATGATCATACGTGTCATCACCCAATTGGGTTAATTTAACCAAATTTTAATTTATTTAATATTTAATATATTTTTTCTTCATTTATTCATCCAATCAGATGATGATACGTGTCATCACCCAATTGGGTTAATTTAACCAAATTTTAATTTATTTAATATTTAATATATTTTTTCTTCATTAATTTTACATATTTGACCCATGTTATTTACTTATTTTACTTATTCAAACCCCACAGCACCAATCTTTATTCTTCATTAATTTTCCTTTCATCAGGTGATGTTACGTGTCACCACTTGATTGGAGGTAAAATAAATTAAAATTTGGTTAAATTAACCCAGTTGGATGATGACATGTGTCCTCAACTGATTGGATGGTTAATTTTATTTAATTAAAATAAAACTAAAATTAAATTGATTTAATAAGTAAATAACATGGACCAAATATGTAATTTTAAAAAAAATTCACGTAAGCTGTCACGTGACAGTTCCGTCACCTCATCGTTAAGTTTTAAACGGGAATAGTCAAATTAGTTTGGTGGTCAGTGGTGTAGTTAACCCTATTAAATATTAGAAAGGGATCCTAAGTAAGTTGCTGGTATTTTGTCGCACTCAAACCAAGAGTGAGCTGGGTGCAACAAATTTAAGATGGGGTAGAAATAATAAGTTTTAATTTTTTTATATCATTTTAAGTTAGTTTTTCATGATTTTTGACAAGTTTTAAAATTTTTAAAAATAAATTTTAAAACTTAAAAATAAAATTTGAAATTTGTTTTTTTTTTCTTTATGTTATAACATTTTAGGTTGGTAGTTTTTTTGACAACTTTTAAAATTTGTAAAAAAACAAACATAAAATGTAATTAAAAAGTTTAAATTTTAAGATATTTAAACAAAATGAACTCAACAAGTGTCCAAATAAAAAAACGGATAATGTTCATCCTAAAAAATACGAGTTTAAATCGTTTTGTCTATAAAATATATATATATTATGAAAAAATTAAAAATATATATGAATAAAATTATCTTATAATTATATTTAAATCATTAAATAAATTATTTTTAACCTTAAATTAGACAGTCGGACTCCCCACAAACCAATTGTCACAAAACTTTGAATATTTGATGTTTGCCGACAGCCCGACACCCATTGTAATGTACGCATCACCCCCAAGACCACGGCCCTGCAACATCATTTATCGCTCTTTGGTGGTACCAGATTCTTTTTAGTAGTCTTAAAATAATTATAAAAGATATTTATTTTTATATATTTTTAATTCTTTAACAATATATACTATGTAAATAAAGTGATTTAAATTCGAATCTTTTAGAGTAAACATCGTCTCTTTTTCTATTCAAACCACTTACTAAATTCACCTGACCTTTTCCTTTAATATTATATAAGAATAGGTTTAATGTCAAAATAAGTGTTCAAACTATCATATTTTTCTTTTAAAGTGTCTAAACTAATTATTATCTCTTTTAGGTGCTCAAACTATCATGTTTTTTTATGTGCCTAAACTAATTTTTTGTCTCTTTTAGGTGCCCAAACTATCATTTTTTTTTCTTTTAGGTGTCTAAACTTTTTTTGCCCATTTCAGATGCCCAGACTACCATTTTTTCCCTTTTAAGCTCAAATTGGGGCACCTACTTTGACCAAAAATGATAGCTTGGACACTTAAAATGACAAAAAAATAGTTTAGACACCTAAACAGAATAAATAATATAATTTGAGCACTTAAAAAGAGCAAAAAATAGTTTAAACACCTAAAAAACGAAATAGTTTATGCACTTAATTTAATATTAAACCTAAGAAATAATACAAATATGAACTAACAGGTCAAATCTTATAAAATATATTCAATATGATTATGATTCGAGAAATAATATAAATTGATCACATTGATAATATCTATTTATGTAAAACATTTTTTAAAGAGGGGTAAATTATTTGTTTAGCCATTTAACTTTCAACGTGTCTTTATTTTGATCACTGGATTATAAAAAAAATCAATTTGATAACTAAATTTTCAAATTTTGTTCGTTTAAGTTAGTTGGATGTTAATTCTTTAACATCATTTAGAAATCATGCAAAAAACCCTTTAAATATTTTGATGAATTTATGCAAAATCACCTGAAATTCAGTCTGAGTCTCAAGCCCAATTTTTTAGAATTTTTGATTCATTGGAGAATATTTTCTTCAAAATTCGAATGGTAGGGAGCTCAAAGAGTAACAAAGTAATATACCTTAATTTCATGCTAAACAAACAGTGATAATTGTAGATCAAATCTAGATAAGGTCAAAACTTTTGTTTGAGTTTTGGCCATTTTGAAGAAAATCAAACTACGAAGGAGAAAGAGGGGACAAAGGAGAATGTTTTGGTGCTAGTTACATTGCAAATAACGATTGGCGGCGGTCGAATGACAATGGAGAATGATATCAGACAAGGAAAAGGATGGTGCTAAAATATCAAGTTAATTTTATAAATAAAAAAGTTCAAAACACATCGTTTTGGTATTATAACATCATGATATTGAAGAATTAACGCCCGAGTGAATTGAACAAACAAGTCAAAAGTTTAATGATCATATTACAAAATTTTATCGTTAAACGAGCAAAACAAAAACACGATAAAATTAAGCGACTCAATAAATAGTTTACCTAAAAAATTAATGCAATCTCATACATACGCAATAAACTTTGTTTACGCATTTTAATTCAGTTTACAAACAAAAAATGATTGAAAAGGACATGAAGGAATGAAACCAAAAGATGTACCCTTTCATGGCTTAGACATATATATATATATATATATATATATATATATATATATATATATATATATATATATTCATTTAGTTTTTAATCCAACGAGTGATTGCAAGGAAAAATAAAATAATATATATTCTAAAAGAATCGGATTTGAGCAGTTTTATCTGCAAGATATATATCTTATCAAATAGTTAAGAAAAAATATTAATAGATACTATCATATAATCACCTTACAATTATTAAAAAATATAATCCTTTATCTTTTTGATGTAATTATCTGCTACCACATAATAACATTCCAACAGTAAAAAGAATTTCTCTTATTGTACACCCAAAATGTTTCAAACTACAACAAAGAAAGAGAGAGAGAGAGAGAGAGAGATGGACCGGAGGGATAATACGGCGCAAGGAAGAACTTTTCCGGCAAGGTTCGACAGATTCCAAAGGAAGTCGCGATTCATGCAGAACAAAAACCCAGTGGTCAACGTCTACGTGGAGAATGTGAACAAAAAAATTCAACCCAACACCCTCCAAGCGGCTTTCATGGCTTACGGGAACGTGAAGGATGTCTACATTGCCCTAAAAAATCACAAAAGGGAAGGAAAGCACACAACTTTTGCCTTTGTTCGTTTTGATTCATCATGGGAGGCACAGAATGCGATTCGCAGGGGCAACGGAAGAATCATGGAGGGTTTCAAAATTAGAGTGTACGAAGACAGATCGGCGGCAAACAAGTCTAGCAAACGTCCAAATGAAAGAGTCAAGAATCAGACAAAACCAGCTCATGTTCACAAGGGGTATAAAGACCAAAGAACTTTCAAAGAAGCTTTACTTGGTGTGGGTAGGAGAGAGCCAATCCGGACCCCGGATACTTCTAAGGACAGAACAAGCAGAGAGAGTTGCAATGATAGATTGGTTCACGTTATAATAGAAGAGGGACAATGTATCAGACCAGTAGAACCGAAAGAATCTTTGATAAGAGTCCAAGCGGAGAAGATGGAATGGAGGAAAAAGAGTCTGGTAGGAAACATTAAAAATATGTATAATCTAGAATTGGTCCAGGAAGCACTTAATTCGGATGACATGAATGTGAAGATATGCCCATGGTATGGATTATTGGTTGTTCTTCAGTTCAGTTCGGAAGACGACATGAGGGAAGTTTGGAGCAACAGAAACGAAATGCTACGGCTATGGTTCGATGATCTTGAAAAACTTGAAGGCTATGACGGGAAACGGAAGATCAAAACGTGGGTGGTGATCCAGGACGTACCACTGCAGGTCTGGTCGGAAGAATTCTTCAAGGGTATTGCACGACAATGGGGAGAATTATGCGAAATTGACAAGGACACCAAACTGATGAACAGATTTGATGAAGCAAAAATGCTAGTTGCAGTAAAGAAGATTTCGGCAATCCCTGACAGAGTGAAAGTACTGGTAAACGGTGTAATTCACGAGATGAAAATCAGCATAAAGGAATTTGAACAAGACCGGCGGTTTCTTGACGGCCGATCACCGTTTGATGAGGAGGAAGACTGGCAAACATTCGCCTCGGGGGACGCATCAAGACTTCATGAAGACTTTATTGTTAGACAAGAATTCGAGAATAATCATTATGACAGTGACTATAACGAGGAGTTGGAAAGAGTTGATAATAACCACGTCGTTTTGGTTATTACTCCAGAAGAAGACAACATTGGTCCATGTCATCTCAAACCGGTGGGGCAGTCCCAAGCACAATCGGGCTGTAACTCTGGATCCAACCCATCTCTCGTGGAGGTGCCAGTCACGGGTATGACCAACTTAGCAGCCCAGCATGATAATCTGATGGTGGCCCATTTGGCCCAGCCTACTACGCATGGGAAGGAAGCAGGAGGCAGCCCACCTTTATCAAATAACTCCAGGCTTCATGAGGTTAACATAACCGAAATAGAATCTACTCCCATCCCCCCAACCTCTGTTCAATTTTGGCAGATGATTAAATCCCAGGAAATGATCCCAAAGGAAAACGCAGTAATGAGGAAGAAAAAAGCAAAGTCTTTGAAGAATTTCGAAAAATCAAGCAAAGCAAAAGGAAGGGCGGCATCTGAACGGGGCTATGTTTCGGAGTCGGAAGCTACTGTGTCGGTGGGCGATAAATTAGGGGTTAAATTTGGTGTGCCCGTGGCCTCGGTGAGAAGGAGGATTGAGGAGCTGGAAAGGGATGAACGAAACTGACCAGGTCAGCTGCCATGTGTTTTATGATGGGTCCTTATACTAGTTATGTCTTTTACAATTGCAACTTGGAACCTTAGAGGCATGGGTAGGAAAGAAAAAGTGAGGGCTGCCTGTAATCTAATTAATGGATGTAAAGTGAACATGCTGCTTATTCAAGAAACGAAGGTGGAATCTATAAACCTATGGGCTATTCGAAGAATGCAAAAATTGGGGCTATCGGTAGCAGACGTATCCGCGGCCTCTGGAGCTTCAGGGGGAATTTGCTCTGTTTGGAACCCTAATTTCTTCAAGAAAAACACTGGTATTATAAGAAAAAGCTGGATTATGAGCCAAGGTCATCTGGTTCAAGGAAACGGTGAAATAAGGTTTGTAAATATATATGCCCCGAATGACCCCAATGAAAGAAAGATGGTATTTGACGAGATAAGTGAAGCATTGGATGGCTCAAACATTCCGACTATCATTGGAGAGGATTTTAATTGTGTGTTGAAGGCGGAGGAGAGATGTGGTGGTCCTTCAAGCGAATCCCATATGAGAACTCTATCAGAATTCCAACAAAGAAACAGGCTTATTGACCTTCTGATGCAAGGGGGCTCGTACACTTGGTTCAAAGGAAATCAGAATATCGCAAGTAAGTTGGATAGATTCTTCATGTCACCAGAAATCCTTCAGCAAATGCCTTCGCTGGAACAAAATGTATTGCCGAGAGGGATATCCGATCACTGTCCAGTAGTGCTGAAACAGAACACGTCAAGGAGTAGCAACATGACTTTCAAGTGGTTTAATAACTGGGCTTTTGATGATGAATATAAGAGGCTGATCAAGGAGACATGTGCAACGGTGGAAAATGGGGATATTGGGCACTGTTTGAAGAAGGTCAAAGTGGTGACAAAAGCATGGGCCAATAAAAAGAAGAAGGAAAATTCAGATTCAATTACTGACCTTGAGAAGAAGATATCGGATTTGGAGAGCTGCGCAATATCCAACCAAGCCAACAGTAATGCATGGGAAGAAATTAAAATACTTAGAAACAAACTTTGGCAGATGTACATCAATGCTGAAAGAGATTGGCTCCAGAAATCTCGATTAAGATGGTTCAAAGAAGGCGACAGGAACACTGCTTTCTTCCATGTGTCAGCATCGTTGCGCCAAAAAAGAAACTGTATTTCTGCTTTGGAAACCGAGGGAGGAAAGATCGTTGAACCAAAGCTGATTTTATCGGCTTTCGAGGATCACTTTAAGAAACAATTCAACTCTTCCAGAACCTTACCGTTACTCGACCTCGGGATACAACTTCCAAAACTGAGTTCTGAAGCTGTAATCTACTTGGAAAAACCGTTTGAAGAAAACGAAGTGTGGGACATCATTAAACACTCGGATGGAAACAGAGCCCCCGGCCCGGACGGATTCAACTGGAATTTTTTCAAGTATTTTTGGCCGCAGGTAAAGCCATACGTGATGAATTTCTTGAGCAATCTGTTTGAGGGCAGGCCAATTGACGAGTCATTCAATGAGTCTTTCATAGCACTAATTCCAAAGACAGAAAACCCAGTAAAGATGGAGGAATTTCGACCGATTTCCTTGGTAAGCAGTGTTTACAAAATTGCTGCAAAACTAATAGCCAATAGACTGGGAAATGTGATTGGTGAGATAATAGGTGAACAACAGTTTGCCTTCGTAAAAGGCCGCCAAATCCTGGACTGCGCACTTATAGCGAATGAGCTGATTCATGATATGCAACACCGGAAGAAGAGAGCAGTGATCTTAAAGGCAGATTTTAATAAAGCATATGATTCAATAGATTGGTTATTCCTTGATAAGGTGATGGACAACATGGGCTTTGGTACAAAATGGAGAAAATGGATCAATTGGTGCATTTCCTCCCCAACAGTTTCTATTCTGGTCAATGGAACGCCGTCGAACAAATTCAAAATCAAGAGGGGCCTTAGACAGGGGTGCCCGCTGTCACCCCTCCTGTTCAATCTGGTTGGCGAAGCTCTTAGTGGCTACATCCGTAAGGCTGAAGACTTAAATCTGCTGGCTGGTGTCAAGATTGGGCGTAGCGAGATCAAGGTCTCCTATATCCAATTCGCCGATGATCTAATTATGTTCATGGATGCGGAGGAGAAATTTGTCTTGAATGCGAAGAGGATTTTACGTATTTTTGAAGTTATGTCCGGGTTGAAACTGAATCCAAAGAAGAAATGGAGAAAAAATTGACAAAATGGAGAAAAAATTGGCTGGTTGGAAGGGCAATCTGTTATCAATGGGTGGTAGGATCACAATGATAAAATCGGTTTTGGCGAGCCTCCCCCTTTATTACATGTCCTTGTTCGAAATGCCAAGTGAAGTAGCGAAGAAGATGAATGCATTGCTGGCGAATTTCTTATGGGGAATGAAAAAACAAAGGGGCATTCATTGGATCAAATGGGAGAAGATGTGTCAACCAAAGGACTGCGGTGGCTTGGGCATCACGGATTTGAAAATCCGAAATAAAGGCCTCTTGAATAAGTGGCTATGGCGCTTTGGAAATGAATCGGATGCTATGTGGAGAAAGATAATAGTTGCAAAATACGACATGGATCAAAGGAATCTGCTACCAGACGTGTCCACCAACAGAAACCAATCTCGAGTGTGAAGGTCAATCACTAATCCCCTAAGGTACTCTAATGATCCTTTCTATGCTAATATAAAATTTGTCTGTGGAACGGGAAATAGAATAAGATTCTGGGATGATGAGTGGACAGCGAGGAAGCCCCTAAGATTGGCATTCCCTAGGATTTTTGCAGTGGCAGTGAAAAAACAAGGAATGGTCAATGAATTTGGGGAGAAAATAAACGGCAGATGGGTGTGGAATGTCGAGTTGAGACGTAAATTGTTTGACTGGGAAATTGAAATCTGGAATTGCTTCATGGATACTATAAAGAATGGGTATCACTCCAATTTAGAAAATGACTCCTTGATGTGGAATGACTCTTCGAAAGGATATTATACGGCAAAAGCCTTTTGCGATCTGGTGACTCGCGATAACAATGGAAGGGATGACATTTGGAAGATGGTCTGGGCTAACTTGGCGCCACCAAAAATTGAAGCTTTCGTCTGGAGGGCAATACACGGGAGAATACCGGCAACAAAGGAACTAATAAAACGAGGTAATTCGAGCCTCATTGGGAAACTATGCTACATGTGTGATAAGGAATTTGAAGATACGAACCACATCTTATGCAAATGTGAGTTCACGTGGGGAGTATGGCAAACCTGGAGCAGAATATGGAATGTTCAAATGATAATTCCCAATTCTGTCAAGGAATGGTTATTGATATGGGTGAATTCTCAACATAATCAAGGGCTAAGAGAGGTGTGGCACATGGCGTTTTTTTGGAATCGTATGGACCGTTTGGTTATGTAGAAACGATGTGGTGTTCAACAAAAAAAGGTTTACGGTTGCGCAAACATTCGACATCGCCTTGACAAGAATAGGGCATTGGATAAAGAGTAAATGGCCGGAGAAAATTATTTCGATCTCGGAATTTGTTAGAAACCCAAGCATGGCCCTATGCCTAACTAGGGTCGCAAAAAGTCAGAGAAATTCTGAATGGGAAGCTCCGATGTCGGGATGGGCAAAATTCAACACCGACGCTACTGTCTAGGGATTCGTAGGGCGCGCTGGAATTGGTGGAGTTCTTCGTGATAGTTCGGGGCGGACACTAATAAAGTTCTCTAACAACATTGGTGCTTCGGAACCAACTAGAGCCGAAATACAAAGCATCTTGCAAGCAGGGAAACTGTTTTGGGAGTCTAAGTGGAATGGCAAACTGAACTTAATCATTGAAACTGACAGCCAACTCGCAACTCTATGGGGTAGGAATCCAAACGCAGCACTGACAAGTTACCAAGAACTAGCATTGAAGTGTAATAGGACGCTTTTGACAAACAGCTGGGAACTGTCCCATGTATACTGAGAAAAGAACGTGGATGCGCACCGGCTAGCGAAGGAGGGACTGACTCGTGAACTAAATTCATCCTGGTCGTTTGTAGCATATGAATAAAGCACAAGGGGACGGGAAAGGCCAGCCTGGTAAGGAAGACGAGTTGGTATGGGTACAACTTTTTAACTTCAGTGTTTGAGATTATGAATCGCATAAACTAAATGTATGTGTATTTCGTCTAATGTAATTCTCCAGTGATTTGGTGCACTCTTTTTCCTCCAAATTAGGTTAGGGAGGTTTTTTAACGAGGCATCGGTCTTTGGCATCTTGAATAAAAGAAAACCAATTTCAGAAAAAAAAAACTACAACAAAGAAAGAAGGTTGTTTTTCTTATTCTCAGTTTCTAATTCTTGCCAAACAAATTGCTTTCACTTTGCTGAAAGAACAAAAGGAAAATTATGTTCTAAATTTCCATGATAAGATCATCAAGGGTAATACTAGAATAACGCGTATCCTTTCAAAGAGAAATTATATCATGATCTCAGTCAATAAAAATCATCAATTTCATTAAATTTTTTTATATCATTATTAAGTCTAATGTTTGAATGGACTGCTAGAATGGGTTTTGAGATGTTTCAACAGTCAGTCAGTTTGTTATATTGGTTATTAATATAACGACCTAACGGTCCCCTTTGTAAATAATTAATACTCCTTAAATATTATTAAAAAAATAATACCTCTTAAATAAATTTCTGGCTCCCTATACATATATATAAATGCTGGCATGCACCCACGACCACCCTGCGTTGATTCTCTTAAAAAACAATCACATTCATCTTATTTATTTTGATGTCACCATTTACATTATAAATATTTATAAACCAATGATCAAATTCAATGTTTGCTTTAGAGTTTA